>OY855911.1:29900938-30500938 GCA_963693305.1 Meandrina meandrites | reverse complement strand
CAATTCAAGACGTCCTTGTTCCATGGTGCAATCAGGTTTAGTAATGAAGTATTTCCGGACAGCACAATGCAATATCTTTTAATGTAGAACACTTGTTTCTCTTGGCAACAACCACGATTCCTTTTTTCTGTCGCCTTTCTGTTCAACACGCGCACGTGCCACCTTGGCGCGCGCAAACTTTTTTGAATTATTTGCGTACGACTGTAGAGAACAAACTGTGTTTTCCAACATAGTTGTTAGCTTTTCCGAAAAAAGGCAGCAGTGCACAATCGGGAAACCAGTACCGAGCTAAATAACGTCTACGAAACAAATGTTTATTTCAAAAATCAGAACAATATTGATACCCTTTCACGCCTCCAGAAGATATTTCTGGGCTGATATTGTAAGTTAATTATATAAATAATTCTCTTTTAGATTCCTTCAAAATTGCCAAAAATAGTTTTCTAAAGTTTTTAATACAATCTTAATCTTTTTTAGAGATTTCTTTGTCCTTTACTGGGGATTTAAATCGATAAATTAAGACCAAAATAACCGTACACCTTAGTACGGCCGCCATCTTGGATTTACCCAGAATGCAATTCAGGACCTTCAAACAGTATTTTGGTCTGATTAGTGATTAATTCAAACTTTTACCATTTTATTGAGAAAACTAGTTAATAATCATGTTTCCAATACTGCAAGATGAAATTGAGCAAAAATAGACCATAATAGGAGTTGTAAATTCTATCTCAATTTTAGCCTCGTTTTCATGCAGAAGGAGAATTTTATACCCTTAAAAAATCCTACTAAGCTACTGTTTCGTGATTGCTATCAGCTCAATTTTAAAACTCCTTCAGATGAACTTTAACCTGATACCACTCACAATTTGTCCCTTTGAATGGTACCGAAATCTGCTCGGGCCCATGGACTAACCTACAGTAGCCCCGCCGCGGCTGACTCCCAACCCTAACGAGACTGTTTGACTTAAAAGTTTTCTTATATTTTTAACTTTTTTTTTTTAAAAAACGATGGAAAGTTTAAACAGGAGTGTGTTGTTTGTTCATTTTAATGAAAAAAGAGGAAGGAAAAAAACACCTCCGACGGGACTCGAACCCGCAATCTTCGGCTTTCCGGTACCCACCTGGCACTCCGATTAGGAGGCCGACGCCTTATCCATTAGGCCACGGAGGCGGGCTTGTAGCTTACATCAAAAAGTTCATATTTCAATCTGGGCTCAAAACAATAGCTACAAAAGGCGCGGCTACCAAGACTTTCGATGATCTCGTGATTTTCGATATTTCGACAAAATGGTGAGTACAAGTGAGCTGATCGAAGCTCTCTTAGTTGTTTTATGTTCTTGTTAGTTGCATTTGAATTCCATATTTCATTTGCAGGAGGGTTATGAAAGTAATAGTTCTGCACTCACTGGAAGGTAGCGTTAAGAAATGACAAGGTCGTCGGGACTCGAACCCGCAATCTTCCTGATCAGCTCAGTGACGGGTTCGAGTCCCGCGCTCAGTCTTTTGATAGATTTAGCAGAGTGTCACAGAAGATTATGGGTTCGAGTCCCGTTGGAGGTTCTTTCCTTTGTTTTATCGAAATAAAATCAATGTGCTTAAACGAGCTAAAGTTAATAAGAGTGCTACATAAGTGGAGAAAAAATTATCTTAGTTGACTTATCGTAGTTACATTGAATGCATGGGTTTACCTCGGTGTATTAAAGAACCTGTGATATTTTTCTTTGTTTTGGAGCTATTGTTTTCCTTCTCTATCTTTGTTTTGCCAGCTCTTTGTATTGTTCGTTCTTCTTTTTACTTGGTCGTTTTGATACTGCGGAAAATTTGTTGGTAACAAGGTTAAGGTCTACTCTATCATTGTGAAATTCCAATGACCACGTTTCTCTCTTTCTATGTTGTAAGGCCAATCCTCTTCCTCATGGCTTAGACAAGATACCTGATGTACAGGGATACCTTGTGTTGAATTCAGATGGAGCAGTGCTTGCTGTAAGTGTCAATTTGTTTTTGCTTTTTTGCGGGAAAATCTTGCTGTTACTTTGTCAAGTAATGCATCAGTCAATTCCAGCAGTGCCCATCCCCCTCCCCCCCCCCCCCCCCGGGCTAACCCCCGGGCATTAGCATTTCTTAAAAAAAATTGGCAAATTCCCCGGGGTGGGGATGAAGGAACCGGGCAAATGCCCCGCTCCCGGGTTGATTGTTTTCAATCTCTCGATAGGTGATATAAGAATATAATACAAGTCGTTGCTTCTTAGCAATGAAGAAACATCTAAAATTGAGAAAATATACCTTTAAGAACATCCACAAGCTTCTCTCTAGTCATTCATGGACTAGCTAATCTGCAACGTAGTCCACGTCTTGGCTATAAACGCCTCCATCATGAATACGCGACTCACTCCAAGGTTTCGAAACCACGTGTCAAATGCCCGGGGGTAAACCCGAGGTACGCAAATGCCCCACCCTCGGGGTGGACAACATTAGGGTATGCCCCGCGGTTGCCTGGGGGGGGGGGGGGGGATGGGCACTGCTGGAATTAACTGATGCATAAACTTGTGAAGTTTTCTAAAATTTTAGTCTAGTGATTCATTTTACAAATTACTGCAGATGGTTCTACCCATACCCGTTCATGCACCATTTTACCATAGCCATTTCCTGCCATTAGATTTAACCATATGCTGGCTAACCACAGTGTTAGCTTACGGCTGCAGATCGCAGTCTTCAATGATGTACACCCTACTTTACCTGTGCGACGAGTTGTCCAAGAATTGAATCAGTGATTCCAAGCAGTGTTCAAAACCACACCACTTTATCTGGAGTTTAATCCATCAGGGCAGTCTTCACAACCACAACTCAGGTGTCAGTGGCACCAAAATGGTGGAAATATAGCTGGACTGAAAGGGGATACACCCGGGGGATACATTTGCGTCAATGTTGGTACCATATTGGGTGCCAGTCATCTGAATGTGCCAGGGAACCAAGTTTATACACAGCTTAAGTTTCATTTCTGTATTTTTCTCTTGTAGTCATCTGGTGAACTTGAAAATGAAGAGAATGTTGCTGCATCCATAACCAAGATGCTTCAAACTGCAGCCAAAATACCGATATCAGGAGACAGAACACAGACCTTCAAGAGAATGTCAGGTACGCCTGGGACCCACAATACGGCTAGATAATGTTCAGGTATTGCTTTGAGCAAACAGAGCTTTGACAAAAGTTTTCCCCTAACTTCCAAGTCGTGCTTCATGAAAAACTGAGCATTGCGTGGCAGATGTTGAAAATATATTTCCTTCATTTTTGGCCCATAAATAGCTATTAGGTAGAAAAGAATGAAACCTGATGTAGTTTGTTTTTGTCTGAAGTGCTATTATCTCGAGAAAATAAGAAGACCAATTTTTTTTCTTGCCCTCGACTCTCAAATCTGCCAGATCTCACCCAGAAGACTCTTCATGTTCACAATCCAAACTGCTCAGAAAAGTTGGTACACTTCTACCAACATAAAAGCTCTTTTTGTGAAGGAGTCTGTAGATACTAAATCTTAATCATTTTTAATACTTTTTTGTATTTTTTATTGCAGTATATTATAGAGACTTCACCTTGATGGCCACAGTATCAAATCAAAAAATATATGTAGTTAAGAGACCTTTGAAACAAGATAGTGAATAAGAAATAAATTATTAACCAGGCAAATCCAGTGGCTGCCTCAGAATTGGGCCAATCATGAAATCAAGGTGTGTTGTGGAGCACAAATTATGGTGGAACAGGTTGATTTGGCAAGCTCCACTGATCTAAATTTAATCAATAAAGTTGTTGAGCTGTTTCTGTATTAGTCAACTAACTCTCAGTGGCCAACTATACTTTTCAGTAAGAAAACCTATCACATTCTACAAAATAAATTTATAAATATTTTCTTGCAAGGAATTTTGTATCATTTTTATGAATAAAGGTTATTTAATATTCCATCTCTGTCTTTGTTGTGAATTTTAGTATGAGTGGCTTTGTAACAAATATATATTAGGACAATAAGACGGACTTGAGACAGGCTTGTAAAGGGTGTATACATGCTGTTGGACGGGGAATGGTTTCTGAGGTGGTAAATCCTTTAGAACAGGGTATATTTCACTTGTTAAAAGCAAGGTTCTACATCGCATGCACTTGAGTAAGTTTGGGAGCACTAAAAAACCCTTACATAAACCATCAAGAAAAAGACGTACAACCTTGAGTTACAATTTAAATATTTTATTCCCCTATAAGTACCATTAATTTCTGAAAAATATTTTGTCACCTGGCAATAGTATATATTCTATTAACAATATTTTTTACAATAATGTTGTTATAAATATGTCATTCAGAAAATGTGTGCTGATTCTGTGCACACCACACTGGTGAGACCAAAATCTTTTCAATTGGGTTCATGACATTCTTACAGTCACCATACCCTTTTTCAGAAGCACAAGTATTTGAAATCCCCAAAGTTTCATTCAATTATTAACACACTCCCAGTAATATAGATATAAATTTGTGGTGTTTTCACACAACGCTATAATAATTATTTCAGTTGAATTCTGAGTGAAATTATTTAGGCCCTGCTGGGTTCTTGACTGATCAGCAGGACCACTGACTAGTCATATGTACAGTTGAATCTGGATAACTCAAACCCTTGAGAACTCACCCTTCATGCTATCTTGAACCTTTTTTGATTCCCCTCCTTCCCCTTTCTTACTAGTCTTACCCTTGATAACTCCAACCTTTTTTATTCCCCTACAGGTATTTTCCTTACTAATTTTACCATCAATAACTCAAACATTTTCCATTTCCCTTGAAGGTTCAAGTTATTGGGACTCAACTGTATTTTACCCACACACTCCTGGTCTTAATCAACAATAAAAAAAACTATTATTTCCCCCAAATTATACACCTCTGACTGCTAAATTGGACTTCTAGCATTGTTCAATGTGGCAGTCTGTTGAATATTTATGATCATGTTATGGTATTTCCCTATTGGGTAGCACATACAAATGTAGTTGTAAGCCCTATAAACTATCTTTTTTACCAATAGATCTTAATTTGCATTTGTACGTCAAAATAAGCCTTGCAATAATATTATCCTTGGATTTTGGTCAGTTGTAATCAGTTGGACTCAGTCGTTAAAAAGCCAATAAATGCTACTCTGGGATAATACCTGTAAAATTAACCAGGGCTTTTATATTTCTGTTGTTTCAAATGATTTTTTCTGCATTGTCCAAAGTTACACATGTTAGACAAAGAAAAATGCGAGGAATGATAAATTATAACTTATAAAAGTTGGGGCTTATTCTGGATCAGCTTGATCAGAGAAACTCAGCCAGATGTATATGATTACTTTTAAATTGATATCCACGAATAATAGAATGAGAATAAATAATTTTCTCATACAGGAATGCACAATCTGTTAATATTAAAAGTATGTACATAATAATAATATTAATGAAGCTCTAATTTTCAACTTGAAATTCAATGATTTTTTTTAAAAGTACAAAGAGGACTGTAGGCAAGGTTTGGTCTGTGAAACTTTACTACTTAACTCTCCAAACTGAGGACATCAAGAAGACAACATTTTATTGTCACTGCAGCAAAATGCTGATTACTGAAGTTTACCAAGAATGTTTAACTGAATAATAGCAAGCTTAAATACTTGGTCCGAGTAAGAAAACACACAGTGTAATTTATTGGCTAAAAATTGTCCTGATTCTCCAACTCACTATAACTGAGGAAATAATCATGATAATTATTATCATTATAGTTATAATTACATATAAGAATAAGATATTACTAATTATTATATATTTTTTATTAGCACTAGTGTAATAATTATAATAATTAATAATAATTCAAATAAATACTATTCATTTGCATATACCTCGCATAGTTATTATTACTTTGACATCTGATGCATCTCAGAATAACATACTTGCTGCATTTTCGTTTCATTATTTTCCAATCAACGCAACGCAAACAGCTAATGAGAACACCCTTAGATCAATTTGAGTTAATGAAAGAATGAGAGACGTTTCTCCTGTTAAAAATACAGTTCAGTGAACTAATTCATATTCATACCTTATTTTATTTTACACTCAAGCAATTCCCAGGCTTTTTTAGGCCCCTACCTTAAATGGATAATGTGTATGTAACCTCTCCTGCCTATCATGTACAGTACAATTCTGATTTATCAAACCCTTGATTTCTTGAACCTCCCGATCACTCAAACCAAATGCTTCACTCACTTGATCCCTGATTTCTCAAACTTCCTAATTTTTTGAACCAGTTTTCTTTTCCTTTGAAGGTTTGACAAATAGGCCACTTCCGAGTTACCCTTCGCCTCTATTTCAAAACGAGTCTACGTGCGAAACCATTCATATGAAAATGTGTTCCACCTTCACGTCCATTTTTATGCAAATCAAACTCATTTTCATTTGAATGGTTTCGCACTAAGACTCGTTTAGAAACTGAGGCAAAAGCCAACTCGGAAATGGCCTATTGGGATACCACTGTATTCTTTATATGAATTACACAATAATTATTACATTCATAAATAAATAATAATATAATAATAATTATACCTTATCCACATCAGCTACTACCTAACACTTGTTACAAAAACTTGACATGAATGTGACACTGTTGTGAACCCTGAAGTAGCATTCTGTCCTTGCAATGGACTTCCTGACAAATCTCTCTCATCTGACTCACCGTGCCATTTGCACTTCATAAATTTACCAACCTGAAGAAACAAGGTAAGTAAATGAGTGTGTCCCAAGAGTAACAGAGCCACAAGTTTGATGTCTCTTCCATACGGTGTTTACTGTTAAAAAGAACAGTGACTTGATGAATGTGCCAGATTTTCTTATTAAACAAAGCAAAATGTTTACTGAGCCCTTTGCCAAAATGTCATAAAAGATGCCTGCCCAATAAAATAGTTACAGTCAGGCCAAATAATTTAAGTATTCCTCCCAAAAAGAGAAATTTTAATCAAGTTTATTTTAATTGTTTGTTTCTAACTTTAGTTGCCTTTTCGCACAACAAATTGAGACTCCATGCAAAATTTGAATTTTTGCCAGAATAATGGCTAGCTAGGCACATGTTAATTTCACAGGTTTACTTAATTTGCATAAATTAGAGATTGCAAGTAAAACTGGGCTTTTTCCCTCCTTATCTCTTCACCACTCAACTTTTGCAAATTATCTGTTTTTGATATCCCAGACAGATAATTAAATAAAATTCCAGGTTTGCATTTTTGGATTGGAGGAGGGGGGGGGGGGGGGGGGGTACTTTGGATTTATGGTGACAGGGAGGTGTAAAGGATTTCTTTGGATTTGAGATTTACAACTGAGTCGACCAGCACCTCATTGAACATCCTCATTGGCCATAAGAACAATAGGACAAAGGGCACAAACAATGCCCCTATCCCTGAAGACAATGAGCAATATTGTTTTAGAATGCCTCTGAAATTAGAGGTTCACAAGAGGTACTGCTCTACTCTTACAACTTGGCGATTTTTGGGCAAGAAAATTTTGGCTATTATTTGTTGGGGGCAAATTGATTTTCGCAGGGACTTTGGGGTTAAATTTTGGTTCAGAGGATATTTTGGGGGTAACTTCAAGTCTGAGAGAATTTGATTTTTGGGAGGGAGGGGGTGGGGAAATTTATGACCCCATTCACACTTCCCATCACCATAAATCCAGAGTCCCCCCAGGCATTGTGTGCTGGTGAGATTCATAAGACTGTACCTCATGTAGACCTTCTTGCACTGCTAAGAACTCCACATTTACCGCTACTGAAGACCCAGAGGGGCAGCATCTATGCTTGACAAAAAAGAGGTTTCAATAAAATTGAACTAGGCAGCTGGTTTGAGTAAAGTAACCAACTGATTGAAAGAATCGTTCTTTGATTACTTCAATTTAGGAAAAGTAGCTGACATCTTTGACCAAAGTTGCTTGTTGCTGATACTTATTGAAAGCACTGAAAATCGTAAGCATACTATGGTATAAATCTACACGTAACTATATGTTGTAGTCTAAAAAGAATAAATTAATGGTCAAAAAGATTTTAAACTTGTTTGATTTGTATTTTCCTTTGTTTCAGATTTATTAACATAAGTTTGTCATGTCATGAAAATCTAGGATCTTCAATGAGCGCACAAAAATTCTCTGCTTACCCTATTCTCACTTTAGGTTGCAAGCACACCACGGATTGCTCAGTAGCAGAAACATCATCTGTACTTGTCAAGTTGTTATTGACTGGACTCCACACTAGAGACACATTCCCATCATCTTGGTCAGTGTTTGTGACTGTGTATTTCACCTGAAATCTATAAAGGACATTATAGGTATAGGTAATAGGAATTTAAGGAGTTATCTTATAGATGAGGAATCTTGAAAAACCTACCCTTCTAGTATTAATACAGTATTAAAAGTTGCTCACAATGTGCACTTTAATCTTATAATCTATGAATAATTCTTTAGTTACACACGTACCAACATAATATCACCAACCAGAATAAAGTACCTTTTTCCTTTTCTGACACTTGATTGACAACTTGCCCTGACACTCACAGAAGATCTTCTTACAACAAAAACAGGGAGACTGTAGTAAAAGACAACAACGAAAAAAAAAAAGCTGAATGTGAGCAACAAAGTAAAGATTTCATTTCCTGTTTCCTGTGAACATAGACAAACTTTTTTGGCTATTTTGCCAAGCAGCTTCTAGAAGAAAAACTCTTTCTACAAGTAAGATGTTAAGGGGCAGTCTCACCAAGATTTAGTGCTACTTGAAAATCCAATGAAGGTACAGTGCTGGTATTAATTGGAAATGCACAAATAGTTGCCTGGCCATGCTAAAACAAACTTTTCTAATAACGAAAGTTGTTTGAAAATTATATGGTGTGTCTACGGACGGGTCAGCAAGAAGTGGTCTAAAGCTTGAAAATGCCGGGCAACATTTTCAAGTTTGACAGTGTTACGGTACTTGGAGGAAAATCACCAAGAGCCATTGATTATGGTTTGTTCACACCTAAGAGAGTAAAGTTATGCCATTTTTGTTGTTCAAAGGTTATTTTGTTGATCAGTGAGTGCACCTTTATGATTCTAGCATAGTAAACACAAAAACTTAGAAGACCTCTCATGATACTGCCCCTTTAATAACAAAACAACTACCTGTATGTGGTGTTAATTGTTTGATACCGTTCCTTCAGTGTTTCAACACCCCATGTTATGGAACCTTTAAGTGCCACTTCCAGCTGCTGAAAGTTTAGAAAATATAATTTAAACATAAATTGTCTGGATTTTTATCTATTTTGTAAGGAAAAGTGAACTTAATATTTAATAGTGTAGTGTACAATATAGTATCTAGTAGTGTATTGCAGATTTTATTGTACATAATGTACTGTGTAATGTACTGTACATGTGCTATTATGCAATTCAAAATAGATCAAAAGGAAACTGAGGTTGAGATACAATCAACAAAGCCAGAAGACTAGAGGGCAAGCTGCCAGGTTGGCAAAAAATATATTTTCTAAAACTGGAGAAAACTGATTTCCACCATGCACCAAAGAATGCAAAGAAAGAGGAACTGTTAACGATGACAATTATGGCAGAGCCTCTACTAACATATAAATTGTCCTGTTATCAGCTAGGTCCTAAAAGAGAAGAGTTCCACCAGCAATTAAAATTTTAATATCAAAACCACCAACATGGTTGTGATATTCTTTGTTTTAACTTGATCAAATAAAATGAGTTTAAGAAAGTTTGTAGCAAACCCCCTGGGAGATTTTTCAGCTTGAAGGGTTAGGAAGATAAAACAATTGTCATGATCAATACCTTGTTGAAAGCCATCTGGTTTTCATGATAGATGATTCTAAACAGAAATGCATAGTGCTCCCACGGTCTGAGTAGAATTGGATGCTTGCTTGATAAGTTTTCACTGGCTGTGACTGGAAAAACATCTAAACAGGAAAATCTGCTGATTGAAAACATAATAAAATTTAAAAAATCTTCTTTCATCTACATCTTCCTTTATGATAATTAATTAATGTAAACAACACATTATTCTTGACCGGGATGATACACTTACTGTTTTAGTGTTGCATTTAGACAATAATGATCAGTTACGTTTTTTTAAAAAAATTCTTGTTTGAGTAGTTTTCAATATTATTGCACATCAGATAAAGGTAGCTTGGTTTTGCTTTACAATGCTAGATGTGATTGGTTTTAAAAAAACTTGTGCGACCTTTTCAACCACGCTTACAAACTGATGCAAAACCAGCCTTGACTCAATCGTACATGTTTTCTCATGCTTGGTGCCAGTTATGTGTGTTCACTGTTTAATTCTTTTTTGTTTTACATTTACTTTCCTTACCATTGGGATTGCCTTGATTTCAGTTTTAACACACTCCATTAATTAAAAACTGCTAAAGTTAAACAAGTCAAACAATTAGACAAAAAAAGTCAGTCAAAAAATAATTACTTAGTACACAAAAATTGAGCTCCTTGAAATTCACATTAAATTTAAGAAAAAGTCATACCTGGGCTTTGATTCCTGTTTCAAGTGACTCTGATTGTGGATCATGTTCTTTGCATTTTCCACAGTGACATCAGAACTGGTGTGTACATCAACTTCATTAAGATTGACTGATCTACCTAAAATATTGATTACTGGAAGTAAAAGAAACACCATGTGTTGAGAAAAATACAATGACTGTTAAAAAGATCTCATTTCTTTTTGCTGTCTTGTCCATGTACAGTCTTTGTGTCACATATGTCTGTTTACTTCCCATGTAGGAGGCGCAATGTCCTAATGGTTAGTGCACTGGACTCCCAATCAAGTGAATAGGATTTGAGCACTGGCCAGGTCACTGGGTTGTGTTTTTGGGCAAGACACTTTACTCTCATGGTGCCTGTCTTCACCCAGGTGTATAAATGGGTACCGACAAATTTAATGCTAGGGGTAGCCCGGCAAAAGACTTGCATCCAACCCAGGGGGGAGTAGAAATAATCCTAGTCACTTCATTCTTCAAAAACTGGATTTCACTAACTGGCCTGATAGGCCACTAGGTTTGAACACAGAACACAGACTTTACCTTACTCCCTGAATCATCTTATATAACCATTACATAACAACAACACACTAAGTTTAATAAAAATACTTAATGTTTCAAACATATCATTATGGATAGGAAAGCAACCCGGTACTTGGGGATACTGTGCTAGTTATGACCTAACTTTAACTTTTTTTCTGCCATGATGTGTACCTTCAATGCACAGAAAATGCTTGCCAGCCACTTGAAAGTACTTGCAGCGGAGTGTTGGAGGAGTAATAACAGGAAGGGTAGCATTTACTGCAAATCAAGAAAAAAAATGAATTTGATTCATCAGCTTACATGACAGTACACATCCATGAATGCTAATAATTCCCAAGTGCTTATATAGCTTGACAATGCATGAGGATGAAGTTGTTTATTTCTTTTATAAAATGTTAAAAAAATTTGTGCACGCTCAAACTCATGACATAAGCAGACGTAAGCCATGTGCTTTATGGAGCTCTAATGAACTCAAACTGACCAATCACAGTGCACACAATTAGTCAAACATTTTATAATTATAATAAATAAAAATTTACTCTCATCCGGACGATCACACTATACGAACTAAAAAATTAATAGTGAAGAATTTATTTATTATAATGACCCAGACTTTCAGAACTGAGAGAGCTGATGGATGACAGAAACAAGAATCATCAACTGGAAGATTTTCTTTTGACAAAGCTTACCTATACATCGCCATGCACTCTTTGATTCCTCTATAAGATCTTCAGGGTGATGGTCTACTAAATATTGTTTGAAGTCAATATTATGGATGGCTTCTGTTTCGTGGGAGACATTCAATTCAGGTGTCCAGACATTCACTGACAGCCGCATTCTCCTCGTCAAAGCCGGCAACGAGTCCAGGAGAACATTTAAAGGGTAAATGATGTCGCCACGAGTTGTAATTTTTGGCTCTATCTGTTGTAAAGAGAAAAAGATCTATTAGATTCAGGTATGACTCCTTTAACTATATCAATGAATCAGTGAATAACACAAATTATTTTACTTTAGCAACAAATTTCATAAGTAACTGTTTACGTTTTTATGCGTTTCCTAGCCAATTTTTAAATATTCCCTTCAATCTGGAGATCCTTGTTTTTTCACCAGTAATCTTCACATCTACAATTTCATCAGAAATACCCATAGAGAGGCCCAATAAGGAGGCTAAACATGCATATAAAGACTAATGGCCTAAGACTTATGACCTATTCAATATTGCTGATTAGCACAAGAACCCACTTGAGAATCTTCATGTCAATCTCTCTTCAATTTTCAATATTTCAATATAATAAAAGAGTGTGGAGCAGAATCAATTTTGTGCATTTCATAAGCACCCTGCTTCTCTACTGTTGTCCACAGAGTGGACACTTCTATCAACTGGATTAATGACTATCCTGTGGAAAGGCTTGTTGCTTTTGTCTGAATATTTATTCACTAGAAAGTCATTCATCCAGTGTAGAAATATAAGTGTGAATTGGGGAAGCGACTTTGGAATACAGGGCCAGTTTTTTACGGTCTGAACGATTTTTTAGAACGAAGCATACAGGGACAAAAGGAAACATTCAAATTCAATGAGATGCAAATAAGTGCAGTAATAAGTGGCCCGGTATTCTACAGTTTAGCCAAGACAGCCAAGAGCGCTCCAAGACCAAAAAAAAATATTTTGAAATCAATTCCAATTTTATGTTGCACAAGAGTAACAAAAATAACAAAAATCTCACATTCTGTCTCGCAAATGATCCCCAAAGATCAGTTTAATAAATTAATATATTTTCCCTTGCGCACTGTGATCAAATTTTTATTATTTTTTTAAGCTTACCTTCCTTGTTAAGTCAACATCTTTTCCCTTCACTTTCGAAGAGCTAATAGGCCAGCATGTAATAAGTCCGCCTGCATGTGGATCATCTTTTCTGCTCATTAAATCAATGCTGCTCACACTAACAGAAGTACGTACACGCAGCAGGCGCTTTTGCCATGCTTGAAAATTTGCATCTGTCCGATTTTTTCCTCGAAATTGAGCGATCAGAAAAAAGCACAGACGCTCCCCAGCGTAGCATGAATTTCTGGAGCCTAGCTCTATGTCTGAAACAGGATCATTAGTGAAAACCTGAGGCAGAAAAATCAAAAAGTGGCTGTCTAACTCTTTGCCCGCCATGTAAACCGGGTCGCCATCTTTTCTCCTCGATGGGTATATACTTCATATATGATGATTATTATGTCCCACACACGACCCGAGTGGCAAGGCCACCGTAAAACCCCTCTTTGATGTGTTCTAAGCTCTAACGGTCGTAAACGTTGAATGTTTTACGGAGACTTGTCAACTCGCAAATTTGGAGCTTTTGAAACACACGCTCCATCGTGTAGTCTAGACACATGAAAACAGACACATTTGAAAACACTGACGCATCTGTTCAAATTGTGAATCGTGTCTGAAATCATGTCCGGAATTAATCATGCTTTATTTCAGTTTATTTTCGGCTCAAAAATCCAACTTATAAGAAATCTCTCGGGGAATTAAGCACCAGCTGCTGTTAGACAACAGTCGGCAGTGGAAATCGAACCGAGGGGATTATCACACGAGAATAATTTTGTAAATAATTTTAATTTTGTAAACTTTTAACTTTTAATTTTTTTTTTTTTGAATTTTGAGAATAATTTTAATTTTGTAAACTGAGCTACCTACGTCACAGGCAGTGCGTCAGCTATAAAAACGTGTGCCATAGATTTAAGTTTATTTTGTTTTTATAAATGTTTTTACAAATTTATTCACAAACTATAATATAAAATCGCTAAGTTATATTTCAGTTCTGACATAATATAATTCTAGGAAATATTCTGAGAAATGTACTACTTTTTTTAAAAAAAAGTTAATACAATCTTACAGGCAAATACTTTAAGAGGAATCGATCCAATTACAAAATTTGACTCCCTCAGTTTTATGCAATGATAACGGCGCGGGCGGGCTTGGGAACAGTTGCTTTTTTTCTCACCTTCCCTGCCACGGGATTTTCGCGCATGCTTGTTAATGTTTAAATAGCTCCAAATGTTAATAAAATAGTACACTTGAGCACGATTCATCGTCGTCAAAAACAAACTTGCATTCTTCTCGTTTGTTAGAGTCCGTGTGATTGGTGTGATTTAGCAAACATGCGTTCGTATCAACTGGATGAATTTCAAAGAAATCCTCTTCCGCGTCATCTTCAATAGTTACACTATCCCTTCTATGTTCCTCCAGTTGAGTGATATCTCCGTAATAATTCACTCCCTGGAAGAGACTTCCACGCGCCGCAAACCGCTTCAACTCGGATTCAAAAGGAGGGCGCAAGCGAACGTTTCTACGCACGCGCAATTTTCCAGCCTTCCGACAGCAGCCTGAAAACCTGGCCAAAAATACCACCAATAAAAATATAAACAACGCTGCGAAAACAGAACCGATAAACACGAATATTATGAAAACGACCTTTTTCCTTTCATGTTTGGACGTTTCTGACGGCGTCGAAGGAGACATGGTAGAAGATGTGAAAATTACGGACGGGCTCGGGATCTCACTCAATTCAAAAGCTACAAGCTCCGTCCCGTTGTACGTAAATACGAATGATTCATTTTTTATCGCTGCCCAGAGTTCGCTTGTTAAGTTTCTGCCAAGCGCGCTTTTGACCATGAAAGCAACATCCACCGAGCCGCATGTTACGTCATGAACTATGACGTCAGTCGTTGAGATCTGCAGGAGGTGTGTTAGTGTGGCTATAAAATTAAATCCGAAATCATCCTTGTCTGTGATTATGCTACAGGTAGCTTTGAACTTTATAAGAAACGTTTTAGTTACTGCTGGTAAAGCTGTACTTGGCGTTGAAGACGACGATTCCAATGACAGTGTGTGAAGAATGCTGGAAGGAGCAGTTTTTGTTCCAGTGTAAGACAAACTGTTGAGTATTTCTCGTAAACTGGAAGACTGTGTTGTCCCCAAGGACGTTAACAATAAAGAATGGTGTTTAGTACTTTGAGGAACAAGTGAAGTTTTCGTGTTCAACGTTAGATTCGGAAGCGTGGATAAGCGCGAAGACACATACAGCGGTGTTGGCGCGGGTGAAGGCTTGGGTTCTGTGATGGTTGTTAGTGATGGTACTGACGATGGATGAATTGATGGCGGCAACGATGTAGATTTTGTTGTTGATGATGTTGACACTGACATTAAGGGTAATGATAGTAAAGAGACTGTTGATGACAATTGTAGTGACACAGACGACGGTGATGGTGTCGAAGAGGAACGCTTTGGTGTTGCTGGTGGACCGATTACTGCAATTGTTGCTGTTGTTAATGATGATGATGATGATGATGATGATGATGATGATGATGATGATGATGATGATGATGATGATGATGATGGTGGTGGTGGTGGTGGTGGTGGCGGTGGTGATAATGACGATAATTGCGCCGATGACAATGATGTTAACGTCGATAACAATGTCGTTCTTATCCGCAATGGGCAATGAATCGTTGTCGATGCTGGAGATGTCAATGGTAATGACGGTAACACAAATGTGGATTCAGAATATGACCATTTGGATGATAAGGACCACAACGGCAATGAAGATCTTGATGCACGTGGTATTGACGTCCGTGTAGATTGTGACGTAGATACACGTGACTGCTGTGTAAACAACACAGCTTTTGTTAATGAAAATGTCGGCGACAATGACAAGGTTGATGGTGTCGATGAAACAAAAGAAAATAACATTCGACTAGAATTTGATGATGGTGGCGGAAGTGGTAACAGAGGCGTAGAGGTAATGGGCATTACGGATGACGGGGTCAATATTGATGATGGTGAAAATGGAGATGACAAAGATGATGATCGGAAATGTAGCGAGAGTGGAGATGATAATGATGACGACGAGGACGACGACGATGCCAATAGTAAAGATGTCGCTAGTACATCACTCTTATTGCCTTTGCTGAATGATGGCTGGTGTAGAATTTTTGTTTCGTTCCACGCTACATCAGTGAGTGAAGAACTTGATTTGCCTGCAACCACAGAAGCAAAAGTGACGCTCAATGTAGTTTCACTATTTTGCTGTCCACTAACGCTTTCTCCTGAAGCCAAATCTAAAGCTGATGAACTCTTTGACAGCCGCTTGAAATTTGAAGGCGTTATGACATACAATGATGTCGTTTCTCCTTGCAGAGGGCGAGACGTCTGTTCTGAAGAAAACACGGAAGCATTGTCCAGATGAAGAGCAGAGTTAGTTGACTTCAAAGAAACGTTACCCCGCACTACATCGGTTGCCATGGATACTGTCTTACTCGTGGTGAAATTCATTAAGCTAACACGCCTCACTGAGGTACTTAACTGAAATCTTGATTTAATTGGCGACGATATCGCCATGTTAATGGCTTGGTTTGTCAGTGAAAATAGACTGCTCGATATTTTCATCGATGCGCGATCACTAAGTACTTGTGTTATCAGCACTTGTGAATGTTTAATCACTTGCGTTTTCGGTGTGGAAAGCTCCGTCGCCAAATATCCCTTAACAGCACTTTCTTCAACTGCGGAGCTTTGCGTTGACGAATGCTCAGGTAAGTGAGCAGCGTGCGATACTGAAGAAAGGGTTGATAAGTACACCGTACTTCCAGAAAAGGCGTCATTTTGAAAAGACGTTGTCTTTGGCCTACCAGAAGAAGCAGTCAATATTTCAATCGCTTTTCCTTTGGAAATACTCTCGGTGGAATTCAAAGATGATTCAGTGGACTTAGAGAAAGTGGCCAAACTACGGACGCGCGCTTTAGTAACCATTGTAGGCGTCGTGTAAACAGACATAAAAGGTGACGCGGACAGTGCTCCCGAGTCCATCATAGGGGAAGAATTCCATGGCATGGTCGAGGATGGGGTGGGAGAGGGCGTTAGTGCGGTTCCAGTGAGAAAACTGGAGGCGAGTTCACCAACAGTCATTTCTTGAGAATTTTCTGATCGAGCATAACTTGTTTTCAATGGCGCCATCGCTAACTTGTTTGCACTTTGATTTGCGTTGTTTACAAGCGTCACTGACCTAGAAGCCAAATAGCGTTGTGCAGATGTGCTCATCAAGTTTTGTACCCCAAGGTGAGATGCTGACTTCAGTGGTGTCGGAGAAACTGATCCAGTATCTGCAAGATAAATTAGTTATTTTGTGCTGGATGATGCACGTAGCTACTGCACCCTTTTGCAGGCATTCTATTCACCACCCAGTAGACTACAAAACAATTTATTTTTTTGCTGTCGCCATG
The DNA here is from genome assembly GCA_963693305.1 of Meandrina meandrites. NCBI lineage: Eukaryota > Metazoa > Cnidaria > Anthozoa > Scleractinia > Meandrinidae > Meandrina > Meandrina meandrites. The sequence continues at coordinate 30,483,568 of OY855911.1, read as the reverse complement.
ATATCTATAGATGCACCACGCGTGACGCGAAGCAATTATCAACTTGCGCATGACCCTCTCGAGCGTTCACGCTCGTTTCACACTAAAATATCACCTCTTTGCAGTACAAAATTTATTTCAAGCACAGGCACTCGTACCTCCTATCAAACTAGGGCTGCAACGATACACCGGTGCACCGGTGAATCGCGATATTTTTTGTCACGATACGAATATCGATATTTGAATGGGATATCGCTGTATCGCGTGTATCATCAAAAATGAAAAATTACTTTACCAACATTCAGAAATTACTGTTTTAATCAGTTTTATGACTCCTTACCCAAGTACAAGCCTTTTTTTAGCCACAGGGCTTCGTCGTTGCTTAGTATCGTTTCGCATGCTTCCAGTCACTTATATTTCAAGATGGCGGCACGAAAGCATGCGTAGTTTCAATAAGTTGTCAGCTGACACAGTCTTATGCGCCCGCAACAAAAACATGCGGTTCGTTCGTCACGTTGGTTCTTTCGTCAAAATGTCTTCCTCTGCAGTTGAGTTACAACTGGCACCGTCCTCTTGTAAGTCAAAGGTATGGAAAGACCTTGGATTCAAAGTTTTTTACGATGGCCAAGGAGTAAGACACTTCTCGTTATATTCTTGTGTTATTTGTTACCATTTGTTAGCAGGTCCACATCAATGGCGCCTTTGCGAATCCAGCAATACACATCTATAGTTGTTACTTGGCCCACAAAGATTTGGTATGGATTTCCTCCGAAATTTCTTTCAGCATAGGAATATCTTCTCACCTCGAGGATATGTTTACAGTCCGACGATCAGACAATAATGAGTACAATCGAAAAGTTCTTCCGGCATGCTTTGCGAGTCGTGTCCAACACCGCCTGGTGTATGTATGTATGTATGTATGTAATTGTTGTCAATGGAAATTAAAGATTCCAAAGCAGTTTAGTTACATTACGTCACTTGTCAGTTGTATGTTATGATGTATCGTATCGTGTATCGTATCGTGGCACTTGTACCGAGATATGTATCGGTTGCTAAGAAAATGTATCGTTGCAGCCCTATATCAAACCCTCGTCAAAGACCAAAACAAACTCTCTGTCTAATTTGAAATATAGTCTACATCACATTTTGTATACCAAGAGAGAGGGCGGGAAAATCATGCGCGATTCCCTAAAGTTGGCGGGCGGTTTAGTTTAGGAGTTGATATAATTTTATAATATTACGAGACCATGATACACGTTTTCGTCAAGTTTTTGTGATATTGGATAATCATTTATGCCTCCAACATTATAAATATAACTCACAAGACTCTAATATCCTAAAGTTAAATAACAGAATTTTGTAATTTTATGCGGTCATGTTGTGCTAAAGCCAACAAGCCTAAAAGTCCTAAAACAGTACTTTATAGTACCAGTTGAGAAATTTGCATTTAAGATGGCTATAAGATATATTTGCAATCAGCTCAAAAACTCATTTGATTTCATATTCCAACTTTTTTTTTTCGTCCGCCTGTTGATGCTTCCGCGGTTGCCTTTTGACGTAAGCAATAAAATAATTAATGTCGACAGAGATAAAATTAATTTGTCCTCAATATATAAATGCAGCCGGCTTTTGTCTTTTGTTTCAGTTTGTTACCGCTTATGAGTTAAATTATGCTGACAAGTTTTACAGTGTCATTAACTTTTCATGCCTGACTGACACAAGTTATTTTTTTCTTGTAATTTTTTGGAAGCGATGACCGCAGTTTTGATGCTCTCGGTGAAGTCAGAAATAGCATTTCGCGCTTTCCGAAATGTACAAATATCTTTTACTTTTATATTTATACAAATGAAAATGAAAAGGCAAATATATCTGCATTGATTACATCAATGCCCTTCGGTAAAACGTTTAATCCTTCCAAAACAGGTTAAACGTTTTTTCTGAGTGAAGCGATAAAAAGATTTATACAAGCATTTTCTGCGTCAATTGACATTGGATAAACAAGACCAACATCCCCGAGAAAAAGCTACACTTCAAACAGCTTCAAAGCCGAATAGCATAAAGTTATCGTCATTAAATGTAAATTGTAATGAACTCAAACATTTGATATTCAGCTCAGTTTCGCTTCCTTTTAAAAATGACGCATCAATTTTAGTCATGATAAAAATAAATACCACATGAATGTAAAAAAAAAAACTTCGAAAGTTTTCGCGTCAAAAAGGCATTTCCGCGCGAGCATTCCTTCTTAATTTGTTTACGCGGGAACGGCTACCTGTTGTAAACAACACTATGCAAACATGAATTTAACGATAAGCGATCTGAGTAATTAGTTCTTACCGTGATGGCATGAAGATGGGCCACACATTGTGGAAGTTTTAACACCAATATCTCTTTTCTCCCTCCTTTTTTCTTCACATCCTTTCGAAATGCGTTGCACGACAGCGTCGCATTTCGCTTTGAAAGATTCACACCATTCCGTTTGTCGAAGTCCATCAATCAAATGAGTTGTCCATTTCTGCATGTTAATTTCTTTCAAAGTGATTTTCGTTAGCTTGGTGACTTGCTCTCCATCTAATCGATAAACGATTTCCTCTAAAGCTTGTTGAAAAGAACAGCATAGTGTAGAAATAAATGGAAATCTGCACCTCGCTTCTTGGTGGGCTTGTTCCACGCTGAAAGCAAACAACTTGTTTAATTGTTCCTCGTTCAAACATCGTACTTCAGTACAATCACAGCTATGGTTCCACGGCGTCAAAGTACTGTGAGAGAACTCGTTAAAATCCGCTTCTACAACTTCAAAAGCCCGTTTCGCCACCGTGTCATCTCTTAATCGGAATTCAAATCCAATGTATTTAGTTTCGGGTTTGTTGTTGAAGTAAAAAGCGCAAGGCTTTCGAACCCAACTGGACGCCGAGCTTTCAATGGAAAAATCGCACAGTCGGCAAGTTATCGACGTGTACGCTTGGAACAGCACAAAGAATGTCAAAGCTTTCCCGATCAACTCCATACTCATTCCAAAGTAGCCATAACACACAAATGAAACTGAAAGCAATCCGATCGCTTTCGGAAAGCGATAATATTCAATTCGCACATGGCTGTCTCGCGCTAAAATTCAAAGCGACCTCAAAATGTCATGTCATTTCAAGCGTGACTTCACCCACCACTCGCGCGAGCCGCAGGGCTGTTGGGAATTGAAAATCACTTAATCATGCATTCTAACATCTGTTGGATGACTTGTACTTGAAAGAGCTGACGTATAAATTCACTTCGCTCCTCCTTAACAGATTATTATTAGCCAGACAGATTGAAGACACGACACTTGAGCAAACGCCCACAAAGCTACAGTTTTCGTTCACGCTTGACAAAACATTTAATTTGTCTCCCGATAAATTTTTTCTCACGCCGCGCCCAGCATAAACATACAAACTGCGACAGAATTGTCTGAAGTATTATTATTCTTTCATCAAAATTTGATAATAGGTAAGCCAGAAGGAGACATTCATTGTCAAAGAAATCCGTTAATTAGACTCTGGAGATAAATTCGAAAGACTCCGTGATCAAACAAACACAACGAAATTAGGGCCTGTTTACATGGAAGTGGGGGACCCCGGGCAGGTGAGGTAACCCGCCTAGGTGGGGTAACCCGCCTCTCCATATAAACTCTCATTTTTTCTCGATCGCGTTTACATGATAGGTGGGGTAACCCGCCTAGGCGGGTTGCCCGGTCTGCTGGGTAGGGTAACCCTCCCAGCCGGGGTCGCTTTTTGCCATGTAAACGTTTCAAGGTGGGGTAACCCGCCTACCCGGGGTCGGTTCATGTTACCAAAACGCGCCAAATCCGAACCAACAACCAAACGCCCACCATATTGGAACCGCAACAACATGTTTCAGTCTCGAGGATATCAGCGTGGGGAGCTTTTTCGCCGGGTTCATCTGCTTAGTGTCGAAGGCCGCAATCAAGATGGCAATCAGGAAGAATCTGAAGGTATTCAAATTTCAAGTGATGCTTTAAGTGAAGGCCCGATCGAAGCACGCGCTTCTTCTCTACTTAGAGATCAGTCGATAACACAAAGCAACGAAAAACGTTGTCTCTGCCAACGAAAATCATGCTGTGAAAAAAAAACAACAACTAAAAAACAACAAGAAATCTACGCCACGCTATTTTCTCAAGGAAGTTAACCCCGGGACCCCGGGGCGACAAGATTGCCTGTAAACGCGAGCTATTTTTCGACCACGGCTGGGCGGGTTACCTCACCTACCCGGGATTCCCCACCTCCATGTAAACAGGCCCTTAAACAGTGATGGCCCGCTGTTATGTAGGATAAAAAAACAAAAATTGCAGGAGTGAGTTTTTTTCTTTTCATTTATATTAATTTTTTAACTTTTAACATTTATACGATAAAATGTATGTTTTGTTGTTCGTTTGTTTTGTATATCCGGATTCTTTCAAAAAGTCGAGATAGCACTGGAACGAAATGCAGGAAGTACAAGTCCATGTTTTAGTCCGTGACAACACCGTACCGCCACCGTTTCGTGACTTATTGCGTGATAAATGAGAACGAGGCGGTACAAGGAAATGTACTTCGAAAATGATAATTGTTAAATGATACACCGATCCGATAGACATCTCGGAGTTCGAACGAGGAAAAATGGAGTTAAAAGAGATCATTCTGTTATCCCTATCTTTAGTTATCTTTCTCCAAGGCTTTCGAGCGGAACAATGCGATCCAAAGCCAATGATCACAAGACATGAAGGCAAGAAAGCCTGCGTTTATCTCGACACTAAGGGCATCAAGACCATAGGCGTTGGCTACAACATGCGGAACAAGGACGCACCAGAAGTGTTTGAGTCGATTGGAGCCGACTACAACAAGTTTGTGAACGGTCCTGTGACCAAGTGGAATGTTCCTTGTAATTGTTCCTCCGTCCCTTGCCTCACCGAAGGGCAGATCGAAGACCTGTTGGACATCAGCTTGAAGACGGCCATCGAAGATGCCCGGAAAGTGATATTGACCTTCGACAGCCTCTGCTGTCCGGTTCAGAATGTGATGGTCGACATGTCCTTTACTTTTGGTGGGCCTGGATTTGCTCAGTTTACAACATTTGCAAAGCTCGTAACGGTACAATACTGGAAGGCGGCTGGTGATGACTTGACGGTCTCCCTGTGGTGCACGCAAGCCAGTTCTCGTTGCATGGAAGACGCAAATATCGTCCGAAAGGGATGCGGCTGTTCCCAGCCATACCCTCAAGTCTGTGACTCTCAGGCATCAGCCTGCTGTGGCAGCGAAACACAGGAGACTTGCTGTAAAGGTGAGATAAAAATGAAAATTAAGGCAGAATCCTTCCGGTTTACTTCCGTCTTTGACATTTTCATTTTCGTAAGAGTAATCAACTTCTACATTTGTGCGCTGTCAAGCAATCTCAAAGTAATGAGAATTAAAAAAACTCATCAACTCAACCACCTCGTTCCCAGGGCTTTTCCCTTTTTCGTGGGGGCGGTCGGGCACCCCACGAAGAAGGGAAAAGCCCTGGGAACGAAGTTGTCATCAACTAGCTTTTATATGGGAAGGGCGCTGTCTTGATGCGCCACCAAAGCGTTATAAGAAAACTATGTGGAACAGTTTGGGCTAATTCAGTCAAATTTTTGAGTTTTGGGAACTGAATTAAATTAAAATCATCTTGTCTCGTCACCCCAACTCAATAATTACCGGTAATGAGTGCTTCGTGGAATCAACGGAAGTTAGTCTTAGGAAAAATCTCAATTCTTTGGTTTCGGTTCAGTGTTTTGTAATTAAACAACGGAGTGTCTAATAATTAACGAAACGACTTTAACGAAACTGAAAGTAAGCTCGCTGAAATAATACCTGATATCTTCTCATTTTCTTTCCCGGAAAACCTACCTGTGCCTTTCTTTCATCCGAAAAGCTGCCTATTCGGTTCTGTTATTCTCGACGTCCCAGCCAACCTAGCTCCCAAAAAATAATGGGTGCTTAAATTCCGGAAATTTCGGTCGAAAGTCTAACGGAACTCTAATGTTCCGGAAAATCTGTTGGAAATTGCGGACTTACCTCCAGAGGTATTCCTCTTTTTCCGTTCGAAACGGAACGTGGGAAAATTTGCTTACTATTTGCACTGTTTCCCAGTTCCAATCTCCCATCACCGCAAAACAATAACAGGAAACGGAATTACAAATGTTAAGCGCCATCTCCTTCGGTTGGTTTGCTGATTTTATGAAAAACCCTTACCGCTATTGAATGGTCATCCCAACCGGTTCCATCCCACAAATGGGAAACACTCATTAATAGGTCCATTATATTTTGTCAGATAAATTGACACGGTTAAGTTAAAATGATTCTGTTTTCATTTATTCCCAATTCGCTGTATTTGGAGACAAAAAAGTGACTGACAGTACAAAAACTTTAAAACACGTGCTATCAATGCCCGATGATTTTTTGCTGAAATGAAAGTATCAGTAGAAGCTAAAATTTAGGCTTGTTCTCGACTCTGTTATTGGCGGGGGTAAACGTGAATTTGAGTGAAAGTTTAAGAGGTTTAAAGAAGGAAAAGAAGAAAGAAAATTATTTTTGAAACGCCACCAGACAGTTGACCCCCACGCAAGAGCCCCGCAGGTTGTCAGGGGACTGTTTGGTGTCCATCTACCAATTTTTAACTTCAAATTCTAATTTTAAAATCACATCAAATCTTAAATATTTCTTATTTCTCCAAATTTTACAAATCCTTTGAGAAAAGCTATCTCTACACAAACATCCCCCAAAATCACCCAAAAATTTACAAAACACCGCTACACATAGCTTTGTGAAATGAGCATAGAGTTTTTGGATTGCTTGAAACGCGAACGAGATATTCACATTAAATCCAAGTTAAGAGGTGGAAAAACAGGCTTCAGGTGTCCTGCTTAACAGAGGGGTAGAGAGTGGGGAGGGGTGGATAAACTCGCGTAATCACGCAAATCTCCGGTGTTCTCTTTCAGGTACCTTGACATTTAAGGATAAAACCTTTGACGAACAACTGTGCTGTCCTTTTCCGAAGGCGAATTGCTGTGAGCACAACAAATGCTGTGCACAGCAATACACGGTCTGTTGCCCACCACCGCCCGCGGTACCCACCTACTGCTGTCCTGCGGATTACCCAGTGTGCCAAGATGGGCAGTGTTACAGAGCACGTGATGGCCACGTGACTGAAGGACAGCCTGCCGTTCGAGCGCTTCCCTTATCTTAAAGAGAACCAGCTGATATGAAAAATCTGTATTTGCGATTTTTAGTTTGTATGTTTGTTTGCATGAAAACGAGTCGCTAAATAGCATTGGCCATTAGCTTAAGAAGACACAATTGACCCTAAAAATTACAGCACTATTAGAATGTGTCAGCGACGATGCAGCATTATTGGCAGCAAAAAGTAGGTTAGCTCGTTATATACAGGAAGAATTGTATGTGATAGGGGAGAACGAAAATTTGTTTACAAGTAATAAATAAAAGTGCAAAACGGAGGGCGCTTTTTCCTTCATAAACTTTTTCTACCAACAATAAAATCTATTGTTTCAGTTTTTTGTTTAACATTTTGCCGTTTTGTTTGAGATATTATTGAGATAAAACAGAAACGAAAAGAAGGACTTACTAGATACTTACTCTTACTCGTAATTCAAGCGAATCTCCGGTGTTCTCTTTCAGGTACCTTGACGTTGGAAGAAAACAAAAATTGACGAACAACTGTGCTGTCTTTATCAATTGGCGACTTAGTTCTCATATGCCGCCGACCTACCTGCTTAGCCGCCGGTACTGCCTGAGATACTGTTCTCGCATATGAGAACATGCGCCGCCGGCAACAAAGATCATTCGGCAGGTCTTTACCGCCGGCATGCCTGCGAAGTTGACTTGAGTTCAACTTCGCAGGCACTTAGGCGGAGGGCCGGCGATAAACAGTATCCCATGCATGTACTGCTCTCTCACTCTTACTCTCACTCTTACTCTATAAGGAGGGTGGGGGAGGGGGGGGGGGGGGCAGTGTTCCCGGTCACCCAACCAATCTCTTACACAGCACAACAGGTCTTAACCACTACTAGCGCTACTAGCAAGGGACCGCAAACAGCAGTGCTGCTAACGCAGCCAGGAACTACAAAAATGAAATCACATCACAAACAATACAGCAAGGCTGATACTACATGAAAAAGTAGACTTAACGAGACACCAACACGACTAAAACTGATAAAGCAGGGTGGCAACCGTGGACAGCTGTTTCTTGCTTTTTAAGACTCGTCAGCGCGGTCAGTCCACTTTTTCACGTAGTATCAGCCTTACTGTATTATTTGTAATGTGCTTACGTAAGCGTTAGGACCTGAAAAGGTATCCGCATAGAACAGACCTGTGCTGTGTAATGTTTGCGTGTGGCTGGGGCCAGGATTGTTAAGGCTTCTTCGCGGTTCATAACTCGGGCGGCCAACTTGTTTGATGGATGGTATGTCGAGATCAAACGAAAAACGGCGAAAACTGTGGCTGTCCATGAATTCAAAATTCGAAATATTCAACACAGAGGTGATAATATACTTGACACTGTTAAATATTACTGCTAAACTGATTGCTAAGGAGAACTTATATGAAGATCTGTCAAAAATACTATAAAGACGTCCGACCCGAGAGCGATGGATCTGTAAGAGAGAGACTGGGACTTCCAATAAGTCGCGGTCGCATAGCTACGAATGGACGCAAAAAATCAAGATGGCATCTACAAATCCCTTACTAACGTTGGAACAAATGTTAAATGGCAGGACAACATTAAAAACACAAAAGGTTACACACAACAACATCGTATGTAAGTAAAGACATTATTTTCTTCGCATCTCTTCTTAAGTAAATTTTGCCAGTCTTAAAATCCCCGTCCGAATCTACGCCGCAAAATGTTCCAGAACATGTTATCAGCGAACTCGATTTCAACAGAGGTGTAAAAGTTGTCATTTCCCAGTTCAAGTGTACAAGGGAATGTTGCATAAAGTAATGGTTTAGTATGCAGGAGCAATGTTTTGAAGTAGCCGTGATCTGACTCTCAACCGGGCCGAGATCAAGCTAGAGTGCTGTTCACTCAAGAAATAAACATAAAATACCCGGGGTATCCAATCGAACCCAATCGAACACCAATCGTTCGATTGCCGAACTCAATCGAACGTAATCGAACTCACAATAAAATTTTGCCAATCAAACACAATCGAATGTTCAATTGCCGAATGATCGGTAATCGAACCCAATCGAACGTTCGATTACTGAACTCTTGTTCGATAGGACAATTTTCACATCGCATGATAGGCACATGGTCTGTCGAATTCAGTCTTAAGGTCAAAATCACTGCCAGCTTTCCCCTACCCTCTTCACTGGGCTTTCAGTAAACATGTCGAAAAAGTCCTGAAGTGATATCCAGGAGACCTGGGAGGGCACTGCACGTATCAAGATTTCGTGTAGTGTAAAAGGCTACCAAGAATGTCGGTTCAGTGTAGATGTGGTAGAAGAGTATTTCATCTTTAGAAGACTGGCTCCAATCTTTTTGTTTGTCTTTCTGTCTGTTTACAGTCACATCGAAGGTAATCATAAAAGCCATTTCCTATCAACACCCACAGTACACCCGGGAGTACATGAGTAACAGTCGTTGACATTGACTTTGTTTTGTTTTGTTTGAACACTGACACTCAGTACGAGCACGAGTCTTACAACACGAGTCTTACAGCCAATAACATCACGGCTAAACTGACCAATCAGTTTCAATGGACCAGACTTATAACATCACCAACTGACAACAACTTTTCACTTGACTCTGAAAATGACTGCCGCACAGGTTGTCAAAACGACAGTCACCAACAACAGTTCTTCTCAGAACTACTCTCACCTGGACGATCACACCATACCAACTACTGATACTCCTGAGTTCAAACCATTTACTATGGTAAAATTATGTCTGACAAAAATCCTGACGTTTTCCCTTGACGAGAGGCAACGTGTTCCTTTGATGATCAGTTATCTTAGTTGACATCTCATGAAATAGAAGTTCTCTTCAAGTGGTTTACAAGGTCATGTCTTTTGTTTTTGATTGGTAGATTTTGATCCAATTTGATTTGTTTGTTTCTGTTTTTTTTTCAAAGTTCGTTGATTGTCATTTTACATGTAGCTGCTGTGATTAATGGCAATAAAAAACACAATCATTAGTCAGGGTTCTGATGCTTTGGAATAAAACAGTAAAAATAAGAGAAGAAGGCACAGTCAGGAGATCTAAATTTGCAATAATAATTTCTTTGCTTTATTTTGTGTACGTGTGCATACCTGTAGGTATTGGAACAGAGCTGTTAAATGAAATTCAGCAAGTCATGAGAGAAGACAAAGAGAAAGCAGTCCAAGATGCTGTAAGTAACCCAATGCAAGTAAACAGGCACCTCTCTTCACATTCGCAATTCTTCCTCTGTTTAAATGCTCTGAAGAAAAGCACAAATCCCATTAATAAAAATTACATTGAGGTTTTTTCAGTTTTTAGATAATTTTTTTTACTGTTGCAAAATGACTTTATGGTAATGTATACAGGCCTTAGTTTAACCTTAGCCTTGTAATTCCATGCATGATCAGCGTTTGTCATTATCATCCAACCCTCCAAGTTTATTTTTTGCCTTAGTGGCCATTTGGCCACCGACTGCTCAAGTTTGGTTGCCAGTGAAAAATTTTAGTCACTAAATTAAGCTCACGGGGTTCCCATGGGTTCCCATTTAGTCACCAGCTCCAAAATTTTAGTCGCCATGGCGACTAAAATGGTCTTAACTTGGAGGGTTGTCATCGTTGTCATCCTCATCGTTGTCATCATCATCCAGTTTTCTTTTTACTGGAGAACTGGGCTGCTCGTCATCTCCAAGCTACCTTGTCAACTACTGTAGCTGCCATGTCTGTTTATAGGATTTCAAACCCAAATCTCCCTTTCTATTGTCCCTTCATGATCAGGGTAAAAAATATTTAGTCTGCATTGGGCCGAGTAGTCCATACTATTGGAGCTTATCCTGCTTTCCAGTATGAAGTGGGAAGGAGTACTTCTACATCCCCTCTGGATGGCATGCTAGTACATCACAGCTGGGTTACCACCAGCATTAATCTGCCAGTACCCAATATATACCTGGGTTGAGAGAGGCACTGTGAGAGTAAAGTGTCTTGCCCAAGAACACAATGCAGTGACCCTGGCCAGGGCTCCAACCCAGACCGCTTGATCCAGATCCCAGCATGCTAACTATTAAGCCACTGTGCCTTCCACTGTCCTCTCGTCATGATGCTTTCTGTAAATATAATTAGCAGATGATTGTGTTTTATTGTTTGTTGCTCTATACCAGGTTGCTGCAGCTGAAGCAAAGGCACATGCCGAACTCAAGCAATCTTTAAATGAGTTGAGAGAACGAATGGATAAAGAGAGAGAACAGGCCCTGAATGAAGCTAGGCTGGTACAAAACAAACTAGAACATTTCGTTTAAACTATTTTAAGTATTGCCTACCTAAGAGATCAGCATTCTGTTAATCTAAATGATTACTGTGTTGTTCCAAAAAACATACAGGGCCTCTAGGTTTTGTTATCTTTGGTTTAAAATTTTTCAAACCAGTTTGATTTTTGTTTTTCATTGTCTTATACTCATTATCATAATCTGAAACAATGGGAAATGAAAATCAAACTGGTTCGAAGAGTTTTAAACCAAAAATAAATTTTAACCCCAGCAGATAATTTCTGGAACCAAACATTCATCAAACAGAAAAGAGTTTGATCAAATTTCTGTTGAAACAGAAATTTGATTTTTACCTGGTAGTTGTGTTACTTTTGAGGCCCTGGTTCAGTTAAATATAATTTGAACTCTCAAAAATATGGTATAACAACATTTTATTTTAGCAAGCGGAGGAGCAAATGGCAGAAATTCAGTACAGGTGTGAGGTCGCAGAGAAAAAACGTGCACGCTCAGCTTGGGAAAGGTCCCAGGATGAAAAGCATGCAGCTCTGCAGAAAGCAGCTGAAGAAGCCGAGAAAAAGAAACAGGAAGAGATGAAAAACCTTACAGAAACTCTCACAAGAAAGCTAAGAAATGAAGCAGCACTACAGAGAGAAATAGCTCTTGGTGAAGCACTGTCTGTGGCAAGGGTAATATTACTATTTATTTACTAGTCTCGGATGGACTTTCGTATCAAACAGAGGGAGATGCTTGTCATCTCGCTTAGGGGTGGAAATTACGTATTTTGTCTCTCTCAGGGTGTGCAGGACAAATGCCAAATATTTTCAGCTGACACGGTCTCGCTTTGAGTTGCACAGTCATGAAGAAATATTATTATTCCACTATTGCGCCATTTTACCGTATTAGGTCACAAGAACGCGCAAAATATGACACGTTATTACACTGTACAACAGGGCAAAAACGAATCAATTAAGGGGTATGTATTACAAAAACGCTGTCATAGCGTGTTTACGGTCTAGACCGATCAGACTAACTTTTGGGGTCCCAAAAACACTTGAGCTATGCCTAGATTGGTCTCCTATAATTCAAATTTTTCCTACAAAACTCATAGTCCCTTTTGTATGAGTTCCTTATCCCCCCCCCCCCCCCCCACCCCCTAACCACCATATATGTCCTGCTGATGTAACGTGGATACCTATCTCACAAGTCGAAGGATGTCAGGCTGGATGGGTTGATTTTGGGCGGGAGGGGAGGGGGGGGGGGGGCGATGCACAGACACTCGCCACTCTTTGACTTGAGGATGATGTTTGAACTATAAATTAAACGTTATCAATTAACGTTAATTTTTGTTTAATTTTTTCTTCCAACTTTACTTAGAAAAATGCTGAAAGACGTCGACAGGAATCTATTGAGGAAACAAAACGAGAATGCGAGAGCAAAGCTGCGGCAGAAGCATCAAGAGTAGCGAGGATACACAAAAACAGAGTGGACGAACTCAATCAAAGGTGAATGTTAATTGCGTCCTTGAAGTGGTATGGTTAACAGTTGTCGGATGAAATTGAACATGATAGCGAGATTACCAAGGCCGAGAGGTTTGTTCTAAAGCGTAAACCAGATCGTTTGATGGTAAAAAGCCAGGGGTTTAAAAACCCCTGGCTTTTATAAAAAGAACTCAGACCCTGGGAATTCTGTCGAATTGATCATGTTGGTATCTAGAAACAGAACATTAAAATGGAACTTATAAGTTGACTATGATTCACTAATAACTGTTTTAAAATTATGTCCTGTCCTGTGCATTTCTTTGTAGAATAAATAACTTGACGAAAATGCTAGAAGACGAAAACAGCGCAAAACACGAAGTAGAGGATATGTTTCAAGTAAGTAAACAACTTTTTAGCTCGATGCATGGTTCGACATCATTTTGTGTACTTCGCTCGCAAATTGCGAAAAATGCACATTCAACTTTTTTGGACAAAAATAAGTTTCAGCAATTTATTAACCGTAATAGCAAGGCCGCAATACAGTTATTACTGTTCGATTTATGCAATAAGAACTTTATCAAATGTAAGCGACATTACGCAACATCATATAGCACAAAAATTCAAACGATAAATAAGGGCCGATTCGCACTAGCGGACAAGTTTTAAATGTCATAACATTTTTGACAAAAACAAAATTGTCGCGACAAGTCAGAGACATTTTGAAGAAAACAAAAGGTGTAATTATTAGTACAATAGCTCTGCACGTGCTTCTGGCATCCTGGTACATTTCACGGCACGGTCGTCTTGTGCAAACATCAAATAATCAGGCAGGTCCACGTGGTGAAAAATTTTAAAACGATTTGCATTTGAAGTGCGCGTGTAGTGATGTGTTTGTGCTGACCTGCGGAGAAAATGTGGCAAGTAAACTATTTCTTTTCCCCTCCATTTACCGGCACAAACTGGTTCCCTCCGCATTCATTTGTTCCAACCCCGGTATTACCATCCTTCTCCGACCTCACCTCGGCACACAAACATGTTTTGCCGCCTATCGCGGAAAAATTTCGCGTGTTGTTTTTTAGTACAATCCAGACCAAACACAATAGCCAATCAACAACGTATTGTTATCTGGCATTACGAGGGGCGTTGGAATGCGACTTGTCATAACTTGTCCTGCCTTGAGGCAGGACATCGGCCCCTTTGAAGATTTGTCCGTTTTGACAAAATTTGCACTTGTCCAACAAGTCGTTCGCACTTGTTTTTGCGATTGTTTGACAAAATGTATCGCGCGTGCAACGCGGACCAATCATAAGACAACTGCTTCTTTGTTTTCCTGAATTGTTTGATAAGTTTAGGGCCGGTTCGCACCAGCGGACAAGTTTTAAATGTCATAACATTTTTGACAAAAACAAAATTGTCGCGACAAGTCAGAGACATTTTGAAAAAAAAACAAAAGGTGTAATTATTATTACAATAGCTCTGCACGTGCTTCTGGCATCCTGGTACATTTCTCGGCACGGTCGTCTTGTGCAAATATCAAATAATCAGGCAGGTCCACGTGGTGAAAATGTGGGGAAAATGTGGCAAGTAAACTATTTCTTTTCCCCTCCATTTATCGGCACAAACTGGTTCCCTCCGCATTCATTTGTTCCAACCCCGGTATTATCATCCTTCCACGACCTCACCTCGGCACACAAACACTTTTTGCCGCCTATCGCGGAAAAAGTTTGCCTGTTGTTTTTTAGTACAATCCAGACCAAACACAATAGCCAATCAACAACGTATTGTTATCTGGTATTATGAGGGGCGTTGGAATGCGACTTGTCATGACTTGTCCTGCCTTGAGGCAGGACATCGGCCCCTTTGAAGATTTCACGGTCCGTTTTGACAAAATTTGCACTTGTCCAACAAGTCGTTCGCACTTGTTTTTGCGATTGTTTGACAAAATGTATCACGCGTGCAACGCGGACCAATCATCAGACAACTGCTTCTTTGTTTTCCTGAATTGTTTGACAAGTTCTAGGTCTCAAAAAACGTATTCGCACTTGTTTTCTGTAACAAGTGACACACAAGTGATGAAATCTACCAATTGTTACAAAATTTGTCCGCTAGTGCGAATTGGCCCTAAGTCTCAAAAAACGTATTCGCACTTGTTTTCTGTGACAAGTGACACATAAATGATGAAATCTACCGATTGTTACAAAATTTGTCCGCTAGTGCGAATTGGCCCTAAAACTACTTGAACAATAAATTACAGAAAGCGCTTTCATAAAGCCCTTTAAGAAAAAACACCAAGGTTTTTCTTGTACAGAATTCGCGAAAAAATTGAAAGAACGAACGAACTTTATCATGTTTGTCCTAGCCTCCAATGTTCGTTATTAACAGATAACTATCTGTATTCTCGACGTCGTTAGTCATCCTCGCTTCCCAGCTTGTTGTCATTATGTCGACGGAGTACCGTTCTACAAATTAAATCAAACTATGAATGTTGGCTTTCCTGTTATATTGGATGTTTTCGAGCTTTTCAAACCACGAGTTGGAGATATAGTTTTTTAATGTTGGAAATGTTCGAGAAACAGTAGCTTGTGAATGCTGGAATCACCAAAATTAGCCGGGATAGATAAAAACGACGTTACATGTAATTACACTTGCGAGTTCCCCGACATGTCCCGAGTGACCTCTTGTTCACGCGCCAAATGCGTCATAACGCGCGCGGAGCAGGCCGGGAAGCTTTTTTCCTTCTTCGTTTTCTCCATATTGCACTTGACGGTTGCGCTTCGACCAAAAGTTCAATAGTTTCTCGAAAAATAAAGCACGAAAACTTGTCCATTAGCAGGAGTAGAGTTTGTGAGCGATCTGCATCTGATTCTGAGCGAACAGGAAAGTTACCAATAGCCAGTTTTAAGGCCACTAAGCTTTGCAGTCTGTTCTTACATAACGCTCACTAGGTATATAGGTTCTACTTCTTTCTTTAGTAAATTGGTGTTTTAAGGAAAGTTTTCGGTCATTTCAATGTCTGTATCGCAACTCCAACAGAAAAGACGCTTTCTACAAATTGATGATGAAAACATCTGGTACAAGTTGTGAGTAAGGCGGACATAATGTGTAACGGGCAATTAATTTTACTTTTCTTAATTAACGGGTTTCTTTTGTCCTGTCACAAGCAGACAAATTAACTAATGCAGCTAGTCATCGAGAATTTTTCACTTATGACCTGATGGCTGTCTGTTTCGACGATCGGTGGAATGCGTTTTTGTCGAGAACCAATCGTAATCAAGATTTTGACAAAAGGTGGTTTGAAATGCATCTGCTTTCATCCAAATTGTGCTTCATTTGCAAACCGCTATGTTTTCACAACAATGGTAGCGTTAATTCAAATTGTCGCGTTTTCAGACGGCCTTAGTGAATGGTACAAAAAGAGATTTCACTATATCATCAGTAAACCTTTAGATATAAAATTGAAGAATATTTAAGGGCAGTTTGGCATATCTCCAGATCTTTCTAGCGGACGTAATTTCTGTGCACCAGCGGGGTGGAAGCACGCCGTACAAGAACTGCAAAGATACTGATCTGTCTTCTAAAATAGTCATTATTTCGCCAGCAAGTCTTTAGCTGTCTTTGTTCTCAAACATTTGTGATGTTGTTTTATTTTACCTATTAGTACAACACCTACTTAAATATTGGTTTGCGTGTAAATTCAGTTTTTAAAAAGCAAGCAAGAGGGAACAATTTATTTCGACGCTGTCAAGGTGGTGGCAAACGAGGACACAATGTTGCGGACACATTGTTGCTCGTGATTGTTTCTATGCTGCGCAAACCGGGAAACATTTGTTGCGGACACAAAATGTTTCTGAAAGAAATCAGAAATATTTTTGTGTCTCGGACACAAATTTTGTGTCGGCAACAAATGTTGCGCGCGCGGGCAAACGGGGAAACATTTGTGTCTCGATGTGTCCGCAACATTGTGTCCTCGTTTGCCACCGCCTTAAGTCATCCATATGTGGTCGAGTTATAAGGAAAAGCTTGGGTTATACAATGAAGTGGTAACCCACTGTAACAGGTAAACTGTGCTTTCCGCGTCGCTGAACGTAAAACAACGACGCGTCCAGCAAACAGAAAATAATGGTACAGTACTCGACAAATGACAGGAACCCATTAGAAGTGAGGATGATTGACGTTTGCGAGCATTGAAATGGATTACAGCCTCTCGTGGTTTGGATCAATTCCTTTGAAATATTGCGACCTGACGTGCAAAATAAATTTCTCCAGTTTAAAAAAAATAGCTTTGTCTGGGACAAGTTACAATTCGCAAAGTTGTTTAAATTTCGTGTTGTTTACATTTACAGATTCAATGTAACTATAGTACAGACGAAGTCTTACTAAAAAACATTCTCGTCTTGCAGGAAATGAAAGAAGACTACAAAAGATTCCAAGATTATACAAGAGGATTTCATTCCGATTACCTCATGAACTGACTCATTCCGACTTTAAGATAATAAGAAAGTTTGTAGAATTAAAACTTAAGGGGATTCCAAATCAAAGTACCTTAAAAAGGAAACGAAAGACTCGCCCGCTTCCGATTTTTGACCAATCAAATATTAACAACTTTGTTTCGCTCGGAGAAAAAGAAAATCCGGATACCATTTGTTATCATAGCGAAGATAAATTTAAACCTAGAAGGTTGCAAATTACAAATATTTATCCGTGTTTGAAAAATAAGGCATGATTTATATATAAGCAATTACTATTTTTTTTTTCTTCTTGAAACGATTGGAACGACAGCAAAACGCGATTCGTCCTTCATTTGTGGGTTTGGTGGTTATTTATTTGTAACCTGCAGGAACATTGCTGTTTAATTTTAGCCATTCGTTTTCTCGTGTTGGGAAATTTCACCCCATGCCAGCTTGCATGACAACATAATTTACTCTCTCGGCCCCTAATTTGGCATATGCCATTTCCTACGAACGCGAAGAAAATTGATGTGCGGGACATTGTTATTTATTGAAACTCGTGTCAAATAAAAGAAATAACAATAAAACAATCGCGTCACCTTTTTGGCTTGAAGCATTCTTTTTATATTTAGCCCACGGCATTAACCAAAGACCAAAATTAAATTTTTTGGCAGTCAGGTTTGGTGGAAACCCATTGAGCTTTGCCAAAACAAGACATTGTTTAGCATTCAGTAGGTTTGCAATTAATTTGCGCTTCCCAAGCAATATAACCCCAAGAAAGTCTTCATGCGGTGGCTAACAGAGCATAATTCAAACTCGTTTGCTTTTCTAGCGTCAGCGCTTCTGAAAGGGCTCTATTATGAATGGAAGAGAAAGGCAACGTTGGCATATTTCTTGGCGTTGCGTAGAGCGAGTTTGAAAATTACCTTTAATTTATGTACAGAGGCTTAACAATAATAAAGTACTTTTTCATCGAATTTCTTTAATGAATTCAGCCTATTATTTCATGAAAGTCCCTTATTTCAAGCTTAATTCCATTACTGGTTTTGGGGGCTTTCTGCACTTGTGCTTAGCAATGGTGAATAAACTTCGCTTGTTTCCGATGTTTCGCCGTTCTCTCGCTGATTCCGTTCGTTCTTTTCCATAATGTTTTTGTAGTATAGCGTGTTAAAATTCGATACGAACGTTAGAACAGGTAACGCGAGCGTCAAGGCGCCAAATATAGCGCAAGCAGCCGACATCAGCTTTGCTAAAGGGGTATGTGGTACCATGTCCCCGTAGCCAATAGTGGTAATAGTTTGTAACGAGAACCAAAACGTCGCCGGTACGCTAATAAAATGTGTATCGGGGCTACCTGTTTCAATGTAGTATAGAAGGCTCGAGGTAACCACAACGCTTAAAAATAAACACAAGATGAGAAGACCAAGCTCGCGAAAGCTCTCTAGGACGCAGTACCCAATAATTTGGAGGCTTTTTGAATAGCGAGATAACTTGAAAATCCTAAACACACGAACAACCCGCAAAATTCGTAACGCCGCCACCGAATTGGACTCGGATTTGTCGAGAAGCAGTGTTATGTAGAATGGCGCAATGGCAATCAAGTCTATGAAATTCAAAAGCGACGCGAAAAAATGGTACTTATTCGGGGAAGTGAACAACCGCACCAGATATTCAATTGTAAACCAAGCGTTGAAAGATAATTCAAGAAGAAACCAGGTGTCGTCAGTCCAGACAGCCTCCGCCGCATTATTTGTGGAATTAGTGTAGTCTTTCTCTTCCTTAATTGAGGGGACTGTCTCCGCGATTGAAATAGTTATGGCTAATACAATGACAGCCACCGAAAACACTGCCAAACACGAGGCTGCAGTTGACGTATCCGGTTGATCGAACAATTCCCAGATTTTACGTTGGAGCTTGTTCTCGGGATGCTCTTTGTGGTCCTCGTCCATACTTAGGTAGCCTTCCTTCAGACGAATGTCGCTCAGGATTTCGTCTCCCAGTTCGAAAAACTCCACTTCCTCCTTGAAAATGCACATTGGTACCTCGTCTGGGCGCTTGAGTCGCCCGCTAGATTGGTAATAGTAAAGAATAGCCTCGAAAGCCGAGCGATTTCGGTTGAAGAAGTACTCGTGAAATTCCGGGACGTAGAACTTGCTGCGTTTCTCTTCATTGCCCAGAAGCGTTTCTGGAAAACGCGATAGTGTCGTCTCCCGCGTTTCGAATATCATACCGCTCACGTTTATCACGACACGGTCGTCGTAGACAACGCGATTTAACAATTCGCGCGAGGAACACATTCTGTTTTTTGTGCGTTTCCTTTCCGTAGGTGCTGAAACCGTAGTGTGCCAGTTAGAGGCTTGTAAGTTGACTGTCACGTAGTAAATGACTCATTTAATAGACCACTTGCATGTAAACAACCCGATATGTGCCCAGACCAAGGTACAGAGTGGATAACATCGATTCTGCCCGTCAATTCGCTCACTTAATGTTTAAGCTGTGAATGTGAATAAATAATTTATGCAACATCCCTGAGACCGGCTTCAACGAAGCCCCGAGTTATACAAAGAAAAGGCACAGCAACGTCAAAAAGTGATTTATTTCGGGTGATTTTTTATTATACAATGGGCAACACATTCAAAAGCTTCAATTCTGTGTAGATAATGAAAGTCGTTGTCAAACGAACTTCATACATAATTCAAGCTGAAAAGTGTGATTTTCGAGTGTTCTTTGCGTGTTAATTCAGCAGCACCTGTGTTTCTGAATAACTCTATTTTACCACCAAGGCAAAATATGTCAGCTTTTTGGCGCCAAATTCACATAAATTCACTATGTTTTTACTGATCCTTGGTTCAATTTTTCAGACAGGGGCGGGATTAATTTTTTTTTAAAAAAAGTTTAATATATCATTGTATGCGGTGAGCAAATAATTATCAATTCCAGCTCGTTAGATTTGAAATTTTACATAGGCGACATTTTATCATTTATTTATCCGCATTTCATGATACAATCGTTAGTGTGATTGCAAAAACCACTAATTTTTTGTCATTTGAATGAATATTTTACACTTGCCAAAGAACCGAGATTTGACGCGCGGATAACGAGAAAAATTGATGCGTTATACGTCAGAGAAGGGCTTGAAAATGTAGTCTTATTCCAACCAAATTGGCTTTGTTTAATATAAGTAAACCACATGTATTTTAAACTTAAGATAATTCAAAACCTCTCGGCTGGTGGTGAGTGACAGTGCCATACGAGAAATTATAATTCGCTCCCACGAAAGCCGGAATTTTTAATTTCTTTTTTCAGCGTAACATGCAAATTTCAATTTAGACGGTAGTATTTTCGACATGTAAAATTTCTGAATTTTTGAAATCGGGATGCTCAAATATTTGTTTTCTTCTTAATTCTTTAGAAATCGATCCAGCTTTTATACGGCCCTTAATCAGTACGGCCTCAAAATTAAAACATTCTTTGAGCGCAGGACACAGCTCTCAAGCAACCCAACTGTGCGTTTTACTGGTTGCATTAAAAAGAACAAATTACCGAGCGGATGTAAACGCAAATGAAGGAATAAACTATTGCGCACTGACGACAAGTTGTATGTCGGAGAAATATTGGTAAAGAGCCATCGTTTTCACAAAGGAAAACAACTGACGCAACAAAATGGGTTTAAAGTGTAAAAATAGCACGCTCACTAATAATTATTTAGTTTAGAGTACGTGAAGGTTAAAATTAAGCGTGCAATCGAGATGGTCAAAATCTTACACAAACACCGAAATTTAGAACATATTACAGAGTAAACGGAAGGAGGCAATTTTCCCAAAGTCTAGCTCTATTTTGCTGACTTTAGAAGCAAGCTATTGAGAAAAGATTTTAATAATGCTAAGCTTGCGTCTGTCGCGTAATTGTAGTGCTCGCGAATGACTCTTGAAACGCCTCTTGAATTTTGCAGGTGAACACCGTTCTAAAATACTTAAAGTGTGAATATATTCTTCATGCAATATCTTGCGATATACAGTTTTAGAAGGCTTTATCACGGAAGCAAATAAGTGTCTCGACGAGATTAAAGGACTATGTAAAAAGACCAAGGCATAATTCATAAGGTGAAATAATTACATTTCCACGGCTCGAACATGCAGCTGCCCTAATCTTCGCATAAGCGGTTTTCATATCAGATCCCTTAAGTGTCAATATGTTGCGACACAATCTTTAAAAGTCTTAAAAACGAACATCGGATAATTATTGAAAATTGTGAAGAAATTCTTCGTTCAGCAGTGCAAACTCGCGTAAGGTAGAAGTTTAGCCATTGTGTTCATAATTGAGGCATGCAACTGGACAAGAATAAGGGTTAAGAGCGTTTATTAATGCGGCGTTGAGGTTTTCGAAATTTAAATTCTTTAGTTTATTAAGCTTTTATGAAACGCTTAGTTTCAAAGCCTCCGCTTGAGAAGCCGGCTTAAAAATCATAACTCAAGATATGATAGTCAATTGAGCTGTACCGAATCCCAATACCTTAATTTATAGTCTTTATACCATACAGTTTGGAGAAAGAGGAGGATGAAAAACTGGTTTCGCACAAAATGGTTTAAAATTGAACACAGTAGGCCCTCTGTAGATTGTGCTTGGCAGACTTTTATCAACCTTACAGTCAAAACAGCTCAAGCGTTCCTATCAAGGGTGAATTAATGAATCTCATTAACGGAAATTTGATTTCATTCTTTGCTTCAATATTCCATTCTTGAAGTGAATACACAGGGCTCGCGCAGAGAACTTAAGTAAAAAAGCAAGTAAAGAAAGAAAGAAACGAAAAAAAAATATCATTGAACGAACAATTAGTAATGGTAATAGGACTGAGTGGAGTCCAATTCGGTCTGTAATCATACGAGTGATAAACAAAATCGGACGACCGCGTAGCGGGAGTCCGATTTGTTTAATCACGAGTATGATTACAGACAGAATTGGACAACACAAAGTCCTGTTACCAATTAATCATAAGTATAACAAAATTCGAGAAAAAATTTAGATAAAGAGAAGCCTACTAAGGACTTATCATCACTAAGGCAAAAAAGCCATTCTTGAAGCTGAACGTTTTAGGAATATCAAGGAGTATTTAGTCCGAACAAGAAACCAAATAAAGAGCGCGCGCATGTGCAGCACGCGAACTTTGTTATTGGACACCTTGTTATTGGACACCTTGTTATTGGACACTTTGTTATTGGACACTTTAGCCGCGCGCGCTCCAATTTGGTAAAAAATAGGGCGTGCTAAGAACCAATCTGATTCAAGAATTTTGTTATAGTTGTGATTACTAGAAGTATTTCATTTGAACGCCTTTCCAGAAGCTGGTGATAAATTGTGTTTTCGCTTTAGTTCCACATTGGTAAATCCAGTAACGCGGAGTGCATCTGGTGAACGATCATTTCAGTTTCCATCGCCCGAAGACTGAATATTTTGCTCAACAATGACGCAAGAGAGATTTAGCAACCTCTGGGCAAGAGACTTTAGTGCACTAAAAAGGCGAAAAATTACTGCTGGCGGAAGAGAAAGTGGGAAAAATGTTGTTGACCCAGTTTTTATTTTTACGCAAATTAGGAAAATTGGATGGCGCAAAGCCAGGCATTATGAAACCGACATTTTTGTTTTGAATCGAGTCGCCATTTGAACATTGAAATAATCACTTCAAGAATGGAATATTGAAGCAAAGAATCAAATCAGTTTTCCATTACAATGAATTCATTAATTCACCCTTGATAGGAACACTTGAGCTGTTTTGACTGTAACAGGTTTGAGCAGGTTTTCGTGGTCGGTGCATCTGGTTCAGAATCTTCCTTCCTTTGATGCTTTGCGCTTTTGAAACAACGATCCCAATCAGAGCCTTCAACAGATGCTGGTCTATGCCAACACAGGCTGCCCAGACGTTGTATTCAATCAACGTGACATAACCGATAAAACAATGTATGAGAATACTTTGAAAATTGCTCTAAATAGTACGTGTTTTAAAGATGAATAAAAATGTCTTACAAGACTATCTGTCCAATGTGACGACGTAGAAATTGGTGACCAAATTATCAAGAGAGTTGAACATACCAAATCTTTGGGTCTCACCATTGATGCTCATCTCTCTTTGGTCTAAATACGTTGAAGAGATTTGCCAAAAAGTCTCTTCGGCTATAGGCGCCCTTAACAGAGTGCGGCCGTTTGTATCGAAAGGAACCGCAATTCAAATTTATAATGCTTTAATTATGCCACATTTTGATTACTGCAGCCCTGTCTGGGACTGTTTGAGTGGTACCTTGAGTGATAAGCTACAAAAATTACAGAATCGTGCAGCCAGAGTTATTACGAAATTACCCTTTGATACGAGCTCAAACTACCTCCTGTCCACCCTCGACTGGGAGGGGCTATTTCTTCGACGAAAGAAACAGAAAGAATTGACGATGTTTAAAATCATGAATGGACTTGCCCCGGACTATCTTCAAAGTCTTTTCTCTCAGCGTCACTCTGTTTATAACTTGAGAGACTCTGAGGGAAACTGCTGACTCTACCAAAACCAAGCACCAATTATTTAAAACGAAGCTTCTCTCACAGCGGGGCTATGTTATGGAATAACTTGCCCAAATACCTAAAAAATGCTGTATCTGTTAATAATTTTAAGCAAATTATTAAGAATGTAGCTAATATATCGGATTCCCACACGGCAATCATGTAAAACAGTCTGTAATTAGTTTTAGTTTTCTTAAGCTTAATTTACTGATGATTTCCCGTGTCTAAATAAAGTTTTACAGGTATCGTGTACCTATCGAGTTATAGAAACACGAGTGGAAGTTTGGGAGGACGAGAAATGCTGTGGGAACACGAGCCGCAGGCGAGTGTTTCCACAGCTTTTTCGAGTTCTCCCAAACTTTCACGAGTGTTTCTATAACTCGATAGAAACACGAAAAACATGTTTTCTACTTCTTTTAGAAAACACCGCGACGAAAGAAACGAAAACATCTTGTTAACTTTGACTATCAAAATGTAAATTATCTTTGCTCGCGCCATCATCACGTTAACAGCTCGTGCTAGTTCTGTGTTTCTATCGAGTTATAGAAACACGATTTTTAACCAATCAGCGTGCATATTTTCTTAGGACTGTTTTGTAATACATTACATTACATTATGTTTGCCTTGCGTCACCTTTTAGACGGGTTTTCCTTTCTGAGGTTGTGCTTCTTTAGGGGAAGCAAATCCTCAGAAAGAAAAACTCGTCTAAACGGCTTTAAATCCACTCCAAGAGCACAGAAACGTCAAAATAACGCAAGACAAACATAAGGTATGGCATTTTTATACAAATTCTTTAATACATGTACTATTTAGAGGAATTTTCAAAGTATTCTAATAGATTGGCTTATTGGCTGAAAACGTAATTAACGTATCACCAAAATTGAATACAACGTCTGGGCAGCCAGAAAATGTCGAAATAAGGCCAATAAGAGAATATTTCTTTCTGTTTTACAGAAGAACAAGATGGCCGTCTGATCCGAAGCAAATATGCGATGCATCCTTAGAATCGGAAATTTGATTGGCTGTTGGCTGTTGATAGTAGCCCCAATCTGATTGGTGTGACATACAAACATCGCTCAATGACGTACTGATCGATTATATACATAGTCCATCCATTGCGACGGTAAGAGGCATTTTTTCACAAAACCCCCTCAATTAAGGATTATACTCTGAGGGCAACTGCAGCAGAAGCCGTTGACAGCGGTTAAACGTCTCCTTCGGCTTCTTTTTAACCCTTTATGCTAAATTTACTCCAAAAAACACGTTTTTTTTTTAACCGTTAAATTGATTTTTTTGGCGCTACGGTGCTAAATTTCTCTAAACGATTTCTCTAGCGATTTCCCTTCGGCACAACTTTTTGTCGCTACGCATTCGGACGGCTTAAAATTTTTGGTTACCCGTTTTTGTTCGAGGGCTAGCTCTGGGCCGTTTGGATGAATTTTCGAATGAACAATACGAGGAGATTCCTCAGACCTTCCTCTTACATGTTGCTCAATTTGAAAGCTGTGCGATTGGAATTTCTGGTCGAAAATCGCCTCGGCGCTGGAGCTGTTCGAATTTGGAGCTGTTGGAGTTTCCACCCTTTCATTATAATTATATGTGTAGTAAGCAGCGAACGCAAAATCCTTCAAAGCGCTCAAATTCGCAATTTCGAGCCAAAAGAACCACACCACAAAACTGGTAAGATAAACTTACGTTTATTTGGCATGTATTTGTTCATATTTTACGTTATTACACGCAATTCTGCGAGCCGTTCTGTAAAACCTATACATTTGCTATAAAAATGTTAATGCACACAAAAATGCTAATGTGCACACAAACAGCTTGTCTGGGCTCCCTGTGGATCAAGCACAAGTATATTGGCCTGTTTTACCACCAATTTTGCACCAAAAACTGATCATGTTTTTTTTCGATTAGCTCTGTCAGATTGCAGTCGATCGTCAAAATGGACAGTCCTGTGGAAAGATCTATCCAACCGGTATTAGTTGCATATCCCAAGAATCTGCTGACGTGCAAATTCGTGACGTCACAAGTGGTTGAATGGACATTCCTCCAAATCCCGGAATAATCCGGACTTAGCATATTAAGGGTTAAGCGATGACGTCGTCACATAATGTCGTCGTGCGAGTGGACGGGATCTGGCGTCTGTTGCGATCGACCGATCTGTAGAACCGAATAGGATTGGGAACTTACTTCAGGAATAGACGTCAGTAGAAAATAAATCAAGTTTAACTCACCAAGAAATCACTGCGTATAACCCAAAGCAAAATACTCCCGGGGAGTTAGAAAGGACAAGATAACGCAACTTCACTACTTTTATTTACTTTAATTTTGTGACAAATTTCCTGAAAATTCATCGTATCTGCATGCATTGCGTGCCGTTCTATTTTTTATTTGGGGGATTTTAATCATTAACGATGAATTTAAGTGGAAGCATGAACAAGGATATTAGTAAATCAACAGGATGATACTGGTGAAGAAAATTATAACCTTAAAGTCTTGAAGCACTCATGTCATGTTTTTCGTTCGACAGCAGTTTTAAAAGAAGTAGTGTAGCAGATCTCATAAGCTTGTAATTCTACTGGTCCTCTAGTGCAGTCTTAGTGACAAGTATTAATTCATCATATTTAATCTGTTTTAAAACATGTACAACTTTTGAGTCCTCAAAAAAAACAATACTCATAAGACTACTTCACTTACAAGCTATTTCATAAAGTTTAAAAAGGTTTGTGAACAAAGTACCTCCAGCCTCTGAGATTTTACTGAGCCCGCAATTTTTGGGATCAGTAGTCAAACAACTTAACCCGATGACGACAAGTTCAGGTGAGAACTCTTGGAGAGTTCGTCGTGCTCTGTGATTGGTTAGGAAGCTCTTCGGGAACTTTTACGAGAATTTGCCGAAGGGGAATGACTACCTGAAAATAAACCTCGCAAAAATTGTATCTACATATTTCTACAACAACTACACAAACTTTTGTGTCTTGGGAGTACAGCCGTTTGCTATCGTCCAAAGCCGCTTGCCGAGGCAGCAAAAAGCGACGAGACGCGGCTGTGTTCGCATGTTACTGAACTTCTTGAATATTTTCTCTTTAAATCAAATTTGGGATACATTTTTGTTCTCTTCATTTCTAATCATTAATCGTATATATATATTATGTTATAGTGACTAGTAGACTTTGCTGGATATCCGTTTTATAATAGCTCGGACTGTGTTCGGTTAGATTGCTGACGTCCTGAAGACGTTTTCAATTGTTTGCTAAAATTACTACCTTGACGAGCGTTTTTGAAAGCAACAGTTTTCCGAAACAATCATCATTCTCAAACATTTATGTAAGAACGAAAGGCCATAAACATTAAAATGACTCCCTTTCTATACAAAAACGAATGAAAACGTACAAGTGAAAACGGACTGTTTAAGAAAGTCTTTTTTTTGTCTTCAAATTCGTCTTCCATTAGCCAATCACAGCCCAAGAAAAAAAACTAAAAATCAGATGAGGTAAAGAAAAGGTGTTTGATCACGCCGGGGATATGAAACCGTTCGCTCCAGAAAAAATCCGCCTTTTTTAGTTCTAACTGATGTACAAGTAAAAAAGCAACAAGGCCAAATATGAATGTTATTAAGAAATTCTTGCATCAGAATTGTTTCAGTACACACAACAAAGCCAGCAAAGTTGAGGCTATCTTTCAAATCTCTGAATCCTTCTTCGCCGAATTTCATCCAACGAACTTGGCTCTGGCATGTGACTCTCCGTGGGGTACGGTAAGGAACTTCCCGGGCGTCCGTTGATGACATGTTCAACTGGAGGTGCAGAGGGCTCTGGTACTGTGGGATACAATCTCTCTTCCCGCGAGGAGTAGGGTGGGGGTCGCGTAAATGCGCTATCTGTGTACGAAGGAGGGTTGTGGAGCCTGGGATAAAGACTGTCTTCCTGTGGGTGGTAGGGTGGCGGTCGTGAAGTTGCACCACCAGCAGGAGTGAACAGGCCATCATCTCGAGGGGGATATGGTGGGGGTACTGAGGATGGTCCTCCCCTTCGAGGTCCTTGATTATTGGACCACCTGGAAGGCTCCCCCCCAGGATTATCTAGGCTCTCTCTTATTGCAGACTGTATCCCTGGATCATAGTCATCAAGTGTGGGGGGTCGGTTCATGTGTGTTTCTCGGAGGCTTGCCTGGATAGCCTGTCGGAGTGCTTCATCTTCAGAATCAGAGTCATTTGGAGGTGGACGATTAGGTCTCTGCCTTCCTCCTGCAGAAAAAGAGGACTAGTGATTACTGATGTGCCCGGGATAGGCCCTTTGTAGAACATGGTCACATGACCTTGTCAATCATGAAAAAGTGGGTGATAGCACAAAGCAGTTACCAGAAATGGAAAGAACGCAATGAAATTAGTAATCACTGTATTTTTTCATTGAGTGAACACCATCTTACTAGATTTGAAAAATAGAGGCAAATAGGCCATTTTACAGTTGTCTGCTCAGTGACCTGGCCTTTGAATGATAGCAAGGCTGGAGTTGACCTTGCATTGATACAAACCTTTCTGCTTTCTCGTGTAAATCCAAGCTAGTTAGCATCAGAAAAACCTGATTTACAAAACAAAAGCAGAGGGGTCTTTATCAAAACAAGGTCAACTCCAGCCTCGCTACCAGTCAAAGGCCAGGCTACTGAGCAGACAACTGTAAAAAGGTCTATTGGTGAACAGCAAAAAAGTGAACCTGTTTCAGTTTTCTTATTTGCTGTTACCTGTTGTTCCAGTATGATAAGTGTAAGACCTTCCCATTCTTCTTGTTACTCCAGAGCCTGAAAAATGTAAAAAAAGATACATAGTACTCGAATCAGAATGCTCCATTTCATTACATTTTCAAGTCAGAGGTGTGAGACATTGTACTCAGGGTTTTTAGAGATGACCTTAGGTACCATATCTAAAGTGGTCTAAAAATTTCCAAGGACATTCCGAACATTTCTGAAGACTTCCAGGTCCCAGTCCCAGGATGTGTCTTGCCAAACACGAGGTGAGCTGGGCCATTTACTAATACTGATCCTAGCAGTATGCAGGACACGTGTCACATATCAACCTAGTAAATGGCCCAGGTCACCAAGAGTCTCTTGTTGGTTAGAGCGCGCCCAACCGGTGTCTGGGAGGCCATCGGTTTGATTCCAAGTTTTCCATACATAAAAGTAGAACGTGGCAGAGTGACCCCAAACCCAGCCAGAAATTCCAATTTAACATCATACCATCCTTTTTGAAACCCAGGGGGGGGGGGGGGGGGCACTTCCATATGTGAGCTATATTAACATTTATTCCACAAGCACACGTTAGCTATAACGATTTCATATCCAACAAGCGCGGGTGGAATAATTGTTTTATTTAAAATGCCCAAAAGAATTGCAATATTTGAGCTCCCCAGCTGTTTTTGTCCACATGAATCGGCTACCATGTTTGTGGTGAATTGTATATGAGCTCATTTACCATTCCCTGTTAACCAGTCAAAACTCAGGAATTTCAATATATCATTGCTAGTTTGTAATAAAGGTATGTGCCGCTGTGTAGGATATGGTTTTGAAGCAAATTTAGTCTGGGATAGGGCATAGAAATCAGAGAGTTTTGGTCTACAGTAGGGTATCATTGGCCGGGATATTGATCAGTGGTATGAAGAATTAAGTCCAGAATAGGAATAGAAACTCGGAAGAGAAAGAGGCTTTCCTAAGCGTAAATAAAATCATTGTGGTAAAGTTGTTGACAGATGGTATGCCATTAAAAACACTAATAGTGATACAGTTCTAAAAAGAGCAAGTCTGGGATAGGGTAGGGATTTTTGGTGTTAAGTATATGGTGGCAAAATTAGCTGAGTTTGGTCTGGTATAGGGTAAGCGTTTCAGAGTCCCAGCGGCATACCTCTACCCAAAAATATACAGAGTTCCCCCCCCCCACCCCCAAGGTTTGAGACCACCCCGGTATGGTTATTTTCTGGAGCTGCACAACACAAAACACCAACCTGCACCACTGACGGCATCCATAATATTTTTCAGAGGACCTTTCACATACATCATGCCAACAAGAATACCAGCTAGATGACCAGTGAACGAGGCACGAGGAACAAGAAGCTGAATGACAATCAACTCAACCCAGCAAGCCCACCTCATTGGCACAGGGAACATACCCATCACCATGGATACTCCAGAGGGTAGGTTGTAAGTCGTAAGAACTTTCAGGGCAAAGATAACGCCTGAAAATCCAGCAGCACAGGAGTAAATGTACGAATAATCTCCTGTTATGTTCGCTAGTGCAATGTCTAATGCAACAAGGACTGCGTTTGTTAAGGCGGTAAACACGGCCAAAACGTACAAGAACTTCGAGCTTCCCATCCTTCCCTCAAGCGACATGCCCTTCCAAACGAACGAAGCCATGTTGTAGTACAGATGAAAGTCATCCAAGTGATAAAACGCAGCAATAATAAGACGCTTCCAATCGCCATTGAACCAAACGTGATGAGCGCTGACACATGCTTGTCCGAGAGATGGAAGTTTGTCCAGTAGCTGAAGGTAAACAGCTACGTTTATTCCAATAAACGTGAGTGTCACTGGAGGAATTCTGTTGAAGCCGATGTTGTAGAGTTGGCTGATTAAAAACAACAAGCCGATTCCGGGAGCTCTTCTTCGACGTTGAAACATTGTTGATCTTGTCCGATTTTTCGATCGATCCCAAAGTTTTCTCCTTTTGTCTGTTTACGGCATCTACGATTGTCAATTTGACATCTAAATGTTTACTTCATGATATATATCTTATTTTTTCACTGACGTGTAAATTTTGTGTTCGATTTCAAAAACTACTTAGTCATCGACTTTTTACATCACCCGCCATCTTTGCCAACGCGGGAAATAAGGCAAGGACAAAATCCTCACTGAGGTGGGGTGGGTGATGCTATAATAGTTTCCTTGCCTTTATTCGTGCCAGAGCTGCTAAAAAATGCCAAAAAAGCCTTCGCTTATTAAAGACGAACATGTAATATTTTGAAAACGATCCTCATTTTACTGAAATCAAGAAAATGGCTTTTGATGCAAAGTAGCGAAACAAAATAGCGCTTGTCATTACCCCATTAGTTTCTTATTCGTCACCGGATCAGCGGTAGTCCCCCATAGTGTCAAAGATGGCGGCCATCAATACCGGTGAGTTCCCGGTTCACGGACTTTTACCAAAGCGAGAAACGGGTGCTGATCGGTTTTTGGCTAAATATCCAGAGTACGATGGTCGTGGGATTGTGATCGCTGTTTTTGATACGGGTGTTGACCCAGGAGCTCCTGGTTTACAAGTGAGTTGTCCGTACAGAAGTTGTGCCTACCCTGCTAACGACTCAATGCAAGTCGTTTTCTTTTTCACTTTTATTCTGTCAGCCTAACTCACGGTAGATTTGGGTTAGACAAAATGTTAGGTTTAGTTTATAGGGTTTACTTTAACACTAAACACACATGTTAAGTCTTCACTTGGTTTAATTAAAGTGCTAGTCGTTCAATATCAAAGGTT
Source organism: Meandrina meandrites (assembly GCA_963693305.1). Classification (NCBI taxonomy): domain Eukaryota; kingdom Metazoa; phylum Cnidaria; class Anthozoa; order Scleractinia; family Meandrinidae; genus Meandrina; species Meandrina meandrites. The sequence continues at coordinate 30,452,134 of OY855911.1, read as the reverse complement.
TAATATTTTCAACCTACACTCCATACAGGAAGGTCGTAAAGGGCATTTTTCTTGATTTGACTTTTGTTTGATGTGAAACGTGAAATGGTTGTGTTTCCCCGCCAAGAAGAAATAATTCAAGAAATAAAGAAATTAAACATATAAAAAGAGATAAAAAGAGATATGAACAAAATACAAAATAGCCATGACAAAACACACTTTAAAAAAAGTGGCTTATCTTGGCACTTATTAGCAAAGCCTTTTTACATGCATGGATCCGTGAAAAATGGTGACCGTTTTCTGATACTACAAGTGCCGAAAGCATGATCCTATAGGGGTGTCTGGAGACATACACCCTTGGGAAAATTTTTAGGTATTGACTCCCTAAATACCATTTCCCAGAATGTTGACCTACCCAGACAGGATTTTGACTGATTTCTGTAAAACAGTGGAAACTGGTCCTGATCTGTGCCTGTTTTAAATCTAACTGGCTCATAGCTGTCAGCGCTTAACTCCAGTTTCTGTAGCATGAAGCAACTGGGAGTATTGGTACCCCCCCCCCCCCCCCCCCCTGCATGGAATGCTGGTTTATTGCTGGGTTATTTCCCAGCATTCTGTCAGGTTGTCCCTAAAATTTGCCTCTAACCAAAAGATCTTTACCTAGTGAAAACAGGAACTTGCCACTGAAATTCCTACAAAACATAAAGTTACGAGTTACCCTCATAAAGGCCATTCAGATAAAAAAAGCCCCAATATTCATGTCTATTTTGTCAAATTTTAAACGTAATTATTTTTGAAGGAAACACCTGATGGGCGACGTAAGATCATTGACCTGATTGATGCTAGTGGTAGTGGTGATGTTGATACCTCCACAGTTTGTGATGTGATAGATGGTTGTCTTACTGGACTGACAGGAAGAAAACTGAGGGTTTGTGTCTTGTTTGTAATAGGCTTTATCTTAATAAATTGTCATGTTCACTCTGAATCACATAAATTATATATGAGCCCTCATCAAGACAGAGTCTGGATCAAATGCCTGAGCAAATGATTACTGGTCAGTGGATTTATCCCAGCTCCTTGTGTACCATTGGGATTTTGCTGGACATGAGCAAATTTTGGTCAGCCGTTGTCCAATGACTGAGTGTTATTTGCGGTCCTGAATGTGACAGATGGTGCACTGGCTTCAGACGCCCTGTATATATGCAGCTCCCATGAAAACCAGTAAGACACTACCTCTCTGGAACCTCTATTTTCATTCGCCCGCTATAAACACTACCTCTATTGTTATTCAGGGCTAGCGGCATTGTTATGACCTGTTATCTATTGTTTTAAGAACCAATGAAGTAACTCGTTCCGAGAGGTAGTGGGCGACCCATGAAAACTGTTGCTTAATATAAACATTTCAAATTTTTGAAATCCTCCACTTCCACGCCAAAGATTAAGGAGTCACTGAAAGTTAAGCTTTATATATACTGTCCATAGCAAACATAATTAGTATTTTACAGGTTTGTTATTTGGTTTACCCCTACTCTTTTTAAAACATTTTGCCTACAAAAGGTTGCACATTTATGCTTATATGTTAATGTGTCCAGGACATTAATGAACTGATTACTTCTTTACTGGAACTGAGATTTTTACTGCTTTGAACTGCAATGGTCAATCAAATCATTTCCCTGTTAAAATGGATTCATTTGTGTATCATTCCAATGAACTGTTGTTACTAACATGGGAATTAATAATCAGATTCCAGATGACTGGGAGAATCCATCTGGAAAGTATTTTATTGGTGTCAAGAGTGCTTATAGTTTATTTCCAGCCAAGCTGAAAGAGAGACGTGTGGTAAGTTATTTGAAAGCATGGAGCATTTGCATCATAAAAACCGTTAATATTTTAGGCACTTTTTTATAGCCGTGATTTTCACTTGAGCGTTGAAAGTAATTTGCATTTGCTTTGGTTTTGCATAACAAAGTTGAGTGACTGGTTTAAAAAACTCACCTCTCTTTCTCCTCAATCAGAATAAAGCCAAATCCAATTGACTCACTCACTCATGTTTTTCCGCTCTTCATGCCACCTACTTATGTTTGCTTAGAGTTTTGATTGGTTTAGCGGATTGTCTATGTTCTTTGTGATTGGCCAGTATTATTGCTTTGGTTTGGTCTTTATGACAATCAATCAAAAACCTCTCTAAGATACACACTGAGAAAGGTATATATGTTATTTACCGGCTGGGAGGTCCGTATCGTGAAAAACTGTGACCGAGGTCTTGAAAATGCTGCCCGAGGCCGCAGGCCGAGGGCAGCATTTTCAAGGCCGAGGTCACAGTTTTTCACGATACGGACCGACCCAAAGCTGGTAAATAACTTATTTATTTTTTTCTAACTTGGTTAAAAAAAGAACTGAAAAGATCGTCTTGCAAAATGTAATTGTATTTTACGCGCGCATCCAATGTTGAATCGATCGCTAAGCTACGGCAAGAGTGAAGAATGATTTGTTTACCGCCAAACAAAATAAATTTGCTAAAGTGAACAGTACTCACGGAAAAGGTCATCAGAAAAAAAGAGAAAAGTAACTTTAATAATAAAAAAGAAGCACAATGTACAGGGCATCTGATAGGGTGCGGAAAAAAATAACAAATTATGCGGAAATTTTCAGGAACATTATGCGGAAGAAAGTGTTGATTATGCTGAAAACACGTTGGATTATGCGGAAAATTTTCGGCTCGCTTCGCTCGCCAAAACTCACATCTTTTCATGCAGCCGAAATCGAGCTGCCCCCGAAGGCGAGAGTCTGCTCGCAGGCTCATTTTAAACAAAAAAAATATATTGATATTTGGGCTTTTCCACTTATTTTCATTTGTATTTGGTATGTTATGAAATTATCTTGTCAATTATGTGATGTTCAATGAAAATAACACAACCGTTATTTTGTTGGCTGAAGTTGATTTTCTTATGCATAAACAATACAATTCAAGGTGCTACGTGATCTACTACAACATTGCACGTTGAACAAAATAAGTTGACAATCCATTATCTACATAGAAAACTCCAGGATACTGGTTCACTCAATCCTTTGCTGCTATTAGACTTCCAACAAAGTCCTTCGTCTTCCAGTTATGGCACGTCGCTCACAGGCCACTTTGCGGCCTCAAGCTCGCTTCACTTAATTCGTCGCTCATCTAGCCCGTGAGGTCAACTTGTGGCAAGTGTACAGCGAAGAGGGGATCCTTCTTCTTGGTCTCTTTGATGACAAATTTATCCATGTACTATAGGTAACCACAGAAGAATTTTCGATAGACCGAACGATCGAAAGAAGCGAAAGAAGACAACTGGTGTCCAGGCCCATCACGAAAAGACGCGTGGAACGCCTGGAGGTTAAAAATTGCTCACGATCGAAGCGCCGAGTTTTCGTCGCTATTTTAGGAGACAAACTGTGTCAAAACAATCAATTTCTTCGAAATTTATGTTTGTAAGGATGGTAAACTGCTGCTTAATCATTAATATGAAACAAATTTCTCTGTTTTATGCGGAAAATGTTCTCAAGATGCGGAAGATGCGGAAGTAAGCGAATTATGCGGATCCGCACCACCGCATCCTGTCAGATGCCCTGAATGTAGCAGCAAAAGAGAGCATAAAATAATCTCGAGTCAAGTGAAATTGAATGAAGCTGAACTGAATGTGTAGTTTGGTCCCCTGCACACGGCACTATTTTGCAAGAATTTATTTGACCGTTTTTTATCAAAACATCTCATTTTCTTGAATGGTGATAAGTAGTATTCGGTTTTGGCGAAAAGTAGCAGAAAGGCAAAGCGTCTGAAAGGATAAATCGAGTCTGTAAACCAGTGACTTGCAGTAAACCGCATTACTGCGTGAAAACCAGTGCGAATGCACAACAACGATCGAAAAACTACGGCTCTAAAACTATAACTTGTTTTGCCAATAAATACAAAGAATACCCGCCTATTGGAGAACTTCAAGGCCTTTTATTCCGTTACTAATTTAGCTTTTGAAAGAATCAATCAGGAATGTAAGCCGGCGACTTGTAGCTATAGGTAAGCGCAACTTGGCATGAATATCAGTGCGAATGCACAAACAACGATCGACAAACTTGAACAATTTGATTTTGTCGATAAAGAGAATGAATACTCGCCTTTTGGTGAACTTCAAGGCCTTTAATTCCACTGCTTACGTTTCCTTTCATATTTAAAACGGCTGGTAAACAACTACATTAATTTTGGACAGCAAAACTTTCATGAGTTCGTTCGTCTCGCCGCGAAATGAAAACACAGCGAGCTAGACGGGCGGAATCGCTCCGTGAGCGGGCAAGATCGAAAATTTCCGCCCGCTCCCGGAACCAATCAGATTGCAAGATTTGGAGAATTCCGCCCGCTCACGAGCCAAGAAAAAAATAAAAGGTACATATCATCTCATTCATCTCTTGCCAATAATTTTATCACTCCAGTTTCTATAGGATGGAGTGGCTAGCTAGGGGTGTATATTGGTATTTAATATATACTCACAGGTGCTACATAAGAAAAGTGTCTTACACAAAAACACAGCAAAATAAACAATTGGCAAGAATTGTAACCTTCTACCTTGAACTTGCAGAAAGAAAGGCGTGAAAAGCTGTGGGATCCACCCCACCAGGTATGCAGTGCAGAGGCGACAAGAAGGCTGGACCAGTGGGATGCCGAACATGCTAATCCTTCTGTGGTAAGGTTGTTAATTCTGTCATTCTGCCGTCCACCAAACAGGGTCAACCAAAGAAAGTTATGGCCTGGGCTGAGAGTATCTATGTGAGCACAAGTGGGATTATTTGGGGAAACACAATTATAAATATTGTAGTACAGAAAGAAAAACCTTAAAATAATAACTTTCTCTTAAGGTAGAGAAAATCTTTAAAAAATTGGCCATTTCTCTCAAGATGTGCTTTCCATAATGTTGCTCCATTCATTTCCATTCAGAATGTCTGGGTTTTAATTTGATGTCAATATGGCCAGTGCCAGAGAATATTAGTTTGTATAATGATTATTGTTTTATTATTTAATATCATTTCTTTTAGCAAGAGAAGTTAATCAGAGAAGATCTTCAAGCTCAGGTGGAAATGCTCACCAACCTTGATAAAAACTACTGTGACACGGGTCCTGTGTTTGACTGTGTTGTGTTTCATGATGGGCACACGTGGAGGTAACAACTGACATTCACAAATTTTCTTATTGTAAAATTATATTAATTAGAATTTTTCCTGAATGTTGTCTTGTCTATTAAATTTAATAGTTAAATTTGCAAACTGGAAAATGATCCTCCCAGGGACTAATAATTCAAAGAATAAAATAATGCAATCAGATTAAATGATGCTCTCTGCCATCAACAGAGCTTGTGTTGACACTTCTGAAAGTGGAGACTTGGCAAGCTGTACTCTGCTGTCAAACTACAGTGATTCTGGACAATATGCTACATTTGGAAAAGCAGGTTGGTATGACTGAATAATCTTTTATTATCTGGTATCATATCAATTTTATCTTTGGTTTAAAAATTTTCAAACCAGTTTGATTTTTATTTCCCTTTGTTTCAGATTATGATAATGAATATGAGTGACTCAATGAAATACAAATTAAAATCAAACTGGTTTGAAAAATTTTAAACCAAATATAAATTTAAACCACAACATATACATAGCATAAAAAATCTTATGGGTTTCTGGCAATGTACTAAACAGCATTTAATTTGTAAAGTTCCAAAGTAGTTAAAGTCGTAATTTTTGGTTTTAGTTGCCAGCTATTTCAAGTGGCAATGTTATGCAACTTGTAAGTGCTTGCTTGGTGTGTTAATTTTTATCTTTTTCCAGATTTGTTCAACTACAGCATCAATATTTATGAAGAAGGCAAAATCCTTTCTATTGTTGCTAATGGAGGTTGGTACATTGCATGTACATGTATTTAATAAATCTATTCAGGACTGATTTATCTTGAGGGGGGAATAATGTTCCTTTCATTTGCCAGGTGCTCACGGCACTCATGTTTCCAGCATAGCAGCGGGTTACTGTCCAGATGATCCAGCTCTGACTGGCATTGCTCCAGGAGCCCAGGTATGATCATTTATTACGTAGTAACAGGATAATGCATTATAGGTTAGCTGTGGTCATAAAGCACGGTAAAGTGCACCAATAAATTTCTCCTCCATTTGTTATTGATTAGCAGTCTTAGGGCGCTTTCCATTTGTCAGAACTGGCCAGCTAGACCAGTATATTCAAGAACAGAATTCCATTGCTAATCAGATTTGTCCAGCCATTATCAGTTAGTGCATAAATATTAAACACCGTTGTCATGGTGCGTTGGGCTAGCATCCCATCCAGGTGGGAGTAGCAATACTCCAAGTTGCTTCATGCTACAGAAACCAGGATAAGCCCCAGCCTGATGGACAATTATGCTTGTATACAGACTTTACCTTTACCATCTACCAATACTGGAGTGTTATGCAAATTGGAAGAAAAATTTCTTTATGACAACAAGACAATTGCATGTAATAACTGATTTCTTTTCTCAACAGATTCTCTCAGTGAAGATTGGCGATACAAGGTTGCAGACAATGGAAACTGGAGCTTCCATGATCAGAGGGGTGGGTGTCAGCTTTTTCTTGTGACTTTTTTTCTGATCCTGGTCAATGCACAGTGATCAGCCATTTAATAATACAATTTTTGAATACTATATCTGAAGAACATTATTTTTAGTTGATTGCAGTTCACCAGTACAAATGTGACCTAATCAACATGAGCTATGGAGAGGCTAGTCACTGGCCCAACTCAGGGTGAGGAACAGTTTATAAACAGTTGAATCCTGATAACTCAAACCGCCAATAACACGAACCTCCCGCTAGCTCGAACCTTTATAAATTCCCCTCCAGGTCATTTTATTACTAATCTTACCCTTGATAACTCAACCCCCCGGGATGTAGCTAAGATTTCCAACAGGCAAAATTTTGTTGATCACAAGCAGAAAGTTTGGGTTACATTATAGAACGAGTTAACGAGACATGGTCTTTCAGACGGAAAAATCAAGAAAATTCAAGTCCTTAGGCAGTATTTTTCTTCCTTCTCCCTATTACTTACATCCCTGCTCCCAGTAACTTAAACCTTTTTTGATTTCCCTTGAAGATTTAAGTTATCAGGATTCAACTGTATGTTAATTATATTTAATTTCTTCATTTTTTCTGCTACATAGCTTTATATGGTTTTAATTATTAGACATGTTGCACAAACAGTTTACTCTGTGAGACAGATCAAGATTTGTTAAACTGATCAAAAAAAATGTTTTTGATATTTTTGTGCAAAGGGATTTGTTGTACCGGTACTTTGTTTGCAAGACTGGTGGGACTTGCCCTCCTACGTATGGCACTTTTTATACTTCTATCATCAGATACTTCTAACTTACTGTCCAGTAAAAGCTGTAGATTGTGTTTTTTTAAATTTGTATTTCTATGCGAGAACTTTAAGGCATGGCTAATTTATTGCCTTTTCTGTATTTCAGACGTATTATTGAACTGATGAATGAACTTGTGGACAAACACAAGGTGATATTTGTGTCTAGCGCTGGTAACAATGGTCCCGCCCTCTCCACAGTAGGATGTCCCGGCGGCACTTCAGAGTCTCTTATTGGTAATGTTTGAATGTAGCATTTTTTTTCTCGAGAAAAAAGGGTCAAGGTAGCAAATACATTGTCATTTGGTGCTTGTAAAATGAATGAGAGGCTTAAAACAGGAGGGATGTAAAATGGGCCAAGAGCAAACAAGAGATCTATGCATAATGCCTAAGAATCCCACCTAGCAGACCTATATTGTTGGATACCGTTGTCAGAATCAATGACAGACATCATTAAAAAGCCGTCATTTTGGTGCAAGGAGGGGATTTCCCTTGTTTTAGGACAATGAAGAACAAATATTTTTGAAAACCCCTTGCATTCCAGATCAGCACTGTTTAGTTCTTGCAGAGTAACTATGCATTTAAAAAAGGGAATTAAGAGAAAAATCGTAACAGCAGATACAAAACCAGTGACAAAGTCTACTCGTGCTCAAAAAACACAGCAAAAAGTTGGCGTACGAAGACAGTACGGTCTTGTTAGTATTGGGGGCTCTCTCACTCATGCAACGTTGCCTTGCAAAGCTATCAGCTGCTTTGCTTATCATTGTTGTTTGACTTCTCAGGCGTTGGTGCTTACGTGTCCCCTGACATGATGGCTGCTGAATATTCAATGCTAGAAAAACTTCCAGGGAATCAATACACATGGTCTTCAAGAGGTCCAACGTAAGAAGCTTACAAACAAAATAGGTTTAAATACTTCTTGTTGATACTGATGGTGGGACCTAATAGTTAGTGTGCTGGATTCCAGACTGAGTTGTCCAGGATGGGACTTTGGCCAGGGTCGACCTTGGACAACTTTCCGCAAGACATGTCACTTTCATAGTATCTCTCTTCACCCCAGAATATGAATGGGAACCAGCACGATTACTGGATAGCCTGACAAAATGCTGAGAGTAAGAGGCCTGTGATGGTCTAGCATCCTGTACAGGGATGTAGGTGGTCTAAAGTTTTATTTAAAACAGTTACTCACTGTGTTGGCAGCTTGCACAGGGCTGGAACCCAAGATCTCCCAGGGCTTGGGGCAGCTATTCGTGGTATGCCAGCAATCAGACCACAACCCAGCAGCAGTTTGATTGGAACAGAGGCAAACCATTAACAACCTAAATTGTCTACCCAGTGGCGGATCCAGACCTTCAGCTAAGGAGGGGGCCCGCTTGACTATGAATATTGAATTCTGCGAAGAAAGTTCTGGCACTTCAAAGAAAATGCGCTATTTCCGAAAAAATAAGGGGGGGGGGGGGGGGGAAAGTTGTGGCACTTCAAAGTGGATCCGCCACTGCTACCCTCACAGTTTTGTTTTCCTAAATGGATAATACCAGTAGTCAAGTGTTGCAAATAAACAAGTGTACCACATAATTAATGAACAAAAGGTTGCCTAACTTCTTTTCAGAAAGTGGTACAGAAGACCACGCATTAAAAAAATATTAGACCACAACAAAGTGCTGACTTCTCTCTGCGTCTTGTTTCTTACAGGACAGACGGCTCATTAGGTGTGAATATTAGTGCTCCAGGTGGAGCTATAGCTGCAGTACCCAACTGGACACTGAGAGGAACACAGCTGATGAACGGAACATCAATGTCGTCACCTAATGCTTGTGGAGGAATTGGTATGACTCAAGACAAACATCATTTTTCGTAGCCTGGAAATTCTTCTGAAGACTTTATGTATCAGGGACAATGTCTTGGGAAGTTTAAGAATGAAATACGTTTTTTTTCTGACTTTCTTTCCAGGGCATACTTTTGTAGAGAGGGGGCGTTATGAACATGTACAGCAATCTGTTAGTAGGGTGGGAATGGGACATCTTTTATGAGGAGGAGCAACATATGATAAAGTTAACATTCAAGTTGATTCTTTGGAATCAGGATTGTTGACAGACAATTGTATTGGTTTTTTTGAGACATACCGGTAGGTGTAATCCAAAACACCATCCATGGCCTAGGCCCATTGTCAGGAATTTCTGGGTTGTTCTCACAATTTCTAGGTTGACATAACATGCACTAGTGTAAGCAGCACTTTGTTGGAGTTTTGTTAAGTTTGTGACAATGCTGCTATGAATTCAACTGATGAGTTGCTCACTGATAGGCATCCATTTAGAGTTTAATTTTACTGTCTGTACAAATATCCTGAATATGTTGTAATTTAAATTTATGTTTAAAATTTTCAAACCAGTTTGATTTTTGTTTCCCTTTGTTTCACATTATGCTAATGAGTATAAAACAATGAAAACTAAAAGTAAGCTGGTTTGAAATATTTTAAACCAAGATAAATTTAAACCACAACTTACAAATGTACACGGTTTCATGCTTTCTATTACTTAAAAAAATAATAATTGACTTTTTTGTGTGTAATTTGTTTTCCAGCACTTTTGCTCTCTGGTCTTAAAGCAAATGGTATTCCTTACTCTCCTCACAGGTAAAACTCATTTTAACGTTTTCCTTTTTCTTTATTTTACCCTTGTATTTATACAGTAAAATCCTGACTTCTCGAACCTTCAAGGGAATTGAAAACTGGTTCAAGAAATCAGGGATAAAATTACAGAGAAGTACTATCCAATGAAAACGAAAATTGGTTGGAGAAATTGGGATATTTCTACTGTATTATTACAGATGGTTATCCTGTCGTGAGCCTTGCAAACACAGATCTCTCTTTGCACATTTATTGCATCTTATTCAATAGAGGTGCCTATTTAGAATTTTGGATTGAATCTCAGAGATCTTTCTTACTACATAATAAGTTGTAATTCTTTAAATATCCTTTATTGTAATTTGTGAGTTTTGCGAGCCCTTTGAAGTAATCAGAATCCATCGTTTACTCTTTTAACAGCATTCGTAGAGCATTGGAAAATACAGCACTACATGTAGAAGGTAGAGTGAGACACAGAAGCATTTCATTTTCTGCAGGTTTTTCCCTGAGTGGTAAAATCAACAACTGAATGTTTTAACGAAACAGTACGATACAAAACTAGTCTGGTACGCTCTAAGTGAAAACTGACTTGAACTGAAAAATGAAACCCTATCACCTGATACTAAAGGGTGTGTGTTACGCAATTAATCCCTTTGAACATGTGCTTGTCCAAAGGAAGTTAATGAACAAAGCCTTTACTATTAAACATGTAAAGTATTTAATGTTACATGTAAGTATGTTTACTGAATTTGCTATATTTCTATCAATTTTTGTCTCGTCCTAAACAAATGTTTATGTTATGTTTAAATTTATTTTCATTGGTTCAAATTTTTTCAGACCATTTGGATTTTTCCTTTCTCTCAAAATTATGATAATATAATGTATAATGAATATAAAACAAAAGAAAATAAAAATGAAGCTGGTTTGGAAAATTTTAAACCAAATATAAATTTTTGGACGTTCGCGCGAAAATTTTCTAGTCGATAGATTTTTCTAAAATTTTTACTGAGGACGGATAATGAGTTACTTGTGTCAGAAATACAAAAAAAAGTGGGGGTCACCGACTTCGTTTCAGAGATAAAGTCTGTAGAAAACTACCCTGATTTTGAAAAATTGGCGCACGTAATTTCACACGGCTTTCAAGGTTTGTAGTTAAAATTATCAATGATGAGAAAACGGAGGCAAACGATCTTGGTGATATTTTGAAGAAGTGCGTCTGTTGCGTAAATAATTTTAAGTGTTGTCATCTTTTATGCAAAACTTAGCCCTGGAAGAGGCATTTGAACCCGTCGTACGGCAAAACGAAAAGATCAAAAAGTGGAATTCGAACGTGCGTGGGGCAAAAAAAATCAACCTTTTAATCGATAGATTTTTTTCATTTTCTCACAAAACGTAGATAATCGTTAACAAAAGTGATCTGTTAAGAAAAAAGTAGGGGTCACCGAAAATTTAAGCGAGCAAACTGCAAGCGAAGTTATCGCAACGGCTACTCACCCTATATGTGGTTGGAAAGTTTCCTCAGCGCGCGCGCTCGATGCATGACGTGGCGTAGCGTTGCGACAGGAATTACGTGCGCAGTAAGGATGCGCATAAACAATTAGCGCGAACGTCCTTAAACCACAAACATCTACAAAGGAGACTGAGTCCTTATGGTGCACACATCACATTTGCGTGATAGAATGGCCCATTTTAAATTTAAACAAAAAAAAAAAGCTGTGATAGTCATCATCAATCTTAAGAATGAAACTGAGTTTTCATTTTGAAATACCCAATGCACCATTAAAAAATTTAAAAATACATTTCAATAAAATGTGTGGTTCCAGAACATATCCATACCCCCCCATGGAAGGGATTTGCCCTATGACCCCCCACCCCTTAAGAAATTCCAATTTAGCTTCATACATTGCTTTAAATTTTTGGCTCTTTGAGACCCCCCCTCCTCCCCGGAATTTCCAATCCCTTCTGTGGGGGAAGTATGGATATTTTCTGGAACCACACAATGTAACTTTCCTCAAAAAAATGATCACTTTAATTATTTATTTATCTTTTTGTTTTATCCAGGACTTGATAGACTCACTCTAGGTCATGGCCTTCTTCAGGTACAGTGTATCTTACATGACTAGAAGTCCATAATGGACTTATGACATGACCTAAAAGTTGCCGGCAAGCAAGCTCATATTTTGGGCTTATATGCAAGGTAACAATCCAGCATCGACCGTGGGAACGAGGTTGATCCAGCATGTGAAGACACAAATGTGAGCTTGCTTGCTGGCTGCTTACGAAACAAATATAGACGATGTACATATCTTAATTTTTAGTTCAAGGTTGAAACTTTCTCAAAAACAATGCCCAGCAGTCTGACAGAAAGTTCTTTTTTTGTGGCATTGATTTTAATGTACTAGTTAATTTTTAAGTGCTACATGTACACCAAGATATCCTAAACAGTGGTCTTAATTTGTATCAACTTTTTTTTTTTGTTTTGCTTCACATTTTAGGTTGACAAAGCATATGACTTTTGTAGTGAATTTTCAAGTGTTCCTGAAAGAGATGTTAGGTTTCAGGTATGCCTCAGTTGTGTATCAGCTAATGAACATGCATTTTAAATCCTCACATCCATATGATCTTTCAGCTCATCATGCAGTCAAGATTTCTCCCCACTAATGTACATGTAAACAAACTGGCAGTGCATTCCTTTTCCTGAAACTGACCAATCTCAGATTGCTATCCAAATGCTGCTTGCTTTTCATGCCTGTGATCTAAATCATCTTGAAATCTGTACTCATTATGAGTTTATGATGATTTATCTAGCTTTCCTCAGGTATTCAAGGCCTATGTTCCTAGATTCTCTTGTTTTCTGCATGCAGTGCAGGCCTATAATTAACAATTATTCACCGAAGTGGATATCCACCACTTTCACCGACACTGAGTTGAATAATTGTTTTAGTATATACCACACAAGTTGAATAACTAGCAGACCAAAACATTACTTTCGGTACCCAATGCGACGCGTGAAGCCATTTTGTTTCTCTTCGGCTGCTCGGAGGTGAATAGTACTTTGCTAATCACCTCCGAGTTAACCAATCAGCGCACGCGGAAAGGACTATAATTATTCACTTGTGTGGTATATACTAAGGCTAGATAATATGCATCATAGACATACAATGGATATTGATACAGGTAGTGATGTATTCATAATCAAAAGTAGTTACAAGTGCACAGAATATTTATAATCCCTATAATTTCTTCATTGCTTACAATTTAATTGTGTTTTAAGACTTTTCCTGTGGCATTTTTTTGCTTGCTCAGATTTCCTGTTCAGGAGGAAACAGAGGAATTTATCTTCGAGAATCTCGTCAGTTGTGTAAACCCCTGAGTGAAAGTGTGTCTGTGACTACAAACTATAATGATGATGTTGGTAAGTAGTTCAGAGGAACTAACAATTTGCGTCTGAAATAACAGAGAAATAATAATTTGTTTCTTTGTTCTGTATGTCTAAAGGCAGTTACAGAGTGTTCTAACTTTCGGTGTGTTTTATTTTTCTCTCATCATGGCAGCCAACGATGAAAAACTAAACCTGAATCTCCGCCTGAGTTTGGTCAGTTCTGTGTCCTGGGTCAGTGTGCCGGAACATTTAGTCCTCATGAACACAGGTTTGTTCTAGTTATAGCAGTGTAAAAATCACTGCAACAAAACGTTATATGCCCAATACATGTAAGCCAAATAGAGCTGACAACTTGTACCAGATGCCAAGTGTGAGAAAACATTGGTAAACAAAGTCACGTTTGGTTTTGGTTTTGATTTATTAGAGCAGCTATCATTAAGTCACAGGGTCGTAAAACCAAAACTAAAGTGACCACTCTGACCAATCAGAAGTGACACAGACAGTCCAGTAAGCCAATCAAAACTCGGAGCAAATACGTGTAGCCGACGCGAAGCGCGGGAAAACGTGTGTGGGCGAGTCACGATTGATTTTGGTTTTACTTAATTCTGATTGGTTGAAAGTGGCTGGTGTTTTTTAGACCAATCGCAAGGTAAAGCAAAACTGATTCAACTCAGGATTACTTTGGACGCTCAATTGAAAACTGCTCTGAATAAAAAGGCATGCCAACTGTGATTGCTGTCAAGCACGTTGCTCTTTTAAGAGCACCTCTTGTTGAATGCGTGCTCCCAACGTCCATTTTCACATGCACAATGTTGAGCTGAAGTTTAATCCGTGCACTTTTCTTTCAGTGCGCAGTTTTATCGTGAAAGTGGATCCTCGTGGCTTGTCGCATGGTGTACACTATGCTGAGGTAAACTGTGTTTACTATTTACACTGGTTAAGCTAAGGGAGATGCTGTTAGCCAGGTGTTTGGGTTCTGGTCGCTCCACGCAGGCGTATACATGAGTACCAATGAACTGTCACGGCAACCCTGCAATGGATTAGAATCTGGTAATATCCTAGTCGCTAGTCATCCCCAAGGCTGACTCTCGAGTTATTGTCAACTGAAGCGCTTGTTTTGGGTTCCCGAGGAATCGGGGGTAGTGAAGCAGATTGAATGGAATCTACCTTGGGTTTGAGTTATCGGTAGGCTCGATAAATCGAGAGTTCGAGAAATCAAGATTCCATGCTATAGTTCGAGTTGTTCGAAAGCCGATTAACACTAACCCAGGGTAAAAAGTTGATCGAGGGTTTAATTTCTCTCGAATAAAAGTGTTTTTATTGCTTATGTTTTGCGGAGATCGAGATTAGTCGGCATCAAAACTGGAGGGCATAAAATGAAACAGAAAATCTCGCTGAAAAGTTAAAAAACTGAAATCAAAATTCACGCTAATCCTGTAATAGCTTAATCGTGCTTTGAACAACTTGGCCCGGAGGTTAGGAAATCAAGGTGTTCATATGCCATTAATTGCACGTGCAATCTTTAGTTATTTGATTGACCAAGAAGTTTATAACCCAACAGCTATAGAAAATGTTTTTGCTTATTAATAGTGGAAATACACCGAGCTAGCTCGAAGCTAGCTTGGAGGAGGAACGTTTCACTGTTTGCTTGTTATAACAAGATTTCTCTGGCTTTGTTTTAGGTGTGTGCTTATGAGATCAGCTGTCCACAGCGAGGGCCTCTCTTCAGAGTCCCTGTAACAGTAATTAAATCAAACAGGTGAATTATTGCTACGTGACAAAAATTGAATTTTGGCAAAGTTAGTGGTTTCTAGTAATTGCTTCAACGAGATTCATTTGGACTAAAATAACTGAGTTATTTTTATGTTCTGTTACCCAGTGTAAGTCAGGAAAGCCAATATGTGTACGAGGTGGAAGAGATGAAGTTTAAGCCTGGTCAGGTACACAGGAGTTTCGTTCATGTCCCAGAAGGAGCAACTTGGGCAGGTAGTACTGATCACAGTGATAAGTGTTTTGTGACTGACCTTGAGGGCGATACTGAGTTTGTTTCCTTTAGACTCCAAACTAAATGAAGGGCGTCAAATCCTAACAACAGTGATCTAGTGTAGCCAGACACTAACTTGTGTGGGCTTAAATGGAATCGAAATCGATGACTTCTTTTTAGGCATATACACTCTTGGGTGGCCTCTTTGCAGCCGTTATTTGTATTGTCACGAATCCTTCGTAAGAGAAGTGTTGCGTGACGACCCAAGTGATCATGTTGTGTGACATGTCACAGAATCTCACTCACAAGCTCTGACATTTGCTGCTTCAAACATTTTTTCAGTAATCACTTCTGAGATTGTACTCTTTACTGCGTCGTTATTGTTAAAGTATTCGTTGATTTTTATTTCTTCCAATCAACAGAATTTTCAGTATCATCATTAGAAAAGGAAGCCAATGGTCGCTTTCTTCTTCACGCTATGCAGTTGTCACCTCTTTCGTCATACAAGGAACACGAGTTCTCCCAATTTTTCACCCTCACGCCCCTGGGAGAGAAAACCCTGAGTTTCGCAGTGAAGGTAAGAGCCATTTTAGTGTCTAAGTACTAGCTAAAATATATCCTTGGTTAGAAAAGGGAAATATGCAATAACTCCTATCTTTGCCCCTCGATAAAGTTTTTGATAAATATGGCAACTTTCTAATGATTTCCCACACCCCAGAGACAATAACAGCTGCGGCAAATAGCGTAACGGCCCAAACGCAACTACTTATACAAAAATAGGTACCCAAAGGGTACATGTGTGGGATACAATGTTGCAACTCATTTGCATTAATGGAGTGACAACCCGATCGCACTAGTGTGCTATACCACAGGAATCCCACACAAAAAGTACATCCGGTGCCAAGTGTGGGAAAACACGTGACCAATGGCAAGCGCAGGAGAACGTACTCGAGTTAAAATTATGATTGGTTTTCCTTGACCGTTTATTTGTAGGAAATATGTTCTCAAGTTATTTCTCATTCTTTCTTTAGGGTGGCGTGACGTTAGAGTTGTGCACGGCAAGATGGTGGGCAAGTTTAGGAGAGTGCGCTATCAAAAGAAGTGTAACATTTCATGGCGTTATACCAAGTGAAAATAGCATAACGTTGGTACGTACGTAGTGAATGTATGAAAGACAGATGTGAAAACTGCGATAGAAACACGAAATGAATGAAGTGATCTTCGCAGTGTACAAGTAAATTTGAGAAACTGGGGCCATATGCGGGACATTAGAACCTAAAGTTGGCCTGCTCTCAACGTATCAAGGCTTCATAGCTCAGTTGGTAGAGCAATGCACCGGTATCACGGAGGTCATGGGTTCAAATCCCGTTACAGCCTTGAAATATTTTTCAGGCTAAAAAAGAAATTGCTCAAATTGCTTGTACACTGCAAACATCATTTCATTGATACGTTCATCACTTCGAGTCTGTACTGAACAAGTCTGTTAGTCGTGAGCGGCGGTATGTTCTGCAGCCGTGATACACTCACTGAAGGAGTTTACTGTTGTTATCATTGCAGCAAACGTCGAAGGTTTGTCGAGTGGATGTAAAACCTGCCCTAAGAGAAGTGGAACTTTTACCATCAGTATCACTCAAAACACACGCTCAGCCAGTCAGGTACTCATTCTTTTTCAGTTCTCTCAAGTGCTTCGTGGCTTTTACGAGTTCTCAGTTGAAGTGCTAGCGAAAGTAGGTGATTTTTTTTTAGATTTGAAATACAAACGTATATTAATACAAAAAAGAGCAACATTTGCGCGGCGTTGTGGTAACTTTCTTTTCTAATAAGCGCATGCGTGTCTTATCAAGGCGCACTGGCTCCGTGCGCTTTCCTTGTTTAACCGTCAACATCCTTGGCCTTATGAATACAGTCAACTCTCTCTTAACGGACACCTCTATAAGACGGACGCCTATTTAAAACGGACACCTAAGTGTTGGTCGTTCCTGCCGTTATTCAGCCATTTTACAGTAACTAAACTTCCTGTAAGACGGACACCTCTCTTAGACGGACAGTTGGAGCCGGTCCTGACGGTGTCCGTCTTAGAGAGAGTTGACTGTACTCCCGTGGATAATCCTCGTTATTGCAAATGCTTCCTTTGCCGGGCTTGCTGCACGGTCATTTGCGTGCCTTGTGTGACTTCAGTGAGAACAGCTTGCGTGACTCGCATATTGTCATGTGGGCTCAGCTTTTTTATTGCACGTATTCTATTTTTTTCAGGCCTTCAGAACACAAGATTAGCCCGCTTGGTTCGAGAGATGTCTTACCCAATGGACGGCAAATTTATGCTCTTACTCTGACTTACAACTTCCACCAGGTACGTCGCTGAAAGTGCAAATATTATGACTTCTGGCATGAAATGAAAATGAAATCATCAGTCCCCCTCTGTTACAAAGAGTAAATATGAGTGGCGACCAAATCCCAAAAATTCTCAACTTGATAAAAAAAATCTTAAATAAAGCAACGTTTATGTGTGTGTTATAGTCGACTGTTGGCTTCCAGATCGGAGAGGTTCCCGCTCATTTTAGCCCAGGCAGGGGTGTGGTGTCGTGTTCTTGGGCAAGATATGTTGCTATCACTGCGCTTCTCTCCACCCAGATAACAGTTGTTATCGTTACTGGCCAATTTTTTAAGGGAAACCTAACATAATGCTTGGGGAATGACTTATGATGGACTAGCATCCCATCCAGGGGGTAGCAGTACCACAGTTAAGCGCTGTTTAGCGAAGCCACTTAGCATCTGCAAAGGTTTTATTTTACGTATTTGCATGTAATGTGTGCTTGATTGTTTTGTTTTCTCTTTTCAGTCCAAAGCAGGTGAAGTTAGTCCCAATGCCACATACCTGTCAGACCTGTTATATGAATCTGAGTACGAGTCTCAGCTCTGGATGGTATTCGACTCGAACAAAAGGATGCTGGGAAGTGGAGATGCATTTCCTGACCGGGTAGGACTAAGGCCGATTTTTTTGACTTTCTTTTCCAAACGCTTGTTGGGGTTAAAGAAAATTTGGGTGAGAGATTGGAGAAACGGTATGGTACCTGGTAGCTAAAGGATCGTGACTGAGGTGAATAATCAGCTAAACGCGTTTTTCGCTGAAAATCTCTACAACAAAAATTTGACGACCGTCGATTTTGTGGAAAGCATGTTGTGGCCTTTTCCGTGTATTTTATGAGTTTCTGGTACAAACAAATGTGTGAAAACTAAAAACTGAAGTTTATGCTTCCCAACGCCTGTCCAAGCCTCAAATTAGTTATGCAGTTATGTCAGGTATGTGAATTTTTCAGAGATTGGTAAAATCATACTTATCATTTTGGCTGGGCTTTCTTTCTTTTCCAGTATTCCGTGAAGTTAGACAAGGGAGACTACGTTCTCAAGCTTCAGGTAGGAGACCCATCAGTTGATCTTAAGTGAAGTTGATGCTGGAAACCACGTTTTCGTCGTTAGAATAAATTTTCTCTTCATTTGTGATGTTGTAGGTTCGCCATGATAACAAGGATCAACTTGAGAAACTCAAAGACACTGTCGTGTTGATTGAACAGAAGCTCTCCCCCCCCATTACTCTAGACACACATTCGTCGCGCCTCGCCTCCATGAAATCCGGCAAGTTCAGTTCGTGCACGCGAGGGCCTGGAACCTGCTGTCCTGTTTACATAATGCCGCTAGTGGATGACAAGTAAGTCATTTAGCGTATCCGTTGTTAAGTTTTAGAAAACAGTCCTAAGAAAATATGCGCGCTGATTGGTTAAAAATCGTGTTTCTATAACTCGATAGAAACACAGAACTAGCACGAGCTGTTGACGTGATGATGGCGCGAGCAAAGAGAATTTACATTTTGATAGTCAAAGTTAACAAGTTGTTTTCGTTCTTTTCGTCGCGGCGTTTTCTAAAAGAATTAGAAAACATGTTTTTTGTGTTTCTATTGCGTTATAGAAACAGTCGTGAAAGTTTGGGAGAACTCGAAAAAGCTGTGGAAACACAGGAGTGAGGGCTCTTGGAACGCAACTGGATCGAAATTCGAAAGTCGTACTCGATCTCGTACTCCAATTTGAAGGTCCCTAATATTAACGATAGGACATTTCTGTTAGTACGAACGTTAACACTGGTACGCCTCTGTTCTTAATAAACTATGATCTTGCATCTATTTTTATGCCCACTGATTGACATCTTTTCTCCAACGTAGGATTCCCAAAGCTGCCAAACCTGGTCACATTCTTAAGGGGACAATTTCTTACGTAAAAAGTGACACTGGTAAAAAAGCGGTAAGTAAGAATGATCTTTTTGCTTTGCTATTCATTCACTAATTCATAAACTGAATAAACGGAACTTTATCTCAGTACTGTGTTTTTATTATTGTCTAAAATATGAAAAAAAGGAAAGCATTATTGTCTTGTAAAAATAGATGTTCCAGGAGATGACTTGAATGTAGGTAGCTAAATGAAATTATTTCCTCGGTTTCTAGCAAATCCTCATTGAATGAACCGAGAAATTCCCTATTAATGCTGCCACGTGAGTTTGTCGTAATCAAGATACGTCATGTTGCTTAGCAACAGCCCCCCCCCCCCCCCCAAATACTGCAGGCTCAATCAATTCTCAGAAATCTTGACCGAAACAGACACTAAGCGACTCGGACTTAAATTGAAATTCTGCCAAGTGCAATTTTTTTTATTGGTTGTTATTTTTGCAGTGCACATACCCAGTCCAGTTTATTGTCCCAGCTACCGCCAATAAACAAAACAGCAAAAACGCCACAATTAAACCGGAGGAAAAACAGGTACGTTTGAAAAAGATGAAAAAAAACTTTCCTTAATCTCTCCCTGAGGTTCAAAATAAACCTCGTTCGTTTGTTTCTTGTATAATTCGTTCGTGTATTTGTCTAACCTCCTATTGGTAACTTTTTATACAATTTTTCAGCCCAAGCAACAGTTCGAAGAGGCAATAAGAGACCTAAAAATCTCCTGGATACCAAAGTGAGTGTGATCTTCCTCTCTCTTCGCAATGTCAGTTCAGACTTAGTTTGAGAAAAAAATTAAGGTCGTACGCCTCAGCATAATTGAGGGGGTTGGTGAGGGAATTCTTAATGTTAATATAAGTGTTAAGCCTCAGTAAAGCCTAGTTCCCACTAGCGACATAACGATCATAATCATAATCATAAGCACTAAAATAACGCTGTTATGTCGCTTATGTCTTAGTGGGAACGTCCAGAAACATAATCATAAGCGCCCTTATGATAAACATAATCATAATCATAAGAAAATGATCGACCATTTTCTTATGATTATGATTGTGTCTATGACTATGACTATGTTGCTTTTCTTTATAGTGGGAACGCAAAAATCATAACGACATAATCAGAAACATAATGACGCAATTGGGTCATTGTGTTTTGGCCAATAAAATTCCAGGTCCAGTTCTTTCGGGTCAGTTCATTTCAACAGGGACATGCATTGGAATACCGTTCTTTAACTTTTTAGTGCGGCCGTTCCCACTAGAACATAGGAAGCTTATGTTTTTGTTTATGATTATGCTTATGCTTATGATCCTTATGTTGCTAGTGGGAACTAAGCTTAACACTCATTCTACACACTCATTTTGAATTAAACACTGTTCGAAACTTAATAAAAAGGATA
This sequence comes from Meandrina meandrites, assembly GCA_963693305.1. NCBI lineage: Eukaryota > Metazoa > Cnidaria > Anthozoa > Scleractinia > Meandrinidae > Meandrina > Meandrina meandrites. The sequence goes on along the minus strand of OY855911.1, from coordinate 30,431,093 downwards.
AAAACGAATTGAAGTATTTCTCTCTGAACTTGGACGTATCTCTTACCTAAGTGTGGTGCGTGATGTCTCCAAGTTAGTTTTTGCTGTTAGTTCACTAAATTCCTTTTTGTTTCAGACTTGATGACCTTAGTCTATTTGATGAGTTAGCTGAACAGCATTCTGATCATCTACCGCTTCATGTAGCGCGTCTTCATTTCTTGGATAATTGCAAGGTAAAATGATAATAATGCGGTTTGAGACTTTTTTTTGTAGCTGACCAAGTGGTAACTAACTAATGCTTCCTTGTTAGGCTAACGAGTTTTACATCCGAAATTGGACCTAGGTTTCCCCCAAACCCCCAGTAATTCCTATTTGTAGCCCAAGTTGAGAGATGCAATGGGAGACGAGCACAGCCGACTCAGACTTGTTTTTGAGCTGCACACTCACAGGGTGCTCTAAGTTTTATTTCGCTCTTACAGGAACGACTTCAAAAGCTTCCACAAATTATAGCTGCAGCGGAAAAAGTCATACAGATGGTAAGGGTGATCAGTACTGTTCTAAAACGTACTGACTGAAAGACTGACTGACTGTGACAGTCTGACGACTGACTGACTGATGACTGACTGACTGACTGACTGACTGACTGACTGACTGAAAGACTGACTGATTAACCGTTTGACTGATTGACTGGCTGGCTGACTGATTGATTGATTGATTGATTGATTGATCGATCGATCGATTTTTAGATAGACCTTGTTGATCTGTCCTGCTACTACGGCATGAAGACCGACACACGTCCAGAAGCAGCTACAATCAAAAGGTATTTATATATATCTGTCTCTTCAGCATTAAGCTGGAACTTTATAAACATGGCTCCTAGCAATTAACTCCACCGTACAGCTCTGAAAGTCTGTTTCTTAAGGCTCAAGAAGCCCGCACTTTATTGCCGCCACTGCCGAGTGGCTGCTTATTTTGGACCGCAAAATATACTTATGGCGATTCCTTTGAATTAAGTGGAAAATTAACAATCTGAAACTCTCTCTGGTTGTTAATTATATATCACGATATTTTTCAAATATGCAATAAAAAGAATAGATCCCATGCCAGCGAAACAGGTGTCACTGACTCAGGATACCCAGAAGAACAGGTGTTACTGACTCAGGGTAGCCAGCAGTTCCTTGTCTGAATAGAAACATCAGGATCCACGTTTTCAGCAGGAAACCGCAAACCGGTAGCGCCAGGCTTCACGTGTGTGGTCGGTTTTCCTGTTGTTTTAAATAATTGTCGTTTGAAAAGTGAATTCTGTAGTGACTTCAATAGTGTTTTTGAATATAGGAGAGCCAAAAAATATACCGTGGTTTTCTTCAGTCTAAATAAAATATAGTGAGATTAAGCATGACGTTCATTTTTTGCGCCGTTTGGCGTTTGTACGCCGAAATGAGTAGGTTTGTGTTTATCGCGAATGTGTGATTTTTTCCCTATTTTTTTGAAGGATTTATTTTCGAATTCGATAAAAAGGTAGCAAAATGAAGGGCAAGCTAAAACTTCTGACGGCAAATGGCAAATCTTATCTTTAACTGTAGCTTGAGGCTAGCGGTTGTTGCAAAACAACACAGGATCCAAAGGTCCCTTATATCACCTACCAAACGCAGAGTTTTAATTTGCATCTCACTGGGGCATGACAAACAGAAAGAAACACGTGTAATATTATTGAAACTCCTGTGCTGCAACAACAACAAGTAATACCGCATGTTTTGTGAGAAAGACTTAGGAAACGGATTTGCTAAACGTTAACGGGGGCGTGCGGCCCGACAGGGTTTGGTTTTCAGGTTTTTTTGTCTTGAACGGGGTAGGTATCTATTTCACTTCTTTTTGTCTTAAACGGGGTATCTTTACATGGATCAATGTTTTAATCAGGAAAAGCATATATGTTGATTTATGCGAACTTAGCCACAAGCCGAATTTCTACAAGTTCTTGCCTAGCGTTGACTTCTGTTGAGCTCAATCCCGTTTGATCAAAAATCGGCATTCTATCCTAAACAGGGTAGGAAAATCAGAGATTCGTGTCTTAAACAGGATCAGGGTTTGGGCAGCCGGGCCGCACCTCCCTACCCAAGATTCTGTCAAGTACCCCCCCCCCCTCCCCCGGGCTGAACGTAAGCCCGAGCTCATCACTTGTACAACTCGCCCCAGGACCCGTTGGTCAGCCAAGGTGTACGAGAGTGGTGTGGGTCTGATTCCCAGTCCTCTTTGTCTCCCTCACTGCTTTATATTTACTCAGCAGTGTTGAACTAAGCCACTGGACGCGCATGCTTCGGCTCAACGTCCTTCAGTGCACTAGAAAAATTTTTAAACAAATGTTAAGTTGCTATTGAACTTTTTATCAGGACTTTGTAATTACTGATTCCCAGTCATTTTTTTTTCACTCAACAGCGAGAAAGACAACCAAAAAGCTACATTAATAGACGCATTGTGTCGAAAGGTAAAAGATTATTATTTTTTGGCGCCAATAGCCTGCGTAGCTTGCGGGATTTCGCGAGCGAGTGCTTTTTTTAGCGGGATTAAACCCCCAGCAGGGATGTGGGAAGGGAAAAAGTAATAAAGCAAGAAAAAGAAAAAGAAATGAAAGGTGTTTGCTAATAGCGGGTTTTCTGTTTCGTGAAATGTGTTTAGTATATGTAATCGCATGGGCCCGAAGGCAATTAAGGATTAATTTCACGCGCATTTTCAAAGTTTTCACAAAATTGCCCGAGTCGCGAAGCGACTAGGGCAATTTGGAAAACTTTGAAAATGCAAGTGAAATTAATCCTTAATTGCACGAGGGCACATTGCGATTACGTGTTTATCACATAAAGGGCAAAATTGTGTGCGAAAGAAAACTTAAACGAGGTCCGCCATGGCGTAAACCGGTTGGCAAGAATATTTGCTCGGAGCAAAATGACCACATAAATAATCAACTTATGTCGAGAAACAGTAAAAGTAAGCATAATACAGCATGTGCAATTCACTCATAATAGTTCCTTCACAGATAAAACTGAAGGCAGTTTAAATTTTATTTACCTTTGTTTACGAGGCGTCCGACCGCGCAGAAATGCTGCATCGATGAAAGTCATAAACAAAGTGTCCGAACGAGCTTTAATAACTTCTTGAACCTGACATTCTCCTTTCCACAGCGAAAACTGTAAGTACCAACAAAATTTATGCCCTTTCCAGGCTCTGTTTCTAATAAGGCGAAGCAAGAAAACGAAGAAATGTTATCTTTCAGTGTCGATTCAGTGGTCTCAGCCGCCATGAATTTCTATTCTCCGTGCAGCGCCAACCGTTCAGAAGTTTTTTCGAGCTGTGACAAACGAATTTGGATTCAAAAGTCCGCTTTCTTTTCCACCAAGGTACCACTCATTTCTGCCTGCCGATTTTCTTTCACATTTGATTAAACAACCGCAGTTATTTCAAACTCGGAAGCATTGTGTTCTGAACACTGTTCTGAACTTTTTTCAAACTCGTTTCAAGCGGGAAACCAACTCAGTGCAGACGACGCGCGCTCAGCCAATCAGGATCAAGTAATCATGCCCTCTTGATCACCAAAAAGTGCCCTCGTGATTAAGAAAAAATGCCCTCTGTCTCAACCAATCAGCGTTCAGTAATTTTGCCCCGTATGTGATAATATGGAGTAACATCTCGCTTACTTCAGTAATATTTATGGCCTCAAAACACAAAACTTAATACAATGCCAGTTTTCAATTGACTCTTAATTTTTATTTATTTAACTGTGGATTGACTATCTACATTCATTCTTGACCTCGGAATTTTAAAGTAAACTAATAATAAATTTTTATCACAAGGTCTGAACAAATTCAAAGTGTAGCTTTCGACCGCATCACACAGTGAACTCCACGTTGTCACGTGGTTTAGTCACGTGACAACAAGTGGTTTAAGTGTGGATTGTTTTGTTTTTAGGGACTGGCCCTTGCTGATCAGATATTTAATAAACCTCCAGAGGTGACGGACGGCGAGGAAACGCCAGGTACAACAACAATAAAATATAACATTTGAATTTTATTTGATATCCAATTTTGGTAAAATTCATTGTGATTTCAACTCTGTCTACAGCAGTTGAACAAGATGTCAGTAGCTCTGAGGATAAAGCAGAGTCTGAAGATAAAATTTGTAAGTGCACTCTTCAAGAGTTTTCATACGAGTTCTTCCTGTGGCCGTAAGAGGCCCAGTAGTGTCACAGCTTTTGTAAGCTTGTAATTCTACTCGTCTTCTAGTGTAGCAGTTTGCTATTGTTTTGGTGCTAGGGGCATCGTTCCTGTTGTTTGTTTTATTGTTCGCTCGAAGAGTAGCAAGCCATTCGTTTGAGACCTTTCGAGAGATGCTACCCTACCCAAGAAGTCACCTAATATTGTATCCAGTCAGTCAGTAACAAATCAAATTTCTTCCAAACTGTTTTATCTCTATGAGAGCTATCTGTTTTTCCCGTTTACTTCCATTAGACGAGAGAATAAGCGAAACTTTTAACGAGCTTGTAAAGTGGGTGGACGCGTCAGATTCAAAGGTGGGTATTTCACAAAATATTTGTTTAACTTTTAAATCGAGAAATCTTAGAGGATATTAAATCAATCTTCGAACACAATCTGAACGCCTGTTTTATCGAAGTTGCAAGTAAACCCGTTTTGATAAGTGATGAATACCCGCCAGTGAGATTCGTAGTTTTATATCCTCTTTGTCAACCAATCAAAGTCCTTTATTTAAATGGCGTGGGCATGATCACTGGACAGGCCATAATTCATTCCTTCACCAAAAATGTACTCCGCGTCCATTTAGCTGGTTTCAAAGTATAAACGTCGATTCTAGACTAATTATAGATTAGACTTCGTTACCGTTTGGAAGTTTCTTGACGTTAGGACATACTAAGGCTCTCTTACACAGCTTGCTAAAACGTTTTCACGTTTCAGCCGCGAGACAACTTCATAGTTCTAAAACGCTTCTACTCAGACAACAGCGTTTGAAACCTCAAAATTGTGTAATATCTTGAAAAAACCTTTCGTCACAAACGCAAGTTTCGCTAAACTTTCATCACTGTGTAGCAGGGTATTTAAAGTTGTTATTTTTCTGAGTGACACGATTTCCCTTGTTCTAAGGTTTTGCCGTTTTACATTCGTCGTGCGGAGGCTTTAAAGCTATACGGCTTGGCTTTGAAGGCCTCCATGAAGCAAAATGGAGATGGAACGCCACACAGGGCAAACGATGACAAAAATATTGAGGTAAGCTATGTCGGCCTTTTCTTGTAGTCTCTTTAAAGCAGTTTTTTTTATTTGGTTAAATTGTGTTTCCCAGTTCGACGGAAATCGTCTACCACAAGCCTTAACCAGTTAGATTGTTGATATCGCTTTTCAGCCAATCACGTTTCCCCGCGCTTGCTACTGGTTAAATGTTTTCCCGCGCTTTCCACCTGTTCCATATTTTCCCGCGCTTGCCACCGGCAAAATGTTTTCCCGCGCTTGCCACCAGTTACATGTTTGTGACGAGTTTTGATTGGTTATTGTAGTTGTTTTTGGTTTTGTCCCTGTGTAGGCGCTAGAAATCCCTTAGAGCACGTGAATATGTAAATAGTTCAGTTAATTACTTTCCCTTCATGCTGTTTTCTTTGCTACTTTGCATAATGTATAAAATTACGGTAATGGTCATTTACTTTAGTGTGTGGTAATTTTTGGTAAAATTTTCCGCTAGCTTGTCTTTCGATTGTTGTTTGTCATAAAGGTTTTTTTCTGTCGCTCTGTTCGTCAAGTATTACCCTGCGAGCAGAGTCTTCTTCGATCTTCCTAGATTAGATTAATCTAGGAAGATCGAAGAAGACTCTGCTCGCAGGGTAGTCAAGTATAAGTTCTTATATTCGAAATTCATTTGTTTCAGTTACCGCAAGTAGTCTTCGATTAAATTGTTTGCTTTTGTGCGATGAAATTCTGTATGTGAAAAAAATATCTTAATCTTGGATGCTTTTATCGTAGTGACCATAAAAACCGGGAAAGAATTCTGTTAAATAATTTGTTTTTTGTTTTTATTTATTTTAGCTATTTGAGAAGCTTGGATGGGAACATTGCGCACGATCCAAAAGGGAAAGCCTTCTGGTCAAGTATCCTACAAAATATCAACCATTTTGATCGACAGTCCTGCAATTCATATCAGTGAAGATATTTTTAATTTAATAGGTGTGGATTACATGCACGCTGGCACGTGCAACACAAACAGAACAACGTGCGGTTTTTTTTTTGCCTCGTTCCCATATGCTTCCAGTTCCGGAATGACTGCGATGCCGCCACAACCTCTGGCGGGTAAAAAATTTTCAATGTGTACACTGTCTACCACATGGCTTGTGACGGGATCGCAGCTCAACTGGGCGCGTATCAGAACAAGGCTTATTCTATACATCGTTTTTCGGGAAACATTAAATATTTTAAAAGACGGCAGCACACCATGCACCCTCGACATATATTGGCTCTTTTGTTCGTAAGAGACGTTTAGAAGGAGTTTTTGGTGCACATTGGCACTTGAGAAAACGCCTTTATTGCTCTTTTACGGTTATTTTGGTTACGTTCTGTCTTTGGGTTAAGCTCAAGATACTGGATGGAAGTACTTTTGAACTATACAGTAATGCTATAGTTAGATACATTTTGTAAGGTTGACTATTATCGTGTTTGTATGGGTTTTTTTAACGTATGCTATCTTTACATTTTATTTACTATGAATGAAACGGTTCGTTGAATAAAACAAAGCAACTACCCAGCTACCTCTCAAGATGTCTGAATTCAGTCCCAGTTGAGAATTGTTTTGATAAGAATCCTACACCTTTGATTTGGTTAGTCTGTCACTTGGTCAGTCCGTCGGACGGGTCGGTAAGGCCCGAGTCAGTCAGTCAGTCAGTCAGTCAGTCAGTCAGTCAGTCAGTCAGTCAGTCAGTCAGTCAGTCAGTCAGTCAGTCAGTCAGTCAGTCAGTCAGTCAGTCAGTCAGTCAGTCAGTCAGTCAGTCAGTTAGTTACACACTGCCAAATGCAAGGGTTTGTTGCATTAGATTCCTATTCGTTCTGAAGTCCCGAAGAAGAATTGGAGCTGGTTTGAACGTGCAAACTTTGCAATCCTGTCACAAACGCACATGATCCAAAGGTTCTTAGGCACAGTACAACAAGATGAAAGCTAAAACAAAATCAACAACTATACTAATAAAAAGCCTGCAAGAAGGAAAGCAAGCTCTCAAATGAGGGCATCAAGAAAGAAAGGAAAGAGGAAGGCCAAGAAAACTTAAGGCACAGAAGTGTAGGAAGCTGATATTATGTGCGACCTAGCTCAGAATGGAGGGTGTATTTGTTTTTTAAAAAGGCTATTGTTCAAGGCAAAGAAGGGGTTTGTTTTGCCTACCTTGGACGCTGTTTTGTGTCGTCTGACAGGTAAATTGGAAACAAGACGATTATTTTCACGTACTCCTCACCCTGACTCATCCCTGCCACGTAAATTATCCGTCGTTTGTGTATAACATTAGCTGTAGTAAGATATTTATTCAACTTTGGTCCACAAACTGGCAGTTGAAAGCACTATAAGCCTGCCAGATCGTTTGGTGATTGCAGAACTTCAGGGAACCTTGTTTAATCACCAAGTGTTTGTTGAAGAGGTGTGATAATTCAGTTGTTGAGGAAACGCTTGGGAGAGCACTCGACTCAAAAGTTAAAAGAGTAGCAAAGCGGTAGATAAATATATACTTTTTTGTTACACTGTCTGTATTTTAATCAAGTTTCCTTGTGTCAGTAAGTGACTGGTGCGGTTCTCTAACGCGATCGATAGGGCTAGCGGAACATAATTTTAGGGGGGGGGGGGGGAGGGCGGGGGCGGAGGGAGAGAGAGAGCTGAAAGGGAAGAAGCAAATTACGATGTCGAGCTTCAGAAACTGTGTCATGAGCCAGCTTACAGGTACCCAAGGTTCTCAAACAAATAAGATTTTTTTGAGGCGAGCGCGGGGGAAGGCTGACCAAGCTATTGTTGCACGAGTCATTTTTTCAGACCCTCAATCTGGATACTCGCCATCGCAGGAACTGAATAACTAAATGATAAAAAAATAATGTATATTTAACTACACTTTTCGACACCTCAGACAAATAAATAAATGATATTTACAGATCGATGCCATTATGCATGCAGCTAGCAAGGGACTGATTTATCAATATTTGCTTTTAAGCAGAAGTACGTGAGTAGTAGGTCATATTGCAAAAGAGAAACGGTTCAGTCCTACCATTAAATAAACACAATAAACTGGACATTGCTAATCTTGCCGTTGCTATAAATCTCTTGTGAAGTACCAATACTTTGGTCTGTGTTACACAGTACAAGTCTTTGCGTGCATTTTGCCTGCTTTGCTTCTCGGTAATTACCATTTTAAAATTACACTTTTGCGAGCATGCACCAGAGCGCGAAAAGTTAAAAAATTGGTTCTGTCTTTTTGAAGAATTATCATCACAATGCATGTTGCAAAACATCTGTTTATTTTTAATCTTTCTAGCGAATTCCTGTCTCTGGCTGTTTAGTGTCGAGAAGCTATGTTTTCGTGCTCGAATGTAATAATTTTTCGTCGCTGTTTCAATGCTTTTTATATAACTGTTAAAATGTCAATAGAAAAGGGAAGAATTGTTCGCGTTCCTTGGACGTGGACAACTTCAAAAGATGGATTTCATAACAATTCTTTAATTATTCAAGAAGAGTCATTTAGCAAGGTAAAGGTTATTCAGGCGTGTAGCCACAAATATCACAAATTTCACTTTTAGTGAAAATAATGTTTTGTCAGCTCGTCCGTGGAAGAGCATGTGTGTGCGCGTAAATAATGGAACTGAGAACTACTTTCCTTTTGAAACCAGCCATGTCATAAGAGAATAACATAACAGGTCTCCAAATACTGAAAATACTGAAAACAAAAATAGAACTTCGGCCAGAAGTCTATGGGTGAGTTAGAAGATCAATGCTGCGGTTTTATCTGAACAAGAATTGACGCTGATATCATCAATATTATAGTGCACGCCGACATGGCAGATAGTTAATTTATTTATCCCCCTGAGCATAAATGAAATAACGGAGCGTAAAATGAGATGCAATTGGGTTGAAAGATTAGTCGATTTTCTTTATTTTGTCTTCAATGCATGAATGCGTTCTTTGACCAATTTAAAAGTGGGCGGCACTATTTTTGTTATGGGCGCTGGTAAAATGAAAATCGTCTTCAAACTTTGGTGGATTTTCCGTCTAAAGTGAAAGCTAAAGTGGAAATGTCAGGGACATTTTCCCTCCATAACTTGACTGACCAATCATAAGCGGCCGTGATTTTCCCGCGAACGAGGCAGCGAAGAAATGCCCGGAATGTTGCATTTGCGCAGTGCTTAACTATTAGCCACGTGGTTAATGATAAGCCAATCAGAACGCAAAATTAAACCCCACCGCGAAGATCGTTTGTCAGGGCCTGAAGTCGGTGCAAAAACATGTCCGCTCGAGCGAGGAATTAAGAAACCAGAGCCTGATTTCTCTTACAGTAACCCTCAATTATGCCTCAGCAACCAATATTGCACTAATTCTAGCATTTCCAAGTACTTTTAGGGCGATCGCGTTGAAATCAGACCGAGTTCCAGTTGGCGATTTCGACAAGTCTCTGTCGCATTTTACGTTTGAGGCTTTGCGCAAACTTTGGTACACGAATCACCCATGCCATCGGTTGGAGCTATAGGGAGAGTAATAACTTCGTTTTAGATTGTACTGATGTCGAATCCAACAGCCACACTCACAAGCTTGTGGATCGAAGGTTAGTATTTTCCGATTTTCGTTTAATACACGTGTTTTCATGTTTTCCGTTTGCGTTAAACGTGAAATGAGCTGTAAGTTGCGTTCTTCTTTTATTCAAGCTAGGTTTACATTTCTCTTACATCAGCACTTAGTGAAAATGAGGCATTGTTTTCCGTCGATTTCGTTCATATCCTTGTAGCTTAGAGAATCCAGTTCCTTGTCGAGTGTATTAGCTTGCTGTGCTCGAGGCACGTTTCCTTTTATCTCCACCAGTTAACAATTCAATTTACAAGTGAAAGCTGTTGCTGAATATTCAAATCTCTTGTAGGTCAACCGAGCCCTGTGAAAAGTAACCCCTCTACTCCAGTTAAAGGAGTTGTGAGCCGGGACGCCTCAATGGTGCAGGAAGACTTTTTAAAGTTTTACAAAGACAGCGGACTCGAGCCATTAGCCCGAGAGGTAGGAAGCGATCGACCTAACCTCGTGTCTGCGCTGTGACGATTGCAGCGGCTTAGTACTCGAGGGACAGTATAAACCATATTTAAATTTATCCGCGATAGCTTCTAACATCGTTATTCATAATTCATGATAACATTTCCAAAGCTCTTGTTGTAAATGGGACGTACACATTCACCCGTAGTGCCGCTAGAACCAAGATCGATTTCATACTAGCATTGCTTGTGAGCTTAACTTCTGATCGTTTCGTCTAGTGCATGCAGCGATTGACTTCCAAGAAAGAGTTTTATGTGTTTTACCAGTAGATTTTCGAACGCCATCACAGCGTAATGTCGCCTTCCCTTTCTTTATTTTGAGTTTAGGCTGGCGTGATTGACAACAATGGAACCATAGACGGGCTGAAAGATTCCTCTCATCCCAGAGTCAACAGTAAGTTTTGCTTCGCTTGTTTGCTTTGGGATTTGATTTAGGATACTCGAATGTTAACCAATTTTCTTTGACATGGCGCTGACTTCGATCTATTCATATTAATTTCATCTCCGCTCGCTAGAATTTTTTTGAAATCGGCCAAATTGTTTTCATAGATCCGGATAGAAGTTTATTGCGTGAATTATCACTGATTCGATCTTCTATAAACTCTGTTATTGGTCAATGTGAAATGAGCTTATGGTTTTGAGATTTTAGTTACAGGTATATTAATTCTTTGAAGCCGGCTGTTGATATTTATTGTTTAGCTAAAACACTTGGGCAGATCGTATCTTACTTGGAGAAACAGAAATCGACAGAAGATAAATATGTTGGTGGATGAGTACACAGCTAGAGGAGAAAATGTTTTGATTACTGAAATTCGTTGATTGCTTTTAAGCCCCATTGCTCTTTTCTTCCCTAAGGCGCGTTGTGCACAATTGCATTAAAAAGTTAAATAACCTCTTTTTGTGTTAGATGAGCTTTTGGCCCACCTCAATGAAAACTGAAATTTGTATTTTCCATACACATGTAAAGCATGACATATCAGATTTTTTTTGTGGGCCCAAGAGAGGCCCGCAACACTGGTCTTGACAGTGACCAGCGGATTGCATATCACGCATGCGGGCCACGTTTATAACAGGGACCCTTGAAACCGGAAGTTGAAGATTTTGTCTTGCAACAAGAACGATTAGAATGTGAAAAATGTGTCAATCACAGCAGTTTGTCACATCTTCTGTCACATGGAAGACAGCATGACATTTTGCAAATGTTCTTTTATAAGCGTTGCTTTTGAGAAGATTTGCTGTGATTTATCAATGTTGTCTGTTGTTCGAGCACTGCTATTATGAAAATTTGCTGTGATATTTGCACTGTCTGTTGTTCAAGCGTAGCCTGTTCCAGGCTCTCGGTCAGTGGTCCGACCACGAGCAAAGCGAAAATGAACAGGCTAGTTCAAGGGCTGCTTTTGAGAAGATTTACTGTGATTTATTGATGTTGCACTGTTGTTCAAGTGCTGCTTTTGAGAAGGTTTGCTGTGATATCGACGTTGTCTGAGAAGTTCTCACAATCTCTTTGCATAATATTGCTGTGTTCAAAAATGAGGCTTCCCATTGCCCAGATCTTAAACAGTAAGTGTAAGTGCATCTAGCCCCACACTTTCTAACCTGTGGTTACCAATAGTTATAGAACTTGTTTTCATCCTGCAGCTTAATAAGAAATAAGATACATGCAAGGAAGAAGTTAACCTGAAAAAAGAAAACGGGCATTCTGGGTTTTTTGATTGTGTCACAATTGCCACTTGCAAAGTGGATTGCAATTTTGATTGATATGTGAGAGACGTGGTGGACTAAGGGTTATTGCACTGGACTCCGGATCAAACGGTCCAGGTTCCAGCCCTGGCCGGGGCACTGTTTTGTGTTCTTGGGCAAGACACTTCACTCTTATAGTGCCTCTCTCCACCCAGGTGTATAAATGGGTATTGGCAAATTTAATGCTGGGCGTAACGCTGCGATTGACTAGCATTCCATCCAGGGAGGAGTAGAAATACTCCAAGTCGCTTCATGCTATGGAAACTAGGATAAGCTCCGGCCTGATGGGCAACTTGGCTCGTATGCAGACTTTACCATTACTTAGCTGGACTAAAGCATTTGTAGCACACATTTGTTGTTAATAGCAGAAATGAGATTGGATAATTGGGCAAATTGTCTACTAACTGATCAAAATGCAGGAGGTAATGGGATGGTGTGGACCCTAGCAGGTTTTGGACATGACCCCACCTTCCACTCCCTTCCAAGTCCACTAGCTGATATGGACAACCTGATCCAAATCTCCTAGCGGAAGAGAAGGAATCCATATCTGCTCTTACACCAGGGCCTCACCCTCAGGACTGCCTTTGGTCACTTAAGACCCTATACACCTGTAGTCTGTAGTGTGCAGCTCAAAATCTCACTTTTGGTGTTTATATTTTATGCTAACTTTGTGAGTCATTTGATGATAATTCTGTAAATAAACCAGTGTCAGTAAAATTTGCCGATATAGTGAGCTGAATGTCATTATTATATCTCTTATTCCTTTGACAGCGGCAAACAGCCCAACTGTCATGCCTACCACCTCTGCCAAGATGTCCCCTGTCATTTTACCAAAAACAGTGAACTCGGCGCCATCACCAATGGTAAGTGAGAGAAACATACATAAAAAAGTAATGTGTTGAAAAAAGGAACATATCGTACTCAGGCAGAGATTCACGCATCATAACAACGTGACGTTATGACACCAATACTGCGAGTAGATTTGCACTATGCTCTGAATTTTTACACAATGTTGTTACCCCTCCCGAGTGGGACGCACCCATCAAAATCTACTCTGGGACAGTTTAACAAACTACATTGCAAAGTATCTTGCCCAGCAATGTAACAAAACAACCACAGATCTCTGGATTTTGAGTGTAATTTATAACAGAATGTTTATTTAATATTTATTTATTTGTTTATTTATATTTTTTGCCCTTGTTGCTTGTTCCTTTCATGTCATTGATAAGCTCTCCTGAATGTCAGCTTTCTTCAAATATCCCTAAATTCACTACATGTGAACATTTCCTTTTTTATAATGAACAAACACTGTCAGACCTTCACAGTCCTAAGTGTTGGCCCTACCTTTGCTATTATAAAAAAGTTTTGCTTATGTAATGGAACACCAACAAGATTTGTTTTTCTGTAGGTCCTTGGCTCTCCAGGACCACACCAGGTAATTGCCGTCAGTGGAAGTCCAAGAACTCCAACAATGATTGCCGCACCAATTGTACCTGCTAATACAGCGGCTTCCTGGCCACGGTAAATGATGCTTACAATATTAAGTGGTTTCTTCTGAGTGTGCAAAATAATTCGCATTTGCTTTAGTTTTGCGTTACTGTGCTTGGTGATTGGTTCAGAAATTTCAGGCCAATTTCTCAACCAATCATAGGTAAAACCTGAAGCAACCTTTGCCTGTTTGCAAGCAAAAACTAATCAGGGCATCTGATAGGGTGCGGAAAAAAATAACAAATTATGCGGAAATTTTCAGGAACATTATGCGGAAGAAAGTGTTGATTATGCGGAAAACACGTTGGATTATGCGGAAAATTTTCAGCTCGCTTCGCTCGCCAAAAATCACATCTTTTCATGCACCCAAAATCGAGCTGCCCCCGAAGGCAAGAGTCTGCTCGCAGGCTCATTTTAAACCCCAAAAAATATATTGGTATTTGGGCTTTTCCAGTTATTTTCATTTGTATTTGGTATGTTATGAAATTATCTTATCAATTATGTGATGTTCAATTGAAAATAACACAACCGTTATTTTGTTGGCTGAAGTTGATTTTCTTCTTATGCATAAACAATACAATTGAAGTTGCTACATGATCTACAACAACATTGCACGTTGAACAAAATAACAATCCATTATCTACATGGAAAACTCCAGGATACTGGTTCACTCAATCTTTTGCTGCTATTAGACTTCCAACAAAGTCCTTCGTCTTCATTATGGCACGTCGCTCACAGGCCACTTTGCGGCCTCAAGCTCACATCACTTAATTCGTCGCTCATCTAGCCCATGAGGTCAACTTGTGGCAAGTGTACAGCGAAGAGGGGATCCTTCTTCTTGGTCTCTTTGATGACAAATTTATCCATATACTATAGGTAACCACAGAAGAATTTTCGATAGACCGAACAAGCGAAAGAAGACAACTGGTGTCCAGGCCCATCACGAAAAGACGCGTGGAACGCCTGGAGGTTAAAAATTGCTCACGATCGAAGTGCCGAGTTTTCGTCGCTATTTTAGGAGAAAAACTGTGTCAAAATAATCAATTTCTTCGAAATTTATGTTTGTGAGGATGGTAAACAGCTGCTTAATCATTAATATGAAACAAATTTCTCTGTTTTATGCGGAAAATGTTCTCAAGATGCGGAAGTAAGCGAATTATGCGGATCCGCACCACCGCATCCTGTCAGATGCCCTGACTAATGATATAATGTTTCTGTGACTTCATGATGCCTTTACCGAGGAATGAGAAAAAGATAGCGGTCAATTCTTGTAAATTTGCGTAGTTTAATCCAAGCGGAACTAGTTTTGGTTTCAAATCTGAGACATCACAAGATCGTACTACAGGTGATTGTAAATACAAACAAACCTCGAAGGAATCAACATTGCAGATAGCCATGCATTACAAGAGATGCACTATCTGCAGGCATACATGATGCACTCAATGCTCAAGGGTTTGCAATGCATTATAGGGCAATTTCAAACATGGTCAGCCATTGGCAAGTTTTCCAATGTGAGAGAATCTTTTGCAGCCAGCATAGGAAACGGATGGATTGACTTGTTTTCTTATTTTGAACATTCTAGAAGCAAAGGACACATTGTCTGAGAAAATGACTATTATTCATCATCAACATGGAGAAATGTACTGGTAGTCACCATTTTGGCTACCCTGTGAGCAGAGTCTTCTTCGATCTTCCTCTTCCCGACGTATCTAGGAAGATCGAAGAAGACTCTGCTCGCAGGGTACATTTTGGCAACCAAACCAGAATTTTTAGTCACCAAGGATGTCACCATTTTGGCAACTTGACCAGAATTTTTAGTCACCAAGGATGTGTTATTTGCATTGGCGACTGTATCAGTCACAACTTTGAGCCCTGATAAAAAGGGACACAATATGAATTTGGCAATAGTAAATTGCAAAAACTTAATGTTATCTTCTGTATTCCATTGCAGGGTAAACACTACTCCAAACAGTGGAAAGAAACGAAGGATTGATTGCATGGAAAATGATTTACTGGACAGTGCAGAAAGGTAATAGTGACTCATTTGGTTCTTTTGAGAAAAAAATATTGCACATTTACTGATCTATAATAAAATAATGTTTCTTCTCATGCAGGAAGCGAGGCAAAAGACTGCCCAGCGCTGGTCGCTCAGGGGGAGATAAAAGTGGAAAAGGACTGAGACATTTCTCAATGAAAGTGTGCGAGAAAGTTCAACAGAAAAGAACAACGTCATACAATGAGGTAACGTGATCAAATGGGTGATAACTGCCATTTCTGTTCATTTGTGAATTTGTCTGTAAGCTTATCTCAGCTAGGTTCACTGTGATTTCAAGATACTCATAAATGTATTGAAGAAGGAAACATTTCTCTTTAGGTTGCTGATGAGTTAGTACAAGAGTTCAGTGACCCTGACAAACATCTTTCACCAACAGACCAGGTAAATCTTGAACAAAAAGTGTATTGTTACAGTGTTGTGTAAATAATACTTGAAAATAGTTACAACAAATGTTCTGTGTAGAAAGAAGGCAGTAGGCAGATAGTTAAAAAAGGCAATGTGATATCGTGATGACAGTTTGCACACTGTGTCTAGGACAATTTTACACTCTCATTCTGGTCACAATGTAGGTGTTGTCCCAATCTTTTGGCAAGTACGGCACCACTAGAAGTTTAAATAAGTGGCTCATGTCCAGACTATTTCGCCTGCCAATTTGACTTCACACTGCCTTTGCTAAATCTGCCTAGTAACTTGCAATGGATTTTCAGGGCTTTCTGTTGGAGAGCAATATAAGAAGCTGAAAACATGTCCCCGTAATAGGGAAATGCATGAGTTTTAACTGGTGATTCTCACAATAGAATCACTGCTGGAGCTCTGGCTTGTGCTGGGTCTTATTGACAGATGTGACTTGCAGACCATATCCAGAAAGAATAGCAGTAAGACATTACCTCTCTGGAACATCTATTTTCGTTCAACCACTGTAAACACTACCTCTATTGTTATTCAGGGCTAGCGGCATTGTTATGACCTGTTATCTATTGTTTTAGAACCAATGAAGTGACTCGTTCTGAGAGGTATTGAGCCACCCGAGATAAGCAATACTCCTTACAATGTAATAGTGCAGAAGCCAGAGTAAAGTGCCGATGTTTATGGGTCACTTAGCTTTTCAGCAAGTATTGTCGTCACGTATTAATATAAACTTGTGACTAGCTTGAAGGGATTGATTAATGTAGTCATTTATTTCTGAAATGTGTTAATTTTAGGCTTATGACCAGAAAAACATCAGAAGAAGAGTTTATGATGCACTGAATGTGTTGATGGCCATGAACATCATATCAAAAGAAAAAAAAGAAATCAAGTGGGTTGGACTGCCTACAAACTCAGCACAGGAATGCCAACAATTAGAGGTACAGAGTAAATGTTAATGTTGCTTTGTGTTCGACGCTGAACAATGTAGTGTCACTGGTACAAATATTTAAGAAATAGAAAATATGTTCCGTGTTTCTATCGGGTTGCAGAAACACAAGTGGAAGTTTGGGAGAACGAGAAATGCTGTGGGAACATGAGCCGATAGTCGAGTGTTTGTGCAGCTTTCTCGAGTTCTCTCAAACTTTCATGAGTGTTTCTATAACTCGATAGAAACACGTCTTTTATTTCTTTTATAAAACACTGTGAGGAAAAAGGAATTAAATCCCTCGTTCATTTTGATCATCAAAATGTAAATTCTCTTTGCGCATGCCATCATTGCCTCGACAGCTTGTGCCAGTTCTGTTTTGCTATTGAGTTATAGAAGTATGGCTTTTAGTGCACGCTTTCCTACAGGATGTTTTCTAATTTATTTTGTGTTCTGCAGGAGGAGAAGAGAGACAGACAAGAAAGAATAAGGCAAAAAACAGCTGAGTTACAGGAATTAATACTTCAAGTAAGCCAATGATTGATACGTCAGACGTCATTTAATTCAAAAGCTGTGCTTGCCTCAAAGTAGAAACATGAGCATGCTTGTTTGTACTGACACTTCTGTGATTGTTTCAGCAAATTGCTTTCAAGAATCTTGTCCAAAGAAACAAACAGGTGGAAAAAGAACATGGCTCCCCAGCTCCTAACACAGCTATCCATCTTCCTTTTATCATTGTAAACACAAGCAAGAAAACTGTCATTGATTGCAGCATATCTAATGACAAGTAAGACTTTCAATAATATCTTGTTCCTTTCATAACTCATAGTCAGTTACAGTAATTTGGGGGGGGGGGGGGGGGGTGGGGGCAGTAGGAAAGAAATTGGAAGGACCTATGCTAGGCAAAAGTCTACTTGTTTTGGGATGAGAAATAAGCAATGAAAAAGGTGCACAGCCAAAGTTTAGAGATTTCTTAGACTTCAAAACAACAGCAGATTCTTGAATTGTGTAAAACTGATCTCTCTTTATTTCTTTTTCTCCATAGATTTGAGTATCTATTCAACTTCGACAACACATTTGAAATCCATGATGATATTGAGGTGTTGAAAAGAATGGGAATGGCATTTGGCTTGGAGAAAGGGCAGTGTGCTGAGGCAAACCTCAGAGCTTCAAGAACAATGGTCCCTAAAGCCCTTGAACCTTATGTCATGGGTAAATTTTGAAATTTTGTTTTATTAATTCCCGTTCAGTTAATTAACGTTAATTATTGTATGCCTGACTTCTTCCTAGCAGTTCTGTGTGGAATAAAATAATGTTACAGTAGAATTCCACTTACTCGAGCCCTCGATTTCTCAAACCTGCCGATAACTTGACTAGTTTGAATTTGCTTCAGTCAGTCAAACACTGCAATTTTACTTGTGATTTCTCAAACCAATTTGCTTTCTTGGAGGTTTGAGAAATCAAGATGATATTGTATTTAAAGTAGCATTTTGAAAAGAATAAACAGCTCTTGAGGCCATGGATGCTTGTGATGCCAGTCACTGCAAGTACTTTACCACTGAGCTTTGAAACCACTTATCAGGAGCGAGCATGCTGAGTGGATGATCTGTGGATGATGTGTGTGTTGGGGGGGGGGCTTATCCACACCATTTGATTTGTCAAGATATTGCGGGGGACCTGCAATGGACAAGCATCCCAATCCTGGGAGAGTAGCACTACGTCTGGTCACTTCATACTACAGCAACCAGAGTTTAGCACCAGTAAACTATCTGGCTACATGCCAACCCTTCAGTCATCCATTTGATTTCTTTTTTTTCACCCCCAGATATGGCAAAATCAGGTCCTGTTGGAGTTGCTGGAGTCCTCAGCAATCACACTACCCCCAAGTAAGTTAAGATTGCCAATTGGTAGTATTAGTAGAATTTTTAAGAACTTATAGCAGTTACTTATTGACGGAGAAGTGGGTCAAGTTGGAGAAGTGCATGAAGTGCACCAAAAACAAGAGTTGAATTACTCAGTCAAGAAGTATTTTCACTGATAATTTTTTGAACTTGATTTGGTTGAATTGCACATAATTTTTATTCTAAACAAATCATTGATACATGCATATGCATGGCTTGACAGCTTTCTTTGGGCCATTTCATGTCAATCCATCTGATTCTAACAAAGATTAACTTGTGGTACTGTTCTACAGGTTTGTGGCAAGGAGCCATAAATTGAGGTGTTATTTATTTTTATTTTTGTGCATAGCAAATCGGGTGGATCTTCAGCCTCACCATTGGTTTCAGCTACAGCACGCATGTCACCTCTCCCTGCCACAAACACTCCTTCGTCACCGCTGGCCACACCCCTATCACAAGCACATGGCACTTCTCCTGTCCCCTTGCAAACCACCAACACAAGGACACAGAATCGCACATCAAGGACGTCATCTATGGCAAGTGACAGTGGTCCTTCGCATCGAACCATGTCTCCATATTCCTTCCCTTCCTCTCCAGCTTCTGATGCATCTTCTGATCTATCGCAAGATGGATTTATGGACACTGACGAGCCCAATTCACATCACTGATTTTTATGTCAATGTGGAGTTTTAAAAATGCATGTGTTTGAGAGTGTGGGGGCCAGCTGTAAACTCTACACAAGGTTGATGTTTTACTCTAGTTTTGGACCGCAATAAACACTCAATTGTTTGTACATTTTTACGGGCTAATCTAAAGTGATCCCTAATATTATTTGCTCTTGGTTTGTGTGGGGCTTTTATAGTTGATTTTTCAACGCAGTCAAGCCCAAAATAATTGAGACAAGAGAGCAACAGAATATGAAAAAATAGTGTAGTCGTTGACCATGTCCAAACCTGTACGTACAGCATTTCACAAAACGATACAAAAACAGATGAAAAATAATACCATATAATATTTAGCGATGTTCATCAGCTGAAGTAGCAAGTTAGAAAACCAAGAGAATGAAATAATTTTGATAATGGTATTCTTTGGTTTTGATTTAATAACCAAACCCAGCAATTTCTAGGTTTTATGTCATTTTGTTGCTATGGGAAATAATTTGAATGCATATCTTATGGCACAGAATGGGTTTCTACCATGTAGCATGCTCGATGTTGTCGGAGCTAAGCTCTTAAGCTGTCATGGAGCAGTTTCCTTTTATGATATTGTACAGCACGGCAGGCCGAGTTCCTGAAAAGTGCAAGAATGGGTACTTATAAACCATAATAAACAAACAACAAACAGCTGGTTTGAATATGATTTTATAATTATTGTTATTATTATTATTATTATTATTATTATTATTATTATTATTATTATTATTATTTTGCAAATCTTTACACTTGACATTATTTTTTGTTATTTTGCCTTTCTCAAATGCCTTTCCCCAGAATACCAAAATACCCTGCCTTTCAATGGTGGATAAGTTAAAATACTCTACTACTGTTCCTGTTCTCTTTTTATTTCAAATTACAGATCTAAATTGTCAAGAAACATGTAAATACAAGACTTTGTATTCCCTAGTTCATGTGGACAATAAAGCATTCTCAAAAATATTGTTGGTCAAACTCTGTAGATCAAGAGTATGGAAGGATTTGATTATTTTGATGACTTGTTCAGTCCTTTAGCTCCTTTTACTCCCAGAGCAGACAGGAAATTGCCCAAAGGTGCTAGCTGCTCTAGGGAAGGGGTGGGGGGTATAAATTCTGAAATCTTGAGGTCTGGAAATGCCGATTTTCAGCAATATCAGATTAAGAAACACTCTTAAATATTTACTTGCTAGTAATGTTAAGCCTCTTACTGGAACATGAGAAAAAATCAGTCCAAGATTTGTGTGGAGGCAAGTGCCTCGGTTAACTTAGCTTGATACTAGCTACAGACCTGCAGAGTAAGAGTATTTGTGTGTGACCATGCAAATGAAAGCTAGGAAGTAATAAATTATATGGTCTGTGACTTAAAGTCTGGGTGAAACACTTGTGTCTGTGGCCATTCACGTGCAAGTTTTTGAGTACCGGTAGCACATAAATGTAGTACTGTTCATTATGCTCTGCAAGATAAGTCTAACTTGGAGCCTGTGGCTGATTCCCTTTACACGGTATGTGGTAGTGTCTCATCCCAATATAAAATTTGTTGCTTTTTGGGGAAACCTGACGATAAGGCTTGTTTCCCAGCAATTTCTAAGCCAAAACAGTCTTGGTCGGTTTTTGATTGTTTCTAAACTACACTGTACCACCAAAATCCTCAAAACTGTCATCAACCTGAAATTGACGCCTTCAATTTACATCCTCATGTTACACGGTACACAGATATACTATTTGTTACATCAGCCACAAATATATTTTGTGTTAGTGAACTAGATGCAATCCAGTTGATCTTTGTTCCATGCTCAACTTCATGAGCAACACAGACAGGACTGGCTTCTTTTGCATTGCTCTCTGCAGCTGTTGATCCATTGCATTTGCCACTACTTAAATTCCACACAAAAACTCTACAGTCATCTCCGCCTGAAACAAGCATGTCATTTGGACTAAATTTAGGGAAATGGACTTGAGATGCACTGGATGAATGCTTTCCGAGGCACTCGTCAGCAACAAACTTTTTCTTTCCTTCAAACCTGAAAAGTTGGATACTCCCGTTGCCTGAAATGGAAATCAAAGTGACATTTTTACCGTTTAGTACTACCTCTGCATGATAGAAACAAAATGAAAAAAACCCTGCTGCCTGTATTACAGGATTTCCCTACAAATATCAAGTGCACCTTTTCCGTGAAACAAAACCAGAAAGAAGCATTGCACTGGCTAAAAAGGAGAGTTGATTATTGCTCTTGGGCTATAAGACCTTCAAGTGACTATATTTCTGCAACAACCTCAAAAAACCAAAACCTGAATTCAAGTTACAACATTAAAACATTTATTTTCATTATTTCAAGGTATGAGGAACACAGTCCCTTATTATTTTTTACATTTTCAGTACAAAGCCTCTCAAAAATGGTCTAAAAAGAGTCAATATGAACCTCACTTTTGTGAACCTAAATAGCAAATCAGCCTTTAATTCAGGAAAATAGACCCTTACCCCATAGTGTGTTGTTTCAAATATTCATAACCCTCCCCATCCTTTGTAAATTCCAGTTTAGCTTCATATATATTTCCCTTCAAAAACTTTGACACCCCCTCTCTCCTCTTGGAATTTTCAGTGAAATTGCTTTGGGAGCACGTCGCTGCCCTACATGCCACTTAGGCATAAAGGGCATGAGTGAGTGTGCTTTGGGAGTGGAGGGTAGGGTGGGGGGGGGGGGGGGGGGGAGGTATAGATGCATCCACAAAATGTGTAGTTCCAGAAAATGTCCATACCCACCTCATAAGGGTCAATTGTAACTCCCAGGTGGTGGGGGTCCCAAAAGCCAACATTTTTAAAGGAAAGTATGAAGGTATACTGAAATTTCCAGGGGGGGGGGGGGGGGAGCAAAGATTCAAAGCAAAAAAAGAAAACCTTTCTGTGGGAGGGGTATCAATATTTTGTACACCAACGACAATACAAGTAGCCCTGTTGTGCCTAGCAGGTAACCAACCCCTTTTATTGTGGAAAGAAATATTTATATATGTATAGGATATGTGTACTTTTATACCTAATCCAGCAGCAAATATTCTCCCATCTTCTGCCACGTGTATGGACTGCACAAAGGGTGGGTTAACAAAATAAGCCCCTTCCTGATTGTCCCCTCCGAGCTCCTGGACATTCAGCTCCTGAAGTGTTCTTCCAGAAGAGAAGTCCCAGCTAACAACTCTGTAATCCATACCCCCTGACACTATCTCCCAGGGCCTGTTAGGCCTGAACTGAACTGTTGAACAAATGTTATCATGTCTGCCGTGTAGTGATTTGAATAATCTTCCGGACTGAACATCGATCAGTTTAATTTCACCGCTGTCATCGCACGCTGCGAGAAACGTCCCCTTGCCATGAATGGTTACTTGGTTAATTTCATCCTCGTTGAACTGAAAATCGCAAACCGCAGAGGAGAGATTTCAGAGGTCATAGCCAAATATTCTGTTCCCACATGAAGCGTATAAACGTTCAGGATTTTTCACGCAAAAGCAAACACTGTTTACTTCTTGTGAATCGAGATCGCCAGACTGTGAAGTACACGGGAGTTTGCTTTGAGATGAGCCATCCTTTGACCAGATGCAGAGCTCATCTTCTCCGCCTGAAGCTAAAATACCTTCTCTGTTAACATCTAAGCATAAAACAGATGATGTATGACCTCCAATCCAAGTACTTTTCTGCATGGTTTTGAAAGCAAGTTGACGGCCGTATTTCGTGACTTGAGTGTCACGCAACGCTCAATCTTTGCCGATTATCCTCTAGCACCATATATGGCTATCTTTGCCTTATTTAGTAATAACTGAATCCGCGCAACATTGGTCAGTGGTTAAAACGGCGCCATTTTGTCAAAGCAAAAGAAATCAAGAAATCGTATTTGGAATCCGCACGTAATTGTCATTTTCTCGCAGTTAAAGCTTAACTTTGGTTCAAAGGGAGTCATGAATCCTTTAACGTGAGTAATGATGCCTTCAGTGATTCAATTTTAAGGTTCAAAAATGCGATCAATTCTAGTCTCGTCTATATCAAAACTGCAAAGACTTCTGAAACTTTTTATCGTGATTGCCAGTTCTACTTACTGCAGATATATACCACAGTGTTTGGAATTTTGTTCAACCTGTTTATGTTCAGTTTCTAGTTTATGCTGCTATTGATTTTTGTTTCCACGATTAGACTCTATGCTAAATACTCTACTTGGAAACCGTTGCTTATAAAATGTCTGTGCTGTCCTAGAATGAATTAACATCGCGGATTTTGTGTATTTGCAGAAACGTAAAAAACATTCAGAAAATGAATGATCGGATGTTGGAGATGGGAGTGGAAGACAATCAAGCTTGGCACAAGCAATACAAAGATAGTGCTTATGTGTTTATTGGTAAGACTGTCAGATGACATAAATTTGTAGTAACTTTGCCTACTGACACAGAAGTGAGCTATGGTACGTATCTGGTGTTGAAGCATTTTACAGCTGAGTGCTGTCAAACCAATACCAGTAGCAGTGGCTAGTGCTTCAAGCTACAACCTTTTTGGTAACCATGGCAGCCAATTTTGCAACTGTTGCACCACAAAGCGCAGACTGAGACTCTTGAGTATAATCACGAAGGCATACAAATTCAAATACAAATCAAATTTTTTTCCAGTATGGCTATTTCTGTTCAAGTAACCATTTTTTCTGTGCAAGCTGCATCTAGTTTATGCATGTTCAAACTTGAGATATTTCCCTTCAGGTGGACTTCCTTATGACCTTACAGAAGGGGATATCTTGTGTGTGTTTTCACAGTAAGTTTTTCTCACACATTTTATCATAAATCATTATTGTGTAATGCTACTTAGTGCTTCCTGTGCTTTAGGTTGTTGAATGAGATTACATGTGACTGAAACATTTAATAATAATAATTATAATAATAATAATATTAATAATAATAATAATAATAATAATAATAATAATAATAATAATAATAATAAACAAATCTTTAAACAGGATTGGCCCATTAGTGCTTGAATTTCCTGTTATCATCGTGGTCCTGTAAGATTTTAAAAATTTAAAAAGGTAAAAATTCAAAAAAATTTAAACCTTTAAAAAGGCAAAACTACATGGGAGAAACATATAAAAGCTTACAAATAAAAATTAGAAATAAAAATATCTGTTGGCCTTTTGTCTAAATAAAAGCCTAGAGTTCAGATTTCTTATGTCCGATGGTAAACAGTTAACAACTGAGGCTCCTAAAAGCGAAAAACTCTAGGTTCATTTTTGGCAGTTCAGTTGAGGAAAATCTATTCTTTGTGTTGACACTATGACTAACCCTTGTAAAATTGTTCTTAAAAGGCATACTTACGTTTCCAATTAGACAATCAAAAACACCCAGACAGACTTTTCTTTTCAAACAACTGTCAACTGATGGAAGGTAGAAGATAGAAGATAGAAGGTAGAAGAAAGAAGGTAGAAGATAGAAGAAGGTAGAAGATAGAAGGAGGTAGAAGATAGAAGGTCTTTCTGAAACAGTTATCATACACGAAATGAGAAAGGTGTAAATATTCATCAAGTCACAAGCATGGGACAAAAAAAATCTGGGTCCCCAGATTTGATGCTATCAACATTGCTGATCCTAGCAGTATGCAGTACACACATCACTCATGAACCTAGTAGGTGGATGGCCTTGCTCACTGTGTGTGAGTCTCTCCGTAGTGTAGTGAATAGAGCACCTGCATGGTGTTTGGCAGGTCATGTGCCTGGGAAATTGTGGGGTAGAAAAGAATGCCATAGACAATTCAGGCTCCTGGATTGATGTCACTGAAAACAGCAGTTTCCATTTAAAAGTTGCATTTTTGGTGACTGCTTTTTGTAATACATGTTTTCAGAGAGCCAAACCATTAAAGAATAACTGCATTTTCAGACAAAAAGTGGATGTGTGTGGACAGGCACATAATTCATACAAAGGATTACAGCTACCCAACATTTTGCACACATTGCATGCCTATGATAATGCCGAGGTATTTGGGTCACTCACTACCTCTCGGAACGAGTTACTTCATTGGTTCTTAAAACAATGTATAACAGGTCATAACAATGCCCCTAGCCCTGAAAAGCAACAGTGCAACGCAATGTAATGTAATGTCAGTAAAGGTTATTTAATGTAAAAAAAAAAAAATAGAGGTAGTGTTTACAACGGGGGAATGAAAAGAGAGGTAGTGTTTTACTGGGGTATTTCTATGTTCACATTTGCTTATCATGACACCTTTTCTGTCAACAGATATGGTGAAATAGTGAATATAAATCTGGTCAGAGACAAGAAAACTGGAAAAACAAAAGGATTTTGTTTCCTGTGTTATGAAGACCAACGTAGCACTATTTTAGCTGTGGACAACCTCAACGGTATCAAGGTATCAATCCACTTTCCTGAAACGTTAGCTTTAGTTACAATCCTCACATCGTTTATTGTCTTGCATTTTGATTTAAATGTGATTTAACCACCATTTTCAAACCTGCAAATAAAGCTCTTCGTTGACGAGAAAAGAGGTCAGTCTGGTCACATTTTTTGTCTCTCTATAGTTTGTTACTTCGTTTTATTTAACTGCTTTATTGTGCAACGTCGAAAGTTGTTTGTGAAAACGGCTATTACGCTTTGTCTTATGTGTGGCATGTTTTAAGTGATGTATAAATTGAGATTTTGTTTCGAGCTACAGACTGACGGGTTTATAACCTTGGGCAGTTGGCTTATGATAAGGCGTTGTAACTTGGAATTTCTATACGGTATTACTAACGGGGCAAATAACATTTTAAATCCTTTTTTTGTAATGCCAGTTTTTTAAATTTGTTTTTAAAGCTTGGTGGCAGAATAATCCGCGTCGATCACTGCGCTAATTATCGGCGGCCTAAGGGCGACGAGAAGGATGAACATGGAAACAGAAAAGAGATCATTGAACAAGGTTGTGCACCAAAAACACCGTCACCTTCCCCACCGGCTTCTGACGAGGAAGAGGACATTCTTGAACTGCCAAAGAAAAGGAAAAAAGAGAAGAAAGCGAAGAAACAGAAGAAACACAAGGAAGAGAAATCACTAAAGAAAAAGAAAATAACGGCCAGCTCAGGCGAGGAAGATCTCGGAGAGACAAAGAAAAAGCTTGATTTGTTTAGAAGGGACTCGAGGAGCGAAAGAGCGCCAGCTAGAGCAAGCGAAACAGAGAGAGACAAGCGCGAGAGGATTGAACGAGATTTGCCGCGTGACAATGATTCACGGGATTTGAAAACTAACAGTACGCGTGACAGTGCGCGTGATCGTGTGGAACGTGATCTTAGAGGACATCGTCAGGGAAATAGTGAGGAGTATGACTCAAGGAGTGTGCAGGTGCGTGACGTTCGTGAACGTGAACCTCACGAACGTGATCGCGAAATGCGTCATCGTGAACGTCAAATTCATGAACGTGATCGTGAAACGCGTAATCGTGAACGTGATCGTGAAACGCATAATCGTGAACGTGATGTTCACGAGCGTGATGTGGGTAGTACGGGTGATCGTGAATACCGCGACAATCACGATCGTCGCACAAGTGTTGATCGCAGAGAACAAAAGGACAGAGCCTATTACGCATCACGTGAACATAGAGACCGAGAGGTAGATGAGAGAAGGAAGGACAGATACGATAAGCGAAGAGACTACAGGGAAGATGAAGGCAGGACTCATGAAAGACGCGATAGAAATGACTACGGCGACCGCAAGGAGAGAAGATAATAAATCAATAAAGCCACTGCCTCGTTCGCAGGCGCGTCGCTTCCACATCTGTTCGCATTTGGCGCTCGTTTCCAGCTCCTGCCTTTCGCGCTAAGCTTATGTCGGACTCTTGCGCAATACTCTTGATTAACTTACGCAAAAGGCAGTTTATACCAGAACAGCAAGAGAAGGAAGAATTATTAGAGGGCCAGGCAGTTGTTCTTGAGTTGCAAATTTCGTCATCTTGTACTCACCCAGACTTTTTTATATATAGCAAAGTCATGTTGCTCAGGAAGGGCCGCAACAATAAAACTACATTTTTATTCCAAAAATGTGAAATGACCAAGCTAAGTAAAAATAAGCAGATTAAAAGTAGATTTAATAAATAAAAAGTGTTTGTTGTATATGTTGTGGTTCAATTTTATCCTTGGTTCAAATTTTATTTTCCTTTGTTTTTGGGTATGGTAATGTATGATAACGAGTTTAAAACAAAGGAAAATAAAATTTGAACCAAGGATAAAATTGAACCACAACATATACATGCAAGCAACAAAACTGCTAGAGGAGTTGCAGAAAAAATCGCTACTGGTACTACAACAGGGACAACAAAATATTGGAAAGAAATTTATTTACTGTTGAGTTTTAAGTAAGTGTTCATTCATTTTGCGTTTGCTAACAATGGTAATTAGGTAAAAAGTAGCTTTCCAGTATTCTTTAAACATCTTTAATTTTAATGTAAAACTAGCCTGAGTCAAAACAAGCTTCTCTATCAGCTCCGAAAACTGACAGTGCGAACTTTTATTGTGGAGTCGCCATCTTGATTGCTTTCGCCAGCGAAATCTGCGAAGAGCAAAAAGACTACTCGCCCCCGTACACACGGTTTTTTTTTTTGCCCTCACATTAAATTTGGCTTCATCGATCTTTTGCACGACTTCCGTTGTTAATTACAGGGACCTGTCAAGTTTTCTTTCGTCTTAACCCTTTCCAGTGTTTTAAAGGGGCTTTGTCACGCATATTAACAGTTTTCGACTGCCAAAATATATATATATGTGGCGTAGGAAACCTAAAAATAATGGGTCATTTTTATTAACAATTGCCCTATTGGAGCACTGAAACTGTTAACAAGCATCTTTGGCTTGGATGGAAATGGATTGCAACTTGAAAAATTAAGGCTAAACTTTTCAAGTTGTTGCCGAGCGTCGTCAAAAAATCAATATTTATAGCCTTAGTTTGATTTCTCTGCGCAAATAATTAAGGTCATGTCTTCCTTTAGATGTTCAAAGATAATGTTTTTCATGTGCAAAGTTGCCTACCACTAATTTCAGAATAGTTTAGACAAAAATGTGCGACATCTCCGTGACGTTGCCCCTTTAATAAGGTTTAGTTTCTAGTAAGCACGGTCCTCGATGAAATCGGATCCCATTCTAAGTACGTTTTTCTTTGAGTTACAGGAAAGTCGGGGAATAGTACAGTGCAACAAATTAGAAATGATCGTTATAATTCAATAGGTCACCTCCGTTGATTTTGAGGCCGTTGATTTGAAGATATCCAGCCTCTAGGATCTGCAAAGTGATGTATTGTGCAAGGGTTGGCTGGTCAAACACGATGACATGACCCTCCTCAATAAACCTACCGGCTGGACCAGCAAAGTACCCACACCGGGAGTTCCCCTCCAGTTTCTTGTTAGCGTCCAGTCCTCTTTCGTGTGCTGTGAACCCCTCGGGTACTGGCGCCATCCCAGCTCTGATCTCCACATTTCTGAGCCTTTCCCAACAGCCATTCAAACGGTTGATGATGGTCACTGATGAGATCAGTACAGGGGAAGGTAACTTCACCTCCAGCCACGGGTTCATCTCAAGTTTAGAGTGAAAGTAAAAAAAGTCATTGTTCGAAATTTCGCCATTAATGGCTAATTTTGGTCCCCAGTTATTAAAATGGTCTGATCCACCATCGAAAACTGAAGAGCCGCGAACCTGGAAGGCGCTGTCCTCCTCCGGAGCTGACATACGCTGGGTGACCGGGAGAGTTTTCTTTGTTCTTTGAAGTCGCTTTAGTCGATTGATGCGCCATTGTTCCGTTGTCATGATCGTCACCGGCAGGTGCAGTTGTCGATCGGCAACTTTTAGAATCATCTCTTTGGTGAGTTCGTCTTTGACGAGTTTACTTTTTGTCAGGTTTCTAACAGCAAAGAAGACTCCTGCCTCAACCAGATTGTACATCCCCCCACTGTTGCCTAAATCGATTACGTTCGCATAATTCGACTGGTCGATGTTCACGATGATATAGTCAGTGCAAATGTCGATCACGTCTGTAAGAGTGATGTAGTCGGCAAACATCAGTACATCTTGAACATTGTCACTAGTCAAGTTCACGTCCAGAACGTATAAATATTCGATGCACTCCTTTATCACATCGACAGAGAAATCTTTGAAAGTTGTTTCGCTTGCAGTTGGATCTGTGCGAAACAGAGCGGCGAAGTATTCACTTTGGGAGGCGAGCATAAACTTGTGACATCTAATTTCTGCGCCATCTTTGTCTTTGATAGTAAAATCATAAAACTGTTCTTCTTCTTTTTTCTTGTGGAACGTTTTCATATTGCTACAGAAGTGGTCGCTTCGCGATGTTAAGGAGCCTATTCTCTCCATCAGGAATGTGTTTTGCGTCGCTTTCTGACGGCAGTCCCAGAGAAAAGACGTACTGAACTACTGGTGCTTAGTGAAAAAGTACCCAATTTAATTCTACATGCGAGTTTTGTACGGGTTTCTGTACTGGAAATTTCATTTTCCACGCACATCTTATTAAACTTGGAAAAATTACATTTCAACGGAGAATTGTTTTATTTTCCAAGTGTGTATTTTTGTTCATAAAAAGACACCCAGTTTCCACATGTGTAATTTGTATGTGTAATATATAATCCTCATCCATTTCAGTTTTCATACTTTATTGTGGTGTGGGAAATACTAAAGTGAAATATTTCGCTTAGTTTTCCACATTAAAAAGAAACCTAGAAATTTTATTTTCTAATCTTTATTTAGATGTCCACGTAGAATTTCTTTTTTTAAATACTGATGTATTTTTGTTGATCAAAGAGAAAATACCTCATTTTCACGTGAACTGATTTTCCATGTAAAACAAAAAATGCAGATCAATTCAGTTTCCATACTTGGTTGGTGTATTAAAAAACGTTGGATCAAAACAAGGAAATTTTATTTTCCAATCTTCATTTGGGAAGATGAATTTCGACGAAGAAATTTTTATTTTCCTAGTACGTAGTCTTACTGGCAGTTGGATCTATGCGAAACGGAGCGGCGAATTATTCTCTTTGGGTGGCGAGAATAGATTTGTGACATTAGATTTCTGCGCCATCATTGTCTTTATTAAATAGTCAAATCATAAAACTGTTCTCCTCCCGTATTATTGTTACAGGAGCGGTGACTTTTTGATGTCATTTTGCTTGTGTCCCAGAGACTGTTCTCATATGGCGGGAGTTTTTGTTTCTTGTTGGGTCTACAGTGGGAACTTGGATCATGGAGTTGCCATCATGAAGACTTTGCCAGCAAAGACAGCGGAGAGCAAAAACACTACTTGCCCTCGTGCACAGGGTAGTTTTGTTCCCTCTTCAGATTTCGCCCGCCAAATTATTTAAGACGCCAGCATGATCGTTTCCTTGACTTCTGTAGCTAACAATGTCAAGGCAAGTCTTGGGAAGGGTTAAAAGGTACAAATCAAGTTTTTCGTCCCTACTCTTTTCACTGTTGAGCTACACTATAATAGCTTCAGCTTTAACTTTACAATCTCCTCCCCAGTTTATTATTATTATTATTATTATTATTATTATTATTATTATTATTATTATTATTATTATTATTATTAATAACATGCAGGCTTCGTAAACGAGGAGATTAGCAACTTATCACTCCAGTAAGTTCGCTCCATGGTCGAAAGCAGGGACAGGGTGCCTGTCAAAAACTGTGTATTACGTTCCAGTGTTGAATTCTAATCTTAAAGTGCACTGAAGCCAAATGTTTTAATGCATATTTCCAATATTTGAAATCTTAAAGAAAATATCTGAAAGTCTGAGTTTGTCGGGAAACAAATTGACGATTTTATAACTTCTGAAAGTTACCGCGTTTTGCTATCAAAAATGGTCGTCGAATCGCGCGGCAAAACTACATCGTTACGTCACTTTGGTTGCAGATTCCATTGTAATCCTGGTCAGTTTCTTCTCTACTACCTTCCCTACCCGAAGAGCTGTACGAAACGCTAAATTCGGACTCGTCATTATACATTTTTTCTGTGCTTGAGAGAGATTCACTGAGACACGTGGGTATGTTCAAACCTTTGCAACCAATGATTTGCATTTCGCGCGGATTCACGCTACATATTTATTAATTGTCACCTCGTTTCCGAGCAGCGGGAAAAAGGTGCTAGTAAATATATTCAAAAGGATGCTATTTTTTTTTTCAAAACCGTTAACCGACACGAACAAGCACAAGAAACAGACGCGGAGTTCATAGTCAAGAACTAAAAGGACTTAAAACACATAGGAAACACAAATTGTAAGTTTTGTCGCTTCAGGATATATCATGTAAGAAGTATGACCTCTAATAGTTACTTGCAAATTGTATGTGTTGATTATTTTTCAGTTGACTATATATAAATACACATATAAACTTTCATCTAAACGTGACGACGACTCGTCAAACGCCGAAGCAAATATTATTAGTGCAAGAAAATAAACTGTGTGACCTAAGTCCTGGCTGATCTTCACCAACATAGCACGCTTCGACCGCAAGCGCGCAACAACCAACGTGACGTCACAATCTGGAAAAACTCGATCCAGTCTCCGGACACTTTTTGATCGGAAAGACGGCATTTTAAACCCCAGCAAAATGGCAGAAATCTTTGTTGGATAGAAAATTTAAGTTTACAGTGGTTTTGTATACATATTGAAAACCTTAAAACGGTAGATATAAATCTCGATTCATATGCACTTTAGTGGAATCGGGTGTGTCTTTTACTGTCTTTGAGTTTAAAAAAGTTTTACTGCCGTTTTTATATAGACTTATGTGTGCACTAGGAATACCGATGATGGTGCAGTTTAGTAAATCAGAAACGATCGTTATAATTCAATAAGTCACCTCCGTTGATTTTGAGGCCGTTGATTTGAAGATATCCAGCCTCTAGAATCTGCAGAGTGATGTACTGTGCTAGGGTTGGCTGGTCAAACACGATGACATGACCCTCCTCAATAAACCTGCCGGCTGGACCAGCAAAGTACCCACACCGGGAGTTCACCTCCAGTTTCTTGTTAGCGTTCAGTCCTCTTTCGTGTGCTGTGAATCCCTCGGGTACTGGCGCCATCCCAGCTCTGATCTCCAAATTTCTAAGCCTTTCTCGACAGCCGTTCATACGGTTGACGATAGTCACTGCTGACACAAGGACAGGGCAAGGAAACTTCACCTCCAGCCACGGATTCATCTCACGTTTAGAGTGAAAGTAAAAATAGTCATTGTTTGAAATTTTGCCATTAATGGCTAATTTTGGTAGCCAACGGTATTGGTCTACTTCTCGACCCAGAACTGAAGAGCTGCGAGCCTGGAAGAGAATTTCCTCCTCCGGCGCTAACAGGAATTTCTTTAATCGATTAATGCGCCATTGTTCCGTTGTCATGATCGTCAACGGCAGGTGCTGTTGTCGATCGGCAACTTTTATAATCATCTCTTTGGTGAATTCGTCTTTGACGAGTTTACTTTTTGTCAGGTTTCTAACAGCAAAGAAGACTCCTGCCTCAACCAGATTGTACATCCCCCCACTGTTGCCTAAATCGATTACGTTCGCATAATTCGACTGGTCGATGTTCACGATGATATAGTCAGTGCAAATGTCGATGACATCTGTAAGAGTGATGAAGTCGGCAAACATCAGTACATCTTGAACATTGTCACCAGTCAAGTTCACGTCCAGAACGTATAAATATTCGATGCACTCCTTTATCACATCTACAGAGAAATCTTTGAAAGTTGTTTCGCTGGCAGTTGGATCTGTGCGAAACAGAGCGGCGAAGTATTCACTTTGGGAGGCGAGCATAAACTTGTGACATCTAATTTCTGCGCCATCTTTATCTTTGATAGTAAAATCATAAAACTGTTCTTCTTTTCTTTTCTTGTGGAACGTTTTCATATTGCTACAGAATCGGTCGCTTCGCGATGTTAAGGGGCCTATTCTCTCCATCAGGAACGTGTTTTGCGTCGCTTTCTGACGGCAGTCCCAGAGAAAAGACGTACTGAACTCCTATTGCTTAGTGAAAAAATACCCAATTCCACATGCGACTTTTGTATGTAAAATAGAAAATAGCACATCCATTGGGTGTCTATACTTGGTTATTAGTTTGCCTTACAGAAAACAACCATGGAAATTTCATTTTCCACGCACATCATTTATTAAACTTGGAAAACTTACATTTCAACGGAGAATTTTTTTTATTTTCCAAGTAGGTATTTTTGTTCATGAATTAATTAAAGACACCCAGTTTCCACATTTGTAATTTGTTTGTGTAATAAAAAATTCGCATCCATTTCAGTTCCCATACTTTGTTATGGTATGGAAAATATGAAAGTGAAATATCTCACTTTAGGTTTCCACATTAAAAAGAAACCTACAAATTTTATTTCTTATCTTCATTTAGATTTCCACAGAGAATTTCATTTTGAAGTATGTATTTTTGTTGATCAAAGAGAAAATACCAAATTTTCACGTGCACTGATTTTCCATGTACAACAAAAATCCAAATCAATTCAGTTTCCATACTTGATTGGTGTATCAAAAATCGTCGGATCAATTACTGCGATTAAGCTTTTTGTTATCAAAACAAACAGAGAAATTTTATTTTCCAATCTTCATTTGGGAAGATGAATTTCCACGAAGAAATTTTTATTTTCCTAGTACGTAGTTTTACTGGCAGTTGGATCTATGCGAAACAGAAAGGTGAAGTATTCACTTTGGGTGGCGAGAATAGATTTGTGACATTAGATTTAATACAGCGCCATCCTTGTCTTTATTAAATAGTAAAACCAATAGTAAAAATGTTCTCCTCCCGTGTTTGTGTGATATACGCTTTTATACTGTTACAGAAGCGGTGACTTTGCGATGTCATTTTCCTTGTGTCCCAGAGACTGTTCTCACATGGCGAAAGTTTTTGTTTCATGTTGGGTCTACAGTGCGACCTTGGATCATGGCGTTGCCATCGTGAATATTTTTGCCAGCAAAGTCAGCGTGCACAGGGTAGTTTTGGTCTCTCCCCAGATTTCGTTCGCCAAATTATTTAAAATCGCCAAATTAATTATGATCGCTTTTTTGACATCTGTAGCTAACAATGTCAAGGCATGTCTTGGCAAGGGTTAAAAAGGTGCAAAGCAGGGGCGGATCCAGGAATTCTTAATTTGGGGGGTCCAAATTTGATTTCGATTTTCGAAAACACTGTTGAAACGTTTCTGCAGCAAATTACTTCTCCCCCATATCCCCACCCCCTCCCCCCCTAAAAAAAAAACAGTCGCAGTTGCACGTTATAATTCCTTGTCCCTTACCGCGCGAGTACATGAAATCTACTCGCCAATATATTTATGGGCAACAGACATGACAGAAATTCTCAGCCAAAGTGCATTCAAACCTCTCACTTGGAAACGATATATCTCGATATATATTCTGATCTCGACGACATTTTCTCCCTCATGGACACCAACAGAGAGGTTCATTGATCAAGCAAAAAACCATCAGGCCACTAACAACTTCAAAACTACTTTGCTGGACAAGAGATCGTTAACAAAGGCAAAAGTGTCATATACGAGTCAGTGCATCACATACGCACCTAACAAGCCTACTGAAAAATTTCAGAACACTAATTTCTTCTTGTGTTACCCATCCGGAGTCAATAGAGGTTTCATCAAAGGGGAGGCCTTCAGATTGCTTAGACCAAATTTCTCTTAAACAGCATTTGAGAAAAAAATCAAGCACCTCCAATCACACTTATCAAGAGAGGTAACCCAGAAAGTTTAGTCCAAAGAACTCTCGCAGAAGTTAGTTTTTAAAACAGAAAGCATGAAAATGACTAATACACGTGCGTGAGAGAAGTGCAGGCCTGTCAACTTATTTTTACAACTGTCGATGTAAGAATTTCAGTGTTAAGCAACTGTCAGGTCTATTACTGGGAGAGGGGGTCAGGACCCCCCTGACCCTCCCCCTGGATCCGCCACTGCAAAGCAAGGTTTTTGTCTTTATACTCTTCACAGCGGAGAGCAAAAAAACTACTTGCCCCCGTGTACAGGGTAATTTTGTTCTCTCCCCAGATTTCGCTCGCCAAATTATTTAGACGCCAGCATGATCGTTTCCTTGACTTCTGTAGCTAAGTATGTCAAGGCAAGTCTTGGGAAGGGTTAAAAAGGTGCAAAGCAAACTTTTCGTCCTTACTCTTTTCACTGTTGAGCTAATAGCTTTAGCTTTAACTTTACAATTTCTACAATCTAGTTCCCAATTGTAAGGCTGGCATTAGTTTACATATTGTAAACACCACATCGGATGGGGTTAATAATAACATGCAGGCTTTGTAACGGATGAGATTGGCAACTAATCACTCTAGTTCGCTCCATGGCTCCATGGTTGAAAGGAGGAGAAGGGGTCTGTCAAAGACTTTGTGTATTACGTACATTTCAGTATTGAATTCTAACCTTAATGAAATCGGGTAGGTCTTTTACTGCCTTTCCAACTACTCTTGCCCTTGAGTTAAAAAAGTTTCACTGTCGTTTTTATAGACTTATGTATGCACTAGATATATTAATGATGGTGCAGTTCAGTAAATCAGAAACGATCGTTATAATTCAATAGGTCACCTCCGTTGATTTCGAGGCCGTTGATTTGAAGATATCCAGCGTCTAGAATCTGCAGAGTGATGTACTGCGCTAGGGTTGACTGGTCAAACACGATGACATGTCCCTCCGCGATAAACCTGCCGGCTGGACCAGCAAAGTACCCACACCGGGAGTTCACCTCCAGTTTCTTGTTAGCGTCCAGTCCTCTTTCGTGTGCTGTGAATCCCTCGGGTGCTGGCGCCATCCCAGCTCTGACCTCCACATTTCTGAGCCTTTCCCAACAGCTGCTCATACGGTTGACGATAGTCACTGATGACACAAGGACGGGGCAAGAAAACTTAAACCTCCAGCCAAGGATTCATCTCAAGTTGAGAGTGAAAATAATGAGTATTTGATAGTTTTAATTTTTTTATATAGAAAATTCATGTTACTCAGGAATGGCCCAAACAATAAAACAACATTTTAATTTCAAAAAAATGTGAAATGCCCAAGCTAAATAAAAATAAGCAAATAAAGAGTGGATAAAGTAATTGATATTTACAGCACAGTGTTACAAAATATAGTGCCTGTTGTATACATGCGAGCAACTAAACTGCTAGAGGAAAATTACTTTTGAGAAATTTTAAATTTCTGTTTTCTTTCATTTTGCATTTGCTAACAATGGTAAGTAACTAAAATATGTTGTCCAGTATTCTTTAGACATCTATAATCTTCATGTAGAACCGTAGTCAAAACTTCTTTATCTACGTAGAAGTGACGGTGCGACCTTTGGTTTTGGAGTCGCGATCTTGAATACTTTCACCAGCGAAATCTGCGGAAAGCCAAAAAGACTACTCGCCTTCGTACACACAGTTTCCCTCCCCTTCGCTCCCACGATCGTTTGCGCGACTTCCGTTGTTAACTACAGGGCAGAGCAAGTTTTGTTTTTCGTCGTTACCCTTTCAGTATTTAATAAGGTTTAGCCAGCTTCTAGTAAGCACGGTCCTCAATGAAATCGGATCCCATTCCAAGTACGTTTAAATTTGGGTTAAAGGAAAGTTAGGGAATAAATCAGACATGATCGTTGTAATTCAACAGATCACCTCCATTGATTTTGAGGCCGTTAATCTGAAGATACCCAGCCTCTAGGATCTGCAGAGTGATGTACTGTGCTAGGGTTGGCTGGTCAAACACGATGGCATGTCCCTCCTCAATAAACCTGCCGGCTGGACCAGCAAAGTACCCACACCGGCAGTTCACCTCCAGGTTCTTGTCAGCATCCAGTCCTCTTTCGTTTGTTGTGAACCCCTCGGGCACTGGCGCCATCCCAGCTCTGACCTCCACATTTGTAAGCCTTCCCCACACACAGTCTTTACGGTTGACGATAGTCACTGATGACACAAGGACAGGGGATGGAAACTTCACCTCCAGCCAAGGATTCATCTCGAGTTTAGATGTGAAGAAATGAATGTTTCTGTCTGAAATTTGGGCATTTATAGCTAAATTGGGTCCCCAAAGATCTGCTCTTTCATTGAACACTGACGAACTGCGGGCCTGGAAGACGATTTCCTCTTCCGGTGTTAGCAGAAATTTCTTTAGTTGATTGATGTGCCATTGATCCGTTGTCATGACCGTAGCCGGCAACTGCTGTTGTCGATCGGCAACTTCCAAAATCGTCTCTTTAAAACGCTCGTCGAAGTTATCGATACTTTGCGTGAAGTTTCTCGCGCCGAACAGCACCACTGCCTCAAGTAACTTGTAAATCCCCCAACTTCTGCCTAGTTCCATTACATGCGCATAATTGGAGCGGTCGATGTTCACGATGATATAGTCAGTGCAAATGGCGATCACGTCTTTAAGAGTGATGTAGTCGGCAAACATCAGTACATCTTGAACATTGTTACCAGTCAAGTTCACGTCCAGAACGTATAAATATTCGATGCACTCCTTGATCACATCGACAGAGAAATCTTTGAAAGTTGCCTCACTGGTAGTTGGATCTGTGCGAAACAGAGCGGCGAAGTATTCACTTTGGGAGGCCAGAATAAACTTGTGACATCTAATTTCTGCGCCATCTTTGTCTTTGATAGTAAAATCATAAAACTGTTCTTCTTCTCTTTTCTTGTGATATGCTTTTATATTGCTACAGAAGTGGTCACTTCGCGATGTCATGATTGCTTGTGCCTCAGAGCCTGCTACACTGTAATTCACTGCGACTCACGAAGTTGAAACTCAATGACGGCAGTTGCGCAAGTTCACTTCGCGTGTCTTTTGTCTCTCGCTCAACAAACAATAGATCCGCCATGTGCTGGTTTTCACTGTCACGCAATCAAAAAATAAATTCGAAGCCAATCAACTCCAAAAGCTAAGTAGATAAACAATTTCTCCAAGTTTCAGGTCTGTACCTTCCCACGCAAATTTATAAAGCTTACCTTATTACAGGAAATTAACGCTTCATGAAATTAACGCGAATTTGGAAAGTTCGCGTTAATTTAAGTCGTGTTAATTTTTGTGGGCGTTAATTTTCGCGCCCTTAATTTAGTGAAGCGTTAATTGAGTAAATTGTTAATTTGGATTTTTTTAGCATAGTTTTATCAGGATGGAGATCCACCGGTATCGTTGGCGCTGAAAGAAACGCTCGAAGTAGCGAGATTCTTTTGGGTTTTGACTTTTGTTTACTTGTTTAGAGAGTGTTACAATATATTTGATCCTGTCAGTATCTACAAGTTCCATTTCTTTTATGTGATCGCGTTAATTTCCTTCATTTTGAAATTTTAGCACCTCTTTCGCGTTAATTTCCTTTATCAGAAAGTAATTGTTTCTTCACTTCGCGTTAATTTAAGTCCCGTTAATTTCCAATACCTTAATTAACACGAGCGTTAATTTCCCATAATAAGGCAGTATGGAGACGCCATATTTGTGTCCTTCCGAGGGGCACAAATATGGCCGCCGTGATGTCAGAGAAACCATCTGGAACTCAACTCTCAATTCTGTTTACAACAGCGACTATCTTTGGCTCATGAGCTAGTACACTTTCGCATAAACACCACTTATTATATCTGAAATGTTCAGTCAGCTGAAAATGGAAAGGAAAGGTCTTTTTTCGAGCAAAACAGCTTTGTCACGGCACTCAGTTTGATGTCACATGCGACGGAGAACTCAAATATTCAAAATGCTCTGTTTTAAAAACGAATGACACTATCGAGCTGTAAATTTGCAAAATGATATAGCTTTAGTTTATCTTATGCCTAATGACAACGAAAATTTAGCAGGCCTAGTGAATTTTGATTTCAGAATTTTATGACGTAACATAAACAGGAACCCTGCGCGGCATGTTTAGGCACTTTTGGCTTCGAAAGTAAAATCTTCAGAAAAGCAGTCACTTGAGTAACTCAAAAATCGCGGCGGTAGAAATGTACTGCATCATCAGTGCTCCCTCATAATTACATTGAGCAAGATAAGAGTGCAATCTGATCGTCTAACAGGCGGGAAAACTTGGATATGCCTGAAAAGCTTTTTGAAAAAAACAAAACAAAAAAAAAACACATAAAATAGTATGCCAGCAAGCCAGTCAGTTAGATATTGCAAAGAAGCACGTGGACAACTGTGCATTCCTTTTTTGCTCATTCTCATTAGCATGATTGCAGCTTGAGAGAATTTTGTTACAAAAGTCACGCCAACAAAAGGAAAGAACAAACAAGCATGTGTAATTTTGCCATTATTTTTATTTTTTATAAAATAAATCATATACATTTGATATATAAACCCTTTCATTACTTCATTTTAATACGAATAATAATAACAATCATCTCTGAAAAGGTTTAATAACTTCTGCCAATTTTGATTGCAAAAATTTGAGCTAGCCACAAAATTGTCACTTCGTCATTAAAACAATTTTTATCCATTCAAAAGGCTCCTGAAGGCTTACTTTGCAAATAGTTTATTTTTAAATAAATCTGTATTTCACACATGGACAAGACAAAACTATGCTCACCCCCAACTTGAAGAGAATGGAATTTCCTCTGCAATGTTTTTAGCAAAACTAGCTGCCTACTTTCCAAAATAATTATAAGTGTCCAGGCATGGCAATTATGGATGGTGGCTAGTCTAGGTAGGCACCTTGCAAATGCAAACACCTGCCTAATTTGGTCACTTCCCTAAGGCAGACACCTCACTTGGTTTACACTTCTAATCAGGTAGATTGACAGGCAGACACCTATTAAGACACACACACCACACAAACACACACCATGTGACCGCCTGTAGTGCTTGCAAAGAGCTACTGCAACATAACTCTCTGCACACACTGCATGCCTACAATGCTGTATGGCAGGCCTGCAATGTGCACAAAGGGCTGCAAGTATAGCTCTCTCCATGCATCATGTGCCTATTATAATGCTACACAATAATATTCCCAGGATTTGATGAAAACGGTTTACAATATTAATTGGACTGAGTGGAGTGCAATTCAGGGAGTAATCACGTGAGTAATTTTAAAATTTTCCAAATGCACATTGCGGGAGGTGAAGAACATTGTAAATATTTCTCTATGAAATAAAGATTGTTGTTATTGTTGTTATTTTTTGTTAAATGCACAGAGAGGCCAATTTGAAATTACTGGTGTAGTTTTTCTCTGAATTGTACGACAGGAGGTCTGGACAGTTATGAATTGATTGTATCAATAGCAAATTTCAAGGTAATGAAAGTCTTTCAGAACTTCTTTTGAGTGAAAAAGTCAGTTATATTCTTCAGTCTTATAAACAGTAGAGAACAGCAAGATTTAAAGAACCCATCTAAGTGATTGACACATGGATGGTGTGGGTGTCCAACTACTTTATCCAATTACAAAAAAATGTAATCAGACAACTGTACTTGGACACGCATATGATCATGTGCCAATTATACGACAAAAAGTGCATGCAGAACCAATCAAAATAAAGAAATTTATTATGAATACAATTAACCCAGAAACAGAGAATTCTTTAGGAACTGTTTCCTCATCTGAGGTTATAATGACACAGTGTTCCAAAAAACACACACACACACAAAAATTAAAAACAGGTTGAATTTTTTATCTAATTGACTGCAATATGTTTGTGAATCCTAACAGTTCGAGTTTCAGAGTTGTAAGTCTTGGTGCCATAACCTCTGTCCAGACGCAGAGGAAGAGTACTAGTTGCGAGGGATGACACCTCCCAGTATAGACTCCGTGATAAGAACAATCTGTATAATAACAGGATTGATATAAACTGAGCAGTCAACAAGCCCCATGTAATAACCTGAAATGAACAGAAATAATAATAATATATGTTAAGGTCTTCAAACTTTAAACTGACTTGTACTAGCTAGCATGGAAAGGAGCTTATGAGTCTCCACAGATTATTTATCTGACAGGCAGTTTGTAGTAAACAATGCAGTGTAAGTTTAACTCTGGGTTTGACAATATATGAAACATCTCAGAAATAAAACAGAGGCCTTGCCCTTACCAGTAGACTGATTTACATTTTAGTTACTAGTGCAGTGGCTAATTTGATTCAGACTAAGAGATGACTATGGCTGCTTTGGTCTGTCTAACACTGTAATAGATGCAGATGTCAACTTACTACGTTTAGACAATGGATAAATCGCCATCCAGGGGTCAGATAAGCGTTGAGTATGGGTGGCAATTTCTCTGTTGGATAATGTTAACTATCCTTTGAACAATGAGCTCCTGGTGGTTATTAATTTTTTCTAAGAGATGTCTATCCTCGATATCAGTGTTGTTAGCTAAGTCTAGTGGATTAAGGGGGGAGACTCGTAACTACAGATCCAGAGCAGTTGCTAAGAGATTGCTGAAGACTGTATTTTGAAGCAAGAGATTCTGAAGCTTTTTGTAATGCTAAATGATCAATTTTATTTGGGGGTAAACCTGCTTTGAAAAATATATCATTGCGCGTGCGAAACTAGTGCCAGTCCCAAACTGCGTGTTAAAACTTAAAATCCCTAAAACTCCAAGGAAACGAGGTAAAGTTCCGATTTCTTTGACGAATCAGAGATAACGCTGTCGTCTTTATAATCTGACGTATGCTTTTACCATTTGCACGAAAAAAGGAAACGCTACTGATGAAAGTCTGTATATATGAGTGTTTATTATGCCATAACTCTTATAATAATGCAAATTATTATGCATGTGGACGTTCTTTATCTATTGACGCTCATTTAAATTTTAAAATCTATCCGCTGTTTGAGTTTTAGGGTTTTTTCTGTTCTGGTCATGTGACGTGTTGAATATGGCCGTGACTTGAAACTCTTGCAGGAATCTTCAATAGAACAAAATCATGCAAAAAGCTTATCCGTATGAGGTCTGATTTCCAAAATATGGCAATTAGAAACCTGCCTTACAAACAAATTGGTAGTTAAGAGTCACCCCCTTAATACATTTACAAAGTTGACCTTGGTGGTCAAGAACCTGATCACTTTTAGGGTAATAACAATATAAATCAACAAGTTACTGCTCCGTACTGCTTACCTTAAATCTGGAGTGGACAGGTAACACCAGTGACATAATTGCTAATGCAGGGTATGCTAAAAGCCATGTTAAACAACACTGAAAAAAATAACAGCAAATTCAACTCTTTCACTGCTATACAAGAAAGCTGAAGTTTGTAAAATAAAATAAACAAAACAAACAGTATATCTTCGAAAGTACTTCTAAATAATTGAGTTATCATTTTAATTGCTGTACAATCTTCTTGTATGTAGCATTTTATAAACAATGCTTTATTCAACACCCACCTTTGCAAATTTAATATAAAATTCTCTACGGAGTGTACTTCTCTCCTCTGTAACTTTTTTACTTATATTGACACCAAAGGCTCCAGCCACAACAATTTTTACAAGAACTAGAAGAAGGGTCATCTCCCAACATGCCAGTATCACCTGCAAGCAGAAGCGAACAGTTCATCAAATTCAGGTCAAACCAGCATTTATTTTGATCCATGATCAAGATAAACGTAATCATGCAAATTATCTGATTGCAGGTGAAATGAGCAGCCAAGGGTTTCTCACCCAACTAGTTGCTTTTCATCACAAGAACTCATGTCTGGTTGGTTTAGATGTAAAAATATTAATAAACCTTTTATTTGTTTAGTTCATCTGCAAAATTATCCAACTTCATCTTGGTCAACACAAGAAGAGTATTGACCTTGCTCATAGAAAACTGTCATGAGCATAACGTCAAAAATTCAACAGCCCAAAAACATGTTACACCATTGGAAACATATTAACAGTGGTCAAGTTTTCTTAAAATTACTATATCAGTGTACTGAAGCTAAATATGGAGTGATATCACTGTTATACCATCAGGAGCTTTTGATTTCAACTTGAAAAAAGTCAGCCCGACTTTTTAAGTTCTATCCTTATGGTTTGGAAAAAATGATGAAATCTTTTTACGATCACCCTCTTCTCTAAAGAATTTGCTAGATATCCTTTCCTTTACGTTCTAAGAGCATTTCCTGCATGGTTGAAAGTACTTAGTCGTACTTTTCGTGCCGTTTTCCAAAAAATGTCCATGACAGTGTCCCTTTAAGTGTAATAATGTTCTAAAGACAAAACCGCACCTCAAAAACTGAAACTGCAATCACACCAATGCTAATCTGTTTCATCTGTTTTGGATCCAGTGTTGAGAACGAGGAGCTAAGAGTCCATCCCGTGGATAATTTGGCCATCATTAACAACATCTGATACGCTGCTAGGCCATCTGCTGCTGTAATATTCAACATAGAGATAACAGTTACTTATTGTATGCAGTAGTGACTCTACAGTCATTTTCAGGGATGTACATAAAAGATAGAAGGCAGAAAAAATCAACGCCTGAGTGAGGACTCGACTTT
This sequence comes from Meandrina meandrites, assembly GCA_963693305.1. Taxonomy (NCBI): domain Eukaryota; kingdom Metazoa; phylum Cnidaria; class Anthozoa; order Scleractinia; family Meandrinidae; genus Meandrina; species Meandrina meandrites. The sequence continues at coordinate 30,387,176 of OY855911.1, read as the reverse complement.
TCTTGATTTTTCCGGCTGAAAACCCATGTCTGGTTAAATCTAAATTCTGTTTAATGTGACTGACCTTTTCTACCTGTGATTAACAAAATTGGCAGTTTTCTCACCTGTCTTTGGCCAATGCCAGTATTTTACTTTGCTCAGGCAAAGCAGAAATGAAAAATTGAGAGATTAGAGTAGGCTCACTTCCTCGCTGGCTCCCCAACAAATTTATCGAAGGAACATTGCAAAAACTGTTACTTCCCTTGCATCAGGAGCGCGGTCAAAAGCGCGGTAAGCCTGGCAAAGCCCGGCCTGACCGGTCTTTCCGGGCTTTTTGCCGCGCTTGCCACAAAAGCGTGGCCTGGAAAAGCATGGCAACCGCGGCCAAGGCCGGGCTTTTGCGGCTTCCTTGTCTTTCTTGGCTACAAACGCGTGGCTTTTGTGGTCTTGAAAGTCTTATGCCTATATTTTCCTTGGCTTTCCTGCCATGAAAAACTTGGTCACAAAACCCCATTACTCTTGGTCACGAAGAGCAGCAAGAAATGCAGTTTATCTTATTAAATACGAAATCAACAAGTTAGCTGATTTATCTGCTTCATCCTTTTTACATTATTTTCAGACCTTGAAAGTAATGTCATAAAAATGACATAAATTTGCATATTGCCAAAATAGGTGTTAATTTATTGCTCAATAAAATTGTTAAATGGAAGTAGACTGTCACATCAATAATGCCATGTAAAAGCAAAGAATATGTCCAGCTATTTTATTATTTTTTTTCACAAAAGTAATAAATTTAAGGTAATTATGAAAAATGGTTCTCTAATACTAAACAGTTAGATTTCCAGTACACTTGGGAGCAGAAGGGTAAATACCATACCATACCAGACCTTTTGAGAGGTGGGGAGCTTAACAGAAAAGGGGCTTATTTTAAACCATACATAAGTTAATTAGGGTACATATGAAAGAAACAAAGTGAACTATGTAATGTTTTAGTGTTGTTTAGTGACACATTTTCACACAAGACTAACAAAAAGTGAATTCGGTTCATGAATAAGTATGATTGACAAGATCTACCATCTGGAAAGGGAGGGCTTTAAAGGGAGAGGGGGCTTGTTACGACATTTGACAGCTTTCAATCACATCTTGGTGTTTACCTGTTGTCAGCTTGTCAAGGAAAGGGTATCCTTCACCATCCTTGGAATATCTAAGAAATCAAACAAAGGGAATTAAATATAATCTCCTTTTAAACCCATTTTCACAGGCAAATCCTGTTTACAAGGTAGCTGTTTCAGTCAAGTAGCCGACTGTTTGAAGAATCGTTCTTCAATTATATAGTTACTTCAGTTTAGGGAAAAAGTAGGCAACTTCTCTGAGCAAAGTAGAGTGAAGTAGTCACAAATTATGTAAAAACTGTAACAACACTCAATATAATTATATAAAAATATTAATACCTGTAAAAATGAATCAGTGTAAGAAAATGCCCTGTAGCCTGGTAAATCATAGCAACTGACAGCATTTTTATCACCTGAAAGTCAAAAAATATATTTTAGGAGCCACAGAATTTCAGAATTTCTAGTGTTCACTAGTTTTACATTATGTTCCTTACGATATAAATTAAAGAGACGCAGTGGCCTAATGGTTACCTCACTGGACTCCAGATAAGGCAGGCTGGTTTTGAGCCCTGGCTAGGGTCATTGTGTTGTGATCTTGGGCAAGAGACTTTACTCACAGCGCCTCTCTTAACCCAGGTGTGTAAGTACTGGTACTAAAAGTTAATGCTGGGAGGTAACCCTGTGATGGACTAGCATCCCATCCAGGGGGGAGTAGAAGTATTCTTTGTCACTTCAAGCTACAAAGAGTGGAGTCAATTTCTAGCCATATGGGCCACAACCTTTAATGTCACCTGTGCCTTACAGTATCAGTTCATTAAAGACAGGTAGTAAGAATTAAGAACGTCATCAACTAAAGAAGTTGCTTTCATACACCAACCAAATTCTTTGAACTGATATTGAAAAATAAATCAGTAACTAAAGTTTATAGTTAATATTTTGAGTTTGTCTAAGCATACCAGATGCATAGGTCCTCCCTTCTGGATTGTTTGCCACAAACGCTGACCATAAGCTATTGCTCCAGCAAAATACAGGAATGCAAGTACCTCATAAAAGGACAGCAAGCCTGGGGAACAAATAAAAATCTATCTTTTACACCATTGTTAACAAAGAAAATCTCTCACTGACACACATCACTAAAGTCTCTCTGTGAGCACTTTCATGTTAATGTAAGAATTTCTGTCACCAACACTGTCAACTATTGTAAACTTCAGTTTAAGACGGATTCTGCACAAAGTTTGTCTGAGCAACTAGCTACTAAAAATCTTCTCACAGCACGGTAACATAATTTTTGAATACTATTTGAAACTAAAAAACCCTGCAATTAAATTTTTGAGCACGAGAGTGATCTTAGAAGTGGTGAAAATTTTGGAGTCTTTTATTTCAACATATTTAGACTACTGATAGAAGCCCATTTTTGTTTGGTTTAGACTCCTGGAACCTCTGGTCCACATTTGGACCCAGCATGATTGAAGCCCTGTTTTTCCAATTGGTCCCTCGAGCTCAACCCTTTTGGTCCAAAGTAAAAAAGCCCCCATTTTAAGGCCCAGAACATGTAGAGCCCTAGCGCAACCTCCCTGCAACCCTGATTTATGCAAACAAAACTGCTGCCAAACCTGTCTTATCACAGCCACAGTGATTTGCTGGTTTTCCACTAGAATCGGGATTGAGCATTTCCAAAGTGAAAGTGACATCATCAAGAGCGGGAACACTAGGGTCACAAGTCACGGAATCAGCGTACAAGACATGCCAGACCTTGGGGTCATCCCAGGGTGAAAATTTGTTTTCTCCAGCCACTGAGTCTAGCCCAACTGAAAGAGATGGCCATGCTGTTAAAAATGGACTTACGTACAAAAAGTTAACAAGTAAACAGTTGGTTCTCTCCCTTCGGCAGAGTTTCCGAGGGCCTCTTCATATGAGCCCAGTAACTGGGGTTGTTCGGTTACCAGGATAAATTTTGTCACTTGTTCATGTGGGAAAGTTCAGCCTGGTGACCTGGATGAGATTCAAGAAACAACACCACACATAAACTTTTATCACTCACGACTATCATAGCTTTGTTGACTCTTGTAACTTTACATATAAAGCTAATTTGAATACTTTGAAGTTGAAATGTACACAAGGCAAAATTATATCATTTTGGCCGCCCTGTTGTGCAAGCGAAGCTAATTTGTCACAAAAACTTCATCCCAGCAACCGGGCTGGAGTGTTCATATGGGAAAATTTTTATCTTGGTTGCCGAGATCTTAGTTGTAGAACATTTAATTGGGAAAGCGGTGGTTGCAAAACATGTGACCCACCCCTTCCTCGTGGCTCAAAATTAACTCACCCACCATGGATTGAAGGTTGAAAATTTCATGACCCACCTCCTCACAACAAAATTCTTGCTTTGTAAAATCTGCATGTTTTCTGCATGTTGTACATAGATAAAATTAATTATTTCTCGATTGTTGGCCCACCCCCCTCTCTGCTGCGGCCCACCCAACCCCTATACTTTTTGACCAGTCCCTACGTAACTAACTAACTAACTAACTAAATAAATAAATAAATAAATAAATAAATAAATAAATAAATAAAATTTAGATCAATCAATCAAAAAAAAGACTGTTACATGGCTGTTGGACTCCTATAGCTAGTCAAACTGGAATTTCCCTGCATCATGCAAATGCTTCAGGGAACAAGTGTACAATACATTTTACCACAAAATAGGTTAATATGTTAGAACTTACATGAATATTGTGCCATGTCCAGCTTGTTCTGACACTGCAAAGATTGTTCAACCTGTGGCCATTTCTCGTCAAGGTAGAAATAGAGCTTCCCACTTGAGGTCGTGTTCAGTTTAAATGTAACTAGTGCATCACCTAATGTATTCACGTAAAGAAACAGTGTCTCAGTTGTGGTAGAAGAATGGACAACCTTTAGCATGGGAGTATACTAAGCTAATATTTTTACTCACAGCATCACTATTCCTTGTCAGATGAATTTCATGAGTGTTCTAATTATGCAAATTTTTTTATTTGTATGAAGATTTGAAAATGTGATTTCAGCTGTCCTTCAAATATGATTGATTTAAGGGGGGGGACTCTTAACTACAGATCTGGAGCAGTTGCCAAGGAATGGCTGAAGACTGTATTTTGAAGCAAGCGATTTTAAAGCTTTGTGTAACGGTAAATGGTGAGTTTTATTTGGGGCTACACCTGCTTTAAAAAATATATCATTGTGCGTGCGAAACTAGTGCCAGTCCCAAACCGCGCGTTAAAATTTAAAATACCAAAACTCCACGGAAACAAGGTAAAGTTCCCATTTCTCTCATGAATCAGAGATAACGTAGCTGTCTTTGTAATTTGATGTATGCTTTTACCATTTACACAAAAAAAGGAAACACTACTGATGAAAGTCTGCAAATAGGAGTGTTTATTACACTATAACTCCTATAATAATGCAAATTTCACACAAACGATACGTCACATTACGCATATGGATGCTCTTTATCTATTGTTCTGGTAACGTGATGCGTTAAATATGACCGTGACCTGCTCTTTATCTATTGTTCTGGTCACGTGACGCTTTAAATATGACCGTGACCTGAAACTCTTGGAGGAGCCTTCAATAGAACAAATTCGTGCAAAAAGCTTATCTGTATGAGGTTTTATTTCCGAAATATAGCAATTAGAAACCTACCTTAGAAACAAATTGGTAGTTAAGAGTCACCCCCCTTAATCTTTTGCTTGGTATCTTTACCTTGCAATTCAAAGAAACTGTAGAATTTTAATTTTCCTTAAATTATTGGGCTTCTAACTCCTCTCCTCACTTTTTCCATACATTTACTGTAAGTTTTGCAGAGCGATTTTAGAATACCGGGCCACTTATTAACATATCTCTCAACGCTTTTTAGAACGAAGCATATAGAAACAAAAGGAACTATTCAAATTCAATGAGATGCAAATAAGTGGCCCGGTATTCTACAGTTTAGCCAGTTTTGCTACATTTGCTCCCCAGTGAAGATGGCAGCATGATCAGAAATCATGAAAAGGTCTATTCTTGAAAGGAATATTAAATTAGGCGAAAAAATCACTGTGGAATCACAGTGGGACCACGGAAGCAGTAGATTCAACTTACGTACTGCAATTATTGCCAAATTAAAAAGCAATTATCCCAGGCACATTTAAGAACTGATAATGATAATAGTTATCGGGAAGCTTCCACCAAATTAACCAAACAAATTCAGGTTAAACAGTTCGTCCTGACAGAAACTAAAACTCGCAGTGGTTTAGAAAATAGACAGCGGCGCTATCAGAGCTGTTTTCAAATCGGGGTTAAGTACATTGAACGGCGAACGGTCACTGGGAAGGTTACAATTTACTGAAACTTCAGTCAATCATTGCCTGAAAAGAAGTCATTCTAAATAAAACCAGAACTTACCGTAAAAACAGAACTTGGTTACATACTGCCCTTGATACAGACGAGCCAGTCTGGAGCTGAAAACACCGCGAACAGTTTTACAATTTGCGATAATTGGCAGGCTTGATAAGACCAGAACTAACAGTCTCAGGTTATAAATCATCATGGAAGTCAAAAGCGAGAATATCTAACGAAATAAATTCATTCTGAGAGCATTTTTGACGCAAATTTAACGAATGGCATAATTTCATCCGCCATATTTCAACAAGGAACTGCGCTTGCGCTTTCGGTTTGCCACGTGTAACTGGAAAATTCGAACTTGGACTGGAAGATGGGATTAGTGCATGGATTAGTGAAAACAAGAGAAATAGAACACGATTAGGAATTTGTTCGAGTAAAAAAACACCGTTTTCCAAATGAAAGGCATGAAAAATTATACTTATGTTTTTTATACGTTTCTATCTCAGTAGGAAACTGTAGGTCCCTTACTAGACTTTCTCAAAGTCCTTCGACGCGCGGTTTAGTTATGTCGCGACTTCGTCATTCGCGGTCGTCGCTTCGCAACTCGCTGCGCGTCAATTCGCGACGCTTTTCGGCTCAATACGTTCGTCAAAAGAGGGCGATTTGGTACGAGTCTAGTCCCTTACGTCAGCGTTCGAAAGGAAATTTCTCGACAGTAGAAAGCCCCGCAAAACCGCATTAATACCAGTATTATGTTGGAAGTTTCATCATAAACACTCTTGTTCTTTGGCGATTTCAATATAACGAGAAATAAAATGCAAACAGCGGCAACAAACATAACATGAAAACATGAACTACGCATGGTTTGAAAAAAATAATCTAAAATTTTTCAAACGTCAAATAAATTTTAGATTATTTTTCAAACCATGCGTAGTTCATGTGTTATGTTTGTTGCCGCTGTTTGCATTTTATTTCATGTTATATTTCTGTCGCTGGACAGATTCTAAATAAACAGCTGCGAGGCTCATATTTGAGGCTGATAATTGTTCAAGAAAAAATAACAAATATACCCGAGGGCCGGTTAGAAGTTATAACCGTGATAAAGTGATAACGAGATTTTAATTCCGTTATCTGAGGTAATAACCGAATCGATCTTTTTTTTATTATTTGTTTATCTTGTTTTCGTTTGGACGCAAATATATTTTAAAGGATTTTTACGTGCTTCTTTTCTTTCAGAAAATATGCAAATAAGAGTAATGAAATTTTCTGCCATTAGTCAATTTTTCATTTTGTGCAAATCAAGATCTTGCTTTTGATGCATTGAGGATTTTCAGCTGGCCGGCAAAAGGGTGCTACGCTCTTTGAACACTTTTTCATGTGCACATAATGGAGATTTTTCTATATCTATTCAGCCTTTAACCGAAAAAGAATTGATCTGTTACATTCTTTGTGTACTCTCGTATGTATGTTTGAAGCTCAAACAAAACAAGACGTCAACATTATTAAAAAACATAATATTTCAATGTATTTTGTTGCTTCAATTTAGTCACGTTTGCGAGTACTTATCGCGCTCAAAAAGGACAGAACACGCACGTCTTTCATTGCTAAAAGAATTGACGTCAACTTGTTTGAGGTCATAACATTTAAAAGCTGAGATCTGAAACAAAGAAAAAAGTAATTTCCTCAAATTCATCCGTCCTGAAGGCAAAATATTAATTAACTTCGATCCAGAGATTTTTATCATTTATAAGTTGGGTAATTTGTGGTGGATATTTATATCAATAAAAGATTTAAAAGACAGATGCATATTTAAATAAGGCATTCAGTTGAAATTTTAACCGAATTTTTTTTTAGATAAATATATTTAAGAGATTAGATTTCATATTTTTCACGTATTTCATCCAATAATCCTTGGGATATTTTTTTGTGGTATTATCTTACGTAACTGATAGCGGAAGAAGATTTTAAAATCGATTTTAAACTGCAAGGTAAATATTTTAGTGAGGTTTCCCAAAATAAATAAAAAAGTTCTCATTTGTCATATAAGTTACATAAGAAAGGATCTAACTGAGCCAGCACAAGCCAAACGTAATTAACAAGGGCTTTTTCAAGTCAATCAATACTCGTTGAATTTTTAAAATCTTCAAGACGACTGCACTGCGAGCTGGCATGTACACGGAGATTACATCGCCGTATGTTAAAGCATCTTCAGCATCTTTCATCACCAAATCTCAATAATCCAATATCCAATATCGAGTTCTTGTCGTTTGCGTTACTTCTTGTGTATAAATCGTCCGGACCCATTTAAAACGCGGTATTGATATGGGCGATCACGAATTGAACTCAATCTCTTGCGATCAAATCCTACAAGATTCTTCCAGCAGAGACTCATCATCGGGGCAAATGAAGCGACGACATTCGAGGGTTTGCATTTTTTCTGGCTTCGTTTTCGCGTTGGGAGTTAGTTGTCTCGTAGCTGGAGTGGTGTTAATTGCCTTGTCGCAAACCCAGAAATCTGCCACAAAATACAACACAACGACTACTGCCGTTGACGAAAAAAGCACGTGCAATGAAACTTGCTCGGGCAACAAAAATGATACGAAAACAGAGAACCCCTGTACGTTTTCCTCGGAGGCTAAGCTTGCAGGTAAGCTTATAAAGTGCATTTGGTATACAGATGTCTTACTTTGAAGTGCTTCGCATAATAAATCTCCATTTTTGCTTCGCGCATTAAAACATGGCAGATGTAACACAGATCCATTAGAATTATTTGCATTTTTTTCTAGAGTTGACTAGTGCTAATTTTTTTGCGATCATTTTCAAATCATCTGTGTCTGACAGCAATTTAAATTGACTTGTTTTTCTGTGATCACCGGCTTTTTTGAACATATTGAAATAACAATTAGGAATTTGGTTAATAAGGCAAAGCTTAAAAAAATTATAATCCATTTGATTCAATATATTTTTTTTTACAATGCATTCAATTCTTTAGGCATGCATAGTCAGGAAGGTAGCGCGAAAATATCGATTTGCCAACATTAAAAAAATTGACTACAATTCGCTTTGTTATTCAAATTTGTAAACCGTTAAACAAAGTAGTTATATCGCATCAGTTCAGCTTGGCGGTTTTTCGAATCGATCTCTCTTTCAAATCATAAAAGGTGATCTGACAGATGTAAGAGGTCTTTTGTAATTTGAGCTAATGCGATTTTAAATAGATGACATTAGTCTTCGCTATTGACCTGGATAAATCACTGGTCACATGCTTGGTGCGTAATGCAGAACTGCAGTGTTTGCATTTCTCTCCTTCATTACTTCTTTCCTTTCCCTTGGGAACTAGGAAATAAAAAGCACGCGGGGAATGATGGGAAGATCTTTCTCTTTTATAATTTCCCATTTGATCTGCGCACGAGGTAAGCGTTGATTTCTAGAATTTTCAGTCTGTAAACTTGAGACACGCGACTTCTTTTAGAAACGTACATTTGGGAAAGGTGCAGTCGCATTGTCTGATTTGTTCATAGACTGAAACGGCCCTCATCTCAGTCCTCGTCCCTCAACTCAAACCCTGGGCTTGGGGTCTGGGGTTAAGAATCAGTTGACATTTTCGGCCAGTTGCATTCATTGAACGAGCAAAAGAAGCCGCACAAAACAGGACTCGATAGAAGGCGATGATGATAGCGGACTTGCGCTCCACAAGAAATTAAGAAATCGAAGAAAAAAAGGTATCGAGCGAGTCTTGGCGAGTATAAGATCGCAGAAAAATTTGGAAAATTGAAAAAATCAGCTCAAAAAGTTTAGTACAACGGGCTGAGTTCAAAAGCGAATTAAAGACTATTTTTCCTCTGAGTACAAAATAACAATACCTTGTGTTCTTTTTACGACATACAGGTTTGGAATCTTTTTTCGCCAGGGTCACAAAGGTGCAAAGCAGCTTCACTCCTTACAAAAGTTATTTTAGCAAGGGTCTTTTCCAACCTTACATTCCAGTGCCGACGACAATCAAAAGATTCACCGACCAAACACGGGAACTTTATGAAGAACTTCTAGAGGTTAAAGGAACCTTGATCATGGAAAGGCTAAAACTACGAGAAAGACGACTTTTGGCCTTTGCGGAACACGAGTTGAAACATTTCTTCGGAAAACCTTACGAAAACAATTATTACACAGGTTAGACCGATTACGAAACTGCGTTAGCGAACGAGTGTTAATTAAGTAGCTAATTGACTGCTTGATTGACAGATTAAATGACTGATTGATCACGATTGATTGACTGACATCTTTATCATAATACCGGGAAGCCATCTTGGCAATGAAATATGAGAAACGTTGCCATGGCAATTTTATAATTATAAATTGACGCTAAAATTTCGCGCTAAAACTAAGGAGTTATTTGTCACCCATGATATTACATGCAACCCTCCTATTATGTTACACGTACTTTGTATTGTAAACTGTTACATTTAATTTAAATACTAATAAAACATTTTATTTTTTTAAAAAAGTGACTGACTGACTGGCTGATCTAGTGACTGATTGATGAACTGACTGACAGACTGCATGCATATCTGACAGATTCTTTAAACACTGACTGACTGACTGACTGACTGACTGACTGATTGGCTCACTGACTGACTGACTGACTGACCGACTGACTGGCCGGCTGACTGACTGACTGATTGACTGACTGACTGACTGAAAACTGACTGACTGACTGACTGACTGGCCGGCTGACTGACTGACTGACTGATTGACTGACTGACTGCCTGACTGAAAACTGACTGACTGACTGGCCGGCTGGCTGGCTAACTGACTGACTGACTAACGGATGGATTGGCTTTTGTGAAACCTCTATTTATTATTGTTTCGTTTCGTTTAGGTGCCTGGATGTTAGGCCCGAGTCAGAGATGCAACTCTGAACCAATCGCGTCCCTGGCAGGTCACGTTAACCTAGCTCTGTACATATTTCTCACTAAGGAGAACAGGACTTTGAAAGTTGCGGAGGACGCTTTGAACATGCTGCTGAAATTCCGTGAAGGTATCAACCAATACAAGTTAAACCTACAGGCAGGAGTGTTGTCAGGAATGGTACGGTCTGTTAGTGAATGCATCGAGGGAATCGAGTGTATCAAACGGAATTATCATGACCTTTTCACTCGCAAAATGCCTGATGCTGTATTATCATGGCCCGGGGTACGCTATCGTATACAAAACTTCGTATCTGGTGTCACAATACGAGATTTATCTGCATGGACTGACAAATTTGGTAAAAATATGTCAGATTCACTTTACGAAGGTGTCATCAAATTGGTCGGTACACCGATTGTCAGTTTGTTTGAATATCTTGAAAATGATCACATGGCTCACTGCACGCCCAACAATGTATCTAGTGGACTGGGTACGAGGCCTGTCGATTACGTCTACTTTAATGGAACACAGACGTCAAAAAGGACCAATCAAACATTAGATGGCAGAGAAAGAATAATGAAGGGAAGGGATGCTTATAAAGAAGTTCTTTCGTATTTTACGACGACGAACTACACACCAGGTAAGTATTCGTTGCTTGAAACTAAAAAAAGTTTTCGCGCCACAATGTAAGAGCTGTTAAATGATGCCCGTATATATGAAATGTTACACAAGTTATGATTGGATGCTTGATTGGCATGCCAGTATTCTATCAGGCTATGCCATTGGTCAGGACTGTAAAATGATGGCGCATCGTGGTGAACATTTTAGGCTGAATTTTTGAATTCAATCTATAATAATCCATACTTAGATTTGTTACTTATTCGGCATTTTTCTCCATAGTTAACTTTTATTCAGAGATTCTTTCGATTTGATGAGAATTTTGTTTATTGCTAAAGGAAAATTAACAGTACACTGTCGCGACATGGCAAAAAATCGTGGCAATGAGCTCCTGTTCATAAAATAAATCACTTTATTGAAGTGTCAATGTATTTAGCACGGCTGTACTAATTGAGGACACTGTAAATAGTGAAACAAATATTATAAATCAAACAGAAACTTGTTAAAAATCCCAACTGGCAGGAGACTGACCAGCTGGCTATATACAAAGCGTGGAGGAGTTGAATTCGGGACCACCGAAGACAAATCCATCTAGTGGCAGGGAGAAGGATTTGAACCCGGGACCTTCGGATTACAAGTCCAGCGCCCTAACCACTAGGCCACGCTGCCTCCGTCATATTTCGCGATCTTTTGGACTGTGGATCAAAACGTTCGCGTTCGAGACTTGCACTGTTTGTCTTTGCCGGTGTAGGGAAACACACTTTACCCTCACAGTGTCAGCTGGGTGCTGGCAAATTGTTGGAACATTTTAACAAAATGTGTGGAGGGGGACGGGGAAGGGGAGGGGAGAGTTAACCTGCGGTCACATCCCATCTAAGGAAAGTGGCAACACTACTAGTCACTTCATGCTTCAAAAACTGGAGTTACCAGTGAACCCTCTGACTTCCCATCCTCAGTCGACATTTGATGAAACTTTAAACCTGGCCTCTTGGTATATTTTTTGTGGCGAATCGAGTTGACATGTTTTTGTTTATTTCACTGATTTAGACGAGGTGTATGATATCGGATGGAGACAGCTGACCAGATATTACCGTCAAGCCGTAGACATTGCAAAGACGATAACAGGTCAAGAAAACGAAAGCGTGGCTGTGTTTGAGTTTAAACGCCGTCTGAAATCTTTCGCGCTCTATCTCAATAAGCAGCCTTTTCCAAACAATGAGTCGGACGAGGAAGCTTTCCAGAAGTGCAAATATAAAAAATGTAAGGAAAAATGGAAAGTATGGTGACGCATAATCGCCTAATAGTTAGACAGATTTGAGTCCTGGGTCAAGCCATCCGGGTTCGAGCCTGTCTTGTGTTAAACGTAACTTGCATCGCCAGGCTCATTGGCTTGCCCGAACATATCCGAGCCTTCCGAGCCGCGAGGAGTATGGGGTGCGCTGCTCTCCACTCTTCTCACGGCGCCGATCGCGACTAGCGTGAAAAAGTAAAAGCGTGGCCATGCAGGTTAAAGCTTGTTTTTAGGTAAGACACTTCACTTTCAATTCCTCGAAATATAAACGCTATAGATATCTACTGAAGTAGCTACCTGGGCAAATTGTGAAGGTAACGTAGCACAATATCGGGATAACCTTCATGCCGCGGATCAACACTTCTAGCTGGCTCGTCAATTGTGAAGCAGTATTAAAGAAGGCAATGCGACATTCTATAAAACAGGTCGCCTAAATAGGAAGGGTTGCACTTAGCAGAACCGTTTTGTACAAGAAATTGTGAGCTGTACGAAGCATTGTCAAGTGTGCTTTAGCCGACTCACTTACTCATATTCTTCGTCCCTCCTGGACATAAGGCCGCACCCTTAATGATTACTTTTGTTCTTTTGAACCAGACGCAGAAATTAACTGTCCTGAGCGTTATTCTACTATGATGCGCTGGATAGAAACGGTCCGCAGCACACTGGCATTTTTGCAAGGTAAAATACTGAAATTATTTCACTTCACCGGCGAGAGAAGAACGATGCCAACTTGCCCCGTTGAGCCAGTTATCAACTTCTCTCCAACAGTGGGCGTGGCCACTCACACCCCCTCCCTGAGAACCTGTCGATTTACAGCCAAGTACAACTTGCCATTCTTTGTTGATAAGATGGGATCTGAGTTCATGGAGTGGACTACAGCAGTACATGAGGGTATTCCTGGCCATCATCTACAGAGCGCAAGCTACAGGGAAATACTTAAGCCTCGGTGAGTTAGAGAAAATGAAAAGCATTGCAAAGTGAATAGAACCGGATGAAACTACTGCTCAATAGCTTTTATATGAATGGTCACGCGTTACTGTTTCAACCACGGGCTTTCAATAAATCGCGAGATAGAAAAATTCAGTTTTGAAGCTTTTATCGTTGACTAGTGGTCCACTTGCATGCAGGTTTTCATCCAGAGACTTAGTTAGAACCAAACTACACGCCATTGTAAAACAGTACCAGAACCACAGTCTGCTTAGAATATGTAATCACAAACTAGAGTTTTATCAACTTTTAATCATAATAAACTGCTCCAAATTGCCAGTAATTTATATACTTACATTTCCTCATTCATGCGTCGCATATATTTTAAAGTTTAAAGGTTTTTTTCTTTTCCTTTTTTTTGCGGCTACCTGTAAACTAGCTGGTGCGTTCTCGCAGATTTTGCTGGTCATTTCTGCGGGACGCATCGAAACCATAGCAAAGTGTAATGACCACATTAAACATTGTATTGTACTGTCAGGCGTTATAACCATCATCTACACAATAATATACACTAAATTATGAAAGTACTACTCAAAAGATTTCAGTCCAGTAATCACACACAAAGATTTCGTTCACAGACTCAGTTTAGCGCGCGCTTGAGACTTGCATTTCGAAGTTTCTACAACATATATGTTTCAAGCTGCTATGACACTTGTGTTTGGATAAAGGTTGCAATTTATGTCCAGACTTCCGTGAGGACTTGCGCTTTGGTTTGCTGGTTTGGACTCCGAGTTTTCTCAAGTTGTTTTATAATGCACCTTTCTTTTCGTTGTTTGTAGCAGAGCTTCTTGTCCAAGTGTGTTAAAATTTAGTAGCATCACAGCTTATAAAGAAGGATGGGCCACCTACACCGAGTATCCTCTTATGAGCCTTGACTCAGGTAAAAACGCTAATTGAAAACTTAGAGTGGGTTCCCAGAGCGTTTTTCGTTTGACCGTAGCTGATTGTCGACAGTAATTGCATGTGTGATTGCACTGGTTCTGATTAATTGACTCAAAATACGCGTGCAAGGTGCACACAAGTCAGCGGAAAGCATGTAGTTTTCATCCAACTAGAAGCAAAATCCAAAGCAAATGAGAACTCAGTCGACGCAAAACATGTAGTCATTAACAGTTTCGGGAAAAGCCCTGTGTACCTTTGGTTTGTGGTTTGGTTTTGCACCTTATTGAATCGTCGTAGGCATCTCGCATTTATAAAATCCATTTTCTTGAGTATGGTGATATTCAACATCGCCCCCTCTTGAAAATTTGATTAAACTGATCAGTCACATTTATAAACCTATGAAGATTAGATATCTGATAATCAAGTCACTCATAAAACATACCCTTTGGATTTTATCGTAACACCAGTTTGTTTGATTTTTCTCTCAGATTTATACAAAGGCCAACCACTGCGTCTATATGGCATGGTCAAATCTCAAATCTGGCGAGCTCTTCGCCTCGTCATCGACACGAGTCTACATTACAAGAACATGTCACGTGACGAAGCACTGACCTTATTTAGACAATACATGTGGGACGACAGTGACATCGTGGCCAAAGAGGTTACTCGTTACCAGGCTTGGCCGGGCCAGGCGACCTCTTACATGATTGGCCAGCTAGAGATCTGGAGGATGCGCAATGCGACTGAAGCAACCCTGGGACAAAAATACGACATTCGTGATTTTCACTATCACGTGCTCTCTCAAGGAGACGTTCCGCTTTCGTACCTTGATGAGTATATTAAAAACTTTTATGTTCGTTGCGTTTTGTCGGCAACGTCAAACGGCGACGCGGAACGATGCTTCGATCACCTAACAGCGTAGAGACGTTCAGTTGATTAAAACTTGAATGATAATGCATCCCTTATCTCATAAAGGACACACCTTAATTCAGTCGCAGCCGAAACATTTGCTTTAAATGTTCGTAGACGTCATATCCACGTCTTATAATTACTCCTTGCTACAGATATAATGAAAACAGAAATTTAACTGTTTTATAACTTACGTCGATCATAATGCTGTGCGATTGAAATGTTTGAACTTTAAAGATAAAATATAATGTAATATACTGATTTAAAACTGTGGCTGCGCTATTTTACGGTTGTCAGATAAAGTTTGGCTAACTGTCAAGCTGACTTAGTCTCCTTGGCAGCCCAGGGGGGAGGGAGCGTTTGGTGACGAACCCAAAACAACGGCTGCGAAGGAGGCTAAATCTTATGTGATATCAACACTGTGGGGGGAGGGGGCACGCATGATCGACCAGCCAAAATTAAACCAAGGCTTATGTCTCGAATTGTAGGTCTTGTGTTAAAGCACAACGTTGTTTCTGTATAATTGTCGGAAGTAGTCCAGCATTATTAAATATACTCAGGTCATTTAGCCCGGCAAAATGTTTCCCACCGTTGCGTGTATTCGCAGACTGCAGCGTCCCTGATGACAATAAATTGTGCATGTTCAGTTGACCGTGCAACTTGACAATTTTGGCAAAATATGCCTCGCATTTTTTGCATGATATCATGATCAAGATCTCAGGCCGATATCGTATTGTACCAACTGCCTCATTTACGATCATGTGATAATAAAACCGTTTGCTATGAAGACAACCACAAAACATAATTCTTAACATTTGTCTAATTTGTCGTTTCTTAATTAGAATTCGTGATGCAATAAACTTCCAACGCTTCCCAGCTGTGGGATGACGAAACGTTATCTTTTTGGCGGGCATTCCAGACAGTGTTTTCATTTGATCGACGTCAACTAGAAGTCATGATTCGATCGAAAAAGCTAAGTGACTTGACCTGAGCTGTTTTTTACAAACAGTTGTTAACTGTTAACAGTGCAAATTATTATGCACAAAGAAAAGTCACGCCTGAATGAAAAGCGATGGTTCATCAAGCACGAAACGCTAAGCTGCTGAATTGTTACTGCAGCATTGTAACGGCTGTACTGACAGTACTAGCATAGTTAGACTTCAAAATGGCCGATTATGAAGCCGGTGAAGCGCTGTCGCCGGGAACTGAAGACGAAGGACAAAAAGATTCTACCTCAAAGACGAGCTATAAGCGATTCAGGGTCAGCAGAAAGGTTGCTTTTGTAGTGGCGGGCGTCATAGCAGTGTTGGGGCTTGTCTTGTTCATTGTCGGTGTAGTCTTGATAGCGAAGAGTAAAAGCGAAGGCGAGAAGCATCCAGCAGTCAGCAATGAACAGGATAAGGAGCAGGTCGACAAGTGTTCATTCTCGGCTGAGGCAAAGCGTGCAGGTCAGTCTTAGCAGCTGGTAGTGTATAGGAAATCGCACGGGCTGGCAGGCCGCGCAATCTCTACCAGTGTGAAACATTTGAAAACCGTTTATATTTTCTAAAATGGCTTTGTCCTTTGCAAATATATTCACGGAGAATATTGAGACACAAATTCACAGTCAAAACATTTCTAAGCCTACAGTTTAGAAACGTTACATTGACGATATATTTTCACTGTTGGACATATCAAATTCATCATCAGACATTCAAAAATTCATCGAACAAGCTAATTAGATAAATAAATTTTAAGCAGCGTGACGCCCAGTCGAGTCAAGTGCATTATGTGCAAGTCAACTCAATTTACAATGAACGATGAATTTGATTTCCGCATTTTCTGTATTTCTATATTTAATTACGCTGAAGTATCAAACAATACAAGACGCATAACAACTGACTCACTTTCTGGGAGGGGGCGGGGGAATGGAGGAGGGAGTGGGCTCTACTACTATTCAGCTGACTCGTACCCAGTTTACTTTAATGTAGATGTGAGGTAAGACAAGGAAACTTTAATGGGAGGCCCTGCCAGGGTAAATTGCGACAAGCGACATGGGCCAAAAAGTAGCGACAGCACCTCGTGCGAAACCATTCAAATGAAAATGAGTTTGATTTGCATGAAAATGGACGTGAAGGTGAAACTCATTTTCATATGAATGGTTTCGCACGTAGACTCGTTATGACACAGAGGCAAAAGGTAACTCGGAAATGGCCTATTAACGCGGCGAAAATTCCATCAGCATATTTTACAATGTTCCACGCATGTGATAAATGAGAGAAGACTGTGGATATATAAATAGTTTTACTTACTTTCCGCTACAAAGAGCAGATATAGTTTACACAAACTAGAAATAATCTGTAGAAGGATTCGTGGTGAAATTTTGGGCTCTCGCCCATCACAAAGGCTTGTTGCAACAGACGTTCAAATCGAAAATAGCAGCTATTCAATCACGTCAAATCAGGTCTGAATTGTCGCCACATTGAACTCCGAACTACCGAGAAGATCCTGGGACGATATTGGACTTGACATTGGCAATCTCGTGCGCAGAATCGTCGTTCCACTTGACTGAGAAACCAGGCTTGCGCAGTAAGGGGATTGAACTAAGAGGGAATCTGCAATCTTGTTCCTGGAGTCCACTTTCCTCTAGACCACCGTTTGGAAAACACCGTAAAAGGGTAACGCGGGCTCTGGGAACGAGATTGGGGAATCTGCAGCTACTCATTTCGCACGGTTGTCTTTGCATGTTGACTTCGACCCGTCATTCTTGCTTATTTTCCAAAATCCAGTTTTACATGATACAGTTTTTTTCTTTTCAGGTCTTCCAGAATTTTTCAAGAAAGTTGATAGCTCATACTACGAACTTCATCCCTACAATGTTGGCAAAATGAAAGGGGGCTCCCTCGAGTTCATGAGGAAACTATTTAAGCCGTACAACCCTACCCCAGAGAGTATCAAAGCCATTTCTGATCGATCGCATTCATTGTTGGAAGAGCTCAATGGAATGCAGATGAACAGAAAGCTTCTCTTAGCACGTGAACGGCGCATTATAGCCCAGGTGGATCATTCCTTGAGACACTACTTTGGACGGCCTTATGAAAACAATTATATGTCTGGTAAGATTGCATTTAGTCTCAAAGTACTTCCGTTATGCATAGAGAAAAATGCAAAAAAAAATTTGAGTTGTTGATGGGGAGCACGCGCAACGCGCTTGTTGCTTACTACACAGATTTTCTTTGTGCTCTCATTTGTGTTTGCCTCTTTCCTCCGTTGCCTGACGAACACAAACTGAAAGTCTGCAGGGAAAGCTTACTGGAAAGCTGCTAAGAGTCTGGATTCAGATGTAATAATAGCAGAAAATTTGCGGTAAAATTTCCACAGTTCTTACACTGTTCCCTGATCGAATTGGAATTTAGAAGTGCTGGTTTTTTTGGAGGCAGGACAACCGGAGAACCCGGAGAAATACCTTTCGAGCAAGGATCAACAGCAAATTTAATCCAGTTATGACACCGGGTCCGGGAATCGCATCCGGGTCACATGCATTGGTGGTAGGCGCGAGCGCTCTCACCACTGCGCCATCCCCACTCCCCATAATCAGATAATGATGTCGAAGGTATAAGCTCTAGGAGTGACATCCTCGGAAACCCTTCCCTTCCCAGCCCTGGGTTTCCGAGGATGTAGGAGTGAGGGTAAAATGGTTGCTTGTAAAATTTGTGCATCCGAGCCAGAAATGTTTATGTAACTTGCACTACAGACCCATGGAGCTAAAGTGGTACGATTTCGATCCAATTGGCCCAATGGATTATTTATTTGTTTATACTTCGAGAAGACTGAAGTCTCTGAACACTGTTCAAACATTTTTCATCAATTTTCCCGCCACTTAAAATCTTGCAAAACACAAGTTATCATTGTGGATCTTTTGTCCGCATTCGGGTAGGAAAATTAGATTACATGAAGTTTAGTCTATGGATGGGCAAGATTTTACGGATTATCACGGGTTTTAGCCAAATTTAGAGATCAGAAAATAGCCACTAAATCGAGTGAAATATAAAAACAACCACAAAAGGGAACTTTTCAATGACACAGCAAATACAAAAGAAGGTACGGATGGGCAAACACTGAAGAAGATTTGACGGATCGGATTGCGTTATGGGTTTTTGAAAATCCTGTCATATGCTGAACAGTTTTCAAAGTTAATCTCGTTTGTAACTTTTAATTATACCGCCCGGAGACATATTTGTTCGTAACACTATGTTCGTAACTCGAAGCTATGGTTTTGCAATTTAAGAGAAATTTCTCTGCTAACATGTATATTAAGTTTCATAATAAACATTTGGCAAAAGACTAAACTCAGCATGTAAGTGTAAGGAACAAAGAATTCTATCATCAACTTTATAGAATACTAACATTATCTGCATCTTTCTGAAATTTGTTTCAGTGTTCAGTGCCAAGAAGGTATCAATTATGACTTTCTTAAGTATTCTGCGGCGACTGTTTTCCTAGAAGGCTGGGCACTATATGCTGAAAACCCATTGGTAGCTCAAGACACAGGTCAGTGAACAACCGGGAGGGGTGGGGGGGGGGGGGGGGTGGTGATGGGGTGAAACGGGGAGTGGAGAATGGTTATTACATGGAATTTGGGACTTGAGGTTTTAAGGATGAGGTCGTTCATATGCGTTTCAGACGGCAACATTATTGCATTATGACTTTTTGTTCGTCGAGGGGCAAATAGCCCTGACAACTCCACAATCGACTTTCGAATAATCGAATGACTTCTCGCCGTGTAATGTTCTCTTTCTCGTTATGCTAAATATTTACAAATATATCTTTATACTAGCAAAGGTGACCTGATACACGTTGCGACGGTCGCGATCTGCGACGGTCTGCGACGGTCGCGACGGTCGCGATCTGTGCAATCCGGAATGGAGACCAAGACTGATCGGTGCATAGTAGACCATACTACAGAAACCGGCGAAATGTTTACGCTAATTAGCTCAAGATTTTTCTTTCTCATTTCAGACTACAAAGCTAGCGAATCGTAGGAAAAACTAGACTAGTTCCCCATTCTGCTGCTTATAAATCTCTTTGTCGAAAATCTCGGAGACAGCATTCGAACCGAAAAAGCTATATATGTACTCTCTCCCGTAAATAATGAATTTTTTTTCAGACCTGTACCAGAATCGTCCACTTGAGAACTATGGAGCTCTCAAAGGCCAAATATGGCGCGCTCTTCGTCTTATCATTGACACCGGTCTCCATTCTGGGAACATGACACGTGACCAAGCCATAGATCTGTTTCGTCGCTACTTGTGGGATGACAGTGACGTCGTTGTTAACGAGGTTAGTCGGTACCAGGCTTGGCCGGGACAAGCGACCTCGTACATGACTGGTCAGTTGGCCATTTGGAGAATGCGCAACGAAACTATGGAAAAACTTGGAGCTAAATTTAAACTTCAAGATTTTCACTATCATGTTTTGTCTCATGGAACAGTGCCGATATCATATCTGCAAACCTACATTAAGGAGTACATTGACTGCGTCTTACATGAAGGAGGAAGCGACTGTAAGGACATCCTCGCGAGTTCCAAGAAACAGGAATACTCTGGAGAGACGTTCGCAGAAGACAAATACCAGCACAAGATCCTGGAGAAATTAAGGGAGTTATTGCCAGAAGACAGTTATGAATTTTAACACCAGCACGAAGTCAGAGCAGTTTTATAGCCTGCGTAGCAATCGTTCCCACCGGCGGAGCGCGAACGATACGATCCGCTTCTCTCTCCTTGACAGCGCAAAAATTGTGGCGAGAGCAAAGCGGAACGCTTGTTAAGCAGGCTAGCAGTTTTTATAGAGCGTTTAATTTGATGATCGCTTTGGTGAACATTGCCGCTCTATCAAAAACCAGGATCACATTTCCCGGAGCGTGTAACTTCCATATATTTGTGCAATGGCGTTTTCACAAGTGAATTTTTTTTAGCTGAGCCTTTCCAGCGAAAATTACTGTTTCCGATAACGTCAGCTACATTTTTGCGAGGAAATACTAAAATCATCGCTCGAAATGCTGTCCGAACACTCCAAAGAAGATTCCTCGCATGTGTCCTCCATGTTAACTTCCCATGGGGACGAGGCACTGTAGTTACGATTGAATCAATAGTCTATTACGAAATCGCTTGTGATTGGTTATCCTGAACCAATTCGCGGGAAAATCTTATCTAAAAATAGCTTTACTTGTGAAAACGCCGTTTCACAAACGTAGTATGGAAGTTGCACGCTCCGGGTAACGTTCCTGCAAAAACACTTTTCCTATTTCAGAATATTAACAAACGTGCTATTCTATCAAAGTTATCCTTATCATTTCGTTACAGTGTGAATCAGAAAACCGTGGACACTTTAATTTATCTTGGAGATGAGAATTTCTTCGGAAAACCATCGAATAGCAGCTCGAGCTGTAGGAAATATAAACAAATGGGCAATGATGGAGCCAACGGGTCATTTGTTGTGAAAAATTTATCAACTGTTCTCTCTTCTTTCGCTCACTGTTTTCGTATTGCCACTGTACGTCTTGTGACTCTGTACTTCTTGTGACTCCTACTTTTATTAAAACTCTATAGCGAGAGGATGGTTAGTGCGCTGTACTCCGAATCGAACGTTCCGGGTTCGAGCCCTGGCCGGGGCACTGCGTTGTGTTCTTGGCCAAGACACTTTACTCTCACAGTACTTCTCTTCCCCCACAGGTGCATAAAATGGGTACCGGCCAATTTACTGCTGGGGATAACCCTGCGATGGGCTAGCATCCCATCCAGGGGGGAGTAGAAATACTCCTAGTCGCTTCATGCTACGAAAACCGGGATAAACTCCGGCCTGATGGGCCATTTGGTTCGCATGCAGACTTAACCTTTTACCTTACCTATATCTATAGCATTATATACTTCTGGTTACTGTCCTTTTACATTGAATTGTATTCTAATTTCTTTTCTATCCCGAAAACCGGGATAAGCTCCGGCCTGATGGGCCACTTGGCTCGCATGCAGACTTAACCTTTTACCTTACCTATACCTATAGCATTATATACTTCTGCTTACTGTCCTTTTACATTGAATTGTATTCTAATTTCGTTTCTAGTCTCCGTAGAGGTTTTTCATTGGCCGAGATCGTACCACCATACCTAGATATAACTACCTACAAAAAACGTTTGTTTTTTTGTTCTTTTTTAGATCTAATCTCGTTTTTTGTAAAAGCAGCATGTTGTTGTTATTGCCGGGTAGACGTGGCAGAGTGCGGACAAGATTTTTAAGCAAGGCTAAGCAAACACAAACTGATTATTTTTGTAGCAATTGATGAGATACGCCTAACAGCGCAAAACACTTCAGAATATAATACACAAAAGAGGCAGTAAATATACATATGAGGAAAGGCAAGTCGAAGGAATTAATTGAATGGCTTGGTGCAACACAAGCGTAAGTGACTTTTTCGGGTGAATTTTTTTCCCCTCCAAAGTGCCTGAATTTTTGCATGTGGTTTTCAATTAAGAAGTAAAACATTGCCCGATATTTTTTTTTAGCTGGTTTGTGTTTTATTTCTGAGAAAAACGAGGAGAAAATATCGAAGCGTGCACAATGAACGCAACGAGGCGGAACAAGCGAAAACCATTATGTAAATTTTTGAGTTTTTTTCTCAGAAATAAAACGTAAACCAGCCAAAAAAAAATATCGGGCAATGTTTTACTACTTAATTGAAAACCACATGCAAAAATTCAGGCACTTTGGAGGGGAAAAAAAATTCACCCGAAAAAGTCACTTACGCTTGTGTTGCACCAAGCCATTCAATTGATGGAGGTCATCTTCGCTCTAGTTAATTGCTCAAAGTTAATACTCATCTTTTGAGAGGTATTATTTCAATCGTTATCTACCAATTTTAACAAACATATACTTAAGGGCTACGATATACGCTATTTAGATAATTTAATAGAATACTCTTGTATTTACTGTACTTAAAGGCCACGAATTTTTAACTTTTAGGTACGTTAGATAGATGATTTTATTTTTTCACTACATAGCTAGGAAGATTGACTTTTGAATAAAGTTACTTCACAAAAATTCGCCAGTGTGATCGAAGTCTGTCTAAACGATGTACACGAAAGCTTTATTTATAGCTTCCTACAAAGGCCTCTCCAAGGTATCAAGGGTTGAAGCATTGAAACAGAATCATTAATATTAATTGCTGGCTTAAAACGTTTAAAGGTTAGTAAATCCACTGCAAAAATCGTGTACAGGATCAAAACTGCTTAGGTCACTGACAGATCTAACCAGAATTTTAAGTAATCGGCCGAAATTAAGGCTTTAACAGATCGTGCGCGTGATCAGTCAAAATAATAATGATGAACAGTTGCCAATGAATATCGACCTGAAAAAAGAGTGTATGAACTCACAATCCTGGATGATCAGTTACCTTATTACAGGAATATAACGAAGCATTTTAACAACGCGAACAAAATCTACGCGTTATAAAATTAACGCGAATTTTTAAAAAGTTATGTTTTACATGCATTTAATTAACACAAATTCCCGTGTGGCGTGCGTTTACATCCATTTAATTAACGTAAATTTTATACTTTATGCGTAACAATTATTTCTATGGAAATCTGCGCTTTTCACAAAACAGAACTCGAGACGTAATAGCGATAAATGGAAGAACAGAAAGGCGATGGACATTTTGTACAAGAAAGTAGAAGAAAGCTATCTCTTTGGAGATAACGATTGTTACATTGACGAGGGAATTTACTATGACATTTTAAAATCGATATTAATGACGATGTGTCCACTGACTCTGACGGAGAGGTACATGGCCTGTACCTTTGGTGGAAATAAAGGTGTTTTAAAAAAACGATGCTGTACTGAAAATGGTGTCATTTGAATGAACATTGACTTAAGTTAAGGTGCATAAAATTAACGCGAATTTTTGAAAATCAATTTCCTTTCATGAGGTAGTAATCAGAATATACATAAGAGAGGTTAAGCATGACGTTTACGGCAAACGGCAAACGGCAAAAATAATTCTGATTTTGCTCACTTTTTCTTTAGCACTTAAATAAAGCCAGTCGAAAAATAGGAAAAAAATCCCTTAATCACAGTAAATGCAAACAATTTCCCTAAATTGTACAAACGACTAAAATCAGACACCAAAAGTTCGATTTTTGCCGTTTGCCGTTTGCCGTAAACGTCATGCTTAACCTCTCTATAGTCGTGGTTGACGTATTCTGTTTCAAGCACCAGCCTCCAAATCCTCGTTTCATCGAGTATTGCATACTGATGAGATTAACAACTCGGGAAACTCATTTTTAAACGTTTTCACGCTATATTCAGCCAAAAGCTACTAAAACAAAAAAGCCAACGAAATGCGGCAAAAGATTCGCTTGACCTGTCACGTGACTGGGAATTTAGTGCCAAATAGGTGTTAAAAGTCGAAAGAGCGACAACCAATATTAGAAAGCAGCGATAATGAAAACTTCAGTGCTAAGTGTTTGTTTTGGTTGCCTTCTGGTAGCGTACATTACAGGATAATATATTTACTTTTGGAAGTAGTCCAAAATTAAATTTATTTTGACAAAAATCAAATTCAATTTCATTCACTCTGGCTTTTGTTATGCCAATAGATCACGATAAACTGTGACACATGCCAAAAACGTTTTCCTTTATTCAAATTTTTCATGTGACAAGTTGTTCAAAGTTTAGTTCGAGCCACAAAAATTCAAATGAAATCTGACAATCAATAGCTTGTTTGTTTAGAACAAAACAATCTCTCAGCATCAGGTGTACAGGCCGAAAGGAATAAAAGTGACTTTATTATTCGTGACTGTTACTCTCCGCCAAAAAAACTGAATTCAAAAATGACGTTAGTCACGTAATGTTTTTTTTTACTGACAGAAAAACATAGCGTAATTTGAAATGGAAATTTTAAGTCTGCCGCGCGGTTCTTTGCCGATCATTGTTAAAATGCACCTGCGAATATTTGGTTAAAGTATATTTCAAAGCTCTATTTTGACAGCTAGCACTAATGAGATGATTCTATAAGGCCAAATGTGCTAATGGAAGTTTTAACAACTACGTCAAAGCGAAAAATAAAAATAATAATAAAAAAATAAAAATAAATATATGATCAACACAGAAAGAGCCTTTCCAAAACTTTCAAAATATGTGTACTAAAAAAAATTGCACAAAAAGTATTTCAACCCAGCAAGCTCACACGAAAATAATTTAACTCAAAGATAAATTGCTGCGTGAACTTAAGATTGATGATAATTGAAGTGGGCAAGAAACGTGCAATATTTTGGACAATTAATATCATTTTATCGCGGTTTGAGTATATAAAAAATACGTGTGCCTAAAAGACTTAAAGGGTGAAAGATTCATACGAAGGTCACAATATAGCAGTAACCTTTCAGCCACATTTTTTTGGGGGTTTTGCTAATCAAGTCTGGCGTTCGCGACTGAAAGCAAATGTTTTTAACAGGAAATTTATGTCGATTTGCGGCGATTCGCATTGGTTTCTTTAAAACTCACGTGACCGCTGGACTCATCGCTATTAGGTTTTCTTTTGTGATCATGTTTTGTAAAGGGGGGCAATTAGCACTAAAAATGCCAAGAGCAAAGATGTCAAGCAACAATGGATGGCTTCTTTTACGTTCATGAATATGGGAAGATCACTGTCAGTTCACTGAAACTCAGATGGGTTCACACGCAAATCATCTGCGACTGTGACGCTCTTTTCACACCACACGGACAGAAGTTGAAATTAACAAACGCCGTTTCGCAGCGCTGGACTTTTTTTGCGCTTTCTTTGGGTATTTATACTCGCTAAGCGGTGGGAATTCCTAGTTTGATAATGGCAGCAAACAGTGAGGTCGAGTACAGTGACAATCGCCTTGTTATCAACGTGAGTGGAGCGATCTTTGAAGTAAGCGAGAGTAAGTTGATTCATTTTCCGCAATCTCTACTTGGTTGTCCTCAAAAAAGACGCAAATACTTCGATTCGCGGCGAGAGGAGTACTTTTTCGACCGCCACAGACAAGCTTTTGAGGGGATTCTGTTTTACTATCAAAACGAAGGGAGATTGGTATATCCCGACAATGTTCCCACAGAAGTATTCGATGAAGAACTTAAGTTTTTTATGCTCCCCGTCGAGCCAGGCAGCTGTGAAAAGTTAGAAAACGCTTTACTTGGCGATCGAAACCGCTCTCGCCCGCTCAACGTTTGGCAGAGAACGTTGTGGGAGTTGTTCGAGTTTCCTAATTCATCCTTGGCTGCCAAAATGTTAGCTGTTCTGTCACAGGTGTTTATTATTGTATCTATAGCAGGTTCTTGCTTAAAAACTGTCGAATCCCTTCAACCAGAGCGTGTCAGAGAGGCAAAAAACTACAAGCAAAGTAACACATCCGTTTACCCTGAAATAAACGCAGGTGAGCCGTCCACGCTACCGGAAGACGAATGGTTTTCATTCGACCTTGTTTGTTACAGTTGGTTCACTCTAGAGTGCGCCGTGCGATTGCTCGCGTCGCCAAATAAAGGCGAATATTTCAAATTGATTCCAAACTGCGCCGATTTTGCTACGATCCTAATTTTCTATTTGGAACTCATTGTAAAAATGACGTGGCCTTCAGCGAAGACGCTAGTGCGTTTATTGGAGACGTTCGCAGTCATTCGCATCTTAAAACTGTTACGCTACTGGGAAGGAATGAAAATCCTGGTGTTGACCGTTGCATCAGGCGTGCGGGATCTGGGTCTTTTGGTAACATTTGCGACGACTGTTGTTATTTTGGGATCCAGCGCTGTGTTCTTTGTGGAACTCAATGAGAATGAAGACAGCGACTTTGAGAGTATTCCTGACGCGTTTTGGTGGGCGATAATTACAATATGTACTGTTGGCTATGGAGATAAGGTCCCAGTCACTACCATGGGAAAGTTTATGGGCGCAATTTGCGCTGTTCTCGGTACGGTGACTGTTGCACTTCCGTTATTCCGCTTCGCAGCTCACTTTCGCGCAAAAATCGAAAACTCGACTTATATTCAATCATACCGCGATCGAAATATTAATGGTATGAGACGAAAAAGTCGGTAAAATCGCCGTAATAGATGGCGTAACTCAGCGACAATGCAAAGGTCGAAGGCTTTCAGGTATAAAGCGCTGAAATGTATAATTCTAGGGAATCTAACACCTGAAGCGCGGCTGATTTAGGCAAAAGGAGCATTATAGTTTGAAGAAAAAAATACTAATTACAAAAGAGAATTGTGTTGTGAATGAATTGAAAATTCACCTTGTAACGTATGTATTTATGAACCACAATCGTGTTGGTCATTTTTCCGGAAAAAGAAGGATTGAATAAATTATTACTATTTTTAATATCATTCACAAGTTCTTGTTTTCTCAAAGTAAACTAAGACGAGAAAAGAAAAAGAAATCAGCATTGCACAACAAAATTATCTTGTTACAATTCAGGAAAAAATAAAAATGCCCAAAAATTTTGGGTTGTAGATTTTATTTATGTTAGTTTGTATAGAGGAAACCACAGGATGAAAAACAACATGCTATGCGAATATTGTAGATACCGCCGCGAGCATTTATTCAAAATTTAAATTCGTCTTTGTGAAAAATAATTTCTTTGGTTTTTCAAAACAAAGACAAAATAATAAGAATACAAGCTGGTTTCTTTGTTTTAAATGTATGGCACTTATTGAAAAATGTCGTTTCTGAATGCGTTGTATATGTTTGGTTTAATGAATGACAATTTTTTCTCTTCGCTAAGCCTTTGAGCTTCTGTTTTGATGTAATTAATGAAACTTTCTGTTTTCGGCAATTCTAGGCCGGCAAATCTTTGTTGTGGCTAACGGCGAATCTTGCCACGGAGCTTAAGAGTTGCAGTTCATATTATTTTGGACAAGCGGAAAGCCTAAGCCTAAGAAGTCATTTTCAATTTCAAAATATCGACCTTGAGACGGAAGTGTGTAATTAATGTTGGCACTGATGTTGGAGACTGGGAAATTCAGAAACTTCTGGGCTCCAGGAGATAAGATGCCGACCCAACTGCTGCGATGCGAGACAAACTTGTTTTGTCTTTCTTGTCATGCACGACGCGCAGCATTAACTTCACAGAGAACTGTTTTGACAGTTGCTAAATATAATAAATAAGGTTTAGTTGTAGCCCAGTACTCGTTGAGGTTTACCACTGCAGGCCAGGTCCAAGTGCGCGCACTACGGCTCTAAAACAAGAACCCGGGCGCTAATCCAGGAAAAATAGTGACCGTTTTCCGATAACACGAGCGCCAAAGGCGTGAGCTTTAAGGGTGCGGGGGCGGGGGGCGGGGGGGGGGGGGGGGGGGGGGGGAGGCGAGGCGATACGACGGTATGTTCCTCCAAAAAATGTTTTAGATTTTGATGTCCTGAAGTGCCATGTCAGGGATTTTGAGTTACCCATCTTCCTTGGATGAGGATAATTTCGTCAATATAATTTCCATACTGTAATGATTTTGGAGTAACTCTAAAACTATAAACTTATTAACAAGTGATCTGACCGATTAAAAAGAAATTTTATCGATTTCCGTAAAACGGTGAAGTCACTGGCGGCCAAATTCAAGAATTTTCTTCCTCATATGCCTATGGTTAATATCATGTTCAACATCATCTTTTTCTCACTAATTTTCGCGGTTATTTAATTTAGCGAAAATGTCACAACCCAATGTTACAAAAATTCTGCAAAAAACCTGTCTTGTTACGACATTAAAGCTTTCTAAATAACAACAGAACTAAAGCTACATCAAAGGTTATGAAAATCTTTACAAACGAACGTGGCACTAGCTCAGTCCCGGGGAATTTTTTTTCGTGCATATGATTGTAGTTGCCTTTTTGTTATATCTTCATTCCAAAACACAGTCCTGAAATCTGCAGAGCAATACGGTAATTTTGTCTGTATGCAACTTGGGACTACAGAGGTAGAGTCACTTGAGGATTTTAGAGATCCTTTGAGCTTTGTCGGCTTGGGCTTTCGTGACTGGTAGATGAATTGGTCAAGGGGAAGAGATTAGAATAACAGCAGTCCATTGGTCTGTTGGGTTACTTACAGAAACGTAACACTTTATGCGACACATTCCGCCCACTGTCTTGCCTCCAGGCGTCCCTCCTTTGTCAGTGGAGCGCGGTGCGCGTGGAGTTGTGGGCTTGCTGACGGAAGAAACGTAACGGGGCCTGGAGATGAGGCAATGGCGTTTATGCTGATCCATAAGCGTCAGTAAATAGGCCATTTACGAGTTGCTTTTGCCTCATTTTCAAAACGAGTCCTCGTGCGAAACCATTCATACGAATACGACTTTGATTTGCATGAAAATGGACGTGCAGGTGATACATATTTTCACACAAATGGTTTTGACATAGAGGTAAAAAGTAACCCGGAAATGGTCTACTTCGCGGCACTTTGAGATTTCAAGTCATGAGTATTGTCACGCGGCTTAATTTTTTTTCAATCGCTTTAAAGTGACAATAAAATAGATCTTTATTTATATATTTATACTTTATTTTATTTCTTTATCTCCTTGCAACCTTACATTTCTTACCAATCCTATCGATTATCATGCGGAATTCACTTTACATTGTAATTTAATTAAATGGCCCAGATCTCACGAATCTGATATTCTGTAGCTCGTCTAAAATTAATCGTTTATCACATGTACCATAGAAAGTTTAATTTGGTTATGAGGTATGTTAAACAGGAGTCCATTCAATCAAGAGAAAATGTTTTAATCAATGAAGCCAGTTACTTTATTCGTTGTAAATCATTCCTTTTAGTGTGCTCTAGGCTCATTACATATATTTACATATATTTTCCCTAGGGAGTGGAGTTATTCCACCACCAACGCCTTCCCTTGACTGGGCTCGATTACTAGCGGCACTGGGGAAAATGAGCCCGCGCTCGATTTCACCTCCTGACCTGCGGATGAACTCTCGGAAGCGGAAGCAATTGCACTCAGTTGTTTGTGTTTCTCGTCCTCTTGCTGTTGACACGCGCAACTTTTTTCCGGAGCGATAAAATCTAAATCATCATTGGTTTTCATCTCCGTAAATGGTTCCCTCTCTGGCGTTTTTATTCTGTTGGCAGCGCGATGCAATTTTGGCGAGTCTTCCACTATCTCGCTACTCTCTGGGGTGGCCAGGAGAATTTTGACATCATCTTTCTGTTGATCTTTCGAAAAGGGCGCTTTAAATTTGTTCTTTTGTTTCGGAATTTTATCAATTCCATCTTCACGTGGGTCAACAGCGCTAGAATTTTTCTCGTCGCTTTTCACGTTTTCAAGCCCACAGAATGAGCTTTCTGTTGAACAACCGTCTCGCCAATGCAAAGGTAATTCCGCACTGCTCCTCTTCAGAATTCCTTTCCTAAGGATTGGAGCTTTGGTAGTCTTTCCTGAACCGCTGTTAAGGGCAAACACTGGTGGATTTGATGCTTGATCTTTGTACTGCGACTCTTTCTCTTTGTCACTGTCGTCACTAAACATAGTTTCCTTAAATGTAAACAGCGGAATATCGTTATTTGTTGGCGAAGCAGGTTTTGATTCCTGAGTGCGGGATCGTGGACGGCTGAAGAACTTTCTCTGACTCTTTCTCAACTGATCGATAGTGCAATTCTCCGTAGATGACGCGTCTTTAAAGCAGTTTTCATGCGTGCTTTCGACGGAGCTCTTTCTGTTAGCCATGAAGCTGTCGTGTGAGACAGTGTTCCGCTTAGGAATTCTTTTCCCGCTACCCTGCGCCAGGAATTCTTTAATAATCTGTCTGGAATCTTCATCGCCCCTTTCTTGTCTTGCGCGCTGTGCGATTCCAGCAACTATTTCACGTGGATTTACGGAATGTCCGTTTTCCTTTCTGAACTTGTTTGCAAGAGATCTGACTTCATTCCTGGCTTCAATAAGCGATAGGCGACGTTTTAGCGTTTCCTTGTCTGCCACAAGCCATCTACGAGGGTCGTTCTTTTCCAGATTGGAGTCTTTGCCTGCGGGCAAAATAGAAGAGGTTTAACTTTTATTAATTTTGCATTAAATAAAAACTCGGAAAAAAGTCGAAGCTCCAGATGGGTTTTGAACCTACGACCCTCCGTGATCTAGACTGCTGCTCGAACCACTGAGCTACTGGGGACTCCATGGTGAGCAAGGGTGAAATGTGCGTTTTTGACTAGAACCGTGAAATCGGAACAGGCACATGACTCTTAACTGCATCGCGCAGTCACATTTAAGCATATCTGAGATGCAACCATCCAACCACCAAGTGAGTCTTGCTAAATAAATAGCATAGTTGTATTTTTCAGAAAGACTCACTTGGTGGTTAACTTTTATTATGTTTATCAATGCAGATTATCCAAACCAGAAGTAAATCAGTTTACAAAATTATCATCACGCTGTTGATAGCAGCGGCGGGATCCGCCAGGTCCAATGTTTCTTTTCTGGTACATTGTACTCCGGACCGAGACGATTTAGTTCGCACCTTGCCGGGGAACTATGACTTGTGTTGTGTCAATGAAGCAAGACATTTCGATCCAAATTTTCTACACGGGGATTACAATAGATCTAGCTTGCTTAACTGTCTCTCCCTTAAGGGGCAGTATCACGAGAGGTCTTCCAAGTTTTGTGTAAGCTATGCTATAATTATAAAGGTACACTCATTGATAAAAAAAAATAACCCTTTAAACGACAAAAGGCATAAGCTCACTCTCTAAGATTTGACCAAACCATGATAAATGGTTTTTAGTGATTTTCATCCAAGTAACACTGTCAAACTTGAAAAAGTTGGCCCGATGTTTTCAAGTTTTCAAACCACTTCTTTTCTACCTTTCCGTAGCCACACCAGTTTTAATTTTGCGACCAGTACAGTGCCTTTTACTGAGCAAGGTTAGGCAACTATTAGTGGATTTCCAATTAATACCAACACCTTCATTGGATTTTCCTTGAAGTGGCACTAAATATTGGTGAGACTGCCTAGTAAATACTGTCCCATATTAAGTCTCCACGAGTCTATAGACACCCATTTTGGGAGGGCTGATAACTAAAATTAGCAAGCGGAGTACTTTATAATCGTCGGACTAGATCTGTACTGTAAAAACTGGGCCCAGATCTAATATTTGACATGTTAAAGGCTTACTAACCGCCTTGGTCTAGAGGTCAATCTTGAGCCTAATCATCAGACTAGGTTCCTCAGTATGTGCTATGTTACTAACCTGTATCTATGCCTTCATTTTCCGCCGTCTGGTTTAGTCGTTCTCTTCTCTGTTTCTCATACGTCTGTCGAGCAATCTTCGCCAACTGGTCTTTCACTTCGGGGTAGTACTCGATCACCTCCTCCAGATCCTTCTTTGATAGTCGGAAAAGATCGGAGAAGCCCACCGAACGGACCGAAGCGGTCCGGCGGTTGCCGATCCCTTTCATGTCAAGAATGCTTATCTCTCCGAAGTGCCGACCCGCCGAGAGTTTCGCTAAGACTGCTCCACTTTTGTCGACGACTTCTAACTCGCCTTGATTGACAATGTACATTTCTCTGCCGATTTCATCTTGACGACAAACATGGTCTCCTAGAATTGGAAATAATTACAACAGAAGAGTGACTTAATGAGCAAGAAAATAGTCAATGAAGTTCCCCTTTTTTGCAAGGTTTCATCCATACAGCTTAAAAAACAGCTCCACATGAATAAACGTTTCATCTACAGAGCGAAAATTTACAAGCACAGTAGTTTTTATGTACATGTAAAAGGGTAAAATTCAAACAGATCCCATCTTACCGGGGGAACAGAGCATGGGCTTTAACTTCAACACGAGTTCGCGTAGAAAGCCTGGATCACAGTGTTCAAACATTTTTACTTTCTTCAGCGTATCCAAGTTGACGTGTATGGCGATTTCTGCTCGAAAGTTGTCGTTGAGCTGCTGGAACAGTTCCTCCTCGCTGATGTCTTTCTTATATCGCCAGGCAAAATCAAACCACTGGATTACACGACGCTGCAAGTCCATCGGCAGCTGATTCGCGGCAATGTATTCCTTCATTCCATCCAGCTTAAATTAAGGCAACAGAAAGAATGAAACACATGCATGCTTAAGTAAATTATAAGCTTTATGTTTTTTTTTTTAAAAATAGGCCGTGTAACTATGATATCTAAGGATATGAAAATAAGGTGAAAAAAATTTCGGAGGCCTCAATAGCTAGAATTCGAAGTCATGGGCTCCACGACGCGCATCTGAATGCCAATACTGGGAAGAGAGAAAGAAATAAAAAAACGGGCGCTTTGCAGCTAAAGGTCACCAGGGGCGTAGCCAGGATTTTCCAAAGGGGGGTGGGGGAAGGGGGTCACACTATGTCACACCCAGGCCACTTACATGCGTGGTCCACTGCAGATGTTCGGTCCTGAAACTGGAGTATGTAACTATCTAGCACTAGAAAAGATTTATGGCATGTTGATTCTTCGGATTCGCGCCTTTTCGCCAGCTGAATTATAAGTAACTGAAAAACAGAAAAGCTGACCGTATGGTTGGATTGAACTATTGTATTTCCAATATTTCGTCGCCTTGCCTAACACAATAGTTCAATCCAACCGTACGGTCAGCTGCTTTTCTGGTTTTCAGTTACTTGTATCGCTACATTTAGCTGATCAGATCCAACAGGATCCGGTTCCTTTGTTTTGTCGTTTGCCCTCGCTAAAGTTTAAAGTATGAATTATAAGGTTTGTATGTTTTTTTTGTTGGGGGGGGGGGGGGGGGGGGTTAAGGGCATCCCAGGATCCCCCTAGCTACGCCTGGTCACATGCTACAAAATAACACCTTCTTGGAGAGCAATCAACGCGCTGGGACATCTAAAACGAGGAGACTTCAACCAGCCATGCTTGGCTTTTCTTTGTTATGGATGTCCCTGAGCATAGCTTGCATGCCCTCCAGCAGGGTGGTATTAACATGTGACCTTAAGCTGCAAAGGACGCATTCTCGAGGAGGCAGCGTGGCCTAGTGGTTAGGGCGCTGGACTTGTAATCCGGAGGTCTCAGGTTCAAATCCTCCTCCCTGCCACTGGATGGATTTATGTTCGGTGGCCCCGAATTCAACTCCTCCACGCTTTGTAAATAGCCAACTGGTCAGCCTCCTACCAGTCGGGATTTTTAACAAATTTCTGTTCTATTTGTAATAATGTTTGCTTATTTACAGTACAGTGTCCACAATTAGTACAACGGTGCTAAATACTCTGACACTTAAATAAGGTGATTTATTATTTGTTGTAACGAACCTTTCTGTGATACTTCTCTCTGTGTCTTCGCAAATCCACGATCATATCTGCTGCGTTTCCCACAATTGTCGCAAAGATTAGAACGCCACAGAGGTACGTGAATATGCAGAACATCAGACTCGTCGTGGTCTGGGGCGCGACCTGTTTTCCTGTACCCACCGTTGTCATGGATACCAGTGAACGGAACAGGCTGTACAGGTATTGTGGACCGACCTAATGACGCAGGATAAGGCTGAGTATGATGCTAAGGGCTGAAATATTTCAAGGGGTGTAGAAACTATGGTTGTTATAGTGAGTAAAGTAGATGAACTCTAAATACTTGAATTAACCATGTGCTCGGGTACTAAGGCTAACGCTATAGGTCCGCAGTGCGTGCAGAGAACTTGATACTTTTTAGTTGGCTTATTTACATAAAATAAAGCTGCTACAACGTGCGAAAAGTTGACTTTGTGAGACACTAACACGACAGAAACCGATAAAGGAGGGTTACAACCTTGGAAAGCTTGTTGGGACTTGTCAGCACTGTGTAGGAGTTAAATGATGCCATTTCACTTTTATTTACTTACCTCAGCCCACTGGTTTTTAAGCTCTGGATGCACCCATTTGTCGACTCCAAACCCTTCCAAGTAGGACAGGAGGAAGTACAGGCAGGCCACCCAATGAATGATAAGGAACAGATAGTGGATGAGTTTTAACAGGTTAAAAAGCTTGGGCCGACCGCTATAGATCTCAACGCGGTCGCAAAACAAGAAAAACCGGTGCGCCTTCAGAAGCCTACCAAATCGCAGAGCGGGCCTGGGGCCTAGCACCAGGAAGAGTAGATCAATGGGGAGGATAGAGATGCAGTCTAAGAAAAAACCGCGCGACTTAACGTAACGTTTAGCCAATTGTTTGGTATCCGTCACAATCTTGCCATCCAGGAAATAACCCGTGCGAAACTGCACAATGATATCCAGCAAGAATATGAAATCGTAACTGTAGTCGATGGCCATGAACGGGATAACATACTTCTGCTCTCGCACGAAAAATGCCACGCGAAAAATAATTGTCCAATAGTTGTACAGGATTCCGAGAACAACTGTGAGCAACCAGAGGAAATACACGTCGCCAGAAGGGTCAAAGACAAATGTAAAATTACAGCGCCAGCGACCTTTCTTGTCAAGACGGGCGTCAGATGTATCACGGGAACTCCCCGTCCCCTCCGATGTGGGGCTCTGCACTTGTGGCGAATTGGAAGCCGATCTGCGCATGAGTGGTCGGCGCCAGTCCCTGTCGTCCTGATAAGTACCAGTATACCGCTCTAACCAAGAGTCGCGCGATCTTCGTCCAGTTTTCTTGTAAAACTTTTGAAGTGATAAAACCTTAAGAACAGAACCTGCAAATCGTGTTTGTCCAGTAGATTCGATAACAACCCGGGGAATTTGTGGACCGCCGGCCTCCATTTGATCCGTGGCATGATTTCCTGCTGTGGTTAGGGAACTTTCGTCTTGAGTAAGCTGTGACGGTCTCTCCATTTTTTTTGTCGTCAGCGCAGGTTTATGCCAAATGCCTGCATTGGAAGAAATAAATATATGCTTTCTATCATCAAATGCCTAGCCAGTATTCTATGAACAGCATACTTTGAAAAGCAAAACTTACTCCAGCAAGGTTACAACAAGTGCAAATTAGTTGTTGCCAACACCAACGATTAATTACGGAAATGTGTAGAGCACATTATTAACAGAGTCTTATTGACACTACTTGATGCGAAAACACGTTTTATGCCGACAAACGTTCAGCGATTCAACAAACTATTTTAAGCTTTATAAAACGGCTTTTCTTGACTTTGTTCACAAAGCTTTCAAAGTTCGAATCATTACAAGTTTGATGACGAATAAAATATGCTTCGTTTCGACTTATGCCATGCGAGGCAAACGACCTTGTCTTAATGACTTAATGTCTTCACTTTTAGCATTAATCACAGAACATGAATTACAATTTCTACCACGGAGAGGTGAAAATCATATAAAGAAAACTACTGACATCTCAACGCTCTTCTCCTTTTCACAAGGACATACTGGCCCGTTGTAAAATAAAGCGACTTCACACAAGACCACATGGTGTCACCTGTCAGTTTTACGTCCTATTATGCACTTCTAGTGAGTTTCGCGTCAATGGAAGTGTTTAAATGATAGATGGCTTGTTTATGGTTCTACCTGAGCTATAAATAGGAAACCTAATGATACGTTTTGAAGCAATTAAAACAACAGCAATTGGAAATTCACTTCATGGTACTGCCTCAAAACATGCATTGGATAGAGTTTTTGGGAAATTAATTTGGTAACGAAAGGGTTGGAGTGGTTTTACACGATCGAGGTGAGCATTTTATACCACACGGTTCAATTTTTATCGAGAAAGCTTCCTAAATGATTTCTTTCCCCCATGGCCTAAGTCTAGTTTCACTTTTTCATTTAACATTTCGAAAAGGAGAAAGGCTTGAATTATACCTTCAGTTTTGCGCCAGTTTACTTTTCATTCTTCATCCTCAGAAAAGGCTTGGCGGTACTTTCAAGTGTAGAAATTGTATTTAAAAACCAGTAGCCTATTAGTCGTATATCCTGAGGAAGTTTTATGTGGTGACCCATTTTTGTCACAAATTCAATTGAAGATTCATCACTAAATCTCTGCCGAAACTTTAAGTAGTTGGCGACAGAAATTCGAATTATAAACCAACTCGAACAACATCTTATCCTGACACGCGTGAGTTTGCTAGTTATGACATAAATGACTGTGTAACGAACAAATTAACACTACATAACTGTAATTTTCCTTTCAACAGCTTTATAAAAGTAACTTCACAACAAATTGTAAAACGACATGTAAATTGTCCGAGTGAAAAATTGCTAGTAATTTACTGCCTTTGAAGGTAAAACAAGCTGCTAATGCAAGCTAATGCAGATTGAAATTCCTATCTGATTTTCATATTTTCTGATAATTATGAGTTTGGAAAAAATAAGTTTGTCGAAACTCGATTCCCCCCCTGCCCCGCCAAATTTCAAATACCAAGCAAGAGACATGTGGGCAAGATTTTGAGGCTAAATATACCATGTATCGCGGGAGGTAGGCTAGATTACCAGCCGCTGTTCGAGAAATGAGCCCGGAATCGAGCCTAACTGTATAGGGGCTCAGTATAACCAAAACATTCTATTGTTTTGGAAAGTAAATCTGCATTTCAACCCATGGGTCTACAAGTCGGAAGTCTACGGTATAAACATTTTTTTTTTAAGCGACAAATGGCTTTCCGTTTTGTCGCCGAGACGAAAATATATATATGTATATATTTTTAATGAACAGATATATAGTCGACAGCGTGCACAAAATTATTGATGAGCAGTTGGCAAAAACAAAATTGGTAAACTTCACTGGCATGTCTTCAACTTCTTTTCGCACAAAATATGTACCAAATGCCTTTTTAGCATGCCTTTTTATTAAATTCGTACTTTTAATGGATAACGAGTGTACATAAAAATAACGATTTTGGACCTGACTTTTCAGGCGGCTATATTCATTGTATTCACAACATTGACAATGGATAAGCTAAGGAGTCCGCTTAATACTCACCCAGAACAACTGTCAGATATATCATTATGTAGCCTTTAATTTCAGTTTAGTAACCTTACCTTAAACTTACGGTGTTTGGAAGCCTTTTTCCACGGGGGCTCTCATGAAGTTATAAACTAAAAGTGGAATATTTTCCGATATTTACCCTACGGGAGAAAGATAACGCGATATCAGGTGCTGTTTGGCGTCTTTCTGTCGGTATACAAGAAATTGCTGGTAAATATTATTATTCTAATTTTCAATTGTATATTACTTTGATCAAAAGTGTTTTACAGCTTGTATAATTTCATTGAATATTAAGATTTTCCTAGACTAAATATAATAACAATTCACCAAGAAGAGACCCAGAAGAGGGTTTGTTTGTTCTTGTTAAGTGGACAGTCTTCTTGAGCTTCGTTCGCTCTCATGTGCGTTGACAATAAAAACTCTAGTTGCTGAGAAATAGCAACATGACACCGGCGTCAGATTTCTATTCAAACGTACTAGTCTTTGGCTCAAACCGAAATTGACTTACAGATCCTTTCCTGATTTTAAAAATTCTTGTCACGTTGAAAACTATGTACCGCTGAATTTGAGAAATTTGATCAGCCATCGATCAAAACAAAGGTGAGGT
This sequence comes from Meandrina meandrites, assembly GCA_963693305.1. Lineage (NCBI taxonomy): Eukaryota > Metazoa > Cnidaria > Anthozoa > Scleractinia > Meandrinidae > Meandrina > Meandrina meandrites. The sequence continues at coordinate 30,348,652 of OY855911.1, read as the reverse complement.
CTTGTTGATATGAAATGGTTTCTCTTGGATCCTTGCAAAGTTGCAAGTTATTCTCGGTTTTACTGAATTGTTTTCATTTGACGGTGTTGTGACGGCTTGGAATTCAAACAATCGTTATTGTTACGCCTTCCCTTATCCAAAAATATATCGGTGTTTGCACGGTACGTAAATGTAGTTTGTTGTGAATTTTTTCATCAGTTCTACGGTTTCTTAGCGATGCTTGTAGTCCCGGGTCACAGACTAAAGTGAGCGTGTTTCAAATTGTTAAACCATTCATTCATTATGATATGTTTGGTAGCACAACGAATATTTTCAATAGAAAACTCAGGTTTCCCACCCCCTGTGGAGGCAAGGTTTTAAAGTGAGTATTCGGAACATATATTTTAATGAGAAATTTTATATTTTGTTCCTTTTTAAACACAAACCACATATTTAGTTTATGCAATCTCGCAGGTGTAGCCGGCCAAGAGAAGTTACCTTCGTCGATAAGCTTTCTTCTCCGTGTGCAATTTCTTGGACAAACCTACCGCTAGCAAGCCGGTCTTCGATGCGAAAATAGGTGGTTTTGAAAATTGACAATTACGAGGTATGCCTTCTAGTTTTATCGTTTAACTTTATCAAATAATATTATTGTAATCAAAGTTAAGGCACTTATTATCTTCGCATTAGCGGGTGGATACTTCTCTTCGGGGTGGAAACTAACCTCATAAAATTACCTCGCGCAGTTTCAGCGAAATGAAATTTCAAAGTGCCACAAGCTCTTGTTCTCTCGCTATCCCCCATTTTAAGTGATTCATTTAGTCATAAATATACATGAACATTAATTAACAAGAAAACCTCATTGTTGAGAGCTTTTCTTCGAAAGTGCAAATAGTGGAAGGCTTAGATTCTAAGTATAGCCAACATTGTACAATAAACCGAAGCACCGCGCGCGTGTATTTACGAGAGTACATAGTCCAAGTCAGTCTTACCGGCAAAGAGGATATTCTGATCAGCTTAGGTAAAAATATAAGTACAAGTCTTCAGTGAGAAACAAGCCGCCAATATCGTTCACCTTGACAGACATTTAGCTTGAAACCTGACTCGAAGAAGCTATCGAACGCTTAAGTGTTTTTCCAGTCAGTAGTTTGACGGCGGCGTGGAAACTCTGTAAGTGGCGGTTGAACATTTAGCTTGAAGCTCATTGAGTACGAAAAGTTTCCATATAAAATACAGTAAAGGTTAATTTTTTGTTGTTGAAGTTTCATTTTCCATCATCCTATTTATTAATCGGTTTGACAGTTCATGATTACGGAAAACTTTTATCGTGGAATAAAAACAACTTTACCTCACCGGTAGCGGCCTTGCTTTAGAACTGAAGTCTCCGGTTCTTTTATCAAACAAATAGATTCCATTTTGACGTGAGTCTGTTTTGTAATAGCTCACACAAGACGTCAAAATGTGGTAAGAACATCAGTGACCATTCACCTAGCGGCTTGTGGGCCACTTTTTTGTTCTTTAATACCACATATTTGCGCAGTTGTTTGCGTAGCCAATGAGATTACGAGTTAACCCGGTTCTGTCACAAAGTTTATGTACTCTCCCGCTTTGCAGCCGTTTCTTGAAGAAACGGATGCCAAGGAAACTATTGCACCATTTACACCAACAAAACATGTTTAGTTAAAACGCGCTTAACAAAATAAAATTAGCAACAGAAAAATGAAAGACTAAATTTTGCATAGGGTTCCAGTAAGCGCTAACCTGTGCTTTCATTGTGTAAATTTGAAGTTGCCAAACATCAGTTAGCAACTTCTATGAAGAAAACAATTTTAACTAACTAACAATCAGATTATTCGCTCTCAATTTCTATGGGGTGATAGTTGATAAGACGACGGCACCAATTAAATGATTTCCAATTATTTCTGTGAAGTGAAGTATGTATTATAAAGTAAAATACAAAAATGCTTAATATGTTACGAATTTTTCCATGATAATAATTGCTAGCAGATTAGATATTAAAAGCGGTAATATGCTCGTCATTTCTTCTCTAACTCTATTAGTGTAACCGGTAAATACATTTATTATGAGACCGCTTTTGTTCGCCTTAAAAAACAAAAGACCAAACGATGAATAATTTACAAACAGACTTGTAAAAGCAAGTCGTCCTGGAACAATATGGCAAAAATAGGTACAGATAGTATATATGTGCCTATTGTTTATACCACGAAACCATGGAAGAAGAATCTTTCACTCCAGCCACCAGCCTTCAGAACAGGCAGAAAAAGCAAGAAAACTTAATCTTTATACATTATTAATCGATTTTCTTGACTTCAAAGGAAACTGAGAATAACATGGTTCTAAAAATAACCTTTTAACCAGATCAGCTGTGTTAATACAGTAGAATCTCGATTTCTTGAATCTCCATGGAAACGAAAATTGGTTATCGCGAAGTTTCAGAAATTAATAATAATAAATAATCTTTAATGTAGAAGCCATACGTCGCAGAGTGGTTTACGGTAGGGTCTTCTATTAAGAGTAAAGAAATGTAAAAATTTAGGCCGGAAATAAATAAATTAAAAGACGCTAATTTAAGACTATATAGAACAAAAAGTATATACAAAATAATAGATAGGAACAGAAGTACATAACTTCTGATAGGAACAAATGAAAAAAGAGACAAATTAGAAACTATGCTTGCTACATTTAAACTAGCACTTAAAATTCGGCTTTGGATAGGCCACTCTGAAATGACACTATGGTTGGAAATTTTCTATGTGTGATGTCTAAGGTGTTCCACACAACTGCAGCAAAATTTAGAGTGGTCCAATGTCCCTATCTTCGTCTTCTTGGGACTGTAGTATTGACAGATAATTTGATACATACAGTCAGAGTTACTAGCTGGCCACACGTGATCCAGTTATTGGGGACACTTTATTATATAATTCATAATTTAAAAAAACAAAAGAAACGCGCAATACAATTTTGTATTTTTCTAAACTTTTGAAAACAACAAAAAACTCCGTCAAATTACTTGATAAGAGTTTCCAATATTAAAAAGAAAGCATATCACATTGAGATTTTGTAGAATAAATCTGAATATGTACAATCTCAAATTGTCGACATCATAAAAATTCTAAAATTCTAAAAATTCTTTCACGTATTGTAGACCTGAAAAACAGTAATCGCTATGCAAATTTTGGTCAGTCTGTCAGTGCCTAGAGCTTCGATAGGAAATAAAGCATTTCTAAATCTATGATGTTCGAAATGGACGTGTTTCTAAATTATCAGAAAAACTGTTGTTTTATGTCATTTTTCATTTTTTAAAACTGATAATTATTTTAAAATGACAGCTTTAGAGCTACGATGTTAAAGTGAATGACATTGATGGCAGAATTTACTACTTTCATAGTTTCGTGTTCAACTTTATACACAGAAGGACTAAATACTGTAATTTTCCCAAAATTAAATCTTTTTTGCAATATCTCGGTTATGAAAAACGCTACAAAGTAATAATTTGAACAAAACGTTTTTTTTCTGCTTGCTCTATTTAACAATTAGATTATGAGCTCGAGATTTCTATGAGGTGATAGTTGATAAGGCCGAAGGCCGAATCAACTGTCACCTCGTTGAAATTGAGAGCGAATAATCTAATTATTTAAATAGAATTCTAACTCATTTTCCTTCAAATAGTGAATTCTAATTATTTTTCTGCAATATGAACTGGTGTTAAACTTCATGCTTTAGCAAAATCGCGCACGCGGACTGAATTTTCATTTGACACTTTCAGTTGTGAACTCACGCTCATCAGTTTATTCAGTAATTTTAACGTTTTAAACTCGTGCAACTGTGAATTTGCTTCTTTTAGTCTTCGCGGGAATTGAATTATCCAATAATGTTTCTAAACTTCCTCCGAAACTTCGGAGAAACGAGAAAATGTCGCCATTCTGTAGATAGTCCGGGAGCTAGAGGCGCAGAAATGATTTTTTACACTGCAAGAGTACTGAAAAGATTTGACGACGGATTTCAATAGATTAAAACCTCCTCTTTAACGCTAGGTAGTTTGTGGTTTCAAATTGTGGTATACGTTTTGAGTTATTGCTATGTTTTTGTAAGTCGGCACGTGTAAAAAAGAGATTAACATGAAAACGAGGCCAATAATCACGGCTCAATATATTCAAAGGACTTCCTTAAATTACCCCAAAAATTTTACCTAGATATCTTATAATACTCTTAGAAGTCGATTTGGACAGAAGCAGCACCGCCTTATAAAGATATCACGCGATATAGGTCATTGACTCGTGCAAAGTAGCGCAGCATCTTCGTTCATTGTTAAATACTAACTAAAAAGTTTTGCCTGTGGGAATACAAAAACACATTTGCACGTTCAATATACTGTTTTTAGTCTAAAAAAGAAAGAAGATTTCGAAACGATCAACTTTGGTTCCAAAAATTTGAGCAGCAGCTGTTAATCATATGTTTTTGAGGAGTCTCGTTTTCAAGCTGAACGATGGTGATCAGTCGCGGATGAGATACAACTCAGACAAAGTAGGCATGGCAGTATTATTGTCAAAGGTAAGAGTCTAGAACTGTTGTAGCAATATTCTAACTACAATATTTGAATGTTCTTTTGTTTTATTTCTCCTGGTAATGTTTTCAATACCTAATTTTCGCACGCCGAAAAATAAGGCGGCAAAATGTTATCTTCCACATGCTATTATTATAATTGTAGTCGCAGGATTGACGCCGTCATACGATATTTCTAAGGTATTTTTCAGAATATTTTCAGAATTGTAAAACAGTATTGTGAATACGAAACAACCCTTGAAAGTGAATGCGTTGATATTTGTAAAACTGCATTATTTGCTGTATAGCTTACCGAGCTAACTTTCTTTTACGGAAATATTGAAATAATGATAAGGCACAAAATCTGAGCAGAACCAAGTAGTCGTACCTTCTAATATCTCCCCCAATGTCTTTATTCAGGCAGCAGTAGATAACAACGACATCAGCGAGGAAACCCTTGGTGGAAAGAACACTACGCATGCCACCACCTTAGCTGTGTTCCAAAGAAAGTCATTTGGTCCTGAATGCCAGCCTAAAGTCGTTGGTAATCACTCCGTCAGAAAAAGATTAATCGAAGGTGGAAAGTTCAATGATATCCTCGAATTTTCATCCCGAGTAAAGTGACCGCCTGTAACTACGTTTCTAGGAACTTTGCAGGATGAAACTTTCCAAGTAGCTGGAGATAAGTACCTTGCTTCCTGTAATACTGATCTGGTTTGGGCCTTAACTCGAATGTCAAGACCTTTACTACAAGAACCAGAAGAAGTTGATCAACAAAAGCAATCTGTTCCAATTTGGAGCGCTTTTAACGCATTTTTGTTTCCTGAAACGCCCTGCTCGTCTGTTGTAGGTTACTGCCCGATGCTACAGGGATCATCAACAGAACGTAGCACAATATACACTGTCCTGAAGCAAGTTCAAAAGATGTGTGAAGTCATTGGCCAGAAAGACGCAGTCATCACGTTTGATCAAGCCATTTACTCTAAGGCGAGACAAATTCAATGGTTTTCACCCGACGAGTTCAAGAACACGGTCATCCGTCGGGGGGGATTCCATGTTGCTCTGAACTTCTCAGCCCTTATCGGAAAGAAATATCGGAACTCCCGCTTAGAAGATCTTTTGATTGAATCTGGAGTGTACGCGGGAGGGCACAACGACGGCTGTGATGAAAGGAAAGTCGTACAATCGAGCAGTTCGGGCTCAAAAACTTGTAATGGAGGGCCCTCTTTCGTATAATGTGGAAAGTGTTCCTGGACTGGTTGAAAAGATCGAGAGGAGAGATTGAAAAGGATAAAGTTGCCGAGGAGCGTGATGTTTGCAAGCGTGCATTGGAAAGCAGGAAGAGAGTCCCGGAAAGTCTGAAATGAAAGAATTATTGGCCATCTTTAACACTTTTAGAGAAGAATTCAGTTGCAAGTCTCATCTTTTTGCCTTCTGGAACGAATAACCATGGTGTTGTTGCTTCTCCAGTTCCTGAAAGCAGAAAGAACAGGTGACTGGTCCTTACACATCACAGCGACATCTGAAATGACTCCCTTTTTCTTCGCCATGGACCGACAAAACTATGCAAAATGGCTTCCTATTTATCTTGCGGACATGGCAGCACTTAGCTCCAACATCCTCTTGTTCATAAAGAATTCTTAGATGGAAACCATTCAGTTAGCCGCTCAAACCATCCATTCTCTAAAGTCTCTACAGACATGGCTTTGGAACAATCCATCAATAGGGATTCAAAATCGAAAGGCGGGATCATTGGAATCAGCCAGAACCCAAATGCAGTGGATCGATGGTTCTTAACTAGCCACGAGCGTGCTGCCATTACCACGGCTTTAAAAGAGATGTGTAGCCTAAATGATTGCAATGAAAGCAGTGCACACAAAGAAGGGTCATCCAAGAGAATACATCGTGACGAGAGTGACGTTCAGAAGTTTGTTAGCTGTTTTGAATCTGGGTTGATGACAAATCCATTTTCCGAAGATGTCGACTAACTTTTAAACATCGCAAGTGGTGTCGTCCAGCCAACTGATATCGATGAGCGCTTGGTGAAAAGCACGACAACAGGGCGCGCGCAGATGAATGAATTCATTCAGAAGCGTTTAAATTCAAACGACATCAGTTTCTGGGAGCCAATTCCAAGCCTCAAGATTAAAACAGTCGATCTGTCAGTGAAGCAAGTTGCTGTTAAAGCGACAGACGAGAAAAAGGGCGAAATGTAGATATGGAAGAAGTCTTAAGTTATGAACTCGCGTCCGTACCTATTTCTCTTGTTCACCCTGATGGTTCGTTGCGTAAGACTGCCAAGAATGTTCTTCTTTCCATCCTAGAAGAAGACGAAATCGCAGAACCAAGACTTCCCAAAAGACACGGGATATCTGTTACACACATTATTGACGGTATGGCACTAGTTCAAGCGAGAGCGTGTTCTGGAGCAGCAACATTTGGTGCCCTTGCATCTAAGTACTTCGAGATTGTCACCTCATCACTTAAAGAACGTGATTGCTGCAGGGTGGACATTGTATTTGATCAATGTTGGCCAGAGTCCATAAAGAATGCAGAGAGAAAGAAACGGGGTGAGGGAAATGCTTTGGAAGTCGTTATCAACAGCCCATCAACACCAATTCCTAAGCAGTGGCAGAAAATGTCAAACCCACGTAACAAGACCAATCTCGTCTCCTTCCTATCCGAATCTTGGCGTAAAACTGCCATGGAGCAACTTCTTCTACGAAAAAGTCTTGTCATTGGTGGTGGATTTAGAAATGGGAAGCTTGATGTGTCAATACAAAGGGGAAGTGCAGTGTTTGTAAGAACATTACACGCCGACCACAAGGAAGCTGACACAGGACTGCTATTACATGCCCAGCATGCTGCAAAGGATGGCGCAAGAGTTGTTATCCAATCGCCAGATACCGATGTACTTGTCCTTTGTGTTTCACACTGCGAAGAGATTGGTTGTCAAGGACTATGGTTCCGAAGTGGGGTCAAAGAACGAATTAGATACATCCCAGTCCACAAGATTGCTGCAAGACTTGGCAGACCGATGTGTAAAGCAATTCCTGCGTTTCACTCATTGACAGGATGCGACACTACGAGCTCTCTGTCTGGGATTGGAAAGAAAAATGCTTGGAAAGTTCTTTGCAGAAACGAAAGTCATCAAGAAAGCTTAGCACGATTCGGGCTAACGCCAAATGTAGACAGGAGTACAGCAGCACAGCAGCTCAAGCAGAGGCTTTCATTTGCAGCCTGTATCCTTCCCCAAAGAAGCCTATTTCGACTACGGATGAACTTCGTTATTCCATGTTTTGTCACAAGAAACAGAGCAGCGGGTCCCTGCCTCCAACGTCAGACAGTCTTTCGCTCCACATTCAGGGGTGTAGTTACCAAACATTTGTTTGGAGGAGTGCCTTGATAGCTACACAAAACATACCCTCACAAGTTGGACATGGATGGGAAAGCAGCGAAGGCCAGGTTCTTCCAGTGCTGATGACCAAGGAACCGGCACCAGAAAGTCCCGTGGAACTTGCCAGTTGTTGCTGTTCTAAATCACCTTGGAGAGGCAACTGCTCCTGTAAAAATTCTTCGCTTGCATGTACCGAGGCCTGCGTCTGTATGGGTGACAGCGATTGTGAAAATCCGAACAAGATGGTTGCTGAATCCAGCGACTCAGAAGATTCAGATGGCGAATAAGTCAACTAACTTACGTGCTACTACAATTTTATCGAGAGTTATTTTCAGAGACGTGTGTATGTAGATATGAATGAAAAGAAACGTTTACATATACATTAGCATCTATGAATATTATATTGTATTGTTAATTCGATTTCCAAAGCTATGATTGTATTATATATTTTCTTTACAAAAGAACAGTTTTTAAGTAGTTCTGCAAAGAATTTTGTTATAAAAAGTCACCGCAAAACGCGAAAACTCGTGCTTTAAATACAGTAGAGGAGTATATTTTACTGCTGGTGAAGTTTGATATATTTTCTGGAGGTCGAACATCATCTTAAATGGATTCGTTTTTCATCACAGTCCACTATCAGTGTCCCTCCTCCATTGGACATGAAATCGAGGCTTCTCTAAAATACGCTTGTTTAACGGGTTTCGCTCAACTTTTTTCCTACGACAAGTAATAAATTAAAAAGAAATACCTATTTTCAGTCTGGAAAGAGTAATTTAAATGTAGGAGCTTTTTTATAATTCCATGGGGAAAACGTTCTTAGATCGTAGTTAACAATGAAAAAAGATGCTGCGCTACTTCACATGAGACAACGACACATGTCACGTGATATCTTCACAAGGCGGTGATGATTCTGTCAAAATTAACTTCTAAGAGTATTATAAGATATCTAGGTAAAATTTTTGATGTAATTTAAGGTGGCTCATAACAGTTTAGCCAGAATTAGACATGCCTGATTTAGGTGTTCTATCGCGGCTATACCAATAGTTGTTAAGAAATTATTTTAGACCAAACTTGTACAAGTTTTATCAATGAACAAATTGACGTCATTGTGATGTCAAAAATCGTTGCCATGGCAACGTCATATGAGGTCAAAGATACTCTATATTGGACCTATTGAGGCTAATAACTAAAAAACTACTCGGTGAAAGTTCTTGATTTTGATATATTTTTGTCCAACTGACAAAAGAAAAATTTTTGCACATTTTTAAAAAAATCTGTAGGTAGGATTTAAAGCTACGTCATTTTTTTACTAATTTAAGGTGGCTCTGAACCCTACCTACAGAATTTTTTTAAACATTGTTAGATTGTTTGTTTTGCCCAGTAGGCAAACATATATGCAAAACAAAAACTTTCACCGTCTAGTTTTTAAGTTATTAACCTCAAACGGTAAAAAATACGGTATCTTTGACCTCATATGACGTTGCTATGGCAACGAATTTTGACGTCATAGCAACTGTAATTTGTTTATTACCAAAACCTTTACAAAGTTGTACTAAAAGTTTAACCTCAACGTTATTGGTGTAGTTGCAATAGAATACCAAAGACGGGAATATCTAAACCCCTTCGAGCCACCTTAAGGAAGTCCTTTGAATATATTGAGCCGTGATTATTGGCCTCGTTTTCATGCTAATCTCCTTTTTACACGTGCCGACTTACAAAAACATAGCAATAACTCAAAACGCATACCACAATTTGAAACCACAAACTACCTAGCGTTAAAGAGGAGGTTTTAATCTATTGAAATCCGTCGTCAAATCTTTTCAGTACTCTTGCAGTGTAAAAAATCATTTCTGCGCCTCTAGCTCCCGGACTAAGACGACCACGGCCACTGCACACCAATCGCTGATAGTATTCAATAGCTCAGCCAATCAGATTGCAGAAATTGCATTAGTATACTAGTAGAATTATACTAAAAGATATTAGTTTTGTAACTCTAATGAAAACCACCAATATCCAATGTGATAGTTGCCCTAGCAACTTATTTCAGTGGCGTTTCCCCATAGCTCTAACTGATCATGTTTCTAAGCCATGAAATTTCAAGAGTTGCGGCGCTGTCGTCTGGTTTGTAAAAAGTTGCGTGCGTATTATTCCATTTCTGTTACGCGTGAAAGAACCCAAATGACCAAAGGCATTGAAAGTGCTCGTAGAAGAATGGGTCGAACGACAATTCATCGCACAAAAAAACTTTATCTTACTAATAGAGCAGTTTTCAAATGAGTGTCGTAAAACCAAAACCAAAGTAATCACTCTGGCCAATCACAAAGGACACAGACAATCCAGTGAACCAATCAAAACTCGAAGCAAATACATGTAGCCGCCACAAAGCGCGGGAAAACGTGCGCGAGCAAGTCGCGATTAGTCTTGGTTTTACTTCTGATTGGTTGAGAAAGTGGCGCGAGAGTTTTAAGCCAATCACTGAGTGCAGTAATGCAAAACCAAAGCAAACACGAATTACTTTCGACACTCAAGTGAAAACCGCTCTAGTGAGTTCATTTACCACTTACAGTACTATATTCATATCAAATCAACTCTGTAACCAGTAACTGTGCTAATAAACAACTAATAACTGACTGTAATTACAAACAGTTTCACGGTATCAATAATAATTCAGATAATGTGTTCTATAAAGTTCCATAAACACCACCGACATTAAATTAGTTTTGTTCAGCTATATTCGGAAATCAGCTATTTTAATAAATTCGAATGCATCTTTATAATACGTAGCATCATTCTTTATTTCAAACTGTGAAAATGTCTTAAAATGGTAGCACAAAACCCTACCATGAAATTTTCCGAAAGTTTTCCTGGACACGATGTTTACATTTCGTTGCCTTCGAGGGAAAATTTTAAGCATTTGTAAAGATTGCCTGGCATTTGAATAAACTTGAGAGAAAATCTCCATAATTTTATGTACAAACTTTAAAAAAATACCAAAAAATAGATGTTTTCAAAATCGCTTTCACGTGGAAAGGTTACTTCATACAAAGCTAACGTGATAGAAAATAATTTAAAATCTACATTATCTGATTTTGCAGACGTATTATGAAAATCAATTTCATAGGCTTGCCTGTAACGTGTAAAAAGTTTAGCCCACCTCCACATAAATTAATCGTTAACATCTGCGCATGTAGTCAGTGAAGAGGGTAATATTGATCGGTTATGAAAAAAAATCAAAGGCATGAAAGATCGGGTTAAAATTTTTGCTTTTATCTATATTTCAAAACGTATTTCGTCTTTCGCTTTTTTTGGCTAAATATGAACCTTCCGATATAATGAGTAATTCGTGTGTAACTCATGGATCCGTTCCCAAGTAGATTAAAATTTTCGACTGACATTTTCTCGTGTTTATAATGAACACTCGACATGTCGAACAATATTCTACATGTTCCGTTCTTGTATCGAGGTTACATTGTGTGCACCCACATACTAAAATTAAACTGGAAATGTTTATAAATTATTTCTTCAGGAACCGGCTATTGCTAAAGTACTTTACCCGGAATAAATTGTGATGATTATCTTTCTCCTCGCTCCAGCGTCAATCCAAACCGGATAAATTCTCTTTGGCGTAACTTGTTCGAACACATACAATATCGGGCAACGCTATTGACAAATCCCCATTGATAAGTTACAAGGACATTTAACATGAACACTTTCAGGATTTTGAATGGGTTCTTGGCACGTGTCCTTTGTGTAGATACATTTCCGCGAGGGATTCCATGTCAAAGACGATTTAGCCTGGAGGTGTCGTTGTATTTTTCGGCCCCGACCTCAGCTGTCATCTACGTAACTTCTCCCTTATTAAAAGTGCTCTCGTGGGTGATAAATCCCAATTAAAAGTAAATGTTTCCATTTCACAATGCAAATAAAAGGTTTAAAAGCAAGTAAATTCTTCTAGGTGCCGGATATTGCTTTGTAATGCGAATTTGTTTAGGCTGTAGGGCAAATACAAACGCCTGCTCTGAGCTATTACCCAGGCATGAATGTCACTACTCCACAGATTTGTGTTTGATTCAAACGAGAAGTCGCGGTGATAGGTACACTCGTCTGTCAAACTGAAGAAAAATCGCCTCTTTTTGAATGTAAACGAAAGCCGCAATTTATCAGGGAAATTGGATGCGGCTGCTTGGCATAAAATTCGGAATATTTACACGGATTAGTTTTTGAAGAGTGTTTTGCTCTTGCGCGCTGACAAAATTAGAAATTGATGACAGGAAGAAGCTTTTTCTCGAGTTGCTTTGACGTCGCTAAATGCTCCAAGGCATGGAATCAAAAGGTAAGCCGATGTTTTTTATCGTTTCGCTAAGCTAAAAGCAGTGTTCCCTGTAAACTCCCTTCATAGGTCGAAATTGAATCTGATAAAATTTTAATTTCCGCTGTTTTTGCGGCAGGAGTTTTCGTATCGCTTTACTGTCGAAGAGGGAGGCAAAAATGAAATCTTTTGTATCACATCTCTCGGGCACTCAACTTTAAAACATCCGTGAAAATCGCTTTATACGTTCATGACCTCCCGCGGCGATACCCAATGACGCAAATTCAGTTAGACGAACTGATCGGAATGCAATTCTGTAGATTGTTCTCTTACTCACTACTTATATATATACTGCGAAAGGATGGAAAAAGACACCGTGGGGGTGTGTTGTAAAGTGTTTTCTTCGGCGTATTATAACCTCCACGTAGGCTGATGACAACAACCTTTTATCCTACCATAGAAGTGAAAACAATGAAATTTGGAAGCCATTAGCTACTTTTCTCGCCTCAATTTAAGGCCTATTTTTGTCATCTATTGCAAATCTTGTTTTCTTGAAGCAGTTGACATTTTTTAATAATTAAAAGTTTTGTTTCGCTGTTGGAAAAAAGATAGCTCCAGAATGGAACAGGAAATAATGGGGGAGCAAACGTTTTCAAGCGTATAGTTGGTTCAGTTTACTCTTGAAGAAATTTATCGGTATTATTAGCCGAGCCTCCCCCACTTAGCAGTGATATTTTGAATATGTTAATTCCTACCTTTTGCTTGAAATCGATTAAAACCAGGATGAGTTTGAAAACTTCTCTGCAGGAGAAAAAATTCTCGATTCCCGAGGGCTCACGCACGAAATCGATTATTCTGTTAAAAACTGCTTTTGCTTTTTCGATGTAAACAACTGGGTTGGCTGGCGGTGAATTTTTCTATTGCTTTCAATACTTAAATGATAGTCTTTTTATCAAAACAATCGCTCAAACTTATGAATTTTTCATGCGGAGACGTCATATGTAAACTTTAATAGATCCAGCAAACGCCGGCAATACTTGCTGCGGCAGCTGTTGACGCCGGCTACAATCCAATCGCCAAGATCGATTTTCTCGGTTTAATAAAATTGCTATCTTGTGTGATCTATCAAGGGTGATGTTGTAACACTTTGTCCAAGGTTTCGATGTCGGTTTTGTCGCCATGGTGGCGTAGAAATTGACATTGCGCTCTGAAAGTGGAATGGACTAGCTTTGTTGAATGACGAAAACCGAAGCAGCCCATTGTTCAACAGTTTTGTTGATTGTACAAGCATCTTGACCGCGAAGAAAATGCAAATAAAACAGCGGGAGATATCTTGGTATGTTATTTTCAATACATTTTTGCTCGATTAAAAGGTAAAAGCATTTCTTAATACCCCACGATAATTTTAAAACATTCTTAGTATCGAGATTGTAGTATAGTATTTTTTAGCTGAAAAATCCAGTTTAATTTAGCTATTGGGTATATATCCAGCTGAGTTTTACTTGTTTTCTGAGATAGTTAGAATATTTCACTATATCGAAACATAGTTATTTCTTTGCAATCTAACAGTAATTCAAGAAGTGATTTGCCATTTTCTGACGAACTTGCTTTTAGCTCAGTGTAGAGAAAGGTATCAGCGACATGGGTAATGCACATAATAATTCTACATTTTATTGTAAAATATTGTACAGAATTTCTTAATAGACTCCTTCGCAAACAGAACGTCAGGCGAGATTGTGCGTGCTCGGCAACAAATTGACAGTTCTGGTAAAATTCCATGAATGACACACAGTTTTCAAACAAGAAATATATAGCGATTTTTAAGTAAGATTCGTTCCTGTCAACATGAAATGTTGTACGGTAATGGCGGTGACGCACTTCTAAAAGAGGGAAAAATTAAACCCGCCGGAACGTAACATTCACAAAGAAAGTCGAACAAAATGAGCTCGTTACCAAGACAGGTTGTGTCTCTGTGTGACATTAAACCGGAACATGAGGGTACAACTTTCCCTGTCCAGTAAACAGCGATTTTTTGCTGGCTTTTGAGTTACTGTTCTTAATAACATAACAAGATTAACCTTGGCTCTCAGGCGAGTCGAAATTGTATTTGAGCCAACTTAAGTGGATTCTGGAATACGTTGAAACTTATGCACTGTCGTGCTACTGTCTCGCGTAACGAGTTGCCATTAAACCAGCAGCGGCAGCTGTTAGGCATGTGAGCATGCGTGATATTTTACACGGTCAATCGACTCAGCAGCTCATTTACTTCCGGTGTTAATCTGGAAGTTACTTTCGTTATTACATATACAGACACGGCAGATTCTCTTATGTCAAGCAGCGAGAATAATATATTTCGTGTTCAGCGGTAAATATAATAAGCGATTTAAATATTTATAACAAGAGCATGTAATGTTTTCATAGCAACTCGTTTTGAACATTGTCTCGTTCGCGCGTTGTGTTCTGTTCATGTGCCACAGCACTGTTTATTTTCGTCTCTAGCGTGCCAAAATTTGATTTAAATACCAAACTAATTTGAATTTATACACCTTGTAGTTCGATTGACCTTCGATAGAATCAAGCACTATAGCATCAGAATTATCTGCGAAAATAATAGGTAGATGAATTAAATAAAAGTTGAATGCAATCAAACCCAGCCTACCTTCTCGGTGAATTGACCATTTTCTGCGTTTCTGTCATCACACAAAAATGTCAGCTTGTAGATGCTTTCGTTTGGAGAGTGTTTCGTGGCAAATCGACTGTGCATTACGACAAAGATTTTCGAGTTCGCTGGAAATGCATTTAAATGAGCGAACTATAGCCATGCGTAATTACACTAACTTAAGTGCCCCTTTGTTTTAAATTCAAGAAAAATGCCAAGTTTCCTTTTCATTACACACTTTAACAAAGAGAAATTCTAGCTTGAAAGAACAGGAGATCCATTTAAGTATTCAACAGTGCAAGTTCCGCTCTCGCATTCGTCAGTTTCTAAAGCTTTCCCTTGATTACTAGACGCCAGGGGGTTTTCCGCTGTCGTTGCCAGTGTGTAAGTTCAAGTACCGTTTGACGCCCGATTTCAACAGCATCCATGTCTAGTGGAGACGAGCGGCCTTGTGTGGGAGCAGAAACATTGTAAAGCAAACGAGCCTCTTAAAAGGTGTTAAATGGCAAATCTCCCCAAAAATCGCAAATAACACTACTGTACGAGAGGAGTTTTGAACAGCCAGATGCATTCGCTGTAAAATAAACTCACTGCGTTTAAATTTTCAGATACGCAAGAGATTCAAAACGAAACCGCGCCATCCATCGACAGCAAGATGAATGAGGGACCAAGTCGAACGTCGAAGGTTCGCTTTTCCGCCAACCCAGACACATTTAGCGAAGAGGAGGAGGCGGACATACGACACAAGCGTCTTCTTCGGTACTGGTACAAAGGAGGAAGGAGGTATAGCGAGGCGGAGAAAGCTTTCTTAAACCGCGTGCGGATCCCTTCTGTAGGACTGCTGGGGGACGGAGAAACGAAAGTGGGCTGGTTAAGATTCTTCGACCCAGGAGGTTAGTAAATCTATATTAAATTTTTTATGTTGCTAAAATTTTAATCTGAACTGGAACAATTTTTTTTAGCTAAAGGAGAATTGTAAAAAAAAAAGCTGAAATATAAATGCACCCTGTTGAAATTAGCCCGGTGCGTGGCGCTCTGACATCGTGAAATGTTGTTTATTTAACATCCATAAATCAAAATAAAGTTCCATGGGACAATTCCGCTAAGTAAAATACGTTTAAATATTGCAAGAAGGCTTTCAAAACAGTGCAATCCGCCTTATGTGTTTGCACATATTTTACCCGTATTTTATCGCGAACTGTACCAGTTTTTATGACAAGTGCATTGATACGATGGCGAGATTGCTATGAAGCTTATTGAAAAACGTTTTAATGCACCCTCCGCGAAACTCGATAGAACCGTATTTGTTTCGTATATTGTTAAAAAAATTGCACTAAGCCGACACGAAAAGGTTAAAAACACATTCATCCGATGGTGGTGTAACCGATTCAATATTTTTATTATTTTAAATGTATATATAGATATGTAGTCAGTTAATTGAAGACGCTAGCATAAAAATTGTGACTTCGTCAGAGTGTCAATTGGAGCTGAGCTGCAAATTTGCTTTGCAAATTTTTGTTTTACCTTACATAAAATAACATTTGCCACTTACTGCTGAAATGAATTTTAATTAGACAGTACATAATCCAACACGTTTGGATTATTACCAGCAAATGCCCGTGGCCGTTCAATTTTCTGAAGCATTCTATTTTTTGTATGTTTGCTTGAAAATTTAGTCAGCGAATAGAAATTTTTTCGTAAGTACAAAGAGAAAAAGAAAACTAATTTGCTGTCTGGTTTTCCATACACTTGACGGAATAAATAACTACCTTAAAAGATAGACAGATTAAACGCTCCTTAATGTTTTTCCACTGAAAACTGTCAACATTAATTTACTGGCTTCTAATACCTCGCGGTATACCAACTGAAAATCCTTCCTTCTTTTAACGCAAGCTATATTTCCTCTGAGATTAAACAAATATAAATATCGCTAGTACATCTGCCATCATTCTTCAGATTTAGGCGATAGTCATTTTCATACTCCAACAATGTACTGACGTTTCCTCTAAACAAGTGAATAACACAAAAGCATTGCCAACAAACACTTTCCGGCTTGGTTCCCCGATAAAGCACCATAAAATCATTTGTTTAGCGAAAACGAGATCAAGGCTTGTTTAGCGAAAAAAAGAATCCAGTTTTGTTCAAATAGACTTGAAATGAGTGAATATGGTGTTGATAAGTGAAGTTTTACTAGAATCCGGATGTGATTGACAGGCGTATAATCACGTGTCCTTTGTTCAACTGCTAATTTTAGAAGGTTCGACAGCTGAAGAAAACAAGCTAGGTACCATTTCCCAGTCGGTGTAAAAAATCTTAATGGAGACTGGGAACCTGCTAAGCTCGCTTGGGTGTGCGGGAGCTTTTGGAAAGGCAAGATGGCTTCCATTGTTAGCTGAAGTCTTTTTCAAAACCAGAAAGCCAAAACCTCTTAAATTGCTATTGCTTTTGCAAAGAAGCTTCATTATAAACTTGAAACATGATTTAACAGTTTGCCTAAAGAGAGACAAGTTTGTAGGACGCTCTTAAGTGTGCTTCCCATGGGCAGAAAGGCAGCTAGGCCAATTTCCAAGCAGAATTTGTTAAGTTTAGATTTCAGCTGACACGTCTAGATAGCCAACTGGTCAGAATTTATCCTATCTATTTATGCAGTGACGGATCTAAAGAGGGTTCCCAGAACTTACTATTTGTTGAATAATATTACTGACCAAACATCCTCTTCCGTTATAGAGGAAGAAAACTTTATCTTCTCATCCTCCCAGTTTAAGGAAGACGCGGTCCATTTTACCCCCTCCCCTCCCTCCGGGTCCGCCGCTGTTAGTTTCAATTTGCATTAGTCGATAAGGTGGTGGAAGGTACTGCCATTATTGTAATAGCGCAAAAATCATTAATTTTTTTAATCATTAATTTGATCGGATCGGAGTTTGTACGTGAGTTGTCCATCGTATTAGATTAGACTCATGCCATTGGAGACAGTAATAAATTCTCACCGGGATCCCCCACTCCCAACCGCCCCAGGTTGAGATAAGATATGGGAAGAGGCGAGCCCGGAGGCGGAAAGGAGCGGGAGCTAAGGCACAATGACTAGCCATCGCTGCGGGATTTCCTGGCGTCCGTTTTAAGGAAGAGAGGAATAAACAGGATAAAACAGGACTATTTACACTTAACTCGCGTAAACAATATGCATAGCAGATTCCCTTGAGGATATACAGAAGTGCGGGAATGAGAAAGTGGGATCTCAATGTAATTAGGGGCGTTTGTGCATGAGGACTCCCAGTGAGAATAGTAAGGCCAATCCCCAGTTGCTTTGTAATGGTACAAAAGCCTGCTTAAGCAATTGTGCTCCAAGATAACTTTTTATTATTAGTTAGCTGATAGATTTTTATTTTTTCTTTGTCTTCATCTCAGGTGATAGACTGTATTACTGGCTTTTAATAGTGTCCGTAGCGGTGGTGTACAATTCGTGGGTGCTTATATTAAGGTCCTCATTCCCGGAACTCCACAAGAGACACGAAATTATTTGGATAGTTATTGACTATCTTTGTGACGTCATTTACATAGTGGACTTCTTCGTTAGTTCAAGAACAGGTTACATGGAGGACGGCATCATGCAAAAGGACATTCAAAAAATGCGGCGACACTATCTGCACACGAGAGCGTTTTACATGGACGCCGCATCCATTGTACCGCTTGACATAGCGTACTTTTTCATCAAGCACGAGCCCGCAATACGCATGAACCGTCTTATTAAGTACCACCGCTTATGGCATTTTCTTGACCGCACGGAGAGTCGGACAAGTTATCCGAACTTGTTTAGACTTGCATCCCTAATGCAGTTTATTCTTGTCATAATCCACTGGAATGCGTGTATATATTTTATAGTGTCACGTGAGATCGGGTTTGGCTCCGATACGTGGGTTTATCCTGGAATAAAAGGAGGGGCTAACTTGACAGAATTACATATGTCTCTTACACGGAAATATATCTATTCTTTTTATTGGTCGACCCTGACGTTGACTACGATTGGCGAGGTTCCACCACCAGATACTAACGTGGAGTATCTTATTGTCACCATTGACTATTTAATAGGTAAGTTGCAATAGTTCATGTAATATATCAAACACGAGAAAGCGTGTTTCATCACATTTCCAAACACCGAGAAGAGAGTTGAAAGTACGATGCGTAGCGGAGAAATTTTGACGAAGTTCGAGGTGTTTGGACGTGTGATGACACACTCCCACGAGTGTTTGATATACCTTCTCATTCGAAACTAAAACTACAGAGGAAGCAGAGAAATAAAAATCTTAAAAATCTATGCTAATTAAGATCAGATTTCAAACCACCGTCACGGTTCTGATTTCCTTTGTGTAAACTAGATGAATTATTAATGAGTTTGAGAAGGGGTGTTACTATGTTTTCGTAAAAAGCCCACTATGTTGTGTCAAGCTAAAGTAATTAACTTTACCAAGGACGGTGTCACTGTTGCTGGCGCGGAGGAGGGATTTGGGGGAGGTTCTCTCTTTGTAGCATTTTCGTCCCCAGAGCCGTTGTCCCTCTTTGCCGTAGGGGCCTGGAGCACGAGGAACAAGTGGCTTTCCGGAAACATGTTTTGATTGGCTAGATTTTAACAAGGAGAATTTAAAATCTAGCCAGTCAAAACAACCGTTTCAATATCCCTTTGTTATAGGATATTTTACAAGATAGTTATTTGATTGGCTAGATTTCAATCCTCTTTGTTAAATAAATTTGATTCTTTTTCTGTTCAGGTGTGTTGCTCTTTGCCACCATTGTAGGAAACGTTGGCAGTATTATCACTAACCAGAACGCTGGCAAAGTGGATTTCCAAAATAAGATGGATGGAATAAAGTCGTACATGCGATTCCACAAGATTCCGCAACATCTCCAGCAGCGAGTGATTAAGTGGTTTGATTATCTCTGGATGAACAAGAAACACCCTGATGAAGAAGAACTTCTGCAGTCGTTACCTGATAAACTGAGGGCAGAGCTGGCCATCCACGTGCATTTGGATTCACTGAGAAAGGTCGAAATATTTCAAGATTGTGAAGCGGGTTTTCTAAGCGAGCTGGTCTTGCGTCTTCGTCCGCAGTTATTTTCGCCAGGTAAAGGATTTTCGTTTTGCTTAACGATTGGCTGTGGGAGTAAAAGGGTTATACAAGGCCTCGCGCGGTCATAATCTTACCCCATTAGACAAACATCTCCAGGAGATTGGATCCGAAACTGTCTCCGATTGGTCGTTCAAAACCAGTAAACAACCAATCAAAATAAATGAAACTAAACACAAGAGGGCTGGGTCCGGCATCAGTATGGAATGTCAGACGTCTATTGAGCGCGGAAGACTTAAGTTCTCGTTACGAAAGACGATTACAGTACAATTCCGGATATAAGCCACCCCCCTCCCCCGCTTATAAGCCCCCACGTTTATAGGCCCATCTACCTTGAAACCAAAAAATACATCTGGTTATAAGCCACCCTTTGCGGGATGAAAGTACTGAACAGGGTCAACAGGGCTAAATGTTGCTTTATTATGATTTTTTAACTTAAAAACGTATTTCGATCAACACTGGCTCGTTTCGAAACGGTGTTTTTTATTCCGCTTATAAGCTCCCCCGGACATAAACCCCTCCATTTATAAGCCCACCCAAAACCCCTTACGAAGTTGCATAAGCCAAGCTTTGAAATTACATGTTGATTACATGCTTTACGTTTTACTTCAAAAGGCTGCCATGATGGCACCGAAATGTCGTTCTTTTTAACTGCAATGTTCTCTTTTTTGCAGGCGATTACGTGTGCAGAAAAGGCGAAGTAGGCAGAGAAATGTACATCGTGAACAGGGGCAAGCTGGAGGTGGTGTCGGAGACAGGCACCAAAGTGTATGCCGTGTTAGAGGCCGGCAGTTACTTTGGCGAGATAAGCGTGTTGTGTATGAGCGCCGCCGGGAACCGTCGGACAGCTTCGGTTCGCTCCGTCGGCTATTCGGAATTATTTTGCTTGTCGAAAAACGATCTCATGGAGGTGCTCGACGAGTATCCCGAGATAAAGACCAAAATCGAGAGTATCGCTAAGCAACGGCTAGAGAATGACAAGCGTCGAACGAGCGTGCTACTGTCTAATAAACACGACAAAAACAGGACTAGCGAAAACTGCACCGATACAGAACCTAGAGTGAAGAGCAAGGCTTTTGCTAAGTTGGAGGAAAGGATTGCTGTGCTTGAGAGAGAGCGAGAGGACATTTTGGAAGAAATGAAGCGGCAAAAAGAAGAATTTTCCGACAGACTAGCTGACCTTGAAACGTCTATGGCACAACTATCCCGAGAACGACGGAGCGATGGAGTGAGGCCTACCTCCAGATCTTTTGATTTTGTTTGGAAAAGAAGATAATTGCGTGCCGTTTGTCAGTTAGCGTTGCCTTTTCTGGGTCGCTTAAACGCTGGTGTTAAAGTAATTTCTATTCGCTTGTTTCGTACGACAATGAGCGATAAACACGGCTTAACGGTGCTGCCGCGAAATTTCATGCTATAGGCTTTTAATGTGAATGACTGGCTGTCTGAACAAAGTGCAGAGAAATTGCTTCGTTCTACAGAGATAATCAGCCACATTATTCAAAGCTAGCTTCTCGTAATATATATAAAATACGAGAAAGTAGAGAAACCTCCAACCGTATATGCCAAGAATATCAAGTACACAAGCAGAAAAAGCAAAAATAAGACGCTACACCATTTAATACATTCCGGCTACTTTTTAAACTGCTTGCTTTCAAAGCTTTCTCTGCGTGCCCGTTTATACATGTATATGAGTGCTAGCAAATGTTTGAATAGCAAATACTATTCCAGTCTTTATACCATAGTTCCTTTCTTTGAAGGAAAACTAGGAGATATATTCCCTTTACAAACACCGTGTATTTCTTTCATATCTGCCATATTGCTGTTAGTGTCTGTGAAAATGCTTTTAATCTCTCGGTCTAGGTTTAACTCGAGGAGCGCTTTCCATTTGTCAGAACTGGCTGGCCAGACCTGCATATTCGAGCACGGAATTCCGTTGCATGTTAGTCAGATTTGTTTTGTCAAATCAGTCAATGCCTAAATATTATATAGTGTCGTGGTTGATTTGTACGAAAATCTCGTGAAAAAGGCCCATTTCATATTCAAACCACCTGACCAGCTGGCTAGTTCTTATTACAAACGGTAAGCGCCTTAAGTTTGCCTCGCTGTAGAGAAATATAGAAAAGCGCCCGATCAATTTTACAGCAGCTTTGTGTAATCGTTGTGTCCAAGGTAAATCTTCAGTTTTCTAGTGCTTGAGTGAGTTAAGCTCTCCCTGATCTGGAGAATATAGATTTTCATCAAAGCTAATTATCGGTCTACTTTACGTGTTAACCTGTTTTATCGCTTTCGGATATGAGGAATAAAATAACGAAAATGTCTACTGATTTATATAACTTTAAAATACTCAGGTCGAAGATCGTTTCTTTTGAAAATACTTCGAAGAAAACTGAACAAAAATATGATAATCCTATAACTGAAAAGCGGGAATTTTCAGTTAGCGATATAAATCATTTAACAGATACGGAAAACTTTGTTAAGTGCTTCCATATAATAGGCTTTAATAAGATTAATAAAATCTTCTATTTACATTGTGTTGAATGAACTTATTATGCTGCCAGGGATGAGATGCCGGGAAATGCGCACGTGTGAAGTCACGTCAATCAATTTCAGACAAATGTCAGATGGAACCCAACAAAACGCAACTTCTGTAACTAACGGATCGATTTAGCGTCTCGGACGCTAATTTTAATTTGCCAGCTCAAGAGGAGGCTCCGGTGCGGGCCGCTCATTTCTTTCTTGACATAAATATCTCAACGTAGCTCAATATGTGACATCCTTACATGAAAATAACAGTTGCCGAGAGACACTTAGAAGACCAGTTCTTTCAAGACTTGGAAGACTAATTCTTTCATTGTGCCGAAATGATTTGAGCAGTTTATAAGGAAAGTGAACCTCTGATGACGTCGATGTACACTGCATGATAGCCCTGTAATTGAAACAAGATTGATGCGCATATTGGCATAAGGGCGCAGGGCTGCTTATATTGGTATAAGCTTAGGTGGGAGGGGGGGGGGGGGGGGGAGCTTATTGACATAGGGGCGCTTATTAACAAAACACATTCAAATGGGTCGGTGGGGGAGGGGGGCTTATTAGAAGGAAGCGCTTATTGGAAGAAGGGCGCTTAACAGAATCAATACGGCGAAACCAAAGCCCAGTGTGGAAGCGAGTCGCTAAACCAGCGTTGTTTTCTTTCAAACTGCGATCTATTATTGCATGAAATCTTATCATATTAAAATCATTTTTTTACTTTGCCAATTCAAAGCACGGAGAGTGTCAAAGCACTTTTCACAATTTTATTGATTCTTTTTATTTATACACTGACTTGACATTAAATTATTTCTTACCATTACCCTACCCTACCCTACCCTAACATATATTGTCTTATTTTACAAATTTTATAATATTTAACATTTGAGGAGCTCCTTTATACGCTTAGCCTACTTTACGTCAGTTTGAGGGCAATTGTAAAAGTTTTTAGCCCGCGGCGAGATTAATTTAACTTGGTCTTAACTTAAAAAATTAGCGTTAACTTAATTTAATTCCCTAAGAAATTAAATTTTTACCCAGTTGTTGTACCAATAGAATGAAGAAATCCGTGAAATAAACTTGCTAAGCGAGGGTATCCCCAGACGTTCTGGCGAAAATAATATTCGTACAAGAAGTTAAAAAAAAAAACTTTTCAAGCAAAGCAACAACATTGTAATATGTTAAAATCATTTAAAACCCACTCTATAGCTGGTGGTATAGCGGTGTTCTTTGAGCTGCTGGTCAAGACACGTTTGAAAATACAAACAGGAAATACCCGTTTCCGTTGCAACAGAATGATACCCAGATTTGTTGTGTCAATTTAGTTTCACAAATATCATCAGCATATAAATTAAACTATTAATAATTGTTAAATACCTATACTTCTCATCACTAGAGCCCGATATGTTAAAATATAAATGTAATATATATTTCCCTTACACGTAATTTTATTCTTTCGTCTTTCTTTACATATATAATCCTGAAAAATTGCGAATATATTAAACCATTAAGCTGTGTCGTCATGTATTTTTCAACCCGATCAGGAAGAATAATATTTGGACAACAAAATTAAATTTGCAAACCGCGTGTAATTTATGTTTTAAGTCAAGAAATGTAATCCGACTTTCTCATAATTTAACATAGCATTAAATATGGTCCCATTTACAGAATAACTTAATTTACGAGAAAATGATAAATGTAGCGTACTTTGAAATGCAATGTACGTGAAGACGGCTTACATTTCAGACTAAAATGAAACGTATCCTGCAAATATTTAATCTAACCCTACACCTTAATTAAGTTAATGTTATAACGTGTCAACGTATCATTTAATTGCTTAATATTGCTGGCGCGTAGCTATAGTCCGATCTCACCGGCCGGGTTGGAATGCCGTGATGCATTGCAGCCTGCATGTCTACGAACTCTTCCAGTACATCCGGGTAATACCTCTCGTTGGTGCCACCGCTGACCCCTGACAGTGGATACATGGTGCTTGTCGTCATGGCGCCTGTGGGGAACATGTAGCCGGAAGGGTAGCTTCGCTCTGACAGAGGGTACTGAGAATAATGCTTCATGTGATCCATTGGCGAGATCCCCCTGTACTCGTAAGCTGCCATGTTGGTTGCAGGGTTCATCACCGTGTAGCTTGAATCCGCCATGCTGGTTTTAGAGCGGACAGCGGTAAACCCAGTTGCATCTGTCGTGTAGCTGCTTGACATGTCAAAGTCACCCATAGCTATCCCGGCGTCAGTTGCGCCCGCTACAGCAAAACTGCTTCCATGATTCATAGAGGGCATCAAGCTACCCTGGCTGGACGGGTAACCATACCGTGCCCCATAATCCCCTGGTGGCGGGTACAAAAAGTGCCCCTGCTCTGGTATCATGGGATATTTACTGATACTGCCGTTGTTGTTATTGTTGTTGTTGTTTGTTGGTGTTGTAGGTGTCATCGGCGTCATTGGATGCGGGGAGATATCGTGAAATGAGGAGTGTATCATGGCGGGCTGTGCGGGGCTCCTTTGTGGGGGCACATCTCGAGGGCTCCTGAGGGATCCCATTGAAGACGAGCTTGAATGTCTTCGTGGTGCAGGCTTTTTAGTAGCTATGGACCTTGGCTTCACAACGTCCACTTCCATGCTTTCTTTCATAGGCTCTGAAAAAATATATTTGCTTGAGAACATTTTCCTTAAATCGCGAAACCGCAAGTATAATATAACAACCATGTTTTGAAATTTCCGTGATAATTGGTCTGGCAGTAAATGAAGTACCAACCTCCTGAGACGCTTGTTCCTTTGTTTACTCGGACGTAGGACTGGGTCGACAATTCATCAACGTTGTTGTGGTTTTCAACAGTGTAAAGGATGTAATCTTCAAGGAGCATGTGCAGTAGGTGAAATGAGCCTGCGATAAATCGACAAAAGGTCAACAAAACGTCATTCTCATACGGAAGGCTTAACTAAAATGAAACGAATAGAAGCCGTCACCACGTAGGATACGTACGAGAGGACAGAGAAGGCTAAAAAAACTGTAAGGGTGTAAGGGATATCAGATGACAGAAATTGAATAACAATAGTTTGAATAAAATTTCCCTATAATTTCGAAGTCTAGAGAAGGCAGTTCAAGATGACAGTCAAGAGTTGTTGAATAACAAAAAAATAGCGCGACTTGGTCCCTTGTATAACTTGACTAATAGCAGAGTTCAGAAATAGCGAAAATTTTAAAAATCGTTTTGATATGATTAATATATTATGTAGATAATCTTACCAAAGCTGTGGGCACTGTGCAATGTTAGCTCTCGCACAATTTTGATGCTAAAGAAGGACCACTTTAGGAGGAAATCTCTTGAGCACTCCTTGTAAGTTTTGCCTGTCTTCTCCACTTGCTAAAATGAGAAGGGAAAAATAAGAAATATTTATATAAAGTGTTGTCTAGTTGAGACCTGGGAGTGCTGTGTAATCTTTACTGTACGCTTTCCAGTACAGTGCAGTACAGTACAGCTATCATCCGTAAACTGTTTTCAGTTGGCAGGTGGACGTGATCCACAGTGGCGAGAAATGGCGGGAAAATCCCGCCAACTGGCTATTGCACCGTCCATAAGGAGTTTGGCTTTACGTTTCTGTCTTTTTTTAACAAGCTGGGAGCTGGCTGAGTGTATTTCCACATTAAATAAAGTATCTGTGTGTGTTTTCTGTGCAGTTTAGATTTTGCCATACTTACCTTTAATACACAGCGGTTGACCAGATTTGAAGCCCATTCAGCATATTGATCAATTGTGGCCTGTTGATCAAGAAGCTGTGTAAACTCTTTGTAATCTGCAAACGAAAGACGTAAGTCAGTCAAAATTCTACTGTCAAAATTAGACCAATCAATTTAATCCTGACATGCAGCTAGCCGATGTAAAACCGGACAATATGACCGGTTTGTTCACTTACGTTCGTTCACTAGTTCATAGTCCTCCTCCACCGACTGGCTGAAGGTCCACAAAGCCTGACGGGCAATTCCTTCGAAGTCGATTTGTTTCCAGTCATTTAGCATTTGAGACACAGGTTCTGCGCTGTGTAATACTGTTCGGGCGGCCTGAGAAAAAACAATCGAATTAAAGCCTTAAATACAGGAGAATACTGGTAACAGAGTAACACCAGCTTTCAGAAGAAAGGGATTTAGCAACTTAGTTGCTAAATAATATCCATTCAATTGTCCCGCTGGGGATTCAATATTTTCAATGCTCAACGTAACGCAAAGTCAGTGATGCTTTAAATTTCAATCTTCAGTCATACCTGAGCGAGGTGTGTTAGAGAGGTTTGCCTTCGCAGCGAGTGAGAAAAGCTCTTGGCAACTGAAAAAAGTAATGAAGTAAGCAGTAATTAGTGTTATGTTTACAAACATCCAGGCAGATAAGATGAAGAGAACATTTCAACACTGGAATAATGACATTTTCTCCTCTAACCTGCTAGTTTCTTCTTCTGCAACGGTTCCGGCAGATGAGATAACGATTCTGTTAGCCATTCATCGAGCTGTTGTGCAAACTGGCGGATTGCTTGAGTCAAACTGCAACGAGGCAGAAATGTCAGTAAATGTAGGTGATCTTCAACCATAACCATTTTGTTTTCAAGATTTTTGTTTTCTTTACTAGCTAGTGGGTGGGTTTTAGCTCATTAGATCTCGACCTCTTCTCAGTTCTCAAGTAAAATAATACAGAAGCTAATGGATAAAAAACGCCAGGCAGATTTGATTAAAAGACGCCTCCCCTTTGGGCGGGAAAAACATTTGAAATGAAACTTTACAAAGATAGTTACGCCGTCATTTGGCAGTAAGATCGACACTTCCTCTCTGGAACCTCTACTTTCATTCGCCTACTATAAACACTACCTCTAATGTTATCCAGGGCTAGCAGCATTGTTATGACCAGTTATTTATTGTTTTAAGAACCAATGTAATAATTCGTTCCGAGAGATCGGGGTCGATCCTAGTTTGGACTGAAAAGCGCGCGAAGTGAAGAGAAAACCGCGAGAAACCAACTGTTTCTCATTGCAAGATGAGGATAAGAAATGTTCAGACTAACAGTACGTCATACCTTGCTGGCAAAGGCTGGAGAGTTCCTGGAATTAAAACTCCGCTGATTGCTTTGTACAGGATGACGTCACATTGTCCAATTAGCTCCACGACTTCGCTAGAACCCAGGACTTCCAGCATGTGACTGGGCATTCCTTGCCAGAAGTGAACTAAGAAATTCTGAACCTGAGATTGAAAAACAATTGTTAACTATTACGCTGGACTCCTGATCGGGCGGTCCGGGTTCGAGCCCTGGCCGGGGTCACTGTAATGAGTTCTTGAGCAAGGCACTTTATTCCACCCAGGCGTATAAATGGGTACCAGCGAATTTACTCCAGGGGGGCGTAGAAATACTTCTTGTCGTTTCATGCTGCGCAAACCAGGATAAGCTCCGGCCTGATGGGCCACTAGGCTCGTATGCAGACGTTACCTTTCTTAGATAAAAATGTTGAGAAAGTATTTTTTCTTTTCAAGAATTGCTTTAAGTGTTCGTATAATTACACTACAGTGATGATTAGGGGATAAATCATGCGTACCTCTCCAAAGTTTGCTCGTAAGATTGTATCCAGTATTCTTTGGCAGTGAGCTCGGTACATGATGAGAAAAGTTTTCACCTGTGTTAAAAAAGTATTATTAGTTTAAATAAGGTACACCCTGAGACTTCATTTATTTATTTTAACCGTCAAAAACCCAATGGGTAGTATTTTTTTAATTTCCAAGTCAATTTAAGCCTTACAACGCTAGATCGTTGCTAATTTATGTCGTATCAAGTCTCTCTCACCTTTTCATGCGGTACATCCTCAGGTAGGTTAAATTTGCTGGGCTTAGGGAAGTCAGGCAATAGCGTCCCTCCAGGTGCCGTCGTTACACATGAGTTGGTCCCATGACTGCTCTTTTGGAGCGAGTGGCCCTGGATCCTCTCATCTGCGTCGGTCTTGCTGTATGATTGGCTGAAACTAAATAACATTATCCTTTATAAACAACGACGCAAAAACCACAGTGTAACCATCAAAATGAAAGCCACTCCCAATAATGCGTTTATTTTGCTGTACAAGGTGGAACTAACTTTTAAGTCTGCTATTTTTTTCGCGCCTCGCCTCGCCTCGTCCCCAATTTCCGCGCGGGCATTTGTTTCGCTTCTCGCTCGACGGACTGCGAAAATAAATTGGGACTGCTCGTTCTAGTGGAGGAAACCTTAGTGTGTGACCATTCAAATGAAAGCTATCGAGCAGTACTTTCATGTGGTACTGTTTATTATGTTGTACAAGGTGATTCTAACTTTTAAGTCTGTGTATGAAACCCTAGTGTGTGACCATTCAAATGAAAGCTACTGATTAGAAGTTTCAGGTCCTGCTGTTTGTTTGGAAATATTTTGCAAATAAAAATAAGATATAAGTTTTTCCCCACATTAAAACAGAGCACTCTTTCCTCGTGATCATTCAATGCATGCATAACAACCGAAAGCCTTACCCAGTGTTACTTTGTCTCGCTGCATTACACACGGTATCATGGTAAGGGGAGGTTGATTTTATAGTGATTCCATAGTAGTGATACCTGAAAATAAAGAAACCACACATTCAGTAAAAAAATTCAATGTTTCTATTTTTAAACCTCTTTCTGATCAATTACACTGCTTGCCTAACGGTCCTTTTGTTATGAGAAGCCACTGTTATTTCGTTCTAAAAATAAAATTATTCTGTGAGAGTTATTTGTTTGCTATATCTATTTTTTCCAATGTCTTCTTGTTTGTTGCTGTGCCAAAGCTTTTGAGTTGAAAATGTTGCTTGTTTTTATCGGGGTGTTAACGACCTGACGTTGTATATTCCAAGCTTGATATTCGACTCGAAACAATTAACTTAATCTAAACGTAACCGGCCGCAGAACGCGATGGACTCTCGAAGAAATGTGATTCACATCGCTTTGAACTTGGGACATATATCTTTTTTTAAAATTCACATGAAAACAAAAGATAATTCCACCGGCCCTACATCAAGGGAAAATTTGATGTTGTGAATTAAGTAGATCACATTGTTATTTTATATCCCGTATCAGCGTACATGTTTTGTGTTTGTCTAGATAGACTTTCGAATTTATAAAGTTTGCGGTTTTGTGTGTTGTCTCCGCATGAGACTTTCAAAGGTAAAACTTATTGAGCCGCCAAGCAACCGACTCTCTTTAAAGGCCAATGTGTACGTTCAACGAAATACGCCTATTTTAAACAACAACGCCGATTGTTCGTATTCATTTTTCTTCTGGAATGCTAACCACGTACTCAGGAGAAAACAATCGTGATTGAGAAAGTTAACGGCTACCATTGTGCAACCATGTGTTTGTTGAAACAGTAACACGAAAATAGTCATCCACCCCCTAAAATGAAGAAATGTGTTAAAATGTTGCTAGATTAGCGATTTCAGTAAATTTTTATACATCTATTGATGTTTCAAACATACACTACAAATGTGTTTTTTTTGTTCCTTTACAATAGAATCCGGAAAAAGTATAATGTTCTCATTGAAATATTGCGTTTCAACCACTATGCTGTGTGATATTCTTAACCTATTCAAACGAATTTCCGGACCATATTGAATTAACCGGTTTTTGTTATTTAACCAACCACGCAATACAAGCACTCAAATTTCTGCTACCAGACCAATACTCACTTTGATTGTCCACGTGTTCCTAGTCTTCTGGTTTTTAAATTCGGAAAGGTGTGCCGAATTATCTAAAGAATGAAAAATAAAGTTCAATGACTTTGTAATAATGATATTTGTCTTTTCATATATTTCCGTTTTCAATTAGGTTGGCCGTAGTGACCCTGCGGGTAGCAACATGAAATGCATTTGTATACAGTTTTGTTTCAATCAGATGTTTTTAAGTGCTACCTGAGTTATTTTTTTGTTTCGATCGTCGTAGGAGTTCGTAGCCACATATCCCACTGTGGCTTAAAGAATGACAGCCATACCGACTTCACGTCGATGGGGGAGGATTGTTTAGTTTCACAAAAAATACCGTCAAATAAATTCGGATATCAAAAAGACGTTTTCAAGCACGTTATTTTAAAATGTCACACGTACCTTGCCAAAGCTAGCAGCATTCACTGGCGCCAAGTTGTTCTTTTCACAGAAGTCCAAATAATGCGAGTATAAAGCACTTCGGGGCAAGCTAACACCCTCAGAGACTTCGTAATTTTCATTCAACCTGCAGATGAAACAAAAATCATTGCAACTCCCATTAGCTTGGACATAAAACAAAACGCGTGCTATTTTAATTTCGTTTATTTTGCCACACCAACGCCCTTGAGTGTATAAGTGACAGTTTTACAGACCGGCTGAAACATATGGTGAAACTTTGCCACGTTAGCAAATACACCAGCTCAGAAAAATTTTAATATTAAAGTAAAATCCTTTGTTTGTCAACAATAAAACATTGTTTCAGTTCGTAAGTTAAAATAATTTGACTTTTATTGTCATTTTAAGTTCACATGCATTTAAACAGTTTATCAGTGAAACAGTTGAAAGCGAAAAACGTTCGCTTGGTTGATGATGCGAGTGAGTCAGTTCTAGTCCAAAATACTTTTCACCGCATTCACCAGAATGTTTCTTGTTGAGTATCTCAATCAAAACTGCCAACCCCAGTGTTAAATGGACAATACACGATGTGCTGCTTCAGTAATTCCCACTTAAAAAGTAAAATTTCATGCCGTTGATGATACCTAGAGCAATAACAGTAGGTTTCTGTATTTGCATATTTCTGGTGCTAACTTTTGTTTATTGTGTCTCAGACGCATTCTGCTCTGCTGATCGCTGTCAACTAAGGTTAACTTGCTCTTAGGCTAAGTAAACTATCTCATAGTTTAATGGTAAATATAGGTGGAACTCCACACAATACAACCACCTCGTACACGCCACCAGCTTTTGGTGGATCATTATAGTGGTCTGACTGATAAACGGGTCACGGAAACCCTCTATTTGGTCAATAAACGTCATGTACATACCACTGAATTGTCAACGGCGACTGTAGCTTGCTGTGCGAGACATAGTGGCTAGTTGGGTAAATAGTTTGTTGACCTGCGAAGAGAACGGTTTGTGAGAAAAACAAACTTTATTCGTCAGTTACTTGTACATTAGTGTATATTAATTAGCGTAACGCAATTAAAAAGACACCTGTAGCTGCCTCAGGCGACAAAATTATTTTTCAATCAGTTTGCAAATTAAAATCCTTAGTGATAAAAACATGAAAGGATCCGAACTGCCATCATAAAGCCGAAGGATGCATGTAAAAATCATTTTCATCTTACTATAGCAGTTTCGAGTGATTTATGTTGTTTCAGATTCTTTTTTAAAACTTTGTTGGCCATCTGCCAGTCAGAATATGCTACGTCTCTTGGAAAGATTTTTTGGTATTAGTTCGAAAATCAAAAGAAAATAAAGAACAAAAGAACCATATTTGAGGCTTGAAAATGTACATACATCGTGGAGAAACGGGATGTTTTACAGGCATCTCCGCCTTTCCACGGAACTTTGATTTCAACACAAAGATGTCAGCGCGACCACTGAAAAAGCCAAAGAAAATTGAAGCTCGCATTTTTGGACAGTTGCAGAGAATTGAAGTTTTTGTAAGTGGCAAACAGGCCAGCGTGTAGGCTTTTCTTTCATTGTGACTGGATCGTGTTTTCGGTCGGCTCACGTGTCGTGATACGGCAGGTCATTATAAATAGATGCAAGTTAACCGTCATTTCCACAGATCATTCTCACAGGTGACCAATCAAGGAACACGTTTCACGAAAAACAAGCCAACAAAGTGCGATTTCCACTGGTTTTTATAGAACAAAATTTCTCAGTTTCTTAGCAATAGCAAATCTTTGTACGGGAATGATCAGTGCTTGCAGAAGTTCAGTTATAATTCTAGTGTTTGGGATAACTCGAACATGCCTGTTCATTCCATAGCTCTTTCTGTTAGAAATTGATATTTATGCCAGTAAAATCAATTCGATTAGTGTTCGAATAGTTCAAATGATTTTTTATAAGTATGACTGAAAATGCTTTAACTCCCTTTAAGACGGGGTTCTACCTGAAGGCCGTTTTTCCGCCGCGTAACTTGGGTTTAATGCGAATATCTCGTTCGCGTTTCAAGCAATCGGAAAACTGTTCACTCGTCCCATGAATCTATGTTTTGCGGTGTTTTGTAAATTTTTGGGTAATTTTTAGGGATATTTGGGAGGAGACAGTTTTTCTCAACGGATTAGTGAAATTTAGAGAAATAAGAAATGGTGAAGATTTAATGTGATTTTAAAATTAGAATTTGAAGTTAAAAATTAGTAGATGGACACCCAAACAGTCCCCTGACAACCTGGGATACTCTTGCGTTGGGGTCAACTGTCTGGCGGTGTTTCAAAAATAATTTTCTTTCTTCTATCCCTTCTTTAAACCTCTTAAAATTTCACTCAAATTCAGGTAAAATCCCACCTTAATATGACTTGAGAATTACAATAGTTTCATGAAAAAAATATTCTAACATTGGAAATTATAAAATAAACTGTCACCGAGTCATCATAAACAAATAAGGGAGGAAAACTATCGTTCGTTAGCAAAACGTTTGTTTGCATAATGCATCAGTCAATTCCAGCAGTGCCCATCCCCCCCCCCCCGGGCTAACCCCCGGGGATTAGCATTTCTTTGGTAAATTACCCGGGGTGGGGACGAGGGAACCGGGCAAATGCCCCGCTCCCGGGTTGATTGTTTTCAATCTTTCGATAGGTGATATAAGAATATAATACAAGTTGTTGCTTCTTGACAACGAAGAAATATCTACAATTCAGAAAATATACCTTTAAAAACATCCATGAACATCCACGAGCTTCTCTAGTCCTTCATGTGAAGTGAAGTGAAGTGAAGTGAAGTGAAAGACTTTATTTAATGAGGGTGACCCGTGACGGTAACTTAAGTTACTTAAGTGACTAGCTAATCTGCAACGTAGTCCACGTCTTGGCCTATAAACGCCTCCATCACGAATACGCGACTCACTACACGGTTTCGAAACCATGTGTCAAATGCCCGGGGGTCAACCCGAGGTACGCAAATGCCCCACCCCCGGGACGGGCAACATTAGGAAATGCCCCGGGGTTGCCCGGGGTGGATGGGCACTGCTGGAATTGACTGATGCATAATCAGCTAGGTTTCCTTTAAAATTGTCCTCCGTCGGCCGAGAAGCTAGTTTTCTATCGAGATAGCTGAGTAAATGAGCGACAATGTCTTGTATTGATCGGCATGAAGTGATCGTCATAAAGGTCGAGTTTGGGCGTTAATTAATTCTAAATTATTCACGTTCAATTGCTAGTTCATGCAGTCGTTCATTTGCGCTCATTGTAGTTTCTACCAGCGGTATCGAGACAATTAATATAGTGGGGCTAATCGATTTTGAAGAAATATTGACGTTTAATCGTTGTTTTTTTTTACTGAAGAGACTTTGCCAGAGAAGCGCGGCTCAGAAGTTTCTCTCAAAATTCTAAAATGAAAGAAAAAGGAATTTAATCGAATCGAATTAATCGAAAAGCATTTAATCGAACAAGCACCATATCTTAATTAGAAAAAGTAATGAATTGTTTAGCCACTTGAAATACAGTAAATAATTTGTCATGTGAAATTTGGATTCGCTGACGTGCATACAATTCTTATTAACAAAACTTTTGAAAAGTTACATGTCACATGTTCTACGCTCCGCTAAACTTGACTTCAGAAGAACTGCTTGTCAATTTCTTTACCATTTTATGTCCATTTGTTTTGGATACAGGCATAAACGAACTCCACAAAGTTCCTACAACAATTCACAACTGCAGTGGCCGTGATTCGTTTTAGCGAAGAGAAGTTCGAGGCCACATGCCTGAACAAAAGGGACTTACAGCAATTTTATAATAACTATTGTCTTAATGGTCTCGCTTGGCTGACCGCCAATCAGATTTCGATCACTAATTGATGGCACGCGCTACTCTTTACAAAAGAGTTCGTAATTTACATTTTAGCCGAAGAGCGTCTTAAATCTCAGCAAGTTTTCTTTGATCTTTTGGTCGTGTTTGAACAGTTTCTGGTGGTCAAATTAACAAGATGTGCTAATAATTTAAGGAAAGCAGGTTTGCCGGTTTACTTAACTCCGGACTTAATTTGCGCGGTTAAGAATTTCAAAGTTACAAAAGTTTGCCACAATCGAGTAAAACAAAGATAGCGAAACTGAGAAATTTGCTTAATTCAGACTTGCCACTGTCTGGTTTTGTAACGAATCGAGAATAAAATTAGTGCTAAATAGCAGCAAATAATTACTTTGTTTAACAACTTTGTAAGAATATGGACTTCAATTTCAAAACAACTTCGCATTTGCTGTCAAATTGCTGTGTGTTTTGAACCCTTTCAGACTTTGCTCCGCCGGACATACAAATTTATTTACACTTTCGAGTGCATATTTGAGCGACTGTCCTCGAGTTAGCGTAAATCTGTGAACTTTCAGTTCTGCGAAGAAATTATTGCCAGTTAATGAAAGAGTTCATCGCAGCCTTGTATACAAATGAGATTGCGCTAAGTTATTATAGAATTAAGGTATAAGAGCGAAAACAGTTGTTCGCGTGATTTCGCATGTACGTGATTCAGCCGTGTCTGTAGCAGCCACGGTGAAGGTGGGTTTTACCTTTACCTGCGAGTCATAGAAACCGTTTAGAAACGCGCATTTTAATCAGTTTCAGCATAAATCTTGGTTCATCTGCATGCCTTAGGCACTACCATGCTAACAGAATTAGGTTTTGCAGCCTGGAGATAATTACAACCTGCACATAGAAAGTGATAATTACATAGCTACGCGAAGGAGGAAAAGGGACAAATAATCCTAACTATTTCACATACCTGAGCCACGAGGCATTGTGATCGCAATGATTCCACTTCCAATTCTCTCTTCCAACGTCTGCAAGAAAATCAGTTTTAACAAGAGCTGTAGTTCTGTGTTCTCTTACTGCAAGCGTTGCACTGAGCCGTTGTAGCAGCGAGCGGTGTTTTTGAACGCGAGTTTTGTTTATACGCTGTCGCTGTTAACAAAGTTTTGTAATTTGTGTTAACCGCCCATGCCCTGGGATCAGTGAGCTAGCAAGCAGTTCGTACACAGAACAGCACGGCTATCGAACACTCCCAATGCGACACGGTGGGAAAAGAACTGCGCTCGTGTCTTGGTTACGAGCTGCAGAGACAATAGGCTACATTGTTCGGAGCCTGGCGTGGTTTGCTTAAGGCGCGTGTGTCAGGGACTATTGTCAATTGTCATTCAGTTAATTGCTCTGTGGCTACAAGATATACAACCATACATCGCGGCACGCGTGAACAATTAATTCGGACACTCGCCACGTGCCATGATAAGCATTGTTATAAACTAGAAGATATGATCCACTTCGTGAAGTGGAACTTTATATGCGACTTCAGCAGGATCGTGACTCGCGAAAATTTACTGCTTGCGTTTAGCGAAGGCGCTAGCTCTGCGCTATGTTCATTGTTTCGTTATGAGCAGGTCCGTGTCACCCTTAACTTAATTTCCGTTTAATGACCGTTGAGTTTCTTAACTCTGCATTCAACAGCTGGTTAAGCGTATCTCTTTGTCTTGCTTTGTATGGAGTAAAAGAGTCGGACACAGGTGTTTGTCATTAGGTGAACGTCTTATCTTCTCCGTTAAACATGCTTGCTGAAATATCAAAAACGCGCGTGCTAACAAAACTCAATAACGTGCTTGCTTAGCGAAGAGCGAGCAGCGTGCTCAGGAGATATCAAGGCCCATCACCGATAACAATCTACAATAAGCTTACTTTGCAATGAAAATGTGGAATGAAATGTAAAGATGACAGAAATGTGGCAACATGTTTATTGAATACGAGTAAATTAGCGTCTGGCACGAGTTTTATGAGGAACATCATAAACCGAACCGAGAGAGACTGGAACCAAAAACTTAACGTGTCATTCTCGGCCCCTTAGCGACTTGTTTACAAGCAGAAGAAGGAGTTCTTTTGTTACCTGTAGGAGTTAACATCCGAAAAAACAAGAACGCGAAGAAACGGTCAACGTTCGTTACGCTGCTGGAAGCCAAACAAGTTCGTTATA
This sequence comes from Meandrina meandrites, assembly GCA_963693305.1. Classification (NCBI taxonomy): domain Eukaryota; kingdom Metazoa; phylum Cnidaria; class Anthozoa; order Scleractinia; family Meandrinidae; genus Meandrina; species Meandrina meandrites. The sequence continues at coordinate 30,311,925 of OY855911.1, read as the reverse complement.
TTCTATGTCTTGAGTATTTGCAGACGAGAGGGTCATCGGTGAGGCAAAGTCAAACCTTCTTACTATCTTTCACTTTAATTTCTTGGCCTTCGTTTGAAAATTTCCACCAATCATTGGCATCAAAGGCCCGTGCACTCCTCATGATAACCTTGCTATTTGCATATCAATGTCGAGCATGAGATAATTTGTTTCATTTCTATACCACCAAGCTTGTATTACCTATTGTGCACTGGTGAAGAGTCGTGACCAGTAGCTAGGCAATGGCTTACGAATCAGCTGGAACGCACGTGTTGATCTACCAATGACCGCGAAGAAAACAGTAGAACCTTTGATCGCACAAGGAATAGAACGTTCCATCTAAGGTTTGGTGAAACTTTCTAATTTGGGTCAAATAGAAGATTTGATCTCAAATGAGATGAGATTTAAATGCACAACCTTCCGTAAAGTCGAATTAACAAGAATAGAATCGAATCTTTGATCCCGAAGGCAATAGAATTGTTGATCTAAAAGCAATAGAATAATGTAACGCAAAAGCAAATATATCAATAGAGTCGTTTAGCACACATTTTCCCTTTGTGCTCGGCCCATCATGATCAGGGAAAGAAGTGTGAAAAATCATTTGCCAACACGTAAACTTCACGCTGATTTTAGCAACACGAACCGTGCGCGAGAACGACTCATGCGCACAGATTCAGTGATGATTGTTTAAAAAAAACTTGTTTACCAACATGCTGTATTCAATCTTAGTGGGTCGCTGTTTAATAAGGTTTAACAAAATTTCCTACGTTTTGAAGGCGACAATTATATGTTTGCTCATCCATATTGCGGATTGAAATTAAAATCGGTGGGAGCTCTGAATCACTGGCTCCGCAAATACAAATATGAACATGATCGTTACTTAAAATCAAGTCTTTGTCTATGCGTGCTGGCTTATAAACATTTTGCCGCCCAAGTGTTGACATGTTTGAAAACTTCCTTTATTAGGGTCGCCAAAGAATTAACATATATAAAAACTTCCTTTATTAGTGAATGAAATGGTTTTCTGGAAGAAAACCACTAAAAAGCATAGCCTGATTGAAAACCCAGTTTGATATAGCGTGTGTCCAGTGTTAAACATTGCACTAGTTTAAAACTAAACTGTATCCAGCCAAATGTTTATAAAATGAGGAAAGACCCATTTAAAACAAATAAAATCCCTAAAAAAGGTATTTTCTAGTGAATTTGTTCAATAGTTTGCCCTTTTGAAGAATTCTTGTGCCGATGATCATAAATTATCGTTGAATATTTTCGTAGAGTTTGGCGGAGTGCTAAATGAGCTGTACTCTATAACTAGGTTGAAAATGTTATATTTGAAATTAAATCCCAACTATACAACAAGTAACGATTGAAAAGCCAACATATTTCTTCCACACGACTTGAGTGTTTTCGCAATTTGGTACATTTTCTGAAAGCGAAAGTTTGCTCATTTCAAGGCAACGAGTCGATTAGCTTTTAGCTGTAAAGTTTAGAGTCTTACTACATCAGAAGGTTTATCGAATTTAGGGAGACATAAAAATATGAATTCGAAGATGTCAACTTTAAGCAGATAACCAGTTGCGTACTGCGCAGGAAAACTTAAGCGTTGAACGATCGATTAGTTGACCACAAAGTCCTGTAATGGCTAATTTTGGATGGCCTCTTCTGGTACCACTTCAATTAGTCTCCAAATTAAAAAGCACGAGTTGTTATTAATTCTGGATTGGCCTCCTTGCCGCAACTCGATTCTGGGACCGCGGATGTTAGTTTAAACACTGTGCACGTAGACTTCCAAAATGTTTTCCTTTCCGAGAGGAGAATGAAATCAAGAGCTAAGCCGTGTTGATCAACATCTCCTGACGCACGTAGAAATTAAAGTTGCTCGCCGTAGCTAAAATAACAACCGTGCGCGATGGGGAGTTACCCTTCACAATAGTTCTGCGATCTGTAAAATAAACCTGTAGCCGAGCAGAGGCTTAACTCTTTTGGATAGAAACCTAAAACAACCATCGTTCACTGGCAAAATTCTATGGAAGCCAACAGAAGTATGCCTTCTTTGATATTTCCATGCAACCGAACGGACGCGCGGTGGTAAGAGTGTATATTATTCGGTCTCCCTAAGTTACAAATCTTTGGGTGCTCAGTTGCTAGTGAAAGTGCTTCTTACCTTAAAGACAGAGACAATTTTTCGTCAACAGGAAAATAAACTTCCGTCCAAATCCTGACCGGCAAAACCTTACTGCGAGTGGCACGACGAAAGATCTCCAAATCACCACGAGTCGTTATTTTACGTTCCTGTTTTTGTGCCCCTCTTTTGTAATTCAAGTTAAACAATAAGATCTGGATTCTTCATTCTATATTTGCAATTTTGATTGACACTTTGAGTTTTCTTGACGAGAAAAAGGCATATTGGAAGTTCTCCACCTTTGTGGCGTCCGCAAAATACAATAGACTGATAATTCTGCTTTCAAAACTACATGCCGCTCTTGAACCTTGAATATCCATGGTTATTTAAAAAGACCTTGAACCCTGCGAAACCAAGATCTTGGTTCGCGCATGCACGTTATATTGTGCCAAGTCACCCAGGAGAGAGAAATTCTCCTTTTGACTTCTGATCATCGCGAGAAGACATGTTCTAGTCTAGGAAGACAATCCGAAAAAAGAAACTCAAACACGACATGCCAATTTTATGTTAGCAAGGCTAAAAAATATCGAAAAAATAAAATGACGATTTTTATATGAATATTAAGTGTGTGATGTAAGCATTTATTTTTCTCCAATGCGCTTTCGCGGCAATTGTGTCATGATTTTGCGATATGAAATTTATTCGGAAAAAAGTGCGTTATTCCCTCCTCAGATCATGTTACGCTTCTAAAGTTGATTTTCACGTGTCGTATTCTGCGCATGTTTTGAGCGTATTTCTCCCTGGGGCAAGTATTAATGCATTCTGTGAACATGTGCTGGTGAGATAAAGGCTTACACGAAACAACAATTGATCATCCCGTCAAAAAGAAAAGAAAAGATTTATTTCTGCCAGTATATACAGACTTTTAACAATTGAATCAGGAGTTTTACCCAGTGACCGTGTTTCAACCGGACAAAAACTGTTTCGTTGGTCATAGTTCCGATCCTGTTTCCTGAAATTCAAAGAGTGTGATAAATTATGCGTTTAAAGTTCGTATCTCTCTTTTCAGGTCCTGTGAATCGTCACCGTGTGGGCGTTGTTTCCTAGCAGGGTACCATGGATTCAAAAATATCCCTTGAAAAAAATCTTATTCTCCTATTCAGTGGTATACTGAACCATGAAGAAACAACACAAAGAATAGCCGCAACTTAAGCTGACGGTTTTACACGTGAACGGTATAAAACGAAGCAAAGCTTGATCACCGGATCGGCCTAGTATCTTGGAAAAGAAAAATTATCTTCAAAATGTTGGAACATCGAGTTATTTCTTTTGTATGCAAAACACAATTAATCTCACTCCATGCAAGTGACCAAAAGTTGAGCCGGGGCCCAATTGATTTCGGGTTTCGTCTCTATCATCTTCGTCGATATTTTTTTCGGACAAGAAAAGAAGTCAGCTACTTTTTGATATTTTAAGCAATGATGTATCATAATTGGTTTGAATCAAGTTGTCTCTTAGCTAGACACGTGCAGATTCGATAAGACTATTGTGAGTAAATTCCCGCAAATCTTCTCCGAACCTTTTGTTTAAGGCAGCGAGATAATTTTTCCTCTTCTTTTTTCTCTCTGCGACGTTGTTACGTCTTCATTATAGCTTTCGCGAAAATGAAATTAGCGAAAAACGGACTTGAAAGTCGGCTAAAACGTCGCTAATTTCGTTGCCCTTTGTACCGACTAAATCTACTTCGCCGAGTTCTTAACAATGAATTAACAATGCTGAATATACGCAAATGTGTGTACGGGTTCATTTCATTTAATATTGCGGTTCGTGTTATTTTAAACGTTTTCTTGTAAATCGCATTCGCGTCTAGCTGGCGATCGACTCGGAGAAATGCCGCCGACATCACTAATCGGTGGTGTTTACAAAGTTCTCTTGGCGCTCACCGAAAAACTCACCTTTTTTGTCAATAAACCATCGCTCGTTATAATTAAAACATTGTTACATCATTCAAAATGTTTTGTCACGTTGGAAGAATTGAATTAATTGTGTGTGTTGTGACTTGCATGGCTTTTGAACTTTCGCTCATTTTGTGCGGGTTTTTGAAACAAAACAGCAATGGGGTTTGTCACGAGAGAATTTACGGGCGGGCGAAACTTAGTAATTCTAAATTGATCGCATGAAATCCATTGTGATGCTTTAGTCACTCAATCAATGAAAAGCTCAATAAGAAATACAAATATTGCTTCCAAAAACGACGGATGTTTGCTTAATATAAAGTAATACAGTTTAAAATGTCCAACTAAATAGCTTTAAAAGAAACTGCACAGGGCAAAGACAAAATAAGATGATGAAATTTTGTTGAGTCTCGCGTTGAGAGTAAAACGTCAGTTAAATTCGTTTTCGGTAAATGATAAGGCTTTCATTCTTCGATGGTCGCACCGTATTATGTAATACACATTTTAGTATTTCATTTAAGACCCCTATTCATTTATATCTCAAAATACACAGTAATTAAAGAATATTTGAAATTTTTAAGCCATGCGGGTAAACATTTAAATACTAGTACACCACAGTTTGAACGCCTCGTGCGCGGATATAATCTTTTTTTGCGCGTCGGTGCGATGGGAAATTAAAAAGAAAGATGAGTGAATTAACAAATTCCAAGAACAAAGTTCGGAGGAGTGCCGTTTAGAAATTGTTGAGCACCAATATTTCGCCATTCATGTTATACACCATGGAGCTCACTTTGTAAAGAAGTAAAATTTCTCGAGCCTTCAAGTGAAAAGGGGTACTAAGCGTTCCACAGCTTCCGAATATCCGCATTCGCTGCGTTAGCGCGTTGAACTCGAGCTTCGGATCAGGAGCAGAACTCTGGTTGTGTTCTTGGGCGCAAGATGCTTTACTCTCATAGTGCCTCTCTCCACCCAGGAGTTACCCTGCGAGCAGAGTCTTCTTCGATCTTCCTAGATTAGTCGGGAAGAGGAAGAAGACTCTGCCAACGGCCTCGAGAATTCATATTGAGCATGCTCCAAAATCAAATGTAACCAAGCCTCGCTCAGCCTCACTCTCAAGTTGTAACGAAATGACCGGCAAGAAAATACACTGCATTATTACGAGTCTGAAATTAATTTATCGATTGCTACCTGCTCAAAACTTGTATTTAGTCGGCGATGAGGGAATTAATTGGAGAGATATCGACGAGCACTGCTTCAGTTGGGAATTGGTTTTCCATTTATGCGAGTTCCTTTGCAACCATCGATCGGGCAGATTTGTTAAATCAACTATTTGCCATGTCCGGTCGGAAGCGATAAAAACGTATCTTTGCCACTTCGAAAACTAAACAGAGACGTGATTGTGGTTCCGTGAGGCTTGAGATCTGCCAGATTTGAAGTTTACAGCGAGCAGAATTCGCTGCTTTTTCGAATACTTTGTACGAAAGCGAAGCAGCCATCGTTTTCAACGATCGACTGTAAACAAGTTACCGCAGGCGCATAAAAAGTCAGCAATTCGTACGGTTGATCATGCGCAATAGTGGAAAACCGGTCTGACTAGGTCAAAACTGGTCTGACTCATCCATTTCTTTGGATGAGCGGCAATTCAAAGAAACTCGAGGACGTTGGCAGAGTCGTCTTCCTCTTCCCGACTAATCTAGGAAGATCGAAGAAGACTCTGCTCGCAGGGTACCCAGGAGTAGACATGGGTAGCGACATTTTGCGAGAGCAACTTAAACAGAATGCCCGGGTGGAAACCTGCTGACGGATTAGCAACACATCCGAGGGAGAGTAGTAATACCCCTGGGAAAAACTGCCGGCAGTTAAGGGTACCTAGGCCAACCTTTTCCATCAGATAAGACAGCTATTGTTTAGTATTTAGGAAGTTAGTAAGGTGACTCAAAACCAAATAATGATCATGCTTTTAGTATCACTGAGCAAGACAAATCACCTGTTGTTGATCCTTGTTTCTCTCTTATATCTTGCCGCGTAAAAACATGCGTTTTGTTTCATTTTGCTTTTTGTTCTTTTGACGCCATTCCGGGGCATTGATAAAATAAGTATTGTTCTACATTATGGTGATATAGCAACGATAACATGATTCCGCGCATTAGATATTTTTGAGTTGATGTCATGGGCGAAATTTTTTTTAATCGACGTCCTCTTCATATGAGCCCGGTTGACTGGGCTGGCCCGGTTACCGAGATCTCGCCTTACTCTTATTTCCTTTTCAAATTTTCGATGTGTTCATATGAGAAAGCGGCCCAGCTCAATTACCGAGATCTCGGTACTACTGGATGGAAATTTTCTCATATCTGTCATATCAATACTCCACCCCGGGTAACCGGGATGAGACGTCTTTGACAAAATAGCTTCGCTTTCGCAACAGGGCAGTTAAAATGGCATAATTTTGCCTTGTATGCATTTCCACCTCAGAAGTATGCGAATTAGCTTTATTTTTAAAGTTACAAGAGTCGACAAAGCTACAATAGTCGCGTGTTTTTTCTTTCTAGAATTTCATCCCGGTCGAGCGGGCTCATGCAATTTCACATATGGACAGACGACAAAATTCGTCCCGTTAACCGAAGGGGCCTCGAATAAAAGTTATTTTAATATGCGTAACCCTAACGTGCTTTGATAGACTGCTAAAAACACTGATGCCAGCCGCTCAAACGTTCCTTCGGAATACCCTGCGGCAGTGTTCCCAAAAAAACCCTCTATAAAATAATAAAACTTAATTAATAAAGAAAGTTATATCAATAATAGGAACTAGCTCATGTTAATCATTTACGTCAATATAAACCCCCTACTGTGATGCATGTTTTATACCTTATGGCACAACAGTACGCTTGTGTGTTCCGAAACTTTCGATGTTCATTTAATAAAACGACGGTAAACTGAACTTGCTTTGAATCGTGTTTCACATCGTCCAGTTTCATTTGACAAATCGCGCGGTCATTATGCAGCTTGACATTTTGAGGCCTAAGACTTTTCCAGGTGCGAAAAACCTCTCTAGCAATGAATGGAAGCCCCAACTTCACGGAAGTAAAACTTTTAATTTAATCAGTCAAGAATCTCGCACACCGAGTTGTAAAGAAAGTTAAAAGTATAAAAAACCCACCGTCACTTACTCAGCGAGTGGATAGTGGATAGTTTGGGAATCTTCGATTAGTATACGTGTACAAAAGCTTATTTTATCTCTTAAACATGTAAATTACTTCGGAATGAAGCACTTTCTGCTAACACGTGTTCTACCTTTTTTGTCTAATTGCAACAGACCGGATCAAGCCTTTCCATGGCTTATGGTTGGATCTGTCAAAACATCCTCAAAGCTTAAGACGCCTAAATTATCACTGGGTCTTAAAAGTAATTAAAAAAAACACAAAACAAAACAAAACAAAAATGAACAAGTTATTTATATCTAGCATACGAGAGAGAAAAGCCAGACAACTGCCTCGAGACCAATGTACCGACAAAAAATGGCGGGCTGGTTGGCATACGTCAAAAAGTGTTTTCTTGGCGCACGCGCAAAGTAAAGCGTTGCCCGTGGAAACAAAACGTTTCTGAAAACTTCAGAGACATTTTTGCTTCTCGGAAAGACAGTTTGTTTCAGCAACAAGTCTTGAGAGTGCTCGCAAACGAGGAAAAACGAGGAAAACCGTCCTGTTATTGTCACGTTAGATGGAGTTTTGGAAGTCGCGGTGTTTTTTCGTCAGTTTTTCGATTGGCAATTACATGACCCTGCAATTACAGCGATCGCTGTAGGATCTGTTAGAGTGGTTTTAATATGTACCCTATGATCACGAAACGCTTTTTCAACAGGAGCGATTGTAGCGATTATAGTAAAAAGCAAAAGTCTTAATTGTTGCCTTAAAAATTGAGGATTTCAAAATTTGAGGCAAATATTTGCATTCGGCAGCGGCAAAGAAAATATTATTTCATCAGAGACTTTAAAACTTAACTTATTAAGCTTACAACCAGTGACAAAATTCTTGGTAAGCTGACGCATACAATTTAGTGTCCTTCCGGCTCCTACCTTTAACCTAAACACATTGTACAAGGAGTTCGTGTATGCGCTTTGCGCTAACCAACATTGCATGGTGGAATGGCTCGATTTTCACCGCTCTCTCCGCGAGTCTGGTCTTTGTTCGGGAAGGAGTGTGAGCTCTTTCCCCGAACAGCGGCTGGTAATCGAGCCTAGGGTTTGGTTTTCCAACAACTTTTGTCAGCTAGTGATTGTAGTTTCTCTGCTCTGTGTCCGCGCTACAACACTGCACGTATTCAACGGATATTTCAATTTCTGCAATTTCTTAACTGTTTCTTCAAGAGCAACAGCCACTACTAAAAAATATCTCCTTCGATAAATAATTCAATTGTGCCTTTTAATTGTACAGATATAATACAGCAGTTTAATATGATAATAAATAACAACAAAATTGTTTAGTTTTAAAACAAGTGTATATATAGTTGTAATTAAATTTATTAATAATTATTACATAAACTGTAGTGGTATACCGAGTGGTTGCAAATCAACAAAAATGATATCACACATGTTTGGATAACGACGATATCACACAATGTGTGGATAACGGCAGGATAGCGTTTTTATCGACTTCTTACAACTCGGTATACCACTAAATTTTTTAAAATAAAAAGGAAAATTACATGATCGCTTGGAGAAACGAAATTTCACTTCTCGTGTTGAAAGATATTTCACTCGTTCGCCGCGCTCACTGGTGAAATATTTTTCGACACTCGAAGAGAAATTTCGTCACAGGCTCCGCGCGGCCATGTGATATCCGCCAGGGTATCCTCTATGTCTAGAAGTGAGGATAACAAATATAAGCAGAATCTAAATACTTTCTAATGCATATTTTCTAATACTAATCCAATGCATTTGGAGTGATATTATTTAACTTGGCAAACAGTATCTAACAGTTAGAAAACAATGGAATTTGTCTAATAATATCTAACAGTGTAGTAACTATTTCGCGGGTTTAGTCTAGGTCTAGTAAAATCATTCTATTTCCCTGCCAACTACTTTATTAATACACTTTCTACATATTGCACATTAACACTTTTTTGAATTTAAGTTGCCGTGCCAGCAGCGGTAACTCAAAATCATCCTCCGTCTTCATGCTAAAACTGAAAATGATCTAAACTGAGTCATGATACAAGCATTCTTTTAAAAAAGTACGTTTATTTATAGCCAGGTCGCTCACAAGCTTTGGACTCAAGATAATCAATATAAATATTATTATTTATGTTTTAATATTGCAGTGACTTGTAAATAGATTCCTTGAAATCCGATCCGTATGAACCTCTTTGTGGCTAAAGCTACGGTCGTAATACAAAAGTTAATAAAAGTTAAAAGCTAATTATAAAGCCATATACTTAGTTTGATGTGGTCTGAATTTAGCCTGGTCTCAGTTGTGATTTGAGACCCGCAATGCAAGCAATATCTCCAATCTTGATTAATTGGGCAAAACTGTTGAGACACTTGGCCAACTAATTTGGATACTACAGCTTTTTTCAACCCCCTCCTGCCTTTAATGTTGTCAATGTTTTCGTGTTGTAATAACAAAGCGGGGAGAATTGCAAACCTCATAAAACAACATGAAGCAGGAGACTGTTCACAGTCCCCTATTATTCCGTGAAGTTGCTCAATCGATTGTTGAGTTCGAGGGGTCGCCATCTTGGTTTCTTTATGCGAGCGAAACATGGGGAGAGTAAAAATGGCTGTGGGTAGGAGGACTGGGGGCTAATATCGTCGGAGCGGAGAGACTCCCAGTACCCCTGCACCGCGGTCAAACGTCTGAGGCTGTTTTTGTTTTCTTATCTCGAGAGAAATCATTCACGTTAGCGTGAAAGCATCAGTAAGGATATGAAAAATCGCTGCTGAGGGTAAATACATTTTCACTTCTCTCAAACGAGATTCTTTACTTTTAAAATGCTCCGCACTCGAACAAAATTGCTTTGATAATGGCGCCGACAGTCGGCATTTCGCCGTTTTCAAACAGTTAGAACTTTTTTAGAAAAGTTCCAAAAAATTTAGTAAACTAGGAGAATACTTCTTAAGTATCAAACTTTGAACACTGAAATTGAAAACCTCATCTTTGAAGTAGTTTTCTTGTTTTTTACGTTTTACCGCGGTGAACAGTACCCCTGCCCAGGGGTATTTTGTACTCTCCCCAGTTTTCGCTCAAATATAGAAACCAAGATGGCGACCCCTCGAGCTCAACAATGGACCCTACGACTTCACGGGAAAATAGGGGACTGTGAACAGTCTAGAGGAGAGGAGGATGAAATACTTTTTATACCCACTTGTAAGCCAAGAACGTTCGCAAAAATTGTGCACTAGCTGGGTTTATTTTAATAAAAGTGTAGCAACGTTTTGTCATAAGTTATTTTTGTCTAATGTACAAAGTTCCTCCACATCGATAGAAACCTTAGACTTTCTCAAAGTCCTTTTAAATTTTTTTCTGGCCTCGCGGTTGGCCTCCTGTTTGGCGCCAAATTCACCGGTCGAAAATTCTACCGGTGACGTCATGGCAATTGACCAATAGCAGAGCGAAGGGTTTTTATCACGAAGTGATCTGAGACTCGAGAAAGACGCCATCTTTGTTTTTGTTTCTTCGAAGCATGGAAGACGATCTGGAAGACATGGAAGCGGTTTTAAACTTTGGCCTGCAGAAATTAGGTTACGATAAGTTACGAGACGGTCAGAAACGTGTCGTGGAGGCCTATCTCACTGGAAAGGACGTGTTTTTTTGCTCTCCGACTGGATCGGGCAAGTCGTGTTTTGAGATTGCCCCGTTTGTTTTTGAGGGAATTGCAGTAGGAGTGGAAAACGCAGAAAAGCAAACGGATATATCCTCCGTTTGTCTTGTGGTGGTCCCTCTCGTGTCATTAATGAAGGACCAAGTTGCTGGCTTGAAAAGTCGCGGCATAGCAGCAGCAATTATCGGCTCAGAAAGTACTGCCGCCGAAATGAAAAACATTCGACTTGTTCGGTTTAACCTTTTGTTTGGCAGTCCTGAGGCTCTGTTGAACTCACACAGAACCATTCGAGACCTAAAGGACCACAGGGCACAGAGGAGTCAAGTTTGTCCGCAATTCAAAATATCTAGACTACCATGCAAAACGACCTTCTAAAGCGATCTTGTAAGCGTACGTGACCCAGCGCCTTCATGTTTACAGATCGTCTGGTGATATCGTATATTGCGGACAAACTTGACTCCTCTGTGCCCTGTGAAAGGACTCGAGCAAAGCTGTTTTTGTCGACGAAAGTCACTGTATTGCAAAATGGTAAGCAGGAGGTTAAGAGGTTTAAGACAGAAACTGTCAGAAAACTGAGTAATTTTAATATCGGCGAGTGGACATTGTAAAACCTTGCAGATGAGTATACTTTGAAAACAAATTACACTTGTCACGAAGTCAATTTGCTTTGGTAGATGGAAAAAGTAAATGTCAAATTTTCAGGAATGATGTTATCACAGGTAAAAATCATTTTGATTGATTCATGTAACTATAAGTTTTGGACAAGGTTTTGATAATGTGGTGAACTAAGAGCGAAGATCCTGTCAAGGTTTCTGCAGAACTGTGTCTTCTCTCCACCGTCAAAAAGCTTCCTTCGCTTGTCTGCGTTTTCAATTTGGTTGCCACACTGTAAACAAACTGAGTTCTTCGAATTTGGGGTAAGAGATAATCTACAAAATGACTTGGTGGGAGTACTACCCGCCTCTTCCATTCGCCGACTGACAACAGTTTGTTATTTACGCACGAAGTTCGCGGCACGTGTGATACCATTTGAAGTTATTTGACGCCACTCCCGATAAAGCATATGTCAATCATTTTTCGCGCGTGAATTCTTAATGTGATTCAAATCCATTCAGGCGAAACAAGTCGACCTGCGTCGCTCGCTCGGTCGCTTCGCGACCTCGTTTGCTCGCACGGTCGCTTCGCGACCGTGCTCGCTATTATACGAGGCCTTGCTATCGCTCGCTATCATTTACACGAGGTCGACTTGGAGCAAGTCTATAGAAACCTTAAAAAAATTACGAAGGTAAGAAAACACAAAAGGTTATAAAGAAACAAAAGAGTTGATTTGTTTGGCAATGTTCATTTACATGAAAGTGCATCTAGCGCTTGCCTTCAGTTGCTGCCTTTTCTTTGTCAGATAACTGAATATATCCTCTCCAAGCAGCTCACGATTTTGATAAACCAGAGTTGTTTTTTTCTCGTCGCTTATGCCAAGCGAGGATAAGAATTTCGTGACTGCAATCACTTGTCGTATTTGTAAAGCTCTATCTTCAGTTTGTCCCTGTTCTTCATCGTCAAAAAGCCAACAACGTGGAGCATCTCTCATCTTAGCATTTCTGCGACAAAACATTAGAAATATTAAAATATGGCCATTTGCGTGCTCGTAAAGGTCTTTCATGGCTATAACTGGGAGGGATGAACAAATTTTAACAGTAACTGAGGATGAAAATGATAAATGATCATCGCAGTGAATTTCCAATTTAAGCAATTGGAGTAAAGAAGCCTGAAAAAAATTCAGAAAAGAAATTCACTGCGATGATCATTTATCACTTTCATATACATCCGCAGTTCATATATTAATCATATCATATACATTACATCAGTAACTGACTATCATGTAAATTTAATACTTGTTAATATGTCGACTGGTTGAAGCATTATGTTCCTTTTCTAAAACACTAGGTAAAGAAAAGCCGTTTCCTCGTCTAGTTAGAGTCAGATAAAATGAAAGCCGCTAGCAACTTGTTAGCCGCGCTTGTCGTTGGTTATCGTGATCCGCTACTGAAAAACTTCCTATCAATTGAGTGTGACAGTCGTGACACAGACCAATTACACTGACCAACGTAGAAAACACGATGAGCCAATCAAATCTCGAAGCGGCGCAAAGCGCGGGAAAAACGCGCCTGACCAAATCGCGACCGGTTTGAGTTAATGCATCTGATTGGTTGAGGTGGCACGAGTTTTGTTAAACCAATCACAGAGCATAGTCAGGCAAAATCAAAGCCATTCCAAATTAATCTTTTGACACTGAGTTCAAAAACTCTAACCATTTAATACACTTATTCGACCTCTGAAAAAATACCTCACCTCCCTTCCAAAAAGTTAAAACTATTAGATTGAATATGCTTTTATCAGACCTTACCTGTGGGGAAAAGCGTTGTGTGCGTCTTGCCTTTTTGTCCCCAGGTCTCTCGAACAAATGAAACAGAAGAAATGCCGACAACTGTCACATTTGATGGCGTTACAATCCCCAGGCTCCTTGACTGCCTGATTCCCGCCCCGGTCAAACGACTTGCACTGATTGTTGGTACACCGTATCGAGAAACACTCATGGAGTACTTCACGTAATCTTCCGCTAGCGTCGCTGTCAGTGATGTCGACATCTTTGTCCGCTGGACAAATGTGGTCGCGAAAGCCTTGGGAACTCAGACGGTTTTTGCATGTTAGGCAGTAGGCTTCACGACATCCCGGGCACGTTGTGAAGAGAACATCAAAATTAGGGACCTCTTGATAGAAGGAAAATGGGCATTGGTGGTTTGGGCAGGCAACGACAGAATTTCTGCCCCTTAGCTTTCCAGTAATGATACCGTCTTGCCCTTTCTTAGGGATCTGTTCCACAATGTCTTGTAGAAGAAATGGTTCAAGTTGCGATCCACATTCATCCTCCAAAGGACAGCTTAATCCCGTGACCACTTCCGCTTCCGTATTCTTTGCTGACGTGTGTGACTCAAGGCAGGTTGTCACACAACACTTGCAGAAAGTGTGTTGTTTACTGTCGCAAGTAATTATCTGAGAAGAAAGAAAGAAACAATAACGCGTTATTTTCGTTATAAATAAGAACTTGCCCGCATTGTCTATTTCGAATCTGATCGGTTTTCGAACCTGATCGGCTTTCGAATTTGAGCCCTCTCGGATCGTCATTACCAGCGAGCACTTTATAGACAACTGTCTTCACGCTAGTTGTTCTATTCTGTGCGGCATACACTCTGCTGACGAGACCCAATCAGGTCGAAACAGCTGTCCAGAGTTTGCATTTTTGACTTTCAGTTTGGACTCTATCATGTCGTTGTCCCGTTAAGGCTTTTCATTTCTACGTAGTGTCAGCCTTGCAGTTTATTGTCTTTGTATTTTATTTTTGGCTGATTAGAGCTGTCAGTAGCTCCTACGTACACCAGCAGCATTTTCGTCCGCGGTCCCTTGCTTTCATTTGTCCTGATCGGTTTGGCCGATCAGTAAACGCTTGCGCTGTTTTTGTTGGTGTTGGTGTTGGGGGGAGGCGTGCAGAAAGTCGGCACTTTTCTTTGAAGACATAGCAGTGCCGGGCAACGGTGCGAATCATGTGTCAATCAAGCGGTACATCACCCCAAACTTTGTTTTCTCGGAATTTTTTTACATTAACGCATGAATGTGTGTAGAATGCGAACATAGACGGAATTTGCGCCTGATGTTTCACGCCGCCGAGATATTTTTGAATTTTTAGCCGGATTTCTCACCTGACGTTTCACGTTAGTTCGTGCACTTGGTTGCCCGGTAACGTTATGTCACACTTCCAAGTCCTTTCACAAAAGCAGTTTCTCTCCCCCCCCCCCCCCCCCCCCCCCCCTGATTGGTGTGAATATGACGTTTCTATTCCGAGCATATGCGGCATTTATAAGTCCGAAAAATTCCGTAAAATATTTTTTGCGTGTGACGGAACAAGAAACGTTTCTACTGAAAGAACTTAACCACTCGCCCTCGTTTTCTACGAGTGCATGATAGTCAACTCAGCTATATTCGTTCGAAGAAACTGATGTTATTCTATTTTCGTCGATTATCAGTCTGACTCTGTTCTGGAAATAAGACCCGGCCGGCTATTGGTTGATCTGCGTGATATAACAGATCGAAACAGAACAGTTTGAAAAGACAATATCGGGCTTCATCGGCTGGCACTCTACGATATTTCAGTAACCTCTAAGTAGTGTAGCCTGACTACATATCTTTAAAAATCTTGGATCATCTCAACTCTATTTTTGTAGCTATTCCATACGCAGTGACGTCAGTAACAGCAGCAGAGGTAAAAGGCAACTGAAACAACGTAAGGTACAGACGTCTTTTCTGTCAACAAAATTTGATTTCTTATATATGCTCCTGAATTTTTATCATTACCCCTTCCGTATTTATCTTTTAGTTATACAGGAAAAGGTTCTTCTTCCTCTCGAATTCCGGGCACAAAATATGGTACATTTGTAGCTGTTTCAAATTTTATATTGATTCGAATGCAAAGATGTAGATATTACATGAAAAGCGACAAAGTGCTCAGCGCACAGGGAAAAGTAAACCTATCAAAACTTATTTTCTCTTATTTCCACGACATATTTTGTTTCTATTAGGGCTTCTTCTACCAAACAATTTTCGCAAAAAAATATACGTCTTTATAATAGAGTCAAAAATGTGTGAGGAAGGAAACGCTCTGAGGTTAAAAGTCGATATACCGGATGCACAATACTTCCTTAAAATTATATGGCCCAACAAAGCCGTTTCGTAGCATTCATGCGGATGTCTGGTATTACTGTACCGTTCACTTGTCGACGACGACTGATGGATCGTATAAAAACTCTTATCGATTTTAATTTTGCATATGTTATATATTTGGCTGTCGGTTACGTTGGGGCTCATATAAACACTTGCTAAGACTGATTGTCACATTTGTCAGACGTTCTGTGTAAATCTGGCATGCACAGAAATGAAGAAAAAAGCTTTTGTTTCGCTTACCAATGAATTTTTCCTGTCACAAGTCGCACATTCTGTTGTTGGAGACTGCGCCTCGGCCATCTCGGTCAGAATTGACAGTGTGTAAATAAAGACAGTAAAATTGTTATCCGCCGGAACTTTGTCAAGTTATATTCACAAGATATTGTGTTCTTGGTGAGCTTTCAGACTGTGCACAAGTTGTCTTTAAACGTTGCAATGAAATATTTGGTTTGCCTTCAATATTCGCCGCTTTTATAAACAAATGTCGTTGTTTCATTTTTAAAACTTGATTATTTCATTTTCTGAAACAGTAAGAATGATCGTATCATGGGCTTAAATTAACCACTCTCTACGCAAGACTAAACGCTAATTATAGATTCTTTATAGAGATTTAGTATATGCAAAAACATCAGCAACGGAGATAGAAAAGACAACGTCAGCAAAATATTCGCGTTTTTTCCTTACATCAGCATCGGTGAAATACCCATGCAGTGGTAAAAATACTAGCTCAACTGAGTCTTGCAATAACAAGCATCACTAAATTTGGCAAGAACAAAAATAATAAATACAATAAAGCATAATTGTGCATTTTTGAACCACGTTCAAATATGTTCGCATGATGAGTATCACTAGAAAAAAACACACTGCGGTGACAAACATGACAAGACAACGCATGTCGGAAAAAAAAAACTTAAAGTTTCGTATGCTTTAACATTCATGCTGCCATTTTGTCACGTCTGTTACCACAGTTTTTTATTTCTAACTCGGTTAAAATGGCCAAAGAATATTAAGAATATTACTATAACTTATTGCCAGATACTCATACTAAAATGGTCACAAATAATTCATTCTTAGAAAGTCATACCTACCTCATAAGCAGCTTTGACTGAGCTTAGGTTCTAGCTTCTAAGAAAGCAACGGTCTGAATTTAGCTGCTAATTTCAGAAAAACAAGAAATCCACGGCGATCGATAGTTTTTCATGAGACAAAAATGCCAACTTCGCAGAAATAAAGTACGGCAGCCATTTGGAAATGCTGACGTTACTTTTGGAGTCTTGAGCTCGGAGCAAACGAGGATGAGAGTTGATAAGAATTCAACTCTCGTTCTCGTTTGGCTTGAAAATCTCATACATTCTCATCGACATCGGCTTTGAACGTGCTCAAATTTTTCATGAGAGTCGATGAGAGTTTTCTCTCGTTTGTAGTCACTTTTCACGGACTCTCGACGCCGGACTCTCGTTCTCGTTTGGCCCGAGTTGATGATAGTCGACTGAGAGTTGACGAAAACTCTCATGAGAGTCTACTCTCTTATCAACTCTCATCCTCGTTTTGCCCGCCCGGTCTTTAGTCCTTTGTCGGAGCAAATTTTTTTTCGAAGCGTCAGCTTTTCCAAATTCTATACGGCGCTTTATTAACCATTATCAACTCGCAGTAAAAAGGTAAAATACAAAAAAATTTAAAAGTTTAAAAGACAAAACTACATGGGACATGTGGGACAAAGCTGACAATCAACCAAATATTAGTCAAGTCGGAGCTTACAGTAGAGTTTTTACGGTAGTTCAGTTTTGTCTTGTTCCAGACAGATAACTTAATAAGTGCTTTTGCACAGCCTGCACTATAAAAGTTATTCCTTGGCGCCCGCCTCTGCATGCAAACCACGAAAAGCTTGAATGAACTATAAAAGTTATGTTTTTAAATAAACTATAAACTAAGGAAAAAAAATTGCGGGAAGCAGTCCGCTACTAGCATTCTCTTTTCAAGGTATATAGTAACCTCCATATGTGTCGGCTACTGACCAGCCAATTTGTCGGGAAAAAAATTAAAGGCTTTATTTTAACTATCAGCCGGCATTTTCTCGATTTTATTTACAACGTACGGACGGTGGTTTCAAGTAACATGTCTGACGTTGAGTATAGTAGCTATCATTGCTTTCTAGCGTTGCAGTAAAGGAGTCAGTTTGCTTCTTTGAAACAGAACTTTCAGATGCTTAAGAATGCGAGCATTCAGGCAGATAAAACACTTACAGGAAGTAACATAGCCGGTTCTACTTACATAGTATTAATTTGCTGAATAAAATAGAACAAAACAAAACAACGACAACAAAGAAGCCGGAACTCGTACTTCAGAATGCGTATGACGACATATATCGTTAATGATGCAAAGTTCCTTTGATGACAATGCTAAAATAGTGTAGAATCAGAAATCGACTGTTATCAATAAATTCGCGCGATGCCCATATATGGACAGAAAGTCATTGTTTTCGTCATTCGTACATAACAGATATCCTGTGTTATTGAAATCTAGCAATGGTACATTGCAATTCCTGAGTTTTGATTGGTTGACAGGCAATGGTATATGAGCTCATATACCATTGACTACAAATATCGTAGCCGATACGCGTCACATGAAAACAGCTGCAGAGCCCAAATATTGCAATTCTTTTTGGGCGTTTTTAATAAAACAATTATTTCACTCGCGCTTGTTGGATATGAGATAGTCATAGCCAACTCATATCCAACGCGCGCTCGTGGAATAATTGTTAAATATTAGTAATAAAGGGTCAATAAACTGGTCTGCATAAGGATGACGTTTTCATTGTGTCATGATGATGTCGGAAAGATTGGGTAATGCATGAGCAACAAATAATTCTTTTTTGTTCGTAAGGAGTTCAGACGTGGCTCATAATATGTCTCAAATATATATTTTTTTCATTTCATCATAGAGAAAGTCAAGTTCAGGCCGCGGCCTTTAACACATGCTTATTTAAGGTTATCTCCGAAAGGAAGTTGCCTGTTCAAATAATTTATGATTATCTTTCATACATGATTATCTTTCATAATCAATAAAAAAAAATGAAAATAAAAAATCTTTGGAAAATTAAATATGGTCTATAGAAATCGAGTAAATTTCGACAAAGAAATAAGACGAGTAACATATTTCTGGAAGTGAGGTTTACACGCGTGTTCCGGTTATGTTACTTAAACCGCAATGCTTGCTGTTTTCTCAAAATACATTTCGGGCCTATATCAAGCGAAATTTGTTCAATTTCGCAAAATTTGGAAAGCCGGTAGATTGACATATTATGACCTTCTCCAAGCTTTTACGGTCATTGCTATTTCCGCTCCGTAACTCCGAGTTTTTTAAAATTTCCTTTCAATTTACAAAGTGAGGTATAACTTTTTACTGGTAAGGATCAGATCACCGAATTAAAATCCCTTGAGTTAATTAAGGCTCTAACTTCACTCACTAGCGGAGTCGCAAAACATTCTTAGATTAGTTAAGATAGAAAATTGCCAGAATTCAGTTTACAGCAATAGTGAATAATCTGCTGGGAAAACAATCCCGGAACAATCCCGAAAACAATCCCGAAAACAATCCCGAAACTTCCCGAAACCTGAATTGCAGAGTTGGCAGGGTGTGGATTGGTGCGGGACCACGCCTGGTTACTCAGCTGCTGCTGCAAATCCAATATGGCGTCGTCCATGGAGGTTCAGTCGAAGGATGTTTCAGAGACTGTTTTAGCAAGTTCTGGTTCAAGCGGAAGTGTTTCTGTCGCTCTTCATCCCCTCGTTATCATGAATATATCTGAGCATTACACCAGAATAAAAGCACAGTACGGGAATACCAATCCTCAAGGTAAATATGTTTGTTTAAAATCTCGGAAGATCGGATTTAAAAGAGATAGGGCATCTTTCTGTTTTGTGTTTTGGATACTAATTACACACAGCATAATGTAATCTGAGGTGAAACAAGAGTGTGGAACCTCAGAACAACATTGAAAACCCCTTGAAGCTTGCCTGCTGTTTATATTTAACAAGATAAACAGATGTTATACAGCTAGTTATGATATCGATCATATTAAACATGGTAAAACACAAGTGAATGCGAGTTATTCTCCAAGAATTCTGATAATGCTTTGACGCCATGAGGTTAATGTTGTCTAGCAATCAGAAGATTGTTGCATGCACACAGATTTGTTTTCCGTTTTCTTTTTTTGCATATTCCAAAATGTTTATTTTGGACTGTAATCCTTTAGAGTTTCTATTTAATACTGGTATCTGATCATTTCAGTCCAAGGTTACTTCGTTCCGAGTCAGATCGTTCCATCTTAGGATCAGATGGTTCCACAGGACAGTCATTTTGTTCCAGAGAAAAGTCAGATCGTTCCAAAATGAAGTAGAAATTGGGAAACCACTCCCTGTGTATTTGACACCGAAAATGTAAATTACCTTTACCAACAAAGTAGTCACGTGAGTCACATAATTCAAGGTTTATGGCATCCATGGTTATCTTTAGTACGGCGGTTATTTCCCTACAAATGATGTAATCTTTGCTAGTTCTGGCACGTTCTTGCTTGCTGTGCAAATATTTAATTTTCCTTCAGATAGCTGAACTTGCTTCAATGAAACAGCAAGAGAATCCATTTCAATTGTTGAAAAGTACGAAAACTACCTGGATATTTACTGTACCGTTAGATCAATGACTGTTTCTCCTCGTGAAATAGAAGTTCAAGAGAAACATGAATTTGCATCTATCATGCTGCCAAAGGGAATGTTGCAATGTCGACATTCCATGAATGGTGTAATGGTGTTTATTTATAAATCTCAGTGCATTGCAACATGTACATGTAGCATGAGAATTCAGTATTTTCTTTGAGTCAAATGCTAAAAAAAACCCAGTTATTTCACACTAAACAGCTAAATTAAGACCAGAGTATTCGTAAAGTTTTCATAGGTAAATGATTTATACGTTTTAAACTTGCGTGACTCAAGGTCTGATAACAACTCCTCAAAAGAAAGCCATGCTTGTTAGTCAATCTGTGAAGTAGCAACACCCTGAAAAAAATTGACCCTATTGAAAGAAGTGATAAGATAAAGTAAATCTGAAAGATAAGCTAAATCCAAGAGTAATGAAGGTCTTTCTTTTGTTCCAGTGATTGGAGCTCTTCTTGGAACTCAGGATGGTCGTACGATAGAAATTTTCAATTCCTTTGAGCTTCAGTTTGATCTTTTCGATGATGGACAACTTGTGATAAATATGGAGTACTACAAAACGAAGGAAGAGCAATGTGAGTATATACCTGTAGACACCTCCCTGGGGACAGGGAACAGATAACAGGAGGGAAGGGGCAAGGGGCGGGGGGATACTCCGCTATATACAATATTTAGGTATAGGCTACAGCTCTTGCAAGGTCTATCGTGAATGACTTGCTACCCTTCAAGAGAACAATAGAACAAACAATAGGAACAATGCCCCTAGCCCCCAAAACAATAGCAAACTGCTACACTAGGTGATCAGTAGAATTACAAGCTTATGAGAGCTGCTACACTAACTGTTTAATTGGGCAGAGGTTTTAGAGTTGAACATCACTGACAGTAATTGTTTTTATTTACGGAATTGTTTTTGCAATTTTATCAGTCGGAACAGGGCGTTGCGAGTTCTTACCTTGTGCGGCATTTTTTTTAGTCCACCAGGTGTTTAAGAATTTGGATTTTCTTGGCTGGTATACTACTGGATCAGGACCAACTGAAAATGATATAAGAGTACACAAACAGGTGAATAGAACGAATAACAATCAAACAAATCTGTGGATTTGCTGTTAGTAGTTCTTATGACTGATCAGGCTTTCTGCAACATTTGTTCAAAAGGCACCGCTAAAAATAGCGCCTTTAAAAGCTGGATTGGCTGAAAGTTTTTGTACTTAATACAACATGCTAATTTTTCATTCAGTAAATCTTAAAACACAGTTTTATTACAAGTCCTTTTCATTAAATGGTTAAATGGTTTAATCTTAATATACAGAATGTTTTCACCTCCACAGATGTGTGAGATTAATGAAAGTCCCTTATTCTTGAAACTCAACCCACTAGCCAAGACTAATGGTGTAAGTATTTTTATTTCTTTACATTAAGACTATTACTTGTGTTGTAAAGGTAACCTTTCAAATACCTGAATTAAGTGGCTTTATTTCTCATTTCAGTTGCCAATCAGTTTATTTGAGTCTGTGATTGATATTGTCGATGGAGCGGTAAGATTTTATTTTTATACTGATCAATGCATGTACAGCTGTAGAACTTTGCACATTTAGTTGTCAAGTAACCTTTTTATTTCCAAGAGGTGATCAAATTAAATTTTCTACTTTCAATATCACATCTATGCCAACTCTCCCAGATTATCTGGGAACATGGCTGCAAAAAACAATGTCTTAAATCTCATTTATGTCTGAGCATTTTACCACCTTCCTTGCTGTGTTAGCTACTGTCTCAGAACTACATGATTGTAAAATATTTCTTTCTCCTGAAAATTTAATGTTAAATTGCAGGCACGCATGTTATTTGTGGAGACTCAATACACCTTAGCAACAGAAGAGGCTGAGAGAATCGGAGTAGATCATGTGGCCAGATTGTCAAATACAGGGACAGTGGATGGCTCCACAGGTGCGTATATGACTACAATCTTGGACAAAACTGCTGAGATGGAAAACACAGCCTGGCGAATTGTAAACCCCAAGAAACAACACTGAGTAGGGGGGAGGGGGGGATGAAATATTTTTTACCTGCTTGCAAGTCAAGGCCTTTGCGAAGAATGAGTCATCGCTGTCTCAACTAGTTTTGTCCAAGATTGTAGAAATATATACTGGTATGTGCATTTACATAAAACCATTATTGACAGTGTTTTTAAGAGATCCAAATGTTTCAAAGACTGCCACATGCATATGCTGCAGTTTAAAATGAATTTCAGGTCAAAATAATTTCAGAGTAGTTTGATATTTGCCAGTATTTCTCTTGCTTTAGGATTATGGTAAATCAGAACAAAGGAAAATACATTAATTTTACCAAACTAGATGTACTTTGAAATCATTTTGATCTGAAATTTATTTAAAACTACAACATATTAATACATTAGAAGATTTTAAATGCTACCGGTAAGTTGTCTTCATGTACAACTGTATGCAAATCATTGTATGACAATGTTCATGTTTGTCTCTCCCTTTAATTTTTTCTAGTGTCGGAGCACCTTCTTGCTCAGTACAATGCAATTAAGATGCTCCATTCTAGAGTCAAGATGATTTTGGAGTATGCTAAAGCTGTCAAAAATGGTAAGAACGTTTTTTTGGTGAAATTTTCCGAGACTGAAACTCTCCACTGTTGGAACAAATTTCCATTATTGTTGGATAGTTTATGGTGCTTTTCGTAAATTAAGTCCAAAAATCTGGACGCTTTTAGCGGAAAATTAAATAGAACAGTCTGGATTGTCAGGACAATTGGAAGGACAAACAGGTTTTTTTTTTCATTGGACTGCTCAGACCAAAATTTGCTAGACAATTCCATTTCGACAAACTGATTTGGTGCCCTACTTTTTCATTGGAATGAGAAGATATCTGTTGATGTAGGGAACTGGGTTGAAGTGAAGTCCAATTCAGGCCAAAGTGTCTTATCTTGCCAGAACAGATGGGATGTTAGTTTGTTGCCGGGTAACACCAGAACCTTTTTATACACCTGGGTAGAGAGAGCCACTTCCAGAGAAAAGTATCTTGCCTAAGAACATAACAAAATGATCTGAACTCCAGGGCTGTGTTGTTTGAAAGTCGATAAGCACAAACCCAGGATTAAAAGTTGATCGAGGGTTCAATTTCTCGTGTAAAAGTGTTTGAATTGCTTACGTTTTCTGGAGATTGAGATAAGTTGACGTCAAAACTGGAGGACATACATGTAAAATGGAAACAGAACACCTCACTTAAAAGTAACAAAACTGAAATCAAAATTCATGCTAATTCTGGATTAACAAAATTGTGCTTTGAACAACCCCTCCCAGCATGACAATCTGCCACTCAAAAAGGAACTGGGAAATGAAAAGAATTCAAAAATGATCAGAGATATTCAACTCAATTGAGCCATTTTCATTACGAGATATTGTTCTATCTTACAACAGTTGGTTACCCTTATCAAATGGAAAGCACCCATAGTCTAAGCAGTAGAACTAAGCTTTTGTCTTGATCCATCTAGGGGAAGTCCCGTGCAACCATGAGATAATGCGTGATGCCTTGAGTCTGATTCAGAGACTTCCTGTCATGAAGACTGATGTATTCCGAGAGGACTTTTACAATGTATGTTTTGTTCTCAGTCCATATTTTGACAACAACAGCAATAACCTCCTAACACAGTATATTCAAGAAAAAGGCTTACTTTTGAGGTTGTTTTTCTAGAACCACTTTCTAAATGGTTGACCCTCTCCTAAAAAGTGTCTTTTTAATAATAATAATAATAAAAAAACATTCATATACTTGAAACATTGAGAGGGGGAAAGGGGGTGATACAATGTATAATATTTGAAGGCAGTGTCTCAACCCTTTTTGAAATTGGTTGCAGCTAGCTAACTTTGATATAAGGAATTCCCCATGTACTCCAGATACCTGCCACCAAATGAGAGTTTATATTAACTTTGCAATTCCTTTCACAGCAATGTAATGATGTTATGCTTATGTGCTACTTATCCACCATAACAAAGGGTGCCAACAGTTTAAATGAGGTATGCTTATCAGTTTTGTGTGCTTCCTGTTTAATTCCCAGAGTATTATTTATTTTAAATGCAATAATCAAGCACACACTTAAGTAGCAAGAATAAACCAGGGGCATACCCGGGGGGAGGGCAGTGGGGGTCCTGGGGTGCTCATGACCCCCATACAAATTCAGGTGGTGAAAAAACATGAATCCAAAGAATCAAACATGCCATAGTTACAATGTACAAACTCAATTTTTGGGACCGAACATCTGCAGTGGACTATGTTAGTACCCTGGGTGTGACCCCCCCCCCCCCCCTTTGGAAAATCCTAGCTATGTCCTATGCAAAGTTCTGATTGATTTGTTTAAACAAATTCTCCCAGTTAGCACTATAACAGAGGTATGAAGACTAGTAACGAGAATATGTATGCTGACACTAACAATCCTTCACATCATCTCCAGCCAAGGAATATTCTAATTTCTGTTTAATGTCTGTTCCTTTTTAGTTCATCAACAAGTTCAATGTAGTTTATGACAGAGGAATGGGTCGAAGAATGAGAGGAACCCTGTTTTAGGATCTGATTAAGTATGTCCCAACACAGCATTTGTTCATTTACCTGGCTTAGCCTTCAATGTTCCTTTGAGGTGCAAGATTTGTGATCATGATACAACAAGCAGAAGGAAAAATTTGCGATCATGATAAAACAAGCAGAAGGAAAAAACATCAGGACTGTACAGAACAACATCAGAAGAACACTTAATATGTTCAAAATAATTTTGCCTCAAGTGCAAAAAAGATTTTCTTGATTATTTAATAAAATCTCAGTCTATGAACAAGATTTTTGTAAAATTTTAATAGGATCCAAGCCAAACTGGAAATTGTGAGCCTCTTAATTTTAAGTTCATCCACATTTCCATCCCCATCATCATTAGGCATCCTCGCACCTTGTTTAAGTAACTTGTACATATGGTGAGTTCTGTCAATAAATGCTTCTCAACTTGTGAGAGTGGTAAAGAGTCAACAGTCTTTGATCTAGCTAGGTATATTGGTAGACTATAAAGTCGTTGGTGATGTGTGACACTTGGTTGAAAATGATTAATTGATATTTGAAGATAATAAATATCAAAAGAGTCAAAATTCTTTCTCAAAACACAGAAAAGTGGGGGGCTAAAGTTCCCCCCAGCCCCTCCCCCCTGCACGGTCCTTGTGTTTAGGCCAAGTGAAGGAGCACAAATACATATTCGTCTTCCATCAGACTGCAAAGTAAAGTAAACTAAGTCAAAGGAGAAAAAGAAAGGAAAACTTTTAAACAATCAATCTGCTTCACGTGAAATAAGCGTGAAATGTGATTCTGTGTCTGTGTGACCGCGGAAAAACGCACCGCGCATGCCTGCAACGTCACGATTCTGGAATGAAAACAAAGCCGTTTTCGCTGCTGAAAACTTCGACTTTTGTACGGAGAGGGAAGTAATTTGTAAGTATTGTAAGCGAAATTCGTTTTTTGGACTCAGGTTTGATCCTGAATCACAAGAGGAATTTACCATTGCAGATCTGGAACAGAATTTTTACGCGAAAACTACTCTGGGAACTCGTGCGATGATATGCTGTTACATCGACAACAGAAGCAAATCGGATGTTTATTATTCCGTGAAAGTAGTTTATTTGCCGGGAGACCTTGCAGCATAATGAGAACTAAGGAGCAAGGAAATGGCCACAATGATGTTCTTGTGTTCACTGAACGACATGATTGACTGTTTGCACTTGGATTCCAGTTCGGATTTCGGCTTGTTTGTAATTTCACATAGAGCGACCAGGGTATTTACTCGAGCTATAAATAAGCTTCATTAGAAATATTGGACCATTAAAGATGGAGCCTTCACGTTAACAGGCCAGTTTTTTCTTAGATTATCAAATGATAAATATGTGGCTTTCGAAGGGTTGTCTTGCAGTGTCTTGAATATTTACCAATTTATTTTCATATTCAAGTTTTGAGTAATTTATTTATTAATTATAAACTATTTTATGGGAAGCATCACTGATCAGTGTATTTTTTGCCCATTATCGAAAAAGGAATCATCGATTTCTATATTTTATTGTTTTCATTCAGTGCTAAACCAAAACTTAAAATGTATTAATGTATCTGTAAATCTGGCTACCTTCCGTTTTTACCTCTCTAGTTATTTCATGTAGCCACTACCCTCTCTCTCTCTGTCTCTCCATTAAAATTAAATTTTGCACATAAAATATTCCTATGCAATCAAAGGGCGAAAAAGCTTGTTGTTGGTTTGCCCAGTGTGGGTTCTCTATGAAGGAATGCTAGTAAGAATATTTTACAATTGCTGTTTTCAATGGATTTGAGCCTTTTTAGAGGTGAAATCACCGTGGTTTTTTCTTTGCAATTTACATTGGAAAAAAAGAGCTTTGAACCAATGTCACCCAATGTTGCTGTCTTACATGTAATTAAGCCATTCAGATTTACTATTATGTACTTTACTCGTGTGGTTTTACTTAACCTCAGATTGATTACAACATGTGTAAATATTTCAGAGATAATTCTTTTGCTTCAATAAACACAAGAGGATTGAAACATGATGGTAATCATTCATAATGGTACACTTTGGAGAGAAAGACACATACTATTTAGGAGTGAGTTATTTACATTCTTGAAGCCAAGTTTGCATGCATGCATATCCATGTCAGCTCAATGTGATTTACATTCTGATGGGACTGTCTGTTCATCATTTGCAGAAAAATGAACATAATAGTAGTTTTGTCTCTCTTAAAAGTAACCTCTAAATACTACAAGTTTGGCAGTGAAATTACAAGTGCAGTTTTCTGGAGACTGGGTGAACATTAGAAATGAACGACCTAAACATCTTGGTGCAATCTGGACCAATCTGGGAACACCAGTCACAGGCTAATCACGAGATTGACTGGGAGGGGGTCCAAATCCTTGACAGAGTCTGTAGAAATCATAAGGAAAATCAAGGAAGCCAATTAAGAGATGGGGCTATGATCTCCCTGCCATTTTTAACCACTTGGCACTTGACTAAACAACATGCAACCATGTGACAGGGTGGAGCTCACTTTGCTAATCGAGACTGTGATGAGGTAGAAAGCTACAATTAATTTGCTTAGACCTTGTGACACGTTTATTCATTATTGTCTTTGAATGACAAGACAAATAGCAAGAGTGCAACACATACTGCAATGAGTAAATATTGAGTCTATACTGACAGACCCTCCTTATTGATGTGCTTTGCTAGTTTGTAAGGTAGGGAAACATAAAGCAAAAATTAAACTGTCCTGAAAATGACAAGCATCAATTTTGTTATTACCAGGAATAAATATGTAATGAATCGGAAAAATAAAAGGCTTGCCATATATATACATGTAATCTGCTAATAATCAAAATGACCATAGTCATCACAAATAAGGCCAAAATGTCTTGTCGTTTTTTGTTGTTGAGTGATGAAAATTACCATGTTTAGTTATCTTCTACAAATCAACCACTTGGGATTTAAAAACATTTTTTTTTTCAGGCTAAAAATTACAGTAATCTCTAGCTAATCAAAGCAATACCAGTGTATTGATCTTTAACATTCTGCATGCATCTAACAGCTTCGATAATAAAATTACTATTCCATGTTATGTAACAAAGTAAGTATGATGTGTTTATTAAAAGGTTTTATGAACCTTTACTGAAAATAAAAACACAGGATACTACAAGAATCGTTTTTAAAAGCAATATAAGTAACCTGAATGAGAAATGGAATTTTCATAGAATTACCTTTCTGTTCTAGTTAGCCTCATGATCTTTAGTGCAAACTTTTTAAGCTTGTAATACAACAAAGAAAAAAGACTGGAGGGGTAGAAACTGCATTTTATTTATATCAAGGTTAAATATGATGAGGAGTCCTTTAAAATCACCTTTGACGATACACTTGCGTGGAAGAAGTTTGCTGATCGAACTCTTCGATCGTCTGCGCAAGTAAATCACACAAACTATGTCAGCCTAGACATGCAAGCTAATGATGTTGATTGAAAAAAGTAGAAGACAAACTGTGAGGGTGGAAACAAAGATTTAAATAAACCCAAAATGATAAATTTTCTGGTGTGAATTTCAACCGTAAGATCGATATTTAAACACCGTGTTGTAAACTTTCAAGAGGGTCGTACAGGGGTATTCTCGTGACGAGTGATTAGCTGATTTTATTTTCCGTGAAACGTGAATTTAATAAATTTATTCTTCGTGACCCGTGACCAGAAGGTTTTGCGTGACACGTGAAGAGCTTGAATTAATAACCGATATTCGTGATTTCACCACTTTATTGACTTTATTTTGCGTGATTTTGAGACGCGAGACCTCAAATGTGATTTCCGTATAATTATCGTAACGTCAAACACTCTTTGTAGAGTAAGAACAGGATAAAAGAGTATGTTTCTTTCTTATTTTCGTAATTTCTTAATCAATTTAGATTTCTTCAAACACTATTTGTAGCGTAAGAACAGGATAAAAGAGTAGTTATTTTCGTGATTCGGGAAAATGAAATTTCAATATCCGTGATCCGTGATTCGTTATTTTTTTCGTCCGTGAATCGTGCCAGAGACCCCCCCTGTACGACCCTCTTTCAAGGCGTGTAGCAGATAGAAGAAAAAAGATCGGCAGGCTAGAAACTAGTGTTCACACAAGCATATTAAGGTAAAACTACAGTTGTGATATCAGCGTTAGATATGTTAGGGATTTCTTAAAAAATGAGCAAAATCTTCATGTTCCACTTACGTGCGAAGAAAGTTCCATCGATGACAAACAGAGTGCCCAAAAGTGCGAACTTTCGATGCTTATAGCAAAAATTGTAAGAAAAATTATGAAACTGTAAATTGACAGGTAAAAGAACAGGAAACAATGTACCCTCAGTTAAAATCTTTACCTTAAATATTCGGGGGTTTTCTTAAAAATCGCGAAAATGTTCACTTTTTCGGTCATTCCCTTATAATCTTTCAAAAGTTTTGCACATGCGCTGTGCGTTTTTCCGCGGTGTCTGTGTCTGTGTGACTTGTGTCTGGGCCTCCTCGGTTGGACCAAAACGAGGCTTAGGAGAAATCCATCATGGCGGCCAAACAGCATTCTGCTTGGCGCATTTGTTCTTTCTGGTATTCGCACTTCTGTACCTGAGCTTTCTCTACAAACCCAAAGGAAATCATGAAGAGAACTAATCCGGACTATTCCACCACTGTTGTGGAAGAAAAACCTTTAGAGACGCTAGAATACGGCACTCAACCAGTTCTGAAACTTAAGCGGAGTAGACAAGCTCTTGAAGCTTCTAAAAGGCTCGCGTTTGAAGTATCTCAATACTCGACGCAACAGGAAATCCTTCAAACTCTTGTTGATCTCGAAAAAGAGCTTCCTTTGGAATCCTTGGAAGTTGTTGAATTCGTCATCAGAACTTTGTGGGAACGCTTTTACGAGACGAAGGACGCCATTGTTAGAGTGAAAGTTGTTTCTTTACTTGGGAGTGTAGCGAGATTTCCTGGAGTTAATGTTCATGCGATCGCTGAAGAATTTATCAAACTTTTGAATACAGACGGCGAAAGCAAGAATATAGGTAACGTTCATTTTTTTTTTCAATTGTTAAAATAAACATCGTTTTAATTTATTGTAAGATCTCTCCTCTGAGTCATTGTTGAAACTGCCAAAATCACGAGGATCAAAAGAGTGGGCATAAATGAAAGCCAAAACTCCCAAATGGGTTAAGGTTTTGCTGATCAAATAGTTTTTCTAAGATATCGTCGTAGTCGAGCAAATTGTCTGATTTGGTGGCAGATCTTTGTTATTTTTGGGAGGGGGGGTGGGGGGGGGGGGGGTGGGGGGATCCAGATCTGGAGTGGTTCATTAGAGCTACCTGAGGTAAAATTTGGAAACTGGATATTCAGATCTTTGCAGATTGGTATTTGTTTGCCAAAAATGACATGACCAAACCCTTATAAATTGTGCAACAAGTAAGTTTATCTTGTCACCAAAATAATGAAAACATATTTACTCTAGTCTTACTCTTGCGGTGACTGGACAATTCTAATGTTCAGCTTTGGGAGCAATTCAATCTAGCTTTTATTTTGACTATTATAACATGCTGTCACTCTAAAAATATCCCAGCTCACCCCCAGGGCTGGGGGGGGGGGGTGGGGGGGTGGGGTACTCCGGATTTCAAGTGACGGGGATGATAGAAGGATTTTGTTGGGTTTGAAATTTTCGATTCCGGGATTTGGCAAGTATTTTTTTGGTGGTTTGATTTAAGTAGGGATTTTTTTGGGTATTACTGACCTTGGCAAAGTGTTCTTGGATGTTTCTAGTGATGTTAAACCTGATGAAGGAAAAATTATTCAGATGATATAATGAATAAACAAACACAAACATTCAATTTATAATGATTTTAATGTTTAAAATTTTAAGGGTCAGAAATTCGGCATGGGATTTTTTAGGGGTTTATTTTTGGTCCAGGGATCTGTTTGGGTTTTGTTAGAAGCCCTAGGGATTTTTTTGGGTCTTGATTTTTGCTCCCATTCGATCGTCCCTGTCACTTAAAATCCCGAGTACCCCCCCTGGGTGCTCACCCTACAGAGGTTTTTTGGTTTGTGCCCCCCCCTCCTCCCCCGCAAAAAAGACCCAGACATTCTGGTTTAGCTTTTAATGATAGTTTGTAAAGTTTTGGCCTTTGAGATTCCACAGTCCATCAGGGTTTCAAAGGACCCTCTGTGGGGTAGGTACATGTATTTGGAAATGCAAGTTTTGTGATAAGCTTAGTATTTTTTATTTATTTTCTTTCAGAATCTCACAAAGTGTGTGCTCAAATATTTCACACTCTTTTATTACTCGGCAAGTTTCTCAGTGAGGAGGTAAGTTTGAATAAGAAACTTTTTTTAAGGCATGGTTACTTACAAAACCAGTATGCTAATTATGCACATTTTGAAGTTTATTCTTTTTGTAGTGAAAAAGTAAACTTGTTAGAGAAAAATAATAATTGTCTTTTCTCCTTCTCTCCTTAGGTAAAGATTGTTCGCCTTATTGAGAAGACCACAACTCAGGTATGAACTTTTGAAATAACAAAAAAAAAAACATGCAGAACTACATGTAAGTGCATTTACAACAACACCACTGCCTTCCGAAAAGGCTGTGTCTATAACACCAGCTGTGTCCAGTCAAGTTGGTTTTGTTGAACTAATTTAACTCCAATCTCCAAATATCATTTCTTACTGATTGCCACAAGTTTCTTGAATTGTTAGTTCTAAGATTTGATGGTACACAGCTGCCCTTTTGTCATGCACACATGCTTCAATTTGTTTGTGTTTATTTTGCAAGTGTGAACCAGTCTTCAGGAAGTAAGGTAAAGTCTGTGTTTGAGCCAAGTGGCCCATACAACCAGAGCTTATCTCGGTTTCTGTAGCATTAAGGTTAGCATATACCTTTAGGGGTGTCTCATGTCCAAGGGATATAGCAGGTCCAGATTAAACTGTAGATAGCTTAACTTCTATATCAAATTGAAGCTTGTAGAGGTTGCTGGTAGCCATTTATATACCTGGGTGGAGAGAGGCACCATGAGAGTAAAGTGTCTTGCCCAAGAACACGACACAGTGACCCTGGCCAGGGATCAAACCCAGACTGTTCAATCCGGAGTCCAGCACACTAACCATTAGGCCACTGCACCTCCCACCTTCAGGCAGCAAAGGGAAGGCAGTGTGCACTCAAAGCTTAAGTGGCTCACATCTCATAATTTTTATACTGGATTCTGTAGCATGAAGTGACAAAGGAATGCTACTCTCTCTCTCTATGAGACTCTTGTCTTTTCCACTGGGGCCGGGTTAGCCCCAGTATTGTCAAGTTGCCCATGACTAACAGTTTGCTAGTAGCCATTTGTGCTCCTGTGTGTGGAGAGAGACACTGTAGCAGTGGGCTGCCTGGCTAATAAGTGCTAGACCTTTACTGCTCAATCTATCCATTAGGCTACATTTATTACTGAGCTGCTATTTCATTTACTGCACAGCCAGTCATTTAGCATGTTTTCACTTTGATTTATTTCTTGAAGCACCTCAAAGATCCCCATTCTTCAGTGCGTTGCCAGTGTCTACACTTGATTGGTCACCTTTCTCAGGGATTAGAAGGTTCTCCTGCATGGGTGGGGCCAAGCCCACAGGGAGGGGTGCAAAGCTTGTTGGCAAGCTTCTCAGAGGACAGTGACCCTAGAGTACGGACAAGTGCCTTGCAAGCTCTGGTGAGTGAAATATAGATTTTGTTGCAATTTTTTTAAATGCATACTTCACCTCACCTCACCTCACCTCATCACCTCACCTCACCTCGCCTCGCCTCATGTCACCTCACCTCACCTCACTTCACTTCACTTCACTTCACTTCACTTCACTTCACTTCACTTCACTTCACTTCACTTCACTTCACTTCACTTCACTTGGTTTAGCTTAGCTTATTCATTTAAATATTTCTTTATAGCTCACACTACATGAGAGAAGTCAGAAGCTAGACATGGCAGTTTATGACCAGGCATCACTGGCATTAGATGACGACTATGAAGATGTTCGACTGGCAGCTATCAAGTTGGTTTGGGTCTTCAGTCAAGCAAACCCAGAGAGGTTGGTTGAAATTCATTTCTGGTTTCACTGAATAGCAAATTTGCATCCATATTGTTGCCCAACAACAACAGTTATTAATGGATATCTACCAGAAGTGAACACTCCTTCACTTTATCTTAAGAAGACTGTGTATGTAAAATCTCCTTAACATGTTCACCACTGGTGTTATTTTCTATGCTGGGTAGCAGCCCTCACAAAGTCTCAGGTGAATGGCTTACTGCAATAGAACAAACAACACTACAGGAACAATGCCCCTAGCCCCAAAACAATAACAACCGCCATACTAGATGAAAAGTTGAATTACAAGCTTACAAGAGCTGCTACACTGAGTTCTCAAGCAGCACGAGTGACTGACAAGAACTGCAACAATTGAACAATATGTACCCCTAAACCCAGACATTCACAAGAATCAAACTCTATTTCTGTCAACCTTTGTATAATCAATTAGAGACACTATCTCACCATATTTTGTGTTAATATATTTTTGGGGTTGCAGAATCACCTTAAAATCAAAGAAAACCAGAAAGTAATAGACTACGAGCAGTCCCTATTTATTTATGCAGTCCATTGAGCGTGAAGCGAAAACAAAATGACTGCATGAAAATTTGTGATGAGGCGAGGTGAGGCACAAAAACTTTTTTCACGCAGTCATTTTTTTTTCTCTTCACGCTTGACAGACTGTGACAAAATAGGGACTGCTCCTAGTCTAAGAAAGTAACATGTTGCTGACTGAGATAAAAGGGCATGGAAGAGAATAATAACTCGGAATGAAGCAAGGATGGTCAGATTGGGGAAGATTGAAACAGAGTGTGAACGGCAAACATTAGGTTAAGTGTTTCAAGATATGCTATCCTTGTCATAGCTCCTATCCCAGGAAAGATGTGCTGATTCAGGAACAAATTCTTCCAAGTAAAAGTTTTGAAAATGTGTAGAAAATGGTAATGAGAATCTTAATTCTGAGCTTGCTGTTTTGGTGGAATAGGATTGTCAAGTTACCATCATCAGATGAAGTCCGTCTTGTGGATGATGCTTTTATCAAAATCTGTCACATGGTGAATGATTTGTCGATGAACGTGCGCAGAGAGGCAACAGGGCTACTGGGCTCACTTCACCTTGTCAGTCCAAAGTTTCTGGAGCAGACACTGGACAAGAAGCTAATGTCACATCTTAAGGCAAGTTCATGTGGCAAAGTCTTTCTTTCTTGGTGATTAAAACCTTTGCTGTTGTAGTTCAGCTGAATGATTTTTTCCTTTCCTGAAGTAGTAGAAACAATTCTTGAGTGACAGTGGTACACCCAATCAAACACACATGCTTACAATTAATTTATTTTTGCTCTCCAGAGGAGGAAAACTGAACATGAGAAGCGTCGAGAGATTCATGCATCAGGCGGGACTGATGGCGGCGGTGGATGGAGCACTGGTCGATCGTGGGGAGACAGTACTCCTGAACCTGAACTTGACCCTGAGGATGTCAGCCTCATGAGCAGTGGTGCCTGTGGTGCCTTCGTTCATGGGTTAGAGGACGAATTCCTGGAGGTGCGCTCTGCTGCGGTGGACTCCCTCTGTGAGTTGGCCTATCAGAATTCTCCTTTCGCTATTCTCTCGTTAGATTTCCTTGCCGATATGATGAACGACGAGATAGAAAGCGTGCGAGTTAGCGCTATCAACAGTCTGCGTAAAATCAGCCAGCACATTCAGCTGCGTGAAGACCAGCTGGAGACGTTGCTTGGTGCCCTGGAGGATTTCTCAGGGGACACCAGAGAGGCTGTCCGGGAGTTGTTATGTCACTGTGTTTTTGCCACAAGAGCGTGTCTTCATGCTGCAATTCACGCCTTACTGGGGAACTTATCCAAATACCCTCAGGATAGGGCGTCCATATGGAGGTAAGGAGTGTTTGTTTCCATTTATTCAAGGAATGTGCGGTATGGATTTTGTTTGTTTGTGTGGAAACGGCGGGCAATTGTTTGGCAGTCCTTTGATTTTCACGGACTTTCAGTGTATATCAATTCAAGATAAAATGTAAGTGGGACATACCAATTTTGTTTTCTTTTATAACTTTTCAGATGTGCCAAGTTTCTGGGTGAAAAACACCAACACCTCGCATCGTCTCTTGTACCAGAGCTTCTCTCGACTCATCCTTTTTTTGCCACCCCTGAGCCGTCCGTTGATGACCCAGCATATGTCGCCATTCTCATCCTCGTGTTTAACGCCACAGCCAAGAGTCCCACCATGCTGGCCATGTTCCCCGATCACACCACTCGGCATTACGCGTACTTACGGGACAGCCAACCCGACCTCGTCCCGCATCTTGACATCGAGAGAGGCGTCACAGAGTTAGATGACAAGAAGACAGGCGAAGAAGGTAAGTAAAGAAGAACATTACTTCCCAGATGTGCGTAAACTACTTTTAGTCTGATAATTGGCTGAGTCAGCTATTTTCGGGAAGGCTGTTGTTAAAGGGGCAGTATCACGAGAGGTCTTCGAAGTTTTTGTGTAAACTATGCTAGAATTATAAAGGTGCACTCACTGATCAACAGAATAACCTTTTAATGGCAAAAAAGGCATAAATTCACTCAATAAGATATGAACAAACCATAATCAATGATTTTTTAGTGATTTTCCTCCAAGTAACACTGTCAAACTTGAAAACGTCGGCCCGACGTTTTCAAATTTTAGACTACTTCTTTCCTACCCGTCTGTAGAGAAACCAGTTTTAAACAACTTTTGTGACCAGTACAGTGCGTTTTAGCAAGGTTAGGCAACTATTAGTGCACTTTTCTACTAATTGCAACACCTCCATTGGATTTTCAAGTAGCACTAAATCTTGTTGAGGCTGCCCCTTTAAGTACCATGGCGTATACTGTTGACAACAAGCTCGTCTCTTCTCTTCTTGTCTTTTCTCTTGTCTTCACTTTCATTGCACTGTGTATTTCACGATTAATCATTCTTTTTTAGGGTCACAAAATGCAAAGAACTTCTTTGACAGCATTCAGTTGAGGATTCAATGTGTAAAGTCACCGAGCCCATTAACCGCACAACAAGCTCTTAAAACAGCTATCCAAGATCTGCAACATGTCAAGAACATTGATTCGCATCTTTGCGCCAATGCTGAATGTCTTTCACTCTACCTTCAGTGCAAGCTGATGATTTTCCAGGCACAAAATGACAAGATGTGGAACGTTCCAGCGGCGCTCTGTACTCATCAAGGAACCGGTTTGAAATCCTTGGTCGAAAACATCCTTTCTACTTCCTACCGAATCGAACACACCTTTACTGGCCTGAGTTCTCAGCAAATCTTTTTACTTCGTCAGCTTAGGCTCATTGCACACGCGTTGCAAATCCTCGTCTCGCAGAGATACAGCCACGCTAACGACAGAAACTTGAACTCCATGCTACAAGTTTGGGAATCGTTTTTGACGAGGATCAAAACGTTTTCCAACTTCATCAACACAGAGAATATTAACACGGATGCTTTCTGTGCTGAAGTCGTCTCGTTTCCCAGTTTCTTTGAGTCGAACATAACTAACCCATCGGGTGTGGTGGATTACGTTCAATCCATCATGCTTTCCCATGAAGTTCCGTCGTTGGAATTGACCGCCAGTCTGCGCCAGGCCTCCGCAGTATTGAATGAGCCTCGGGGCGGTTCGGATAATCCCCTGGTCTTCTCCGCTGGCCTGACATTAGGCATCAATGTTGAAGCAATATTAGAGAACGTGGCAGATGCTAGCCAAGTTCGTGTACAGGTGCGTGTATGAAGCGCTAGAATCGCGTTAAAAAGGTTAGAATGTTATTGTATGAACCGTAGAACAAGGTCCGTATTTAACAATAACATAAATCCTTTAAATACTCTCAACCTGGACTGGAGTTTAATTTTAATTTAGTCTTACATTCGGAATGTCAGGAATTTTACATTTTGGAATTTTGATGTAGTCTAACTCTTACAGTTTTGAATGACCGGAATAGGCCATATTCGTATTCTCGGTATTGGACTGGAACTAGCTTGCAATGGAGGCTAATGCGGGGGAATATAATTAAAAAGAGCTTCATGTAATTTGTATTTGAAAAGATTCCCCGCATTAGCCTCAATTGGAAGCTAGTTCCAGTCCAATACCGAGAATACGAATATGGCCTATTCAGCCGACCCACACACAACATATACCTCGTGTCACGCGTGTAACACGCGTGACACGAAGCAAAAAATTGAAGAAAGAACAGAGTAAGTTCCGCTAAGTTCTGGTGTACCCCTGGTGATCGTTCTGATATTCTCATAACCTTCATGCTTGACTTTGTAATGATGTACTATGGAGACATAAGATATCGATCACAGTGTCTTTGTAATTTGGTATTTCCCTTTGTTCTGGTGTATGGTAATATGTGATAATGAATATAAAACAAAGGAAAATACCAAATTGTATTGATGGTAAAATCAAGCCACAGCATCTATATGTCAACAGGTTGTGTTTCCAGATCTGAGGTGTCAGTGGTTTATTCCCAAACGAGACGATCTCCTTGTTATTTCTCCACTAAAGCAACGGCTTGCCACGACAGTCATCTTGTCACACTCTGGATGGTCAGGTAATGTAGAGGCCCTATCAGGGGTTTTAGGGATACGGGATATTTGGGGGTAACATTAACGGGATTAAACAAGTGATTCGGGGATATAGTACATGAAAGTTGGAGATAAATACTAGACGGGATACGGGATATTTAGGTCAAAAATTAATGATACGGGATAGTCAGACTCCCCCTAAAGGCCCAAATGGGGTCTCAGTGTAGTACAGTGATGCGCAGGGATTTTTCTAAACTAGTTTGTAAGTTTTTGTTTCGTTTCCTCAGAAACGAAACGGTACTATTTTGGATTCGATGTGAACTATTTACACAGTGGGGGCTACTATCCAATGAGAAGAGCGCTCGTAACCACAATGTCAACACGTTTTACTCTTGGCAAATTGTGGGCAAACAATGTCGTAAAAACATGTTCTTCAAATATCGGAAAGATAATCGTCAGTAAGCCCAAAAATAATTGAGATTCATTACAAATAGAAATACCTAACGACTGCAATCCTTTTTACTTCAATTAAAGCGATGTATTGGCGAAAAATGTAAAGTGAGCACTTTCCGTGTTTAATTGGCTATATTTTGAGAAGGAAGAAAATTCCCGCCAATCAGAGCGCTTGAATGCGCAAACAAAGACAAGATCCCTTTACGCGTTTCGCAGCTAGTGGCACGGAATTGCGAAAGCGTTCAATTCAATTTTCAATTCTTTTCGAGGGAGAGAAGTTCTTTGCAGGTTGGTTACAAAGTTAATTTTGCTACATTTAACAGCGTAATCTATAATCTATAATTCTTCTTTGCTATGTTCACTTGTTCGTAACTTCACCAAAATCAACAGACACTTGTATTGTTTGCTCGCCTTTCAATATGATTTCATTCTTATCCCTCCACAAACATACGCAATCTGGAAACGAAACACTATTTCCTTTTTGAAATAGCTCCTTGTTAATATATCCAACACGTGATACGTTGTCTAGGTTGTTTCATCACATTTCTAAACGCAGTGCAGTAATGTTGACGAACTTCGAGCTGTTTGGAAATGTCATAAAACACGGTCAAGTGCTTGATTTAACCTTTCAATCAAAACCAAACCTGAGGAGGCAACGGAGAAAATAAAATGGCAGTAATCTATGCAATGAATACCGCATTTCCAAAGCCCGTCACGGTTACTTATGGTTTCATGTTAACATGACGAGTTATTAATTACCAATCGAAACTTAAGTAATCCTCTTATACTTTTGAGGGGGGGGGGGGGGGGGGGAGGGGAATTGTTTTGGGCAAGAATTATTTTTTCACCTTCAGGTTGTTTAAGATTTTTTCTTGGGCCGTGAGCTTGTGCGAGAAGTTTTTTAAAGCATCAAAAATCACAATAATAGCAGAAATGGCTCCCCCTTTTTTTTAAGCCGTTTTTTCTCTGCAGGAATTCTTTTTGGAAATTGCCCAACTCCCCACTCCAAAAAGAAATAATGGTCCGTCCCTTTATAGCCGTTATTTGGTACGTTACGCCGAGAAGCATTGTGTCACAAACAAACTTGAATATGACAGAAATCACCGTGGCGTGACGCAGCATCTAATCTTTTCCCTTTCTGATTGCAGAGCCGGGTTTGATTGAAGTGTCCTTGGTTCTCAAGTACACATCTGATGTGGACGAGGAGGGTGTCTTGAAGCTTGGCTCAGCTGCAGCTAATACTTCTGATGTAGACTCGCGGGGTGTGAGGCAAATCAAAAGCTCCAAGGACAATCTTGTCGACGGCGTAATAAATCTTTGTTCGCCAGTTCAAGTATGCATCATGCCCAAGGCCATAAGATAGGATTTAGGATAATAGCCAATCAGAAGGCTGGAAAGGTGTTGCATATTCGGGAATTAAACAAGCGGCATTTACCGGTTTCACCCCGCCCCCCTCCCCCCCCCCCCCCCCCCCAAAAAAAAAAAACGCTGTCACGGCTTCCAGTTGTTTCCCACCCTAACAGCTTCCGGTCATTTCCCGTTGAATACTGTGTTCTTCACATCATCCTGTGTTTCCTGCCATCAATACTGCGTTTGTTTCGGTTTTCAGCTTTTTCCCGCCATGTGTTCACCGCGTCCATTACAACGTACAGTAAGGGTTCGTACTCTTTTGAGCTTTTGAAATCTATGACTTTCCATGACCTTTTCCGTCACTTCTCCAAGTTTCCATGACCTAAATTTGACCATCTTCTTGGAAATCATCTGTCGTTTTGGGTACGTTTTTACCATTTTCTTCGTAAAAAAACCTTATTTTGTACTTTTTAACAAA
The DNA here is from genome assembly GCA_963693305.1 of Meandrina meandrites. Lineage (NCBI taxonomy): Eukaryota > Metazoa > Cnidaria > Anthozoa > Scleractinia > Meandrinidae > Meandrina > Meandrina meandrites. The sequence goes on along the minus strand of OY855911.1, from coordinate 30,272,051 downwards.
CATCATTTTGCATGACCCACACGTAAATTCCATGTCTTTCCAGGCCTGGACTTTCCAGATTTTCCATGACCCGTATACGAACCCCGTACAGTTCTTCCCGCCATAATGCACCGCGTCCTTCGCAGCCTTACTTCGTTTACAGACTGTGACGCACACGTATCAATTTTTACGGACGTTTAGGATAAAATCCTATAGGTAGTTTAACAATGATAATTTACACAACGAAGAACTCTTTAATCTGTTTTTGTACAGCTGATTTGTGTCGCTAAAAAACTATGTTCAATGGGCGACCACTTGCTGATTTGATACCAAAACTTCTACATTCATTTATGCATATAATGCTACGCTTAACTTTGCCCTGAAATTTTGAAGACATACTATGTTGGCTTAAAGTGCAAAATACATCAGTGTCGTTGATTTGTGTTCTGAGAACGATCGAAGAACCATATGTAGATAGATTTTATAACTTAATAAAACAAATAACCTGGTTAAACGACGAAAGTACTTGTGATTTTTTGTTATCGTATAAAGGCAAGGAAAGCGTGAAGCCTGGTTCAGACACCGAACTTTTCATTTGCCGAACCTAGTAAGTGCATGAAAAATTCGACGTCTGAACTAAAGGGACACTGCCTTGCCTGAATTATCATATTTTATAAGAATGACCTGTAGCTTGCTTTTGTTGCGCTTTACTGATCCACAACGCGATTTGGAGAGTAAATTGTGAAAGTGTCTGATCTTTGCCATACAATAAATAGGAAAAAGCCTCATTCGCACTCACAAATTGTCTAAAATTAATTTGAGTCCATCGGCGAATTAATACGCTGGAAGACAGATATCCCCCTTGTCTTTTTACAGGGTAACATAATATGGGCCACAGAACGTGGGGTTTAGGGCGAAATCTAACCCGTTTTCTGAAGTAAACTTACAGAAAAAAATGACGCGAATTTTTTTTATTAAAAGTGCCTTTACTTTGTACAGACGAGGACATGTTATTCATTTTGTTGATAAAAGCGGAGTATGTCTACGGCCTTGGCCAAGAGCGAGCCGTACTCTTAGTTACAACCAGCGCCGACACATCGCAGCGTATGAATCTGCCTAAGATTTGAAATCCTTCGGACGATGATTGTTCCACAAAGCGGTATACAACCTGGTACTCCTGTGCGACAAAAGGCTATTGGCGAGAACTGATGCAGATGGTAAACTATGCACACAACGGAGTATTAACACGGCTCAGAAAGGTTGACACGCTTGTCTAAAAGCAACACTGAAATTTTTACGAGTACTGTTTACTTCTGAGGTAGCTGTCATCTCCACGAGTGATACCAAATGTACACGTGTCTTTTAAGCGGGTTGATGCACATGTAAGCAAAGGACTGATCGTGTGGCGTAAGTGAAGGGTAAATTGGAGAACCATCGCCGTCCTATAATCAAAAGAACCACTTGAGTAAGAACACTACTAAAATGTAACGACGTATAAGAGTAAGTCTCTTCCTCCATGCGGGTTTTTTCTCCTTGGTGGGGGGGGGGGGGGGGGGGAGGGGAGGGGAGGGGATAAGGAGGAAGGCGGCAGGGAGGTCGTTATCGCAAAGAGCGGATAGAGTGTAAACTTCCTTTCGCACCGATTTTCCCGCTCGGTTTACTTTGTGTCGCCAAGACTTACCGCCCCCGTGTCTTCAGGGATGCTGGCAATCGAGCCTTGGGAAACACGCATAATGGTGGAGGTGCCGTGTAGCTACCAAGTGGGGTAGGCCGAAAAGGAATCGGCGAGCGATCCCCACCCCACCCCCTCCTTTCTCTTGCCGCTTTCTTTTCGCCCCATCCTCGTCACAGGCTACAGTAGGTGGCGTATATCAGGGTTTGATTACCTGATAACGTTTTACCAGAAAAGCATTTTTTTAAACAATACCTGAGCGCAGACTTTTAGCACAACTGATCCAACTTGTAGCTTTTTGGTGGTTGGGTCTTTGTGTACACTGAAAGAAATTGAAACATGAATGGCTTTCATTTTACTTGCAGACGCAACGTCCCGTCGACACACGCTTAAGATTTTGATATAGTTTCGAATGTAGTTTTGAAATCTTTCTGATGGTTTGCCCAAACTTTCAACTAGAGCTACGAATTTCGCGTGCGACTCTTTTTTACACCTTTCTGTTGGTTTTCCAAACGTTTTAACGAAACAAAGTGCTAGAAACCGGATGTACAACGTTTTCACATCTTTCAGTTGGTTTTCCAAAAAAGCCAACTGGAATTTGTCCATGTGCAACCACCGTGACTTTGACTTCTCTCCCTCCAAGACATTCTTGGTTCTTGGTTTCCAAGGAAACGGGAAACCAACAGAAAGATGGTGTGATAAATTAATGTTGAGAGTGTCGCTTTTGCCGTAAAGGGACCCAGTGGTGCTCAAACAGGGTCTCATGAATACGGGCGCTTTCTCGGTCCAGCTTGGCAGTGGGCCCTGTCTTACTAGAATAAAGAGAGGCACTTTCGGCCCTTTGACCCTTAACTTTTCACCCTGATCTGCCACTGAGTACAAGCTTCCGCTGTGCAAAATACAGTGTTCAGCTGACAATCTATGTCAAATTCGTAGCAGTTGTAAAATTTAATTCCTGAGATAATAACCATAGTCTAAAATCAAGACATCTGAAAAAAGATTTTATTGGGGAGGACACAGAAGCGCTTTTCAGTTTTCTATACATGTCCCAGTAGGTTTGCCTCAGACTTAAATACAGCCGGACAAATATATGGAAAAGTGAACGTGAGTATACACTTCTGTGACAACTGCAAAACGTTTTTCTCTCGACCAGTGCTTAGTTTACTCAAGGGAATGAATATACATTAACTTAAACTTAGACAATTATTACCTTAAGAGATCTTTGTAAATTGTCTTGGTTGTTTCCAGGTAAGGATTAATGTCATCTTCATACTATGCAAAAAAAAAATCAGGTTAAATTCACCTAGCAATATAAAAAGCGCACAGAGCTAAATTGATGTTATGGCTACAAGCCTGCCAGGCAAAAAATGTACAGTAACAACGTTTTCCTGACCAAAATAAATTAAAAACGGCAGATAGAGTGGCGGCCCGAATAAATTTGCATATGAGAAGTTTGGAATCTGACTACCACCATGTGTTACCCTGCATAGCTTGGCAGTTTGGTTGGGTTATGTGTGCGCAAGCAAAGTCAATCGCCAAGCTATGCAGGCTACTACCATGTGGTTGCTTGAGGGTAAATGTCTCTTATGATGTTTTACAGGAAAGACAAGAACATTTTTCTTGCTAGCAAATGACTAACTCACTTGACAGACTTGTCCTCCCAGACAAAGGTGCTTGAATATCAGGAAAATAAACTCGTTTCTGTCTGCATCACTAAACATGGGATATGTTTCTGCTTCTTCAAGAAGTAAGACCTAAAATTTTATGATGAAAAATATCAACAGAATTAATAAAAAACACTTCTTATGAACTAGACTGGTCTCTCACATTCTCGTCCCCATATCCCTTTTCGCTTATCTTAGCTGGAGGGGCCTTGGCATGAGAAATGAAGGGCTCTGGAGACAAAGAATTTCCAGTCCTAGATTCAAGAACTTCCGGTCTTAATGAATGTTTTGGTGATGTTTCTATATACTGTGTGGGAGTGTCATGGCGTTTTTGACTACTGTTCAAGATTTCTTTGTTTTCAACAGCCAATCAAAAAATTTAAATTAATTCAAAAATCGTTTGTCCCCAGAGCCCTTCTTTTCTCATGCCAAGGGCCTGGTGGCTAAGAGAAGTGAAAAGGGCTATGGCAACGAGAAAAGGTCTCTTATGGATGTGCATTACAGAAAAAAGAGTGAGTGGGATGGCAGGAGGAACTGAGAAACGGAGGGACAAAGGGAAGGGGGGGAGCAAGAGATGTCTAGAGGGGTAGAGGGTGGGTGTGAGGGGGACCAAGGCAGGGAGGAATAGACTAGAGAGAGAGGGGGGGCAGGTGGGAGGAAATGGATGAAGGGAAAGAAGAATGAAAGGAGAGGGGCAGAGGGACAGACAGAGTGATAAACTCATTATCACATACTGGTACATAACATTATGTGCTATGTCGCGGTAGAGCTAATGTCCTATGTACCATATACTGGTATGTAGCTTAACACATGCAGCCCAGTCAAAATGTTTTTGAGTAGTAGGCAAAATGGCTGGAGTAGTCGACAGCAGAGGCATCATGCACATGTTTGTGACTGCAAAAGCATTTTTACCTGTGCAGAGAAAATTTAATGTCAAGAGCAAGATCACGTCCATTTACAATACTTAATATTTCTTGCTAAAATTATTATTCTGCAACTAGAATAGTGCCTTTTCTTCAGTAAGACATCACCAGGAACACAATCCATCAGCATACATGATGTACATTCGTAAACGGTTCGCAATGCATTATGACGCGGTTTTCAAGGTGGCTGTTTTTAGCCGTGTTGTGAGTGAGGAGAAGCTTTGTTGCTGTGTTTTGGTTTATATTTCTCGTGATAAAAGCAAAACAAGATCAAAGTAATTGTTGTTTAGTATCAATTTATTGTGTAACTGATTTTATGGCAAAGTTAAAACTTAAAATCTGATTTATTTAGATAACTTAAGTGAGTAGCCGGCATATATTTCGTTGTAGGCGGCAAAATCGCCGGCCGCCGGCACATTTTGACTGGGCTGCACATGGTGGATAAGTATTATATTTCGTACCTTTCTAAGTTCATCAGAAATGACAAAGTCTTCATAAAACTCATCAAAACACTTTTTGATGTTTCCAGACTCTCTCACAATACCTTTTGGGTTAAACAAATTGCATGTGTCTATATATAACTATCACAAGATTTTCACAACTGACACAGATTTTTGAATAGGGATTGCTATACCTCCATTTTGTCAAAAATTGCAAATATCTGTGACAGTGGTGAGGACAAAACATGTTTGGAAAAATTCTTAAAAAGGAAGCTACTTTACTTAATATTTAGTAATCAGGTATTGTCTGTCACCAGACTGAAGGGTTTATTTGCGTTATATCCATATTGTTTTAGCATACGATAAACAAAGTATTATACCGTAAAAGTGAGAAGACCCTGTCAGCTGTTCCATGTTCGCTCTCCAGCAAATGTCAACTAAGCTGCCCTTTGGCCTTTAATTTTGTTTGGTCAATCGAAACAGAAGATGTCAAAAGGGTGCCAAAAGGTTGTCAAATTTAATTGAAAACTTTGTCTAGTTACTGTAGCAACAGTACAGGGCACAGCTCTGTAAGTCTGTCAATATTGAGATTAGTAATACTTCTTACAGAGTTCAATTTACAATTTTGCCCAGAGCTCTCCAGATGCAAAGTCCATCTAATACATTTAGCCACTACAACACAGAGCTAACAAAGGTTATTATTATAATTTGTTCAAACCTTGCTCTTGAAGTCTGTCAAAAAAGTCCATTGATGTAACAGCACAGGAGACAATTTCTGCTGTAACAGAAGATGGTTTGAAACCTATGATAGAAAAAGAAATACATGCATTTATTAAGAAGACACAGGATGGACTCCACAAAAGACCTATCTGGTTACAAGTCTAGGGATAGATCTGTTGGGATAGTGTTAACAAAACAAACTACACTATCTGCTGGATAGTGATTTATCTGGTGGATAGCATTATCCACCCTTTGAACCACCAAGCCGTGGGCAAGTAACTTTTTGCGGTTGGTTTACTGGATTGGGATTGTCTGTGTCCTTAATGTAACTGGCCAGAGTAGTGACTTGGTTCTGTGTATTAACGTAAGAAGAAATAAAATTATTAAAGCTGCACTATTCATTGCTGTGTTACTCACTCAATGCACCCCATGTATTAGAGGAAGATACAACCTGAAATTAAAACATATAAAATTTATATATCAATGAATTGAAAATAAAAACGTTTGGGGTAGTCAACAGTTATAAATGTCATTTTGTAGAATAGATAACGTAGCTGGCATTTGATCGAAGTATCAAAAAAGTGACTTCGTTGCAGACTCAGAACCTGACTTGGACTTGGAATGGAAGAGGGAAGGGAATCCCATGTGAAAGGGATCAGGGATATACTCTTCAATAACTTTCTTTGGCAAAAGATACCATGTTCAAGCCTGATCAATCTAGACCACCAACACAAATTATGAGGGTGATGTTTACTTGTTCAAGTGCAACCCTAAAGAAGACCTTGACAGCTAAAATATTTGGTGTTCTGTCCTGAATCCCCCAAGTGAGACCAAAATCCGTAATTTACAGCAATATGTGAGACGACAAACATCTCTGTCCATTTCACATGAAGTACACCCCAAGCCCTAGGATTTCACCGCAGTGATTGTTTCTGATACTCTGTTGTTAAAAAAAATGGAACGCAAACACAGTTTCCCGCTATATCTGACCTAACAGAACAGATGTTACAAGGACCAACCTGTAGACTTGATGTTACAGCAGGATCTTGAAAGAAATCCTGTTGATTACAGAAGATGCAAATCTTTTTATTATCTAGAAATTGGCACCTATGCCAACTCTCTTGGGTATACAGGAGTCTTATGGATACAGACCAAGTTTCTCTGTCTCCTGTAAGGGTCACCAAATCTCCCAGATATAATAAATAAAAGTGTGTAAAGTATGTGTTTTCATGCTTACTTTGGGGAAAATATTTGATGCATTTTTGTTGATGAATCGGCAAAACTCTATTTTAATTCTGTTTTGGGGGTTGACAACGCGTAACGGCGTCTTGATGCAAAATTGGTCGTCTCCCGAACTTAATTTGTTTTTTAGGTTGGTATCTCTGAATAGGTCATAACTGCATACAAACTTGCATTAAGGTGGTAAAAATAAAACAGGCTCACAACTCCTCCTTTGGACAAGTCACAAAATTGCAATTTCAGGGTAAGGGGAGTGGTTCAGATCTCAACAATCTGTTTTGCTGTGCAGCTGGGTGGCTGTAGACAATCAGATTATTGTAAACTTGAAGTTAATCAGTTTATTATGTATAAGCAGTGCTTAGTTATCCCTATGAAATATGTATCTCAGTGCATTCGAAAGGAACTGAGCCCTACATTACTTACAGCAACTTGCAGTTTCCAAACTATTTATATTATGGCTGGAATCCGGTCGTTTCGCCTGCAAGATGTTTCGCCTACAAGTCGATTCGCCTACACTAAAGTTGATCGCCTACAGTATCTAATTTAGATGTTTCGCCTACCCTGAAGTAAATCAAAAGCTCACTTACCAAAACAAATTTGTCTTTCTGATACGCCTGGAATAACTGGTCATAAGAGAACATTTGCACCTTTGTTCGCGTTATCATTCCCCTGTGAAACAAAATTATCACAATGGTATTTTCAAAAACTTTCGATAAATTTTCGCGCCTTTTTTTGTGACTACTCGAATAATGTAAAACTTCAAAATTCGAGTTGCACTTAGCACGCATTTTAAAACTAGACAATAACGTGTTCTCTCCTTTACCATTTCATAAAACGTTCTTGAACGTCAGAAGACTCAAAACCAGGAAAAGTTTTGTTTGGAACATACTGAAATGTAAAAGTCTTCTCGCCGTCCGCCATTTTGGTCAAAGGTGAAGACTAGTGCATTATGGGATTTGTTGTCAGTGTACGTAAACCGCTGACTAGATGCCTTTTGCCCGCCGCCAGAATCATCGCTTGTTTCACGCATACGATCTGATCTCGTCTACAGCCGTTCGAACGATCGCACATTTTAGCTGCGAGTAAAGTTACTGAAAACGGAGGACTAAACCAAGAACAAGGAGCGTATGACCCGATAGAAACTACAAATGCCGCAAACTACAGAACGACCAACCACGATACCGTATCCTCCCAAATATCATCGGAGGGGTTGTACAGGGGTATTCCCGTGATGCGTGATCAGCTGGTTTTATTTTCCGTGAAAAGTGTATTCAATAAAGTATTCTTCGTGATCCGTAGCCCAACAGTTTTGCGTGACCCGAGAAGAACTTGAATTATTTCGTGACTTAACCACTTTTAAATCATTTCACGTGATTTTGAATCGCGTGACCGACGAAAGATATGAAGGTCCATATATCCCCAACTGATAATTTTAAAGATATTCTGAGAATCTCACGTTATTCAATCGTCATTGAAATACTGTCTACTCTCCGACATACAGTCTAAGAAATTCAAATATTTTCTTTTCTTTCTGGTTTCACGTTACAACAATTTCCGGCGGCGAAGATTTTAACCCGTCAAACAAAAATATAAAATCGCTTAATCACAGCAAAATTTTCAGTCAGTCTTCCTACGGTGAACATCACCCGGAATAATTTTGCGTAATTTTTCCCAAAAAAAAGAAGGAAAAACAAAAAAATGGATTGCTCAAACCGGCTTGTTTTGTACATATTATCTAATTCGTCCCGCTGGGATGTTTTTAGCATGAGCTCATCACAATCTTATCAGGATTATTCGCAAATTTCAGATGCTTGAACTGATTCTCCCATGTAATAACCAAATAAGGAGTAACACGTCTCCAAAGCTAGCTCCATTACGTCATGTTACATCATAAGTTACGAATGATCAGCTGCAGCGGCACGTAACATCGACAGGTGTTTTTTTTTTTTACAGCAATTAACAAAACGTGCAGACCGTTATGGGCGACCCTAAACAAGTTACTATGACGCAGTCCTGTAAAATAATTACCGCAAAACCGGAAGAATCATCCTTTTGTCAAAATTGCGAAATGACCTCGGGAAAACTATGGTTTTGTTTCTCTCCTACTGCGAGTCTCTCAAATCCTGCAAATTTTTCACACATTTGATATCAGTTTCCTGCAGACAAGCATCTTTCAGGACATGCCGTCTCATCGACATAAATTTGAAAATTTTATTTTCGCTCTTGTTTTACACAAATCTGGTGCCAACGGCATAAACTAGTTGGTCTGCAGTTTTAGTCCGCCCAAATCGCAAAAAAAAAAATGATCTCGGCAAAAACCGTCGGGCTAGCTCTTTGGCATTTTTCAGTGACTTGTAAACCGAGTCAAAGGACAGTCGTTTCTCGTATTCATGTTTCCCATTTTAAAAAATTAAACCACAAATTCCATTTGTTTCATTTGTAACCTAACCAAGCATACAGTATCTAATTCGTGCCGCCAGGATGTTTTCAGAATAAGCTTATCACAGTCTCATCAGGATTCTTCGCGAAGTTTAGATACCTGGTCCAATTCAGCTATGTAACATCCAAATAAGGAGTAATACGTTCCCAAACCTACTCCTGTTACGTCATGTTACATCATAAGTTATGAATGTGACGTTATCTTGATGGACACGTGACATTTACAATTGTTTGTTGTTCAGTCAAGAACGTGCAGACTTTCACGCGCGACCCTTAATGTAGTGCCGGTCAATATACGGCAACTGCTGTAAAATAATTGCCGTAAAACACCGACGATCAGTCTGGTCAGTTAAACAATACGATTACGTGTTGACTTCGGAAACGTGCATTCATTCAGGGCCGTTAGGCGTTAATCAACAAATTTCTAAGTGTCTCCATCATCAAATGTAAATTTGTAATTTTTCTTCATGCAAATTAGCATACTGACAAGCACTAAACATTTAGCAAACAGCCACAATGAATCTTTCTTTCGACACTGAAATATTATCGTGTCAAAATGAGAAACTGGATATACAACTTTCATTTAGGTTTCTACAGATGACAAAGGCTCTCTCTGACAATTGTGCATGTTTCGGTTGACTAACGAAGTGGTCAGGAGCAATCTCACTTACTGACATAACTTAGTGTCATAGTAGTCTATTACCGCTTTTCTGTACCAAGATAATACCACTGGTGGTTAAATAAATGTCAGTGACAGTTGTACAGAATGAAAACCTACCTTTCACCAGAGTGTTTTGAACTAGTGTTATATTTTGTAGAAAGAGTTGGTGTTTTGCGAGTTGTTAAAATGACGCGCGGAGGTGAAGAAATTTTTTTCACCGTCTTCAAGTTTGGTTTGGGATCAATTTATCAAGGTTGATAATTAACATTTCAAATCAATTTCAAAATTCGATATTCCGAGACGAGCGTTGTTTTTTGCGAGCTCGAGTTTCCGAGACTCCTCTAGTTTGCTACGCCGAGATTTCGAGACTCGCCTAAAATTTTCCGAGACCCATGATTTCTCAAGGACCATTCTATACCCCTCATAGCGTAGCTCTATAAAACCACTCAGCTGTTTTATTTAAAACGATCATTTGTCATCAGAACCTTTCAACTTTATGGATGATCTTCATGTTTGACGCTTACTTGCTCAGGATTTAGTGAGTTTTAAGAATATTAATTTTTCGACCTTTTACGAGATTCAATAGCAGATGAAATGATGATACTGATCAGCATTCACTGATGCATGCGTGATCATATCCGGTAATGCGGGATTGCCCCTAGCCCCAAAACAATCGGCAACTGCTAAACTAGAGGACCAGGAGAAACTACAAGCTGCTAGCCACTGTATTTTTACTGCCGGGCTGAAAACATGACATGGCATCCTCTTTTTCTTTTATAAAGAAACATTTTCATTGGAACGTTGAGGCTGAGATTTGCCCCAAAATTTAAGAAAATGTACAGGCTAAAATAAGAACATTCACAGGCTCAGCCAAATTTTGCGCGTTCTTGTAAAAAGAAGAGTGAAATCATGCTTTTATACTTCAATCCGATTTGGAGATATTCCTGTTTAATCAGTTCAAGATAAAAACTGGCAGCCGAGGGATATTAAGCTATATTATGAAACCTAACACTAAGCAGGGAACAATCGGTTGATACAGGCTGGCCCGCTACAACAGTAGTCTCCTTCGCAGCCGTTAACACAGTCTTAGCTAGTCTTTATTTACTCTCAAAAGATTTTTGTCGGATACGTGTTTTGAAATGAAAGCGCTCGTCTTCACCCATGGATTTTAATCTGCAGGCACGGGCAAACTAAACCCCTTAAAACCGGATCATATACTCACCAATACAAATCTGCTTTTGAATGTTCAACACCGACGTCTGAACTGTCGGTTTCGCAACCCAGAAGTATTGAGTGTCGATCAAGATAAATATCCGTATTTTCACCTGGTCTGCCAGATAACCCCGGGATAACTGCAGACCGTCATGGTGCGCGCCAAGAGTTCTGTACCTTTTGGCGCGAAGATAAAAGTTTGCGCGGGAAATCCAATGTGGCATCGGCACGCATCCCACAATCAATATTCCAACCGCTAGCTAGGCCCAAGAAACAATTCAGTGTTGCCATTTAGCAAAAATGCAGTTACCCAAGTTAGTGATTTTTTACTGAGAAGGAAGTCAACGCCAGACTAGACATAAGGTTATTTATAATTAGTTATCGTCAAAAGTTAGGAAATCTTATGAGGTCTTTACACAAGAAGCACTGAAACAAACTCTTGCAATCTGAAAGAATTTACCAAAACTAACTCCGTAACTTCAGAATAAATGACGTTTTAGTGTTTGAGAGCACAAAAAAGCTCAGTTCTTTTTCAAGACCAAACCGTTGCCCGCCACACGAAGTCGGGCGAAATCACCGTAATTTCGTCGGCAGAACCAGCCCGTTCATGTGTCAATATTCTTTTTTCCCAGAATAGTTTATTTTTCTTTCTTGCCAGCCATCTCGTGAATATTACACTGGGCAAAGGAACCTGGTCAAATGCAGGTATCGAAAACGGGTTTGTCTGGATACTCCAAGGCTACGAGAGTTCACAGAAAATCTGATATCAGTGCTCGCATAAGGTCTCTAATTTTGTATCAGTGTCGTCGATTTGCGCTGCGATAACGGCTTCTTGATTGAACGGATCCTTCAGCAGCTAAACTTTTATCATTTGAGCAGAGTTTCAGTTCCGTCACTGAAACAACAAACAACAAGGCAAAATGCATTCGCGCGCGGCCATTTTTTTTCTCTTCCGTTCTTTTCTCGTGTTTTCACTCAACGTTCCGTGTGGGTCCTCGATTCTAATAATGGATCACGCCTTTGTGTGCGCGGTGTATTGAAAGACCTTTCTTTACCTTTGCCATATTGAATTCTCAAGCACAATATTTATTTACAACGCACCATTTTTAACTCCGCCTGTATCACCTAACCTCTAAGGCTAACATTTTACTAACATGGCCAGATTCCAACTTCTGATAATTGGCCCACAAGTCGATCATTGGCAAGGCTCTCGTTTGGCAGCAGAGACCACCTTGCGACTGAGATCTAATCAATTTGAATCAAAACAAACACGTTTTGATGGAAAAACAAAAAGCAAAGTGAGCTAATGGAAAGAAAAATACATTCGTGAACAAGGTTAGACAAAGATACCTGTGTCAATCTGTGAAAGATGTTAACATCACTGTTATACCGATTTTCTTTTTTTTGTTAACTTCTGTTCTATATTTTAGCTAAATTTCTCCTTGGCTTTCGCAGAAGCAGCAAAACTACACGTAAACTGAAGAAAGAGTACTTAGAGCTTTCAATTTGTGGTTTTTGTCTGTTCGTGACAGTTTGGCAACGTACATTGTTTATTGTTCAAAGGTTTCACGGGATCGTGAGAAAAAATAGGTTACCATAACGACGTTTTCGAAGCGGCGCCAACTCCCCAAAACAACATGCAACATGAGGGGTTGATACAAAACATAAAGCTTGTTCTTGATGTTTAAGAAAACTCGAGATAAAAACAGATTTGCCAAATCAATAATTGGAAATCTGAATTCAAATATCTCTCGGTGTCAGCTGCGAAAAACATCATGACGAAAAGCTGCGACAAGACTAGACTCTTTTGTTCTGTACTATGTTTTTACTAGCAGCCGACCTTGGTAGATCATCACTGAAGTTTTAGCTTTTAACTGCATTTTAATCGTTCACGAATTGGCAGATTAAAGAGAACTGCTGGATGCATGCGATGAGAGGGTAAAGAGTCAAAATGTGCGATTGTGAGCTTTTTTTTTTAAAATGAACTCAGGTATTGCGCGGTTTGTAAAAATAGCTTGCTCTTTATTCGCCGGAAACGGTGATACAGAAATTTCGGATATCATGATGACGCTGTACTGAAAAGACCAAGAGCCTTGTCAAATATATTTTATATGGCTTTCAATAAAACTACAAGGTATTTCTTGGCCGCGTTTGCGTGAATATCGATCGTTGTGTGCCTTTTTACCTTGCCCTCAGGAAATCGAAGACATCAATCACACCCAAGCGGTGGTGTCAAATGCCCGCAAACACTGATCTGATCATGAAAACACTGTTCTTTTTATTCGCCAACTACATGCAAATAAATTTCTTTGAAACAGTAGGGGTTTGTATACATATTGTCTTCATCTCCCCTAAAAATAAATCAGGAATTTCGACACGCTGTACTGCATTAAAAACACAATCATAGCAGTTGTAGAAAAAAGTTCACCGAAAGAATCAAGGATTATTTTGCAGACAGGGCTGTCAAAGATCGCGTGAGTGTGTTTTTGTCGCACGCTTTCGTTTCGCGGGCAAATTGCGTGCTGTATCAATGACACATTGTTCTGAGGTGAACTGACATTATATGATGGCCCACCCACCTATGTTGGCATAAAACATAAATTGACTCATGTAACGATCGCTGTTGAAGTACCTTGGTCCATTCCAGAGTTGCTGATTAATTTCAAATGGTGCATTTGACGTTTCAGCGTTGAATAAGCGACAATGCTGATTTGTCAGTTGGAAATTTAAGACGTTGTTTTCGCAGTTTGAGTTGTAGCCCCCGGGTAAAATTTGGAAACCTCCTGTATTAGACAAAATCCCGAGATCAACAAGCGCTCATCGAGCCATCTGCGTTGCGAGCTAAAAAAAACACACGCAGGAAAGAAAGCTTTGAACTGTGTACTCTAAGCTTTGGTTGCAGACATGGCCGTCTCTCTTATTTTTTCTTGGGAAACAATGTGACTTCCGGTTGACTGACCTGTCAGTAATAAAGTTAAGTGTCACTCGTTATAAAATTGAGACGGCTGGCGACACTTCGAGCAGGGGGGGGGGGGGGGCAGACATAGCCTCGTATGGGTAAGTTTTTAGAAGCGCAATGAAGAAAGAAGAGGAGAAAATTTATTACTGATGAATCCAAATCACATTTCTAAAGCTAAAAAAACAACGTGTTTCAAAAGTAAACTAAAGCGCGTAATGTTTGGCGAAAAAAGAATTTGCGGCAATGTACATGAAGCCAAGGAAGCGGAAAGTGGCTTTTGTTTATCCCCCCGGAGAATTCGCGAGTACGTGATCTCCCTTGTTGCGTTTTGAAAATCACAGAAAGTCTCTAAAAGTGTTAGTCGGAAAACCCCACGCAACACGAAATTTACCACTAAACCACTCGCGGTTAAACCGGGTGTAGTTTCCTTCCCTTCTGCTCTCTTGTTCTGAACATTGTGCACGTCGAATTGCAAAACAGATTCACACAAACACTAGGTTTGATATTTATCACCCAGCAGCATATCAAGTAAGGCTTGTTTACATGTAATTGGCATTGTATCGTATATTCTAGTCCCTGTGGAGTATCAAAGGTTTTGCCGACGCTATATAACACGCGCGTTACTAACCGGCGCAAGTAAAATAAAGAAGTTGCCGAGCAGAGCTTTCTTTCTAGAAAACCCGAGAAAACACACACCAACAAACTTTGAAAAATCCCACGCTTTGAAATGGTCCTCGTAACTACGAACTCTTACGTAGATCTCAGAAATAGACCAACACAATAAGACCTTTCATCGCTAAGCTATCGTTTGACTAGACGCGTGCGCTGATTGGTCGAAGCATACAGTTGGCATGACAACCAAATCTGGCGACTAATCATTACGTCACGTCCCACCCGAAAACCAGGTCCCCCGCGACGCGAGAAATAATAGCGTGTGTAATGTATGTATATAATTCCCGATACTGCCCTTGGTAAGCTTCATAACAGTTTCGGCTAATTACGGCGCGAGCGTTTCACTTTTTGATGCGTCAGGGCCGTACTACACAGGACGTACGACGTAACGCGAACTCGATTCTCTAACAATGGAACGAAAGAATAGCAATTGTGTTGTCCATGTTCGACAAGATTCTGACAACGACCTTGAAGCGCTTTTTCATGTCGTCAACAAGAACGCAGTGGCTAAAACACATCCCGAGCCGCCGACCTCTTCCAATTCGCTGCCGATGCGCTTACGGAAGCTGCCTCCGTCATTCTTCAAGCAGCCGCCGCTCGATGGTAGCTTGTCTCCAGACCAGGACGGCCCAACGGGGCTGACTATCTCTCACTCTCGGGCGCATTCGTCGCCAGCATCGTTAACAGTTCCTACAAGTCTGAAAGGCCCGCCGAACCACTCCTTGAGCCCTGTTGTACACCAGCGATCAACCTCCTTCGACAACACGGCCTTGCTCGAGGAACCAGCGCAGATGCCGCCTGGCTGGGAAATGAGAACTACGCCAAACGGTCAACGATACTTTATGAAGTAAGATTTCTATCATGTTAGCGTCCCATAGCGAGTTGTATTGTGAATATCTTAACTCAACTTCAGTTAAATTACCACTTTAAATATTAAAGCGCACGCACGCCGACAAAAGTCGTGAAGAGTCAATTTCTTCACATTAGAAAGGCTGGACGTGCGAGGCGTCCCATTAGAGCGTAATGGTTTTCATACATGAAACCGTTGCGTACTTTGTTGCCAATTTGGTGTTTTATTGTTTTCGGGGAGCGGGATCACTGAAACCTGTTTCCTTATATACGTGTCCTAGTACTCAATATGGCGGGTAGCCAAATTTGTATTTTATAGGGAGTAAATATGTTGCTTTTGCGACGTCAAACTAACACTGATTTGTTTTTTCACAGTCATTTTGACCAAGTGACGACATGGCAAGACCCAAGAAAAACTCAATCAACTTCGAACCTGAACAGCGTTCAACCAGCCGGCAACTTGCCCGATGGCTGGGAACAGGCGATTACGCCAGAAGGTGATATTTACTATATTAACCACATTGAAAGAACAACAAGCTGGGTCGATCCGAGAATCGCTATGCACTGCAGGAATCAAGAGAACATGCGAGGACCTCAACTGCCGCCCGAGATGAATCGCCATCGGACTATGCAACTTCAGCGTCTCCAAAGAGAACGCGAACACCTTTTAAAGCGACAGCAGGAGCTCTTGAAGCAAGAGATAAGATTGAAACGTGATATTCTGGAAGAAGGAGGAACGAAATCTTCTCTGCTCGGAAATTTGACGCGAGAAGTGTCTCTGTTGTCCGCACAGGATCCCCCTATCACAAACGGAGGTCACATTAGAGACGAATCGTTCGATTCTGGCCTCGGAATGGGAGGCGGAAATTACCAGTTTCACGATGTTGACATGAACGATTCTCAACCCATGTTCGACGCAAATTACAACTCGAAGGACACCTCGTTTCGCGCTGAACCGGGTCGCAGACTTCCCGAGATTCTCGACAGCTTGCCAGGAACAAACGTGGATTTGGGTGTGATGGAGGGAACAGATAACTCGTCAAACATGGAAACCGATGATCTCGGTGTGGGATTGGAGTTCAATTCAGAAATCTTAAACGACGTGGAATCTGTGTTAATATCCCCAACCAAGATCGCCGACAACTTTTTGACTTGGCTCTGAGTTTTCCCAGATCGTTTATAGCTGATAGTTTTTAAGGATTTTCAAGTGACATTCTTAACAGAGTGTAAGAGTGAGTATATAGTAGCTTTATTTAGCGATCAAACCACTTTTTTACCTTTTTTACATACGCGTAAGAATACTACTACTATAAGAACTTGTTTCGCAGCGAAACTTACATGTAAACGTTTCGGCTCCTAGTCGAAATCATATAAAAGCTTATGTTATTGTTTTATATGGAAGGATAATCAGGAGGGAACAGTTTAATTTTTTGCCACAAGATTATCATAGTTTTTTTTTTCCAAAAAAAAAAAATACCTGTAAATAGGAATCCAAAAATCTACGCGTTTATGGAAGAGTCGAACGTTAAGTCTCCACACCAATTAATTTGTCTATTTTTCTCGATTTTTTTTTCAATTGTCGAGTGTCGTTTGCATAATCGAATGTAGTGTTAAAAAGTATGATCCGTTTCCAACTCCACCCACGAGAAACTCTTTTGTTCTTGGCTAATTGTGAAGCCTCAAGCGTGAGACTAACAAAATGACTCTGCCATTTTGCGCGTATATAACTCGTCAGTCAGCAAGTTGATCCTGGCAACGTGGCTTCGAGCATGCGAATACTAGCTGGAGTCCTCCATTTTTTTCCGCAAGCGCGATTTTGGAGTGCTGACACAAACAAGAAAAGCTTTTTGTTGGGCAAAATTGTAATGGTTCATTATGTTGTATACAGAATCATTGTGGTAATTAAGGCAGCTCAGTTGCGATGGTGGCCGTGTTTGAACTTCGAAAAGTTGATTATTTTTACAAAACAAAATGGCATTTCCATTCATCCAGTTGAGGACATATATATATGGGTTCATTGCATGACCGAAATTTATATACAGTTTGACGCGAATATAAACGGCGGTTTATATTTTTCTAGTGACATTAAATTCAAAAGCGTAGCAACACATTCGACGCTTTACCTTAATGTAAATAACAGTGTCCATTTTGATAGTTTTAGCATTCTATTTTTACATATCAAAACGAACCGAAAGGGGCATTCATGTCGAGAAACACAACGCTCTGCTCGCCAAGCGAAAGAGCGGATGAATCGCTCACAAAGCGCCTTGGAAATATTAGCTAAGTTTAGATCACAAAGAATTATAATAGTGTTTTTGTTTTCACTTCCTTTTTGGCTTTAAGCCACACACATTTTTCGTCTTCAGCTAGTGAAGTTGAGGATTAAGAAAATAAGCGGCGCGGTAGAGCGATTGTTTACTTTACTCAGTTGTTTGCCGCCAGGAATATTCATTATTACCAGTTGATCTGGGCATGAAGACCCCTTCGAAATCGATAAACAAAATATCTTTATTTTTTCAAAAATCAAAAGAGCTTCATTTCGTAATGTTCTTTCCGATGTGTTTCCCGGCGAAACCGTACACAATAAAACATTTTATTAACAACAACAGAGAGAGTGTTTGTTCTTGATATTTCGATAACAGAACCCCATACAGAATTTGTTCCTCAGGGTAAAAAAACGCATTGACGAATCAGCACGACATTTGCGCTTTGGCATAAGAATTGAGAAAGCTAATTGATCACGGGCAATGGTTCACCTTCGGAGCTCAAATTATTGTGCATCAGAATTGTCTAGACGGTCAAATTTCCCATCTGATTTTGTTATTTAGCACACGTAAACCTCCCGAATAACACCCGCGTGCAGAATGACGCATGGCGTGAAAACGAGTGTGAAAAACGTTCGCGCCTGCAGGGCGATCAAAAATATAATTGCGCAACGTATAAACTGGCTTTTTTAAGTTTTAGTTTTAGAGCAAAGATGTTGGAAATTCAATCATGCCTTATTGAAGTTGTTGCGTTATTTGGTAATCAATATTTCCGTTAAATTATCAATTTACGTTCATTCGTGAAAACGTGAAAATATGTCTGTATTAGAACAGAATTACACACTTGTAATACACTCTTTAGCGGCCTGAAAATGATAACATGGTCATGATGTCATTAGGTGTGGGTTCATAGAAATAATAAAAAAAAAACAATTTTTTTTTTTGACACTGCCCACGTTCAACACAGATAAAATCTTCAATATCATCCACTGTATTACCATTAAAAAGAATTGTAAAATTTCAATAACAATAATTCTATAAAGCAATTAACAGAGGCTGTTTAATTCATTTCTGGAGGCATGACTTTCGAACAAAAAGCAGCAAAAACCCGACCTCAACCAAGGCAAATATCGATATTAAACACAAACATGGCCGGACTGATCAAGCAACAGACAACAAGAGCATAACTAAACAATCATTTGAAATATCGCCTTTACTTATCTACTTGGACATCTAAATGTGGTACCCTTGCATAGATAAAACTAGCTCGGGGTCGTATTTAATTCAGATCAGATCAAACAACTAATCAGGATTTTCACTTTCAAATGAAGGTTTACAGAATACATCTCCTGTCATTCAGACATCCAGATTTTATTAAAACTGACCTGATGAACTCACTACATCCACGATTGGTCAAATTTGATCATATAGGTGAGTGAGAAACAATAACTCATATATACATCCCAGCTAAGAGAAGTTTTAGACCGTGAGAAAATCCAGATATACAACATTATTAAAGGTATCCGGGGACACCAAGAAAATTTGCACGAAATCGCTAGTTTTTATGAAGAAAAAAAAGTAGCACTTTGAAATCCAACTTGACTCGCCGAATTGCGGCTTTCGTGTAAAATGGCGCCGGGTTTTTCAGGATTCTTTCTTCATTAGTAACACCTATTTTTCCATTTTGTACAAACTATTAACACTGCTAATCCTTCAAAGAAACATTTTCCGCCTTGCTTGACAAAAGATATAGCAGTTCACAGTCCACTCCTTCTCTATAGCTTCCGGTGTGAGGGAAATGAACTGCGTCCATAAATTTCCGCGTAGGAGGCCATTAAAGGGATGTGGCTGGACAGATTTTCAGCAACGTAATTTTTTGCTGATACTTGTTAAAAGAAGGCTGACGAAACTTATCACTGCAATTAATAAAGCTGACCACGTTAGGTTGCGCCTGTTTTTAACTTTTCACGGCAGGAAACCGCCCTTTCCAAAGACCAAACAAACGGACATTTTGATTAGTTCGTATTCAGGTATTTGTACAATAAGGAAAATAAGAACATCGTAATTAAAACTTAAGAAGTGTTTACGGCGTACACAAATTATCGTCTCAGTATCAGTTTTTCTAGTGTCGAACATTTTAATTTGTCTTTTCCGCCTCAGTTACAGCAGGTAAACAGATTGAAATCCTACGCTCGATACAGATTGTGCTATTTTACATGACGTGGTCAGTCGGAAGAGTAGGCAGGCTGACCTTGAAGAATTAGTCCTTCTATTTTAATGCTAATTCAATTTGATTGAACACCAAGACAGCAACCGTTACGATTAGACCCTTCTTTTTTATGTCACCTTTCTTAGTTTGCGCATGAAGGAATCGCCTGAATAAACCTGCGAGCAAGGTCACGTTTGAGTGGAAGCCACGAGAACGTGCGACCCATGTGAGCTGGCTCAGAAATTTATACTCGATTATTTCATCTCATCTTGGCAGACGGCCGCGGCCTATGGAAACTACATTTGCTCAAAAACCTTGGATCGAGTTCCTGCTCTTAGCCTGAGCTACTCGTTTGAGTAAATATACTCCGAGGAAGGGCTAATTAACTGGACTATCGAAAAAGAAGGACGATCGCTTTTACCTAAGTGTGGAACCTTTTATTAACCGCGCTGGCCATGGGCCAAGCGCGGTTCTTGCTCTACCTTTGTATTTTTGGTTTGGTCGGTGACCAGACCCAAACTTCCGCTCGGCCAAATCGTCATCGGGACTTCGAATCACGCAACGAGAGATGTTTATTCGCCAAAAGCTGTAAAAACATCAACCTACTGAAAATTGAGCGAAAAGCAGTTAATTAGTGATTTGCGCAAAAATGCAGTTAAATTATACCAACGCGGTTTTAAGCTAGAAGGACTTCTTGTTTCCGCTTCAAGATGTCGAGCGACTGAACAAAACTCGGAACATCTGAGAAATCGACACACTTATTTTCAGACTGTACTATAACTAAGCAAAAGAAAAAATAACACTAAGTCCGGCCATAAAATAAAAACGACAAAGCACAGAAAAAAATGCTGTGAGGTGTTAAGGAATAACACTCGCAACGGAACAATAAACCTGACTTGTTACATAAGAAAGATTGGGCCTCATGCATCGTCCTTTCGTGACCTGATTTCAAATGGGTTCTCGTTGCTACAGACGGTCAATCTAGCTATCACTACAAAAATAACTATAACAACCATAGAATTCAAATTTTGTTGAGAATAGCTGAATTGAAGCAGCAGACATTCCTATATAAAGATAACAGGGAGATAAACTCGTCTTATATAAGTTCAGTGGTTTTTCATGCTTTCTTCAACACAAATATAGCTACGTTTGTGATTGGTCAAAGCCACCTGGGTCATCATTGTCGACTGCCGTTAAAATTAATGGCTCTCTCAACTGAAGAGTTCGAAAAAATTTGTCACTTCATAACTTAGTCATGCTATAAATTGTGATCATACGTGAACTCTTTTATACAAGAGCTTTCCGACGAGAAATATTGCTTCTTTGGGCATATAAGGAGAGCTATTAAGAGAAAGAACATCCGTTCAGCGATATAAAGTAAGTTCTAAGTATGCCCAAATTGCAGCCTACATTTAATTTATCACCTTTTAGTTATCTTTCAGCAATGATATTGGTTAAACAGAACACATTTGATGTACGTGATGCAGGGCTATACATGAATAGAACTAGAAGTTCCGGTTTTCGACCCGGAACTTGCGTGTTTCCTAGATACGCAAAGTGTTACTGGGTATAAATCGAACACGTTAAGCGTGGGCTATTCGGAGAGTTTCCTGTGTCAAGAAATAAAGCAATATTGCATGTAGAGAATCACGTTTAAGTTAATCTTGAATGTTTCATATTACTTTTTTATCCGGTGTTATAAACTTACATTAGTCCCGTACAGCCCCGTTTGTTAAAAGGTTTTTTGAAATTATCTTTCTCAAAAAAGGAAAAGAATTTCGGAAACCGGAATGGCGCTAATATTAATTATCACGTTCCAGTTCGAAACGCTAAAATGGCGCTTCCTTATCAAAACGAAATGATCTTTATTTTTTCTTTTTGAATAGAGGCACCCACTATTTAATACTGAAATCTATACAAGTCCATTTATATGCAGTTATTATCAGGCAATAAATACGTTACCGGAACTAACAGCATCGAATATGACCACTAATATTCTCCGCTAACAATTCAAACCATCTCTTGGCTAGCTTGCGAAGTCAGCATATTGTAAACCTTAACGTCGCACAACCTAATTGGCTGAACAAGCGGTTCATATTGACCATATTATTTTTATTTCGACTGCCCGCATCATTCATCCGAGCTCCTCTCACGCGCACTGACATTTTTGTGTTAGGAAAATAACATAAATACTATTTCCTAAGTGTGAGGTCCGCATCAGTGAAAAAAATTGACCGACTTTATCATTTTGCTCATTAGTAGATCTCGACCTCGTCTCGGACCATAAAAAAGAAAGAACTCGCGATCGATCGGTAAATATTCTACATAAGTATCCGGCTACATATTCCACACAGTGCAGTAAGAACGCTATAATGCTTTTCATAGAGAGGACGTTGCATAACCAGCCAGCTCTCAAGCTTGTCTGGAATAAAAGAGACTAATTTTTTTTCCGGAAAGAATTTTATCAAAATTAGATGTAACCTATCGGGAAGTAATTAGCCTAGCCTGCGAAAACCACGAAATGGTTTTTCCTGTGTATTTCGTCACATTCTACGTATAAACTGCCAGCTGTCTTGTTAGTATCGGGGGTGGAAGCGGAATCATGAATCATGAATCAATGAATCATAGCTGTAAAATTGGTAGGAATCATGAATCTTCGTGTTTAAAACTTGGGAATCATGAATAACGAGAGATGGCTAAAAGAATCATGATCGAATAACAAATGAATGTTTCAATCGATATTGAAACACAGAAATGGCCGAAAATAGCATTTCCAAGCGTCTAATTTTCAAAATGTTCTGGGGGAGCATGCCCCCAGACCCCCCTTCATGCAGGAAAACACTAAAAACCCGATTCAAATCTTCATCCCTAACCTATCAATTTGACTGTGATTAGCTAGGTATGTTACACACAGTGAAAGTTATTTTCAAAACTGAATGAAAACAATGACAAATGAATCATGAATATCGAATACAATTTTTAAATGAATTACGAATCATTGAGGTAAAACAAGACAGGAATCATGAATATCCAAAGTCCAATGACTCCGCTTCCACCCCCGATTAGTAAACCATTCAGCATAATACCGACAATTCAAAAAATTGACTTTCGCCGAAATCTCTATATCTGATACAAGAGACCATGAAACAGCTCAGCGTTCGTTCAAAAAGCTCACATATGTATCTTAAGATTCTGCTCCTGTAAAACATATTGCAAAGTGAGGCAGTGTTCAAAATGTTATTTTTCAAATATTCATTTCTCTAGTTAAACTCCTGATAATAATGACGATAACCAATATCTGGAAATTTAGTCCTATTTTTTTCCTTCTTCAGCGCCGAGATTACCAACAAAAGATACCCAAAAAATCTTTTCTTGCGTGATCAACACGATGGGCGTTGTAGACACAAGCGAAAACATATCATTTCCATTTTGTGGTTATTAATTTGACACGCGTCCCTATCTTTTCAAAGAATAAAACAGGCGTGGCTAATTAGGTCGTTCAGGGTTCACTTGCACTGTTTACCGCAGAAAGACTCTAACCAATATGAAGTAGTCTGGCGGAATTTAAAACTACAAGCAACTTGCTTTACACCTTGTATCAATTTTCCTTGGAGGTTGGGGAAATCGGGATTTTTATCGCAGTTTTTCTCCAAAAAAAAAAAATCCAATTTCGAAGTGAAAATCGTTCGCAGGCTACAAAAACAACGCCGCGAATAAACTTAAAAGCGACTCGAGAGATTTCTAGCCAAAACACATGAAAACATGTTCTTTGATCTATGGAACTAGCCGGCAATCAATGGTTTGTTATTTTACAGTCGCCGCTAGGCATTTTATTTGTTTTCCGTGCGCTATTAATTAATGAAACGTTGTATTTTTGGAAGGAAGGCCAAGGTTCACAAGTGATCTTTCATCCGTGTTAATCTTCGGAAAAAGAAACGCTTGCCTTTAATTACTTAATGGATTTAACTTGTTTTATATATCAATAAAAGTCAATTAGGATAGTTTTCTTTGCAGCGTCAACGAGGTAAAACCTACAAATTTTACTCATAATGGCTAAGAGACCTAAGTGCTAGACTGCGAGAAGTCGATGTTTGTTCCTGAAAGGCTTTTAATTTTTTCTATCAAAACCCGAATTTTGTTCACGATAAACGAAGGCCTGGCAGCTGTTAACTTTGTCATTAATTTCTTGATGAAGCAATGAAAATATTTTTTAATTAAATTCAGGTGAAAACGGTTGGATACCCTTTGTTCTCTGTACTGTTAGAAGGAATAGCGCCCAGTTTAGACTAGACAGAGGTTATCTCTCTCGGTGATGCGAAACACCAAGTCACGGAATCACGAAACAAAATAAAACACATCAACAACCCAGTTGGCTAAATCCTTTCCTTCCCGAATGTCGGCGGATGCGTTTGAAACACGATGACAGCTATTGCTACATAGCTGGGTGGGACGAAGCAATGGAAATAAAATAAAGTATAATAATAATAATAATAATAATTAAAAGAGCTCGGGCAATAACCGCCAGTCGGAAATCGAACCAAGGATACAAGAAGGCATGAGAAGGACGGTTAACTAAATTAAATCGCAAAATTGTCCACTTCGACACTATAACCAGAGCAAGCTCTTAAAATTATCTAGGAGGGCAAATACACTAGGTCAAGATCAAAATCACAACTGACAGCTGATTCGCCAATGAAATGTATACATGTATTTATTTTAATCTTCAGAGCCGTGTTGTTCATAACAACATACTAAACCAACGAAAATATTGATTAACTACTGTGAGATTAAAATAACGTTTGGTTAATTAAGCCAGTGATCCCTTCCTGAAGCAGACGAGAGCTTTCTGTTTATTTTCTGGTCCGTTGTGTAAGCACTAGGCAAAACCGCAAAAACAAAGATTTCAAACCACACAACCAATTAACTAATGGGCGGGACTTGTATATAATTTTGAAAGATTTTTAAAAAAAGCAATTATCTTGTAAGCAGAAGCTAGACTCTTCCAGAAATGCCAATCCGATATAATATGTGCGGAGAAAACAGACAAGTAATTTACCAGATACCAAATTTAGCCTGCATGTTTAAA
This sequence comes from Meandrina meandrites, assembly GCA_963693305.1. Taxonomy (NCBI): domain Eukaryota; kingdom Metazoa; phylum Cnidaria; class Anthozoa; order Scleractinia; family Meandrinidae; genus Meandrina; species Meandrina meandrites. Next base: position 30,247,063 of record OY855911.1, on the reverse strand, counting down.
AACTGAATAACAGTTAACAGACACGTGCGCGACCCCCTTGAATCGCGAATCAGTCGTGCCACGCGCGTTAACTCCCCTAAGGCGCAACTGGACTTCTGCATTACAATGAACTCATTCACAGCGCCAGCTGGCGCTGTGGGATATTCAGTGATCAGTGAGCAGGTCTCGAACCTGGACTCAAATCATTCAAGTACACTCACTCATACGGAAAATCTAATTAAGAGCCTCTCGTTTGCTTTTAAGCAGTTTTTTTTATTGTTTGAGTCCGATCACTGCACAAAAGTCGTTTGATGCACCGTAATATTCCGACAATAAGGAGGCCATGCCAGGGTAAATTCTACCGAGCGGACATGGTCCAAAAAGGAACAACAGCACACAGAATAAAATCGTGACAAAAGACATCCTTCTCGCCAAACTCCGACAGCGATTTCAAGCGACGTAAAATACGATAAACCACTGACATGGGACATTTAAAAAAAAAAAAAAATTGAGAGAAGTGACACAGGATGCTTCCCCCCTCCCCTTTCTCTGGCAGGAACTCAATAATCCCTAAGCTTGTTTTTTTGTTGTTGTTAAAATGCTCTTTCGGCACGCTTATGTTGTCGAGTGTGTTTATTTTTGGACGGGCTTATTATCATAAAAGTAACGTTGCGTTTCGAAAATGGGTGAGCTTATATTTGAAAGAGACTTAGGTGCAAATAAAAACTTCTTCAATCAACAGACGAACATAATTACTGTAAAACTCAGAAAACCGTGAACACCAGAAATATTAATGGAATGTTATTGTGTTGCAAGGAAAAAGCCAATCAGGCGTGAGAAAACTAAACCGCAAACAGCAACGGTTATTAGTTTGTGGTTTTGAGGTTTGCTTGCGTGTCCTGAACTTTATTTTGATTGGGCATTAGACAATCAACATTCCTGAAATATTTCAGGTGTTCACGGTTTTCTGAGTTTCACAGTAAACAGCCCTAATCCCCAGACGTTTTTCATGTAGTACTACACAAAGTGTTTCTTGCATTGGACATTCCGCTGACAAGGAAATTGAAACTCGGCTCAAGACCTCCAAATATGGAAATGGCCTATTCAACCGTTGTACAACCGCCATTTTTGAAAAGAAAATTTCTTTGGGGTTTCACGCGGCTAAAAATTCGTAGAAAACCAGGCTATTTTTTAGATTTAGCGCTAGATTTGAGGAAATAGGCATAGAAGGAACTACCTTGATAATACGGCGTCTGTAGGCGAAATGGATGCCGACAATTCTGGAAATTTGGATGCGTCCGATCACCAGACTTCTTCACGTGAAGGTGAGTTGGTAGATTTCGCTATTGACAGTTTGAGTAAACTAAAGGTTATCGTTCTGTTTGCAGTAGAGCTTTCTCATTCAAATGTATTAAAGACAGCATACAGTGGAGTTACTCGTAGAAAAAATGTATGATCTGAGGGATAAGGTCGACAAAAATTGTGTTTTTGCAGTGCACTGAAGAAAAATTATTTACAATTCTTCACTTTATTGTACGCTACCTTGTACCTTATGTCCCAGAGCGACCGAACTGATTTTGTAAAGGGATAATATAAACTATTTTACTGTTCTTTCGCGTTCATTCAAACTTCGATCGATAATCCGAAGACACATACCGGGAAAAGTAGAAATTGAAGCTCGACATCGAATAGTTGTTCAATATTATAATTATGTGTAAATATTTATTGTGTTAAAAAGTCAGTTTTGAAATCAAATTTTAGGAAGTAACAGCTCCAGCTCTTCCATGGAAACTCGTCTCTGTGTAGTGGGAAAAGGAAATGGAGAAAATAAAGAACTTATGCAAGCAATCGAGGTAAATAAAGTTATTGGTTTGAAGTCTTGTTCTGTTGGCACAGTTGTAGATAGCCCACACAGTCATGTCTCAGTATTACGTGTATCTGTTTCAATCATAGCGGAGCCTCATGTTAGCATGTAGCCTGAAGTGACTAGTTCTATCAGATCTAGGATGCGGTATTATTATATTTCGGGTTAATAATCCCTCCCTGCATTTTGTCAGGGTCCTCAACAACTCACCGGTGACGTGTACCATCATCATTGACACACATCCAGATTTCCTACTTGTTTAGTTAGGTGTGCTTGGGACCGCCAGTTCCAGGAAACTAAGGTTTCTGTCTGCTTTCCAAGAGTCCTCAGACTCTCTTGTTGCCATCTTCACTCCTTAGCGGAGCAGATGGCACCTCTAGCCAAGACAGGTTAGACCCCCCCCCCCCCCCCGTTGCTTCCATCTCTTTTAGTGTGCAGTACCTCCATGACTGCTTTGGTGAATCCCTCTTCCTGAAAACCTGTAGGAAGGACAGATTTAACATTTTCAGGGTCTTCAAAACAAGCCTGCTACTTGATAATATGTTGCCGGTTACTCAGGTCATAGCAGTCGCCTTGCAATAAACAAGCTAACTTGTCACAGGCGCCTACTTTTCTAGTTGCTGACGCCTACTTAAAAGTATTTTGAAACCCCTGTATTTTTATTGAAGATACCAAGTTTTGTTGGCATTTGCTTTTCAAAGAGGCATTAGCATCCATAAGTATGTGTGTGCCTGTGCATGTATGGGATCTTGTCTGGCTTACAGTATGTTTTACTAAAGAAATAAAAAATGCACCCAGATGTATTGTTGAGTGATATATTAAGCATGCAGGGATTTGTAAGGACACAAGGGTCAGAGAAGAGCATAGAGCATGAGGCCCAGCTGAGTGCTTTTTACATTTCTTGAGTGTTCTTAAAAATACCCAAGTGCTGATATAACTCAGCAATGCACGAGGATGAAGTTTTTTATTTGTTTTACAAAATGCTCAGGAAAAAGCGGACACTTGAACTCATGATGTAAGCAGCGTGCATCATAACTTGCTTAATTATGGAACTTTAAACTCATCGCCAATAGATGAGCTTGGGAAGGTGCCTATGATGGTGGGAGGTGGTTCCCTGGCGAAGCAACGAGCTCATGCATGGCACGCAGGTATCCATGGCAACTCCGAGAGCGGCAACCACCCACCAGACACCGTCATACTGACTAAGTCAGTGGAAATACTTACCAACCCTATACTTACCAAATCCACCAATAAGGGAGGGAGGGTAAGGGAGAAAACAGCAGCACACACATGCTTCGAAGTTACAAACGAACTGCACAGCCACGCACAGCTGGAACGTGAGATACACATAACTCGGGAAAGCCTTGTATGCGACATCATGGCGCATGGTCTCCTTAATACCGCTGACCAGCATTGGCTCGACTTTAACTTAGCCTAAATTACATTCAACCACATATAATGAACTCAAAATGACCAATCACAGTCCGTGCAATTACTCAAACATTTTATAATATGATATATGAACCAAGCTTTAGAAACATTCCATGCTATACAGAGTATAATGGCTTGAGATGTCATTAAAATTATTAAATGTATTTTCTTTCACATAAAGGTTTGACTTCCTTTCTCTTTTTCTCCTGAAGGCTCTTAAACTTCCTGTGACGATATCAGATAATGTGAAAGAAACATTGCAAGGAGTAACTGATAATGTTGAATTAGTCTTTGTATGCGACCCGTTTGAAGGAGAAGACTTTGAGCTTTTGCGCAAGGAAGAGCAACGAATCATTGGACCACCAGTAGTCTATTCGTGTGCTAAACAAGAACAGCCTTTGCCGTACAATTCAAGACCTCTTTACTGCTCAGTTATGAGTAATCTTATTATATGCTTCACTGGATTTCGAAGGAAAGAAGAACTTGGAAGACTTTGTAATCTGGTTCACCATATGGGTGGTAGTATACGACGAGAGTTTAGTGGAAGGGTTACACAGCTTGTTGCTAGCTCAATACATGGACAGAAGTACAGGGTAAGTATGTGTTAGACAGCATCTTCCATCCTCACTTCAAATGAAAAGTTGTTTGCCCGGGAGTAAAATCTATTTGTTCTTGATGACACCATGTGACTTTTTTTGAGCCCTGAACATGTATGTGTGTAACCATTTGCCGTACTTGTGTGTGTTCCCACAGGCTGCTGTGAGTCTTGGAACTACTATTATGACAGAACAATGGGTTACAAAGTGCTGGGAAAGACGATATGAGCTGTGAGTACAAATGTTACTTTGATTGCACAATAAGGAAGTTATAATATTACTGGCTATAACCCCGAGTTATATGCAGATTAGATGACTGTTCTAGCCCACACAGAATGTTTGTATTGTATAAAAACTGTTATTTGGCATATCCACATTTGCAAGGGTTTTAACTGGAAGCTCATAAAGCAGCCACGCAACAAGTCAACTGCCCTTTATACATGTAAGAGCTATCATGAGTCAAGTTTATGTTTTGTGAAAACAGTAGTTACCATGACTACATGTATCTTAGATAGATGAGATCCGCATATACATCGTACCACCCTCATTAAAATAAGCCTGTGCAAATGCACAGGTGAAATTCAACTGCAGTTGAATCCTGAGAACTTGAACCTCCTGCTAACTCTCCATTCCCCTCACCCATCATAAGAGAAGTCTGTTGCATACTCAACCCCCCCCCCCCCCCCCAATACAATCTGATAACTCTACAGAGATCTGTAAATTGTCTCTGATTGGTTGTTCAGTTTTGGACTTCCGTGTGCAAGTAACCACTAGAGATGCTTCTCTGACGATCTTCATGAATGTCATCAGTATGTAGTCCGTACAGTTAAGAGTTTGAATCTCAGACATCTTTCTCATGGAAAACAAATTGACTACTTGTTTACTCAGGACACTCAATGCAGAGCAAGTGCTTAATGAACATTAGCTTTGAAAAGCATTTTTAACATTGATTTTGTTTTGTAGGGGAGCAAATGCAATGGATGATGGAATGGTGAGTTTTTTCTTGCTAATAAAGACGAGTCAACAGAAGTACATGTAACCAGATTTCTTAGTTTCAACTTGCAGTCATTTGCAGATACTTAATTATGTGCTCTAGTAGGTCTCGATAAACTATAAGTTTCATTGCTTCAATCCCTAGTCAAAGCAATAACCATTAAGCTACTATACAGAATAAAAATAATTCTTTTGACTTCTATAATTTGTTATAGGAAAAATTCAAGATGATGCCTTTTCATGGATGTTATCTCAGTTTCCATGGATTTTCTGATGATGAGAAAAAACACATGGAAGAATCCACAGAGCAGCAAGGTCCATTATATTAATATATTACCATAACTCTGTGAAGAAATACACTTCCCACCAAAAGATTAAATGCAATTAAATCTCCTAGTCCATTCAACACTTTAACGTTTGTACCTTGTTTTAGCATGCTGAGATGGATGTAATCTATATTTTGAAAACATTATTTTCTAGGCGGGGTGCATGTGGAGCCCAATGATACTCGCTGTACACATCTTGTCATTGAAGACAGTGTCACAGAACTACCAAGCGGTCTTGTGGACCAGACACATTGCCAAGTTGTTAAGCAAGAGGTTAGTACATACCTCTATGTATTTTGTAATCTGAAACTGTAACAGTTACTGCCACCTAAAAGACCAAGAAAAACACTTTGCTAATTAGTGAAATGAAGAAATAAAGCTTGAGAAGATGTTTGGCTGTTAATATCTCCTTTTTCAGTTAAAAAAAATATGATACCCCTTCATTTCAAGCCCCCCAAGGATGTGCACCTAAAAAAACGGTTTTGAAAAAGTATATGGGCAATTAATGCCTTGAGTTTCGTATACAGGATAAGTTGTACAAAGTGATTTCAACTATGTAACACACTTTTTCAGCAGGGTTTTCAAAATGAGCTGGTGAGTGCTGGAGTTCCGCCAGCTACTTGATTATATGTCACTTAGCAATCTCCTTGCAGCAAACAAACGAACTTGTCAGAGCTGCCTACTTTTCTAGTTACTGACGTTTACTTCAAGACATTTTGAAACCCCTGCTTAATGATTTCATAAAATAACTTTGTTTGTTCCTTTAGATTCATAGTTTGTGCGAGAAACATTTCATTACATACTCACAACTTGTTTGTCAGAGCTGCCTACTTTTCTAGTTACTGACGTCTACTTCAAGATTAGCCATATAGCTTAGTATATTGCACGTTAATAAAGTATCTTATCTTATCTATCTTATCTTAACTTACAGTGGTTCTGGGCCAGTATTCACATGGATGCATGTGCAGATGAGTTGTTGTATCACTTCACTGCAGCTACGGTGAGTGCTGTGACTTGTGACTAACTTAAGCTACTTCTAAAAAGTCTATTGCTCCCACAAGTGATTGGATGAGTTTGAACCACAGTAAAGTAGCATGTATTGTGAAAGCACTGCTTGATAGCCTGCATTTGAGTCAGAATGGTCACACACTAGGGTTTTATTCATAAATGCACAGCAAAGTTAAAATAACATTGACTTGAGCATTGACCCAGGGAGAAAAGGAAAACCCAGTACCTGATGATAGTTTCAGTACATAAAGGACGAAGGATAATCCGACTAAGTTCATTGTGCCCAATAATTTTGACAACAAATGATGATCTTGGAAAATAAACTGTAATATTTCGGTATAAGCTATACCATCATCAGACTAAGAAAATTAACATACAAGCTAGATCTTGAATACTGTACAAAGAGGCATATTTCATCAAACGCCTAGCACCTTCTCTCAACAATGGACTGAAATCCAGCAGAGAACTCTGTCTATTCTCCTGAGTAAACTTTTTGTTTCGTCTCGTCACCCGTGCAGTATTTAAGATCTAGCTTGTATGTTAATTTTCTTAGTCTGATGATGGTATAGCTTATACCGAAATATTACAGTTTATTTTCCAAGATCATCATTTGTTGTCAAAATTATTGGGCACAATGAACTTATTCGGATTATCCTTCGTCCTTTATGTAGAGAGAAGGAAAATAATCAGTCTTTCTTAAAGAACATCTGATTCTCCCAAAGCTGATGTACAAAACTTTTGCCAAAAAAAAAAATTACCTTTGCAAAGCTGCTGCCTCTTCTTCAGTGATAGAAGTGGAACTGTAAAAAGTGTGCGTCATGACATTCAAAACTAAACACAACACGATTCAATGTTACTTGCACACGTTGTTAAAGCTGACCCTTGGTTGTGTCTTTTTTGCATCACATCAATACTTCAACAAGGGGGCACTTAGAAATAGCCCCAAGATGCTGGCATCATCTCAGTCTGTGTTTAGGAGGTTTTATTCTACTTAGATGTGTGAATTTGTATTGTCATGAAATATAATTTGATAGCTGACTGTTATGTCATATTTTTTTTATTATCAGGACCCATCTATGGCCACCCCCCAGCAGAACACACCTGTAGGCAGTCGGAAGAGGAAACGCCGCAAACTCAAGGAAACAGATCTCAGTGATTTGCTCTCCCCAGAGTCCCCCCTTTTCCGTTCCAAGCGCAAGAGTGGTGATCTGCTGTCTGTTTCTGGATCCCTTCTGGACAACACCTTGGTGTCGCCAGCCACACCCAAAGGTAACATGCTTTACCAACGTCTGTCCTTTGCTAATTTTACTGGACTCCTTGTGGTTGAGGATTGATTAAGACACTCTACCAACTTCTGAACACTAGTAGCTTCCTGGACTTCTTTTGGTCAAGGAATGAGTAACTTTTTGTCGCTTATTACTAATCAGTTAAACCACTACATAAAAAAGACAGCGTGTTCTACATGTCTGAATGCTCTCTCCAATTTGTCAAAACATTGACTATGCAATCAGTATCTAAAACATTCTAAAAGTGCCTCACCTCTTTTGTCACGTTCCTCCAGAGACCCCAAGTGGAACCATCTCGCCTATTAGCACCCCTGTCCCAGCTCCGCCCAAACCTCTGACGTCACGGCAACAAGTGGCCCTGGAGTTGTTACAGACAGAAAGGAACTACGTCGAGATACTTACTAACATCCTTAAGGTATCTTTAAAGTTATAGCTACTGCAGACTAAAGCAATCGATTCAAGCTAGAATAGAGGTTTCTCAATTATTTTGCATGTACGTGTACTCTGAAGACAAAGTTTTGTTAATACAAGGGTCAAATTGATTTAACACTGCCTTGGCAGAAGTATTCAAAAGCTGTTGCAGTATTTCCACAGTTGTTGGCGATACCGTAAATTTCCGGTTATAAAGCCCCCCCCCCCCCCCCCGGTTATAGGCCTTGAAACAAAACGATACATCCGATTATAAGCCCCCCCCGGATATAAGCCCCCCCCCCCCCCTTCTGCCGGATGACAGCACTGAACAGGGCTAAATGTTGCTTTGTTGTGCGTTTTTAACTTAAAAACGTATTTCGATCGACACTGCCGTGGCTCGTTTCGAACGTTTTTTTATTCCGCTTATAAGCCCTCCCGGATATAAGCCCCTCCGCTTATAAGCCCACCCAAAACCCCTTACGAAGTTGTATAAGCCCAGGGCTTATAACCGGAATTTTACGGGGGTATACTACGAATAATAAAAAGTCTAACTCGTCCTACTTCGTGTAATGCTTGCTGCAAATGTCGTGTTTCCTGTGTCTGAATAAAATTGCCAGATAAGCTGAAAGAAAAAGTGCCCCTTTTCCATAAATGGACGTGTTCCATTCTTGTAGATAACATGTTCCATTTCTGGTGTGACAAGGTTTTTAAAGAACCGCTAGAGAAAGAGCCACGTGGTGGATCAATCATCTCCGCTGAGGATATCAAGACAATCTTTGGTCGGTTACCAGGCATTCTGGAGGTTCACAATAAAATCATGGTGAGATCCTACGATGTTGTAACAGCAACAGCATAAGTACCCTCCCACGCAGTCGTTTTAAGGGAGATCGGGAGTGCAACCAGATCTCCCCTAAAAACGACTGCGTGGGCTTACTCGGAGACCCAGGGGCAGTTGTTCGGGGCGAAACGAAGTAAACCGGGCAGAAATCGTAGCGGCGAAAGTTTTCAAGAAAAGTGGTAAGAGCTGCTGGGAAATGAGTCTCTTCAGACCATTTCCAGATTCTGCTCAATCAGGAGCCAGTATTCGCAGAGCCGTTAGGGGCTCCTCCCACTTTTCTTGAAAACTTTCGCTGCTACGATTTCTGCTTGGTTTAGTTCGTTTTGCCCCGACTAACTGCCCCTGGGTCTCTGAGGATGCTGCGTGGGAGACTACAGCATAAGGAGATCGAGTTAGGAGTAACAGTGACAAGAAAACTCTCTATGGTTTTTACACGGTTGCGACCATTTCTAGTTCATAGAGAGCGCCACATACTCCACATAACAATTGATTTTCAAGAAGTGAAATGATACAGTCCATTTGTGTGACGAAAATGGTTCATGATGTTGACGATGGAATAAGATGGCAGTTTGGACGGGGCTTCCAAGTGAAGTTTGGCTATTTATGAAGCTGTTTTTTTTGTTTGTTTTGCGGTATGCTAACTTACTTTTGAATCAACAAGGTAACCGCAAAATTATAGTTTAAGTTAGAAAAAAGAAAATGGAAGAAAAAAGGCGATAATAAAGCTTACAACCTTGAAAAATTTACCCTGAATTTCTTGAAACACGTCATTGGTGACGCCAGGTCTGTTAAACTAAATATCCTTTCCTTTCTCTCTTAAGTTCTGACACCTGTGTTTAAGCCTTTTGGAGTACTGGGGTTTAACTAACTTATAAATATTTGTTCCAAACAGTTAGTACAGAGATCATTGATGGAAGTGAAAGGGTTTTATGTCTTAAGTGGAGGCCATATTTTGTGATTAGAAATAATATTCCTTTCCTTTTGTCGCAGAATGAACTTGAAGTGCTAGTGGATGAATGGAAAGAGGACAAATGCATCGGGAACATCATAATAAACCACGTAAGTCATGACTTAAATAAAGAAGAGCTTTTTGTTTCTGAAGCTTTAGTAAACAGCGCTGAACTGTTTTTCCCCGAGAGAGAGACGTTTGAGAGACCACCCAAAACTCAAAGATGTCTTTTTTGCGGGTGAAAAACGGAGCAAGCGAAGAGAGTGCAGATTATTTGTTCTGAATATGATTGCCACTCTGTTGACTTTGCCCATTTTCTCAGGCCGAAGACATGGTTAAAGTTTATCCGCCGTTTGTCAATTACTTTGAGATGACAAAAGAGACGGTGGCAAGATGTGATCGAGATGTCCCAAGATTTCATGCATTTTTGAAGGTAAATGTGTGCTTGGATTGGACGCTTACTGTATTTCGGTTTCAACTGCTTTTCAGGGGACTCTTCTAAACTACGTTTAGAGCCTTTGCTAAGTTACCTGGAGCGAGGGAGTATGTGATATATTCAGCTGGGGTGAAACCCTCGGGCTACGTTCTCACGTTGCCATCTTTTTAGATTGCCTTTTAATACAGGTGGATACAATGGAATACAATAAAATTAGCCAGTTGGGAAGTCACGGTGACCGCGCCCACTTATGCTTGACAAATGACCACGTAATAGAGGATCTTAGGGCGCGTTCGTTTGGGAATATTCTGGAATAAGAATATATTCTGGAATATATTCCGGCTATTCTGCTCCTGGGAGCAGAATAGCCGGAATGGAAATCCAAGTATTCCGGAATAGGAAGAGCAGCCAAACGAACGCTAACTTGCATTATTCCAATTATTCTTATCCCGGATTGATCCCAAACGAACGCGCCCTTAATGTGATTCCTCCGAAATAAAGTTGTCGAACGATTTTTTTAAAAAACCTTCCCCGCGAGAGAGAAGCTCGAGAGACCACCCAAATGCATGCTTCCAAAAGCACTGTTATGCACTGCTTCCAAAAATACAGAAAAATAGATAAGTCACCGTTCTCGCAAAACAGATATGATGGGCCAATCTTGCCCCATTTATGCCTGTACTGACTGGTAATAATCACGCGCGCTATTTCAACGGTCCACATTACATTGTGCGGTAGTTGGAAGCTGAGTTTATTAAAATAATTGTTGAAAAAATACTTAAGGTGGCTCAATATAGTTTTATGACCACGCGCGCGCTGATGATGCGAGCCTTGGGAAACTGCGCGCGCGCTGACGCAAGCTCAGGCAAAAGTTTTTAACCACGGATTTGAGTTAAACATTTCAAAGGAAATCTTTATCCGCAATAGAATTTCAAGAACAGACAATGCTGTTTAAGCTTCCAAATTATATGAGGTTGTAGATTTTCATCATGGAATTGCATAAAGCGCCCAGTAAACACTGTAAGCGAGCCTAGTGGTTTCAACGTTGACGCATGCTCAAATAGCGATCTTGGCGAATTTCTATTCCATTACGTAATTGTTACAAATTTGGGGGACTAAAATGGCAACTTTCGTCTAACTTTTCTCACGTTTCCTTCGGTGAAATTTCGTAAAATTTGCCAGAGAGGTTATAATTATTTTGCTTTACATGGCATCATTTTTAACGAAAATCTATAAGACCAGGTTTTACGCAGAGGGGAAAAACACAAATTTGCAAATAACAAAGAAGCTGCCTTTACAACCCCCTACTTTTTTCTGTGTAAAATTATTTTTCAGATAGTATCCATGTACTGTGAAAATTTTGGAAGATTTCACCGAAGGAAATAGAAGACAATTGCACTTAAAGCCACATAAACGCTCAAAGTCGCATTTGTTTGGGTACTCTTAATTCACGACTTAAACCCAATATTTTAACAGAAATGGTTGTAGAACACTATTTCATCATTGCTTATTGTGTTTGGTAAGTTTGAGCGAACTGGGAGTGAAAACAAATGCAAAAACCAGATTTCAAATTATAACACTAGCGCGCGCCACATCCATGTTATTACCCTATGGAGCCACCTTAATAGGTAGAAAGTCGCAAGAATATGGAACAATGTCATATATGGATATTAGGAAAATCACACAATTTCAAAAGACAGCGCCTCAAAACGTTACTCGAGTCGCTTTCAAGGTCATAATTTGCATCTTCGAGTAACGGTTTTGTGCACGCTTTTAGCTATATCTTTTTTTCCTTTTCTAAGTTATGACAGCCAGGGCGTAGGTGTCTTGTGTTTCCTTTGTTGTACGCGGAAAAATAGAAGACGGCTACATGAAGGCTACACACATCAAAAATCTATCGCTATAAATAGATTTTCGTGCTAAATGCCTGATTCCCCCTATGAGACGCGCCTGCACGCACCTGCACTGCAGGGAATCATGGGAGTTGTATTCAGCTTTGCCAAGTCTTCGAAATGTTTTCTTGAATACAACTCCCATGACTCCCTGCAGGCGCGTCTCAGAGGAAATTGGCCATTAGAATAACTGCAGCGAAGTTAATTTGCTTGGGGCAGTTGACCATCTGAACTTCATGAAACTCTTTTTGCAAGAAATTGTTTTTCATTTTTAGTATAAAAGAGCTTCCATTGCCATCTTCCGGAGGAGAGAGATATTCGCGACTAAGAATTCAAATTCCGCTTTTTTTCACTTTGTTGTCGTGCAAATTGAAAGTGACATTTGGTATCTCTGTTTAATTTTCGTTTTTTTTTTAATGGAAACGAGAAAAAACACAGTTTGAATTTGTTTGCAAAAACAGCAAAAATAAAACTTAGATAATTTTACTTTTCTGACCAAGTGATACAGAACAAGAAAACGGACATTATATATCTTTATTTATAAAATTCTGGAAACAAGAATGGGACAGAAATGTAAGACGGTAAAACAGGTGGCAGTCTGAAAACTCATATTCATTAGTCTATAAAGGGAAGTAGCTTTAAAAAAAGCTGCCTTATACGCGACGAGTCTGTTGTACGGTACAGCACAATTTCACTGTCTACGTCGCTCAGTCTATTTTGTTCTTGGATAAATTTCAGGCTATATAATGGCAGAAGTCGACGACCCGCTCTATTTATCGTACATTGTTAATTGCGTGTTTAACGCTTTTTCTTCCTATACTGCCATCATGTTGAACTGTTTAACAATTCACGCGATAAGGAAAACTTTGTCGTTGCCAAAGCCTTTAAAAACACTGCTCCTGAGTCTTGCTGTTTCTGATCTTGGTGTTGGTTTACTGGTGCAGCCGTTGCACGTCGCGTGGATGGTCAAGGAGTTGCACAAAAACAAACTCTCCCATTACGCGATAACCGCGCTTGAATTCAATACAGCGTTATTTGTTTACACTTCGTTCTTTGGTGTTGTGGCTTTAAGTGTAGACAGATTCTTGGCTATTCATCTTCATCTCCGATACCAGGAACTTGTGACTCACAAGCGTGTTGTTGCTGTGGTGATCTCAATATGGGTGTTCAGTGCATTCCTTTCATCAATAAACGCTTCGTTCATCCTAGTTGACGAAACATCCTTTTCCGTTGTCTTAGCTGTAATTGTCGGTCTTTGTTTCATTTGTACAACAATTATTTATTGCAAAATTTATTTTACTGTGCGACGCCACACAAATCAAATTCACGTCCTGCAAGTCCAGCAAGTAGCAGAGAATGGCGAAATGGAGAATGTTGCGAGGCTGAGAAAATCTGCACTCAGTACATTCTACATATATCTTGTTTTTTTAGCTTGTTGTTTGCCAGAGTATTGCAGATTAGTTACGAGCATTTTCCCTGATCCATCTACCAGTTTGATGGGGCGATTTTATTTATATAGTTGGACTCTGTTGTTTTTAAATTCCTCTTTAAATCCAGTTATTTACTGCTGGAAGATGAGACACATTCGGTACGCTATCATGGACACACTGCGAAACGCATTTCGAAGTCAAAACTGAGCACAGCTGTAATGAAGATGATCTTTTTCGACAATGACACGAGCATGGGACAAAGAAAAATTCTGGGTCCCCGACGGGAATCGAACCCATGGCCTCCCAACTGAGCTACGAGAGACTCGTTAAGCGATAAAGCGAACTATTATAATTATACTAAAAAACCTTCGCGTACGTTGTCTTATATACACCTTATTCAATGGTTTAACATAAAATACGCGCGGATATTTTTCGAGTTGCGCAGTAATACTAGCAACGAGGAAAATGTCCACCCGTATTATATGTTAAATCATCGAATAAGAAATTTATTATTCCACTTTTAAGGACGTTAACAAGTCAAAATTTGGGTCGTTTAGTCCGGCCATTTTGTTGCTGCGCTTTTCGTCCGTGTTTTTGCCCAGTTTTACAGTGCAATAACGTGTCATATTTTGCGCGTTCTCCTGACATATTATGATAACTGAAATGGCGCAATTCTCTATTTTCCAATTGCCCATAATGCACTTTGTTTGCCCCCCAAATTTTGCATAAACTATTGTTTTGGGAATATGCAGTCCTCCCAAGATAATTTGAAAACAATAGTTTATGCAAAATTTGGGGGGCAAACAAAGTGTATTATGGGCAGTTGGAAAATAGAGAATGGTGGAATAATACTCTGAGTTAATCACTTGTGTTTGATAATATTCAGAAACATTTCTGCTATCGATCTTCGAATCATGTTTGTAAAACGGAACTGAATGTAAATTACATGTAGATGCGAATCGGTCCGTTATTATTTAAGACTGAAACATTTCACAGTCAAAAAGGATGTTTTTTTTGATGGGAACTCTGTAATGTTACGGCGCAATGTTCTAGTACTGATTGACTGGTTGATCAAAACAACTTGCAACTTTCCATTCAAATTTCCTCCAGCAAGTTGCCAAGTTCCGGTTTTAATTTTTCTCGTATAAAACCAGAAACCCATAAGGGTTGAAACGTGTAACTCCCTATGATTCGCATTGTGCAAAGCGTTTGAACATTCGTTTCCAATAAGTACCATATTTGGAAAACCACGAGAAAAAAATCAACCAATCAAAATTGCAATATTTGGATTAAATTCACAACGCGCGCTAGCTCGCGCTAAATGGCGTAATCTTGTTTGGTTAAATAGAGTTAAATTTGGTTAAATTCCTCTGTTTCATCGTCATTTAATGGTCCGGAGAACTTCACTTGGATACTCTTGATGAATTTCTTTAGTTTCTGTGAGTAATTCACGGCGTTTAGGTCGGAATTCAAGTGACTTACCGCAAAAGCGAACATTTTCTTGCGTGTGTCGTTACGTGTGTAAATCATTCGCGTACAAGCTCCATGTGTTTCCAAATATGGTACTTGGCAAACTGAATGTTCGAACGCTGTGAACGTGCGTTATACGTTTCAACTCTTTATAAGTTTCTGATAAAACTTAATAATTCCTCCTTTGTTTCGAAGAAGGAAGAATCAATAAATGAATCAATGAATCATTTATTTATTTACCCACGCTATCACGTATCATCTAGTGAGCTAGAAGATCCAAATACGTACGTAAACGAATTAAAGAAATCGAAAAAGAAACAGGTTGTGTTGGAGTCGACAGTTTATCGGCAACAGAATGCGAGAAATTAGCAACAGGCCTTGTTCAAATCGCCAAACTGAAATTTGATCTGCAAGTTACGCCTTACGTTTTTTTTAATTGTCAAGTGCTGTCGATTAACAGTCGTCTGTGGGGCAATTATTTTGTGTCTTTCTGAAGCAGGTGCTATTGCCTCGGCTATTGTGGCAAAATGAAAACCGGAACTTGGAATTAGAGTTCTAATTACGTTGTTGTGAAAATTTTCTGTAATAAGGTTTGTTCACGCAGACCATGTCAACTGATTTTTGTGAGAGCGCTAAATGAATCTATGAAAAATGTAAAGAAAAAGAAAAAACTGTCAGATTAAGTTCGCTTAAGATTTGCATAATAAATAATTAAATACCGTAGAATTCCGGTTATAGCCCCCCCGGTTATAGCCCCCCCACCGCTTATAAGCCCTCCCGGTTACAGGCCCATCCAAACAAAATAAATATATCCGGTTATAAGCCCCCCTCTGCTGAATGACAGTACTGAACAGGGTTAATGCTGCTTTACTACGACTTTTTAACTGAGAAACGTATTTCGATCCGGCAACGCTGCATCAATCCGCTTGTAAGCCCCCCCACGGACACAAGCCCCTCCGTTTATAAGCCCACCCAAAACCCCTTACGAAGTTGTATAAGCCCAGGGCTCATAACCGGAATTTTACGGTATGCAATGTCATGCAAATAGTTTGCTTACATGTTATACTTCATATGTAAAAATCGCAAAGAAATAAAGCAAAGCTGTTACCAGTCTTGTCACAGGAAAACTCGAAAATACAAGGGCACCCAACTTTTAACCAGTCAGCTTGGAATGACTGAAGGTCTGTCGGTTATGACATCACTTCCACCTTGAAAGGTGGGAGGCGGGGAAAGGCTGTTGAAGCCGGAAACAATCCAACAACCATTTGGTCAGTTCATGGCTGGAGCGGTCGAAATGTAATAAGTCTAGAATTAATAACTTAACAATTCCCTTTCTCTTCATAGTAACTTTTTGACGGCCTATAGTTGTTTGCGACTACAAGCTTGGCGTTGCATTTGTAGATTGAAACAACTGAACAGTAAACATGCCATTTCACATTACTTGTTTATGTTAATGATGAATGATGAGCCCTCCCAAAAGTAGCCACCGAACCCCCCCCCCCCCCCCCCCCCACACACACACACACACACACACACACACACACCTAAATGCCAGACATAAAATCCTTTCCGCTAATAAGAGATAAACGGTAATCAGTGCAAATGTTTATTACAGTTGATCAATACAAGAAAACACATAGCCTTCTTTGTAACCTGACGTATGTATTTGCCTACCCTGGGTGCCAGAGGGTTTTTTTTGTGGCGAAATCGCGATCGTTGCTTGAGAGAGTCGCGGCTTCGCCGCTCTTTGTCGCCGCAAAAAAAAACCCTCTGGTACCCAGGATAGTATTTGCCGTTAACACAAAAAAGAAACGCTACTTTATTGCGTAATGATGCGAATTTCATAATAATCAATTTAAGCATGGGCACGTTCTTTCATCATTTGCAGTCATTGATCAAAAAACTGTTTGAGCGTACAGTTATAAATGCTTTGCCAGAATTATAGCTCTGTGACGATTCTCACAATACAGTGTTTAGTACTCAGCTGGCGTGTTTTTGTCCCTCTTTAGGGCAGAAATAAATCATTTCTAAGTGTCGCTAAAATGGCATCGACCGAACGGACGCGTGCGCCGGTGAGAGAGGAGAGGGAAGGGTCATACCTCCCCCCCCCCCCCCCCCCCCTTCAACGAGCCTTTTCACAGGCTACCCACTCTTTACCGTAGGTCGGAACCCTGCGCCTAACTGTTTCCCTGATTGCGCAGGTTGCTTTAAGAAATGTTCTTTTGTTGTGTTTTTTTTACAAGGCGTGTCTCAGCAGACCAGAGTGTGGACGACAGAGCTTGGCTGAACTTCTCATCAGACCTGTTCAAAGACTTCCCAGCATGAATTTACTTCTCTCGGGTAAACTGATGATATTGCGTCTTACAAACCACTGTGCAAACTTCGCAGCTAAACTCAGAAACACAGGCAAATTTTTGGCAACTTCCTTTTCAACTTTCTTTTTTTGAAGCGTTTCAAGCTATCCCCATCTTCCTCGTAGCTATGATCGTCGCGGTCGCTTGGACCTATTTTGAATCTACTGGAGTATTGTAGTGAATTGGATTAGTGAATTTAATTTTAACATTTGATTTGAAATCTCATGTTTGCATGTTGCTATCAAACCTCAGGCACCTTACAAATTTTGTTGCAAGGAATGACTTGTAACATGAGTCATTTATTTAAGCTCAGAAAAATTGACTGAGATATCAACGCTTTGTTCTCTTAGATCTCCTAAAACATACAGACAAGAAAAACCCGGACCACGCAGCTCTTGGCAAGGCTGTGGACTCACTGAAGAATGTTATGACGTAAGCCTTGACATGATTACCATGCTAAGCATAATTATTCTTTACTTCATTTTTTTCAATGATTTGGAGAATTTCAAATCATGCCTAAATCATAGAAAACCCAACAGTAATGGTTTAATTTGGTAGAACATTACTTTACAAATGACAGGAAACCATTAGAAAGTAAGGATGATTGACAATGGCGAGGATGGAAATGGATTATAATATGGGCAAGTGAAATGCGTCACGCTTTCAAGTTTTGCCCAATTCTGCTGAAATGTTGCAAGAAAATTTATTAAATTAGCAAATGTCTGGTTACCGCTTCACTTAACCGTGTGCCTGTAATCTTGCTCAATGCCTTTACGAAACTTTTCTTCTCTTAGTCACATAAACGAAGACAAAAGAAAAACAGAAGGACAAGTGCAAATGTTTGAAATTCTCAGAGACGTCGATGGATGTCCCGTAAGTATGAATAATTAGAATTGAAAAAACTTTCCCAATCCAACATATTTATAGTTCGTGTAGTCTTATGCTTGAAAGCTCTTTTCTTTCAGTTTAGTTTATCTTGTTTCACTTTATCTTGTCTTGTCCTTTCCTCAGGCTTACGTTTTGTCTTCGCACCGTGTTTACGTGTCCAAAGCAGACACCTTTGAGCTGAGTGACACCATTTGTGGCAAAGGAGAAGCTGTCACTATTTTCCTGTTTAATGACAGTCTGGAGGTATGTTAACATCCAAAGTGTCTTGATTCCAATGCTTACATCTAAAGGCGAAGCTAGGTTTGGCTTTTTGAATAAACGGTGGGTGCGAACATTTTTGGAAGGGAAGAATAAACGGTGGAGGTCGGATTTCTTTTATCTTCTTTCCCTCCCTGCCTCCCTGGACATTTATCTGCACACTATTCTCCTGATTACGGTCACTTAGTAACTGCTTTGTTTGCAGGTAACAAAACGGCGAGGCTTGAAGATGATGAACAACCTACCAATGAAAAGCCCGGCTGGACGCACGCCACAGAAAGCTTACAAACACGTGAAATTTATGCCCCTGGCACATGTCAGACGCGTGGTTGACATCCGGGATAACGATGGTGAGTGGTGCCCCATGGGAGTTTCAGCCCCCCTTACCGTTGCTGTTAAAGTTGTTGACAACTTTTTGTTGGCTTGGCCAATCAGAGAGCCAGAAAACTGCACGGGAATGTATCGGCGTGAGGCAGGCTGCTTAATTGGATACCAGTTTTTTTTTAATTGATATAGCGATTATTGAATGCAACAGTATAACATAATTTTAACATAGTTTTACGGCAATTTTGCTCACTGTAGAATAACGTTCGCGTTGTTTTTCCTTTCACAGATTGCCAAAATCTATTTGGCATCATCTACCGCTGTCCTCAGGAAATGAAAGAGACACTTTTGATGTTTAGAATGGTAGGGGAAGATATCAATAAACCGGAATGGCTTCAAAAACTCACTACTGGACTGGCGAATACCACGTGCACGGCAGACACGGTAAGACCTAACCCACCCCGCCCATCCTGCTCTGAATTGTTCTCGAAACATGGAATTTAAATGGAATGTATTGTTGTTGCTTTTCAGGAAAACTTTCTGACGACAGTTGATCCACAGGAACTGATGTTGTCAAAAAGCGATATGTCAAACGGAACACTCAGTCGAGCTGTCAGGTAAACAGCAAATTTGGGGCAATCATCTCAACCCCTTAGCGTCCTACTTCTCAGAAGAGTTCATCCTTCATTAAGCACCCCCTCCTCCCCTCATTTGACATTTGACGGGTTCTTTTCCTGGTAATATTCAAATAAAGAACAGCACGAGATTGCCATTTGTGTTACAGTACTAGTGAAACGAACTCAACCGGGGCCACCCAATTTTTTTTAGCCAATCACAAGACAAGTTAAGAACAAAAGAATTGGACTTCCTTCATCAGCGGACCAATCACAGTAAGAGGCAAATCTAACTGCTGATGAATGTGAAATAAAAAACGAAAGAACTTATAAAAACTTTCTCAGTTCTGGCTAAGTTTCGCAAAATATGCCATCTCCTTGATTTGCGTAAATATCTTATCAAGCTTTAATGTGTTCTTCCCCTCCAAATGAATGATGTACTTTGCAATTTTGTTCCTATAAGCACGTTTTTTTTTTCGTTGTTATCAACACAGGGTGGCGAAGCGGACAACTAGAAAGGTCAGCAGAGCATTTTCAATGAACAAAACGCCCAAACGAGCAGGATTTTTAAGACGATCAGTTTCCAAGTAAGCTTTTCAAAAGATGTTTTACAGTGTGAAAACTCACCGTTTTACTCGTCATCGATATTAATCAATTCTTTCTTTGTTACTTTTTCAGTGCGTCGCCAACAACAGCCAGACGATTTTCCAGTACCAGCCCTCTCGGACCGTCTACGCGTAACAACCAAGGCTCTTTTCAGGGGGGTAGGATGAGGGCAACAAGTGTGGGAGCTGAGCCCATGAGCCCGTGAGCGACTGTCGGTGCTTAATTGCCTTTGTTTATTCCGACGACAGACAGACAGGAACTGCAACTGCTAACCTTTTGAGGGTGAAGGAAAAGGCTGTTCCTACCTAATTATCGCCAAATTGTTTGGTTAATTGTTCCTCTGGAATATATGTAACCGTGACGAAACTCAGCGTATTGCTGGAACTTTATCCGTTTTTGATTCGTTTTTGACATGTTAGTTTTTCGAGCTTGTCAGCCACTCAAAAAGCCAATACCGGTAAGGTATTGTGACTACAGTATAACGAAGTGCTCAAAGACTGGAAAAATGTTGGTTCGTTATAACGGAGTTCTGTTCAAATAAATTTTACTTCTTTAAACATTGGCAGGGCTGACGGATAAAGGGGTTGGTTAGATCGGGGTTCAACTCTCGCTTTGACATGACCTCACCCCGTCACACAATGGCCAGACATTGAGTAAGCCAACACAGATGTCAAAAACAAGTCAAACACTTAAAGACTTTATCCTGATGCGGCGTTTCGCCTTTTAGCCTGTAAAAATAGTTTTTCTTTGCCTTGCTGTTAACAGTTTATAGAGTTATTCTTTCTGGCTGATATATTTTTATTAAGAAGTATTCATATTGTCTAAAACTCAAGTTCTGCCTTTTTTTGTAGAAGAATTAAATTCAAAGATCAAGGATAACTTTATGATATATTATAACAAAATGTTTACAGAACATACGAAAATATCGCGCCTCTATCAATGTTTGAGCAACCATTTTCCCATTTACTTGTAGTATGTGACGTTAGACAACATGGCTGCCGTCTGTGAAACTTCTTAGAACTTGAAGAGTTTCCAAGGCTTTTTACCATTGTAAAAAGGCGTGAGTGTTCCGAGAAAATGTCATGTTTAGCAATTTGGAGCGCTCGAAAACTGCTCTGAGCGGGGATTGTGACAACATAGGAAGTTAACTGTCTCAATTGATGATTTCAGCCAAACAAGCGCTGGTTAAGAGAGAGTACCTGGAGGATTTTGGCGGGGGCAGTTGAATGTTATTTTGAGGTCTTCTTCGGTATGTTTGTATATAACTTCCTTGAGGAATCTTCGAAAATGGCCCCAAGCTTTGTTAAAACCGCTGATATAGAAACTCGTCTTCCTGTTGTCGTTCAGTTATGCCTTGACGTTTGGTGGTCGCGAAAGAGAGATTCAAGTGTATAGTGAAGACAAAGCTAATTTGAAACTTACCTGGAGACTTTGGCGTTGTTCCTGTTTGGGAAAAAATTATTAGAGATTGATTAAAGATCGAGAACATAGCCTTGTAGCTTTTTAGCATTACTTTGTGAAAGATAACTGAGCGCTTTCCATTTGTCAGGACTGGCCGGCCAGACCGGTATATTCAAGAACAACCTTTGTTAGTCAGATTTGTCCTGTCAAATCAGTCAATACATAAATATTATACCTTGTTGTGCTGGATTTGTTGGAAAATCTCGTGGAAAATGCCCATTTCACATTCAAACCCACCGGACCCGCCAGCCAGTGCTGACAAATAGAAGCGCCCTAAGATTTTTACTGAGGCAGGAGGGCCTTTCGGCCATCTTAGAAGCCTTTTCACTCCCAAGAATCAATGCTCGTCATTTAAATGGTGATCGTCAATATTCTCATCACCTGTTTGCTAGACAGTGTATTGATATTGTTAGGAGAAATTACATTTTCATCACTCTTGGGTATGAAAGGGTTAAGCAGGAAAAATTGATGGAAGGGCTTGTACTGTATTTTGCTCATAACTGTTGGACTCAAACTGGAATGAGGTAGTAGGTTCAACGAACCCTTTTGGTTAGCACAAGCACAGGTAATACGGGTTTTCCAATGACTTTCGAACATACTTTTATTTTTCATTTTTGTATGTCACTTTGGGTGCTGTACTCTATAACTTGTTGAACAGAATCGTGCAACGCACTCGAACCAAAACTGTGGCCAGATTTCTTTTTGCTTGACTTTTCCCGCGCTTTCCACAGCTTACACGTCAAACCACGCAGTTACATTTCGTTCCCGCGCTTCCTACCGGCTACACGTCTCCATCGACCAGATTTTTTTTCTTTGCTTCTGATTGGTTGAACACACGCGCTGCTGATTTGCT
Organism: Meandrina meandrites; assembly: GCA_963693305.1. Lineage (NCBI taxonomy): Eukaryota > Metazoa > Cnidaria > Anthozoa > Scleractinia > Meandrinidae > Meandrina > Meandrina meandrites. The sequence continues at coordinate 30,224,799 of OY855911.1, read as the reverse complement.
TAGTGTTCACTTTCGTTTTAGTCTGTCGACAGTCGTTGGAAAACCGCTGACAACCGATTAGAAAAACCTCACTTGAATAGGAAAGTCTTCACTCGGGTTGTTTCCTCTCCATTTTGAAGCAAATTCGGTGCAAAGAGTTTGTGGTTCGAAAGGAGAACGATGATAGTATTTAACTGATTAAAGAAACTATTCATGCATGTCAAAGCATGTAACGCCAATATATAACTTGAACCCGTAAATATGTTGTTTAAAATAGTATAATTATGATCAATAAATCACATTTTGTGGTATTACAATGTTAGTTGCTGCTTCTACACAAATTTCGCCGTTGTTTTCTAATATAATAATACACATGCCAAAATTTCAGGAAGCTCATTGGCTGAGAGCACGTCAATTAATCCCAAACAGTGCAGAAAGTTAAAATTAAGTTGATTGATAGGAAACTAAAGAGCAAGCGGCAACTGGCTAACACAATTACCCAATTACAGGGGGCTATTATTGCATCAAATACATTTACCGCTGAACCATCTTTTCAACGAAGAAAAAGTCTATAGTTTTGTTATCCAGTTTAGAAGTTTCTTTAGATGTTAACATATCGCTTTCATTAAACGCAGCCAGTGGAGGCAGGTGATAATTTATGCATCACAAACGTTCAAAAGCCAAAAATCGACGAGATCTCGCAAGCAACAAATTTATCAAGGCTAGCGATGTATAGTAATAAAATGTTTCTTGAAAACGTTTCGTGCAACCAACGCGCAATAAAGCGTTTCAAAACTACAACAAGAAATAGCTTGATAAAATATTAATTTTAATTTAAAGGTTTAACAAAGAACTCTGCATGACTAGGACATAACTTTTACGCCAAATGACATGCTCCTAGCGATGTGAGAAAACAAAATTTAAAATGTGTTTATTTTTCAAAAGCTTGTTTGCAGAAGCTAGCTCAAGAACAAAGAAGAAATGAATTATTGATCGTATCCAAGATTTCATCAAAGAAGTCCCGGCGCGGTCTTCTTCTAACAACTCTCCTTAATTAAAAAAGTACTCGATACCAACCCCACAACTCCTAATTACTTCTCGTTGCTAATGTCTAGAATGTTTAAACAGCCAGTTGTGTGAAATGACAGATAACATAAAATAACTTGAAGAGAATGAGTAAGGAAGGCTTCAGACATCACAGATAACAAGTACATGCCCAAACGTCTCTTAATTTAGAAGACTAAACCATTGCAAGCAGCTGAATATTATCCCGTCTCAATACAAGGGAGTATTCCTGCTGAGGGGGTAAATTCTAACTTATGTGCGGCTCGCATTAACAAATAAACAGAATGTCACGAGAGATTTTGTAAATTAATAAAAGGTTTCGTAATGAAACCCCTTTATTAATTTACAAAATCTCTAATAGGTAGCAGGTGCTACAAATATCTACAAAACGAGATAACACCTTTACTATTAATTCACACTCCCATTTATCTGTTATGCACGAAGGTGGCTCGATCTGCGACGATTACCACAGAAGATCATGGAAAATTTGACACAATTCACTGTTTTCTCTTTTTGTTTAACTGCTTGACCCCTTACAAGGCCATTGTTTGTAGCAATTAAAAAAATAAGAGACTTCTCAGGCACCCAACAGTGATGTGATACGATTTTCCGTTTCATTTGGTTGTCGATCCGTAGAAGGAATTGTTTCTATCCGTATGGAAATTACGCTTCAAAATTGACGGCGCATTATTATCCAGGTTGGTTAAACCTAGTTATTTAATATATTTAATTTTATTTTCCTACATTTGTTACGTTGCTCAACAAGAAGAATATTTGGGTTTCACAGCCGTTATCCTAATTTTGGAAGAATATAGATGTATCTCTTTTTTTCTACAAGAATATATTTTATTAGAATATCGAGGCTGAAATTTGCGAAATTTTAAGAATATTTTAAGAATAAACCCCAGGCTGATATTTTGAAAAGGATACAATTTTGTGTTGAAAAGATGTAAATGCAGTTCAACTTTCTTTCTCAAAATGGAAAAATTAGCCAATAAAATGGTCAAACCCATACTAGCCCCCACTGTTCGATGCCAACATAATTCAATAAACGATATATGTAATACATATGCAACGTACACAGCACAAAAGACACGAACTAAACTTTAAAAGGTATCATGGTAAATTCTTAATTTAAGAATATTCTAAGAATATTTTCAGCCTGAAATCGGGAGAAAAATAATTATATTCAGCCTGGCCCGGAAAACACTATTCTTATAAAAAAAGAGAAGTGTATTTCTAAGAGAGAGAAAATTTTTCAGATGTAAACGTTCCCACATGTAAGTGGGAACATAAAAGATTATATCGGTGAGTATCTGTTCGGGAGGCTTGTAACCCATCAGATGTTTTTTTTTAGTGAAATGTCATCTCTAACTTTGCACTTTCCTGATATGGGACTTGGAAATACATAATGCGTTTTGTTTTTAGAAATGTAAAAACTATTGTTTTGGGTACAGGAAAACACCAGCTACGTTTTCCAGAGTTATTGGCCCTCTGATTACATTAGTCGTGTAATAAAACCACTTGTAGTAATCACTGAAATTTTTGGTTTTCAGGAGATGCCTGAATGGCTTGCCAACAGCGTCTCGTTATCACTGTAATGGTGTCTCTAATGTTCTGCAACATTTCCAGCCAACAATGCGGAATTGACACTTATTCCATCTATCAAATGATGCTTAAGGGCCACACTTTTAAGTCGTTCAAGGCTCGGCCACTTTCGTTCGAATGCAGAAAGGCGTGCAACTCTGACGTCAGATGTCAAAGTTATAACTACATCTTTTACAAACACATATGCGAGTTGAATAACAGGACTAAGGAGGCCAGACCAGAAGACTTTGTCAAGGACACAGAGAGATATTACATGAAGAAGGCCCCAAACAGAGGTAAACAAACCTTGCTAAAGAGTGAGGCAGACGAGATGGATGAGATGAGATGCGTTTTAAACAATTTTTTCGTCAATTCTATTCGTCCAGATAAAATGTTCCTGGTTTTATAATGAGATTTTTTTTATTCAATCTCAGTGCCCCTCGCTTCTATTCCTGAGCTGCCTGCTGATTCGTGTAGAGAGATCAAGGCGAGTGAAGGAGCACAAGCGGTCAACGGCAGTTACTATCTGGACCCTGAAAAGAGCGGAAACCCTTCAAAGCTGTATTGTGACATGACAACTGTCGGTGGTAAGTGATGAACAATTCTCTGAGTAAGAGGGGCAACCAGTCTTGCTTTGACAGGACCCTTGAGCACTTCCCATTTACATGGAATTTTTGGTAAGAATTGCTCGTTAACACACTTGACCCACACTTCATCACGTACGTGAACGGAACAGAAGGAAAACAGACATGGGTCACAAAAAACATGGCGATCGAGGGTGAAACTTTTCTATTTTATCTTCCGACTTCATAAATTTATTAAAATCGAATCAACGGTTTAATATTAGCGTTCTTTGGTTTAATTGTTGATCTTATTCTGTCAACGAAACTGTTATACAATTATGTATTTTAGAAACAACTACTGAACATGTTCCATTACTTAGCAAGTACAGAATATTTGTTTGTTCCCGGAGATAATTCTATAACTTTCAGAAATTTTGGTTGGGATAATTTTGCAATGCTTACACACTGTCTAAGACTAAGAGCTTTGTTCATAAATCCACAAAACAATGTTCTTTCCTCTCATCGTTTTCAATGCAGAGTTTTGAGCCCTTTGGCAAGGCGATTTTTAAATAAATCTTTCTAAAAAGTTTGCAATCACGTAAGTTATGCATGGACTTTATGAATATATAACTTTTTCTTCATTATTTTTCATTGTAATCAATTCCAAAATCTTGTCTTGATCACTGTTCCAATGTGCACGTGTGATTTAATCAATGGGTGTCTTCCCCTCAAAATTGATAATGAATTATAACGCAACGATACTGTCAGATGCATGATACAGATCTGTAGGCAAGATCTGTGGTGGTCCTCAACTTCTTGTGCCAGGTAGATGAAATAGCCACAGATCCAATGAAGTAAAACTGCTGGACTTGCGTTTCGCCATCTTGAAAATTTGGTTTCTGACAAATGCGCATGCTTGCTTATCCAGCCACCTAACGCTAGTTCTGATTACCGCGGGCGCCACGACAAGGATTGAAAGCAAGACGAACATCAATGAACCATTCCAAAAGATTAGAACTTCTCATTATAGTGCCAAAATGTTGCGGCTTCCTCCGATAATCCTGGCAAAGAAGGTAGTCGTCCGTGTAATCGACCGGTCACAGTCTTTTGATTGTTTTGTGTAAAATTTTTTTTATCTTTTCAACCTCCCAAAAATGCCGACTTTAAACATTTTAGGGGGTTCGTTCGAACCCCTCGAACCCCCCACCCTACGGGCCTGTATTCTTAGCATTCCGGTTAACACCGACTGATGAAAGAGGAATACCTCTAAGGCCTCTAAAATTCTTTCACTTTTTCCGCCGAAAATTTTCCGGCGGGAAGGTTGCATTTGACCTTTTTTACATTCTGAGGTAAGGCAATTACAGTCCCACTGTCAGAAAATTACACTAAATTGTTATTACTACTCGCTACTTCTTGCAAACAGTGAGAATAAAAAAAAACATCTTTCTGTTTATAGTCTTACCACTAGGTTGGTATTCGTATCGTCCTGGTCGTTCTTGTAAGCACATCCGGGACGCTGGGCACTCTAAAGGAGACGGGGAGTATTGGATCGACCCCAAGCAGAAAGGAAACCCTTTCAAAAGCTACTGTGACATGACAACTGACAGTGGTAAGTGATGGATAAATTCCCTGCCTTAAAAAAAATCTAGATATCACAAAAAAGCCTCGTTCAATAACTGTCCATTGCAAGCTGTCTTTATTTGTTTGTCCAATCGGTGGTTTTCATCAGTGTTTTAAAACTGCTTGTTTACATGAAACACATCAGATAGATAGATATAGATAACTTTATTTTACATGGATAGAACACTTAGCTAAGAAGCTAGTTTACAGGTTCTCCATGAAAACACATAAAATACTTGTAAAAATTCTAAAAATACTAAAAATTCAACTATTTACAAGAATCTATTACAATAATATTTAAAAATACTAAAAAATCAGGCTCATCCTCGGTGTAAGAACCTGTGAAACTCACCGGTGACGTAAAACAAAGAACGAACAATACAACAAAGAGCTGGCAAAACGAATATAGAGAAGGAAAACAATAGCTCCAAAACAAAGAAAAATATTACAGGTTCTTACACCGAGGTAAACCCAAAAATTAACTCTAGAAAACTATCAAATTAAAGAGCAGGCAGAAAGAAATGTTTTCTTTTACACAACCGAATTTGTTTTACTGGGGATTTGTACAAAGTCAAGTGCGTCCAGTATTGACGGCTTATGTCTTGAGTGTTCGTCAAATCACTGTGAACATTGAATCTAGAGTTAGTCCTTGAAGGTTACAGCAGAAACCAGTGAATAAATGAAACTTGCCCCTAGTTCCAAAGAGAGAAACGACGAACGCAAAACGAACGTAGTACGTACAAGAGTTCTTTAAACTACAAAAGAAAACTGCCACTAAACTTAGAATAAATTAGCTAAATTAAATGTCGAGGCGTGTCCCTGGGGGCTGCACGAGGGCGCGCCACAAATAGAAACGCAAATTACGTAAGTTCAGTTCAAGTTTGTTGACAGAATTATTACGATAATAATATGAGAAAATTACAAATTGAAGCACTGAATGGACACAAAAATTTGCACAGATGTTTATTGATCACGTCAACAATAACCGCTGACCTTGCCTGATTTCAGGTGGCTGGCTTCTTGTTTCCAACGTTGTGATTAACGGCTCGTTGGCCGTTCCATCGTTGTCAGTTGAGACATCATACCGTGGAATAAGCAGCTATCATAACAACAAGACGTTTCTCTCGAAAAGCGCCATGAAGGAGCTGAGAACACACTTGCCTTTTACTCAACTGAGATTCTACTGCAGTAAACAACAGGAGCGTACGTTCCACGTGGCCACGGCCGCCAACAGCACTGGTGAAGCTGTCGTCCAGTACTTCAGCGGTCAGACGGATGTGCAGCCCGATGCATGTGGCTCGTTTGTAAGAATGGATAATGACAGCTCGCTGTTAACCAGAGTTTGCCATAAGTGGGGTTATGAAAATGGCTCGTATGAAATTGGAAAATGGGGGCATGGTTTTGATGAAAACAGACTCTACGCACACGCCGCTTTTGCAAGGGGATTATATCATTGGATTGTCGACCAAACGATGTGCGATGATCATTCATCTGACGTGTCTTCCGGGGATTTCTGGAAAGTGTTTGTTCGATAAAAGACTGATTCCTTTAAACTTCACATGCTGCAAAAGTAATAGTTGATGCAGCTAGCACAAGTTGATTTTAATTTTTTAATGGTACGGCCGGTGTACGTATATGGGTAGCTATGACGGTAATCATGAACTGGTAGGATAGCAAAATCATCATTAAATTTATGTAACAAGACGATCGACTTGCATGAACTGTGAAATAATGTTTTATGACATTTCTTTAATCAATACCATAAGTATATAAGTCTAGCCTGCTCGCAGGCTCTCCACGCTGAGAGCCTGCGAGCAGGCTAGCGACTAGTCTAGGAACTTTCATAATGGTAATTGCCAGGCTGTTTGATTTACATTGCAATGTGTCCCTTCCTTCCGATTCAATTCGATTCCGTTCAACTCGCAGACTAGAGAGATCAGTTTCTGCGGCTTCTTCAAAGCTATTTATACATTATTTTCATTTATATTAGTTATATTATAAGTTTGATGGAAAGGCTATCACAACTTTTGAATCGAATGTCAAATGATCGAGCAGTCTGTGTGAACGCCAGGTAGATAAGTTCTGGCACGACATCAAATGTATATACAGTTTACAATATCACATAATTTAAAGTTTCGAATTCTACGCGTCGTTTATACAGGTTGAGGATGCAGAGATCCTTAATCGATACAGCATAAATTACTGGAGCCTCTGGTTAGATCGGAATCCGCACAGCTTCCCGGCTATATATTTTACCTACAAACAAAGCGGTGACTTTGTGTATCGCGCGCAACAAAGAAGAGAAAAACAAGCGCTCGTCTCCGCTTATTCCTGGCCAAGAAATATCAAAGGCATATTTCTCCTTCTGCAAGAAATGTCCAGCCAGAAAAAAAAATTGTATGTTGTTCTTTTGTTCTAAATTCGAGTTCCATTTGCCTGCGTAGCAACCGTTCCCGTGCGAGCGAAGTGCTATGTGTGGTGTGCGAGCGAAGATTCTGGTCGCACGAAAATTGGGACGAGAGCAAAAAAGGGAAAGGAGCAGGGAGAGGGTGGGGCAGTGAGGAAACGCTTGCAGGCAAACCCCACGATTCTGAAAAACCCGTTCGCCCACGCGGCTTCTGATTGGTGCGGCGCGGTTATGCTGGTTGATAAGTATATCAAATTCACGTGATTGACTTGAACCAGGGCGCGGAATAATATTCGAGCGTGACTCGCGACAAGGACAAAACGAATAATGGTCAATATTTTACGAATCATTCTAGCTTCGATCAACTGAGCGTTCTTTTATTAGATCTGAGCTCAGCGGAATTTGATTGTACTCTGAAGATGGACTAACGTAGGGTATTATATGCCATCAATTTGGGGGAGTGTATATATATAAAAATAGCCAGACTAATGTGTATTGATCGGCAAAAGCTCTTGACATTCTTCAGTTTCGGGGGTGGAAGCGGAATCATTGGACTTTCATGATTCATGATTTCTGTCTTGTTTTACCTCAATGATTCGTGATTCATTTAAAAATTTCATTCGATATTCATGATTCATTTGTCATTGTTTTCATCCAGTTTTGAAAATAACTTCACTGTGTGTAACATACCTAATACAGTCAAGTTGATAGGTAAGGGATGAGAATTTGAATCGCGTTTTCAGTGTTATCCTGTAGGGGGGTCTGGGGGCATGCTCCCCCAGAAAATTTTGAAAATTAGACGCTCGGAAATGCTATATAACTGTTAAGAAGTTTCGTAGTTTGCATTCTATATTCACACCCCTCCAATATCGATGAAAGCATATTCATTTGTTATTCATGATTCTTTTATCCATCTCTCGTTATTCATGATTCCCAAGTTTTAAACACGAAGATTCATGATTCCTACCAATTTTACAGCTATGATTCATGATTCATGATTCCGCTTCCACCCCCGATTCAGTTGTGGATGCGAAGAAAACGGCAAGGAGGAACAGGCTTTGCTAGCATTATTTGGCAACTTCAACTTAGATTTCCCGAGTCGTTTCACTTATTCTGACGTGAAAGAAGTCGGCGACTCGTCCTTCGTCCTTTGTTTTGCAAAATTTAAAGCCAGCAAATTTGCTCGAGCTGACAGTTTTCAAAACAATCGCTTCCAGTGCGGACATATTCACACAGAGAAGGGCTTTTATCTGGGGGGGGGGGGGGGGGGGGGGGGGGAGTAGGAAGATAGGCCATTGACCGAGGGGGTGAGGGGGGAATTACAAGCGGCAACTTGCTAACACAATTACCCAATTACAGGGGGCTAAATTGCATCAAATACATTTACCGCTGAACCATCGTTTCAACGAAGAAAAAGTATATAGTTTTGTTATCTGCTCTGGGAGTTTCTTTAGATGTTTGCATATCGCTTTCATTCAACGCAGCCGGTGGAGGCAGGTGATAATTTATGCATCACAAACGTTCAAAAGCCAAAAATTGACGAAGATCGACGAGATCTCGCAAGCAACAAGTTTGTCATAGCTAGCGATGTAAAGTAATAAAATGTTTCTTGAAAACGTTTCATGCAGCGAACGTGCAATAAAGCGTTTCAAAGCTACAACAAGAAATAGCTCTATAAAATATTAATTTTAAAGTAAAAGGTAAACAAAGAACTCTGCGTGACTAGGACGCCAAATTACAAGCTCCTAGCGACGTGAGAAAACAAAATTGAAAATGTGTTAATTTTTTAGAAGCTTGTTTGCAGAAGGTAGTTCGAGAACAAAGGGGAAATGAATTATTGATCGTATCCAAGATCTCACAACAGAAGTCCCGGCGCGGTCTTCTTCCCACATACATCAATAACAGCTCTCCTTAATTAACAAAGTAGTCGAAACCCAACCCCCAACTCCTAATTACTTGTCGTTGTTAAAGGGGCACTATCACGGCTGAAATATCATATTTTATAAGAATGGGCTGTAGCTTGCTATAAATTGTACTTAATTGTCTTGCAATAGGAAGAAAAAAGGCTTACAGTGGTAAATGCAAAGAAATATCAACTAAGAGGAAACAGTGACTAACAAAATGTTCAAAATTTCACCAGAATGGCAGCTTTGAATTCTGGACATCCTGTCCAAAAATCAATCGCAATCCACTTCCATCCTTGCAATCCTGTACTTCTTCCTCAAAATAACTGTTCTATCCTGTTTTGTGGGATCTATTTATCAAATTTATTCATGTATTTGGTGGCATTTGGAAATATACTGAGGAAATTAGAAAATAGAAATTTCTATGATCAGCCGTGATAGTGCCCCTTTAATGTCTAAAATGTTAAACCAACCAGTTGTGTGAAATGACAGATAGCATAAAATAAAGCGAATGAGTACGTAAGGAAGCTTCAGACATCACAGATAACAAGTACATGCCCGAACATCTTTTAGTTTAGAAGACTAAACCATTGCAAGCAGCTGAATATTATCCCGTCTCAATACAAGGGAGTATTCCTGCTGAAGGGGTAAATTCTAACTTATGTGCGGCTCGCATTAACAAACAAACAAACAAAATGTCACGATAGGCTGCCAGAGAAATTTTGTAAAGTAATAGAAGGTTTCGTTATGAGACCTTTTAATTTATTACTTTACAAAGTCTCTAATAGGTAGCAGGTCCTACAAATATCTACAAAACAATAACGTCAAAAAAAAATATATTCTGTGCTTTTGAGAACAACTTTACCATTAATTCAAACTCCCATTAATCTGTTATGCACCATTGTGGCTTGATCTGCGACGATTGCCACAGAAGACCATGGAAAAAATCGAATATAATTTGACACAATTCACTGTTTTCTCTTTTTATCTAACGGCTTGACCCCTTACAAGGGCATTGTTTGTACCAAAAAAAGAGACTTCTAAGGCACCCAACAGTGATGTGATTCATATAAGCCCCAGAGGTATGATTTCCGTTTCATTTGGTTATCGATCCGTAGAAGGAATTGTTCCTATCCGAATGGAAACTACGCTTCAAAATTGACGGCGCATTATTATCGAGGTTGGTTAAACCTAGTTATTTAATATAATTAATTTTATTTTATTTTCCTACATTAGTTTCATTGATCAACAAGAATAATATTTGGGTTTCACTGCCGTTATCCTTAGTTTGGAAGAATATAGATGGATACAGTATTCTAAGAGAGAGAAAATGTTTTAGATGTTTAAAAAAAAAAACGTTCCCACATGTAAGTGGGAACACAACAGATCACATCGGTGAATATCTGTTCTGGAGGCTTGTAATCCTCTCAGATTTCCTTTAGTGAAATGTCATCTCTAACTTTGCACTTTCCTGATATGGGACTCGTTAATACATAATGCATTTTGTTTTTAGAGATGTAAAAATGTTGTTTTGGGTACAGGAAAACACCAGCTACGTTTTCCAGAGTCATATATATTTTCCCTCTGATTACATTAGTCGTGTAATAAAACCACTTGTAGTAATCACTGAAATTTTTGGTTTTCAGGAGATGCCTGAATGGCTTGCCAACAGCTTCTCGTTATCATTGTAATGGTGTGTTTAATGTTCCGTAACATTTCCAGCCAGGCATGCGGAATTAACACTTATTCCATCTATCAAATGATGCTTAAGGGTCACACTTTTGAGACGTTCAGGGCTCGGCCACTTTCGTTCGAATGCAGAAAAGCGTGCAACTCTGACGTCAGATGTCAAAGTTATAATTACGTCATGTTCAAAGACATATGCGAGTTGAATAACAGGACTAAGGAGGCCAGGCCAGAGGACTTTGTCAAGAACACACAGAGATATTACATGAAGAAGGCCCCCAAAAGAGGTAAACAATTTTACCGTCAATTCTATTCGTTAACAGTTCATAAAATGTTTCTGGTTTTATGTTCTAATGACATTATTTTATTCAATCTCAGTGCCCCTCGGTTCCATTCCTGAGCTGCCCGCTGGTTCGTGTAGAGAGATCAAGGCGAGCGAAGGGGCACAAGCGGTCAACGGCAGTTACTATTTGGACCCTGAAAAAAACGGAGACCCTTCAAAGCTGTATTGTGACATGACAACTGTCGGTGGTAAGTGATGAATAATTCTCTGTGTAAGAGGGGCAACAACTTACTTTGACAGGACCCTTGAGCACTTCCCATTTACATGGAATTTTTTGGAACAGTTCATCGCGTACGTAAACGGAACGGAAAGAACCCGTTCCTTTTGAAAATTCCAGTTTGATAACACCGAGAGAATCCTGGGTCACAAAAACATGGCTATCGAGGGTGAAACTTTTTTTTTTATCTTTCGTCTTCGTAAATTCATTTGAATCGATTCAATGGGTAAATTTTAGCGTTCTTTGGTTTGATTGTTGACCTTACTCTGTGAACGAAAAGACTGGTTGTAGCAAAGGAAACCGAATTCGAAATTTCCGCTGAATATACCTATCAAGGTATTTCAATCTTTTGGAAAAATAAGAATTCCTTCAGAGCTATTCCTCCTTTCCCGTTTCTCCCGGAATGATCGGAAATTTCTGTTCCATTTGCAACAGCCTCTCTGTCCGTTCACAGAGCAAGGTCAACAAATGAGCCAAAGAACGCTAAAATTTACCCGTTGAATGGACTCAAATCAATCCAAGTCTCCTGTCGAGTGTAGATAGAGGACGTTTCTTCTCAAGCAGCGAGAGTTTTTACCTTGAACTTTCTCCAAGGCTTCACCAAGACGACAGATAAAGTAGAAAGGTTCACCCTCGATCGCCATGTTTTTTTAGTGACCCAGGCTCTCGCAGTGTTATCAGAATGGAATTTTCAAAAGGAACAGCTTCTTTCCGTTCCGTTACGTTTACGTGATGAACTGTATCATTTGACGAAAAATTCTCACCAAAATTCCATGGAGATAAAAAGCGCTCGTCTTCCACTCATAGCTTGGGTGCTTTTCATTCGGCATCTGTGCGTGAAAACCGATGAGAATTTTCTGCTTAATGGAACAATACAGTTTTTCAATAAACACAATGGTGCCCGACGCGTGTGTACTGTTGGAAAACTTTCCTGTGGAAAAGACCGTTCCATTTCATTTCCTACCGGAACAGCTAGCCGCGAATTGCAAAGAGATGATAATAGTAATAGTGTGAAAAGGCAGAATGGTTCAGTGATATTCTGCGCATTCCGGTTAACACCGAGAAAAGAGGAATAGCTCTTAGGCCTCTGAAAGTATTTCACTTTTTCCGCCAAAAAGTTTCCAGCGGGAACGACCGCTACATAAAAGCCATTTGAGTTTTTTTTACATTCTGAGGACAGGCAATTACAGTCCCACTGTCAGAAATTACACTAAATTGTTATTAGTACTCGCACTAGCTACTTGCAAACAGCGAGAGTAAAAAAAACATCTTTCTGTTTATAGTCTTACCCCTAGGTTGGTATTCGTATCGCCCTGGTCGTTCTTGTAAGCACATCCGGGACTCTGGGTACTCCAAAGGAAACGGGGAGTACTGGATCGACCCCAAGCAGGGCGGAAACCCTTTCAAAGCCTACTGTGACATGACAACTGACGGTGGTAAGTGATGGATAAATTTCCTGCTTGTAAAAAAGCTCTAGATATATCAAAATAAAAACCTTGTTCAATAACTGTATATTAAAAGCTGCCCCATGTTTCTAAATTCCTTCACATGTATTATCTATAACCGCCGAGGTATTTAGGTAAATTTTTTTTTGTAAGAAGTTTGGGAAGCGCGGTGGCCTAATGGTTAGTGCGCTGGACTCCGGATCGGACGTTTCGGGTTCGAGCCCTGGCCGGGGCACTGCGTTGCATTCTTGGGCAAGATACTTTACTCTCATAGTGCCTCTTTCCACCCAGGTGTATAAATGAGTGCCGGCGAATTATGGTATTTCTGACAGTGTAGCAGGCAGAAATAGCTATTTTGCCGGCACGGACCAGAGGACTGGGTCCGCATAGGAGGGATTGTGGGTAGCGTTATTGGATATGTATAGTTGTTCGTTATAGATTTGAATCAGTCTAGGTCAGCACTTCGCTCATGCAACAAAATTTTTATTTTGTAAATTTTGAGATAATTTAATTTTGTCAGTTCACTATTTCCTAGTTTTCGAGTACCTCAGCCCCCAGAGTTGGCGGCACCGCAGCTGTTTTCAGCAGGTTGGGGGTATACGTTCCCTTTTTTCCACAAAGTGGTTTTGGGTTTTCGTATCCGGCGGTGTCGTGTACATTTTCTGTAGGAGCTTCGATCTTTAGTAAGGGAGAGCATTGTTTTTAAGTGTATTCTGTTATGTTGATGGCAGCTTTGCAATAAACTGGCTTTGAGGTCCTTGCTGACCTACAGGCCCTTGTATCTACACTGTTGTGTGTGTTTTTCTGGGTAGTGTAGGCAAAATTACTGCTGGGGGTATCCCTGCGATAGACTAGCATCCCATCCTAGTCGCTTCATGCTACGGAAACCGGGATGAGCTCGGCTCGGATGCAGACTTTACCTTACCTTTTTGTAATAAATTAAAGTTTAATTTTTTTAGCCTTGATGAATTCCGTAAAGTCTTTATTGTCTTTTTTGTCCAATTGGTGGTTTTCATCAGTGCTATAAATCAGAAAACTCTCGGATTATAGAGCAGCAAAAATTCTTCATTATCCCTTGAGAGCAAGCAGAAATAAATGTTTCTTTTTACAACCGAATTATTACGATAATAATATGAGAAAATTACTGGGTTAAGTCTGCAGCCGCCATGTTTGTGTTCCTCTTTGGGGCACAAATATGGCGGTCATAGAATTGTAAAGTCATTAAGGTCGAGCAGGACCCTTGCTCATTAATAAATTCATTAGCCAAATTTCTCGAGGGGGTGTTATCTAGTAAAGCTATAATTCTCCGAATTTTGAGCATCGATTCCTCTAAATTTTATCAAGGATATTAGGGGATGCTGTAATTACATCATGGTTGTAGTTTTACTGGTAGCTCGCCGGTTACGGTGATGTTTCAAGCTCTCAAAGCTAAACTGTAAATAATGCGATTTTGTGTCCAAGTTTTCTGCTAGAATAGCGCACCAAATTAAATGACTATATAACCTAGTGATAAATCATAACCTCTGTTGTGCCCAGACAGAAAGAAATTTCTCGAATTCATAAATTCCTAAAAGTTATTGACTTGGAAGAGAGTAAAAATGTGAAATCTTAACTTTGAAACGTTATATCTTCTTTTTGAAAGGGAGTTTGGTAAATTCGCTTCTGTCAGGGCACAATAGAACACACCAAGTTTATGTTCCCCGCGAATCAACTCCCGAAAATTTGTATCGGAGAAAACTTGGACACAAAATTGCAAGTTTTGCCGCTTCCGAAGACCTTCCGAGTCAATGTTTACAACAACGTGCGCTTTATTCGAAGCTCCGAATTTAATTATGCTGAATTATGATAATTCGCTACGATCCAGTTCACGGGAAACAAAGCTGAGAACAATAACGTATAATTGCCTATACAAAGAACTTCAAGAAATATTTTCTCATGAATATTTCGATTGTTGTCTGTCGTCGCAGTTCGTGCAAACTCTTTAAATAAATACATACATAATGATAGCAGAGGTCCTGCGCACTGAAAATCATTTTAAGTATCACTTCTAAATTACTATCCGCTTTTGTGACAGTTAACAAACATGTACATGACAATTTTAAAAATACGTTTTCTCTTAAAGTGTATATGACATGAAAAATATGTCCTGCTTATTTGAAAGACCTTTCAAAATTCAGTAGAATGGTGTTTTTCTTTTTGAAATATCTTTTTTCGTTTCAGAGATATTGAGATTTTTCTATTATGCAAATTAGATCAGTAATGATGTCATAAGATTTGCAACTAAAAATGGTAAAATACTGAATAAACAATATCTCTAAAACTATTAAAGCAGTGCTCTTGAAACTTGGCACCACAAACGTGCATCACAACAGAAACAAAATGACACCCTTTGGGCTGTTGCCATGACAACAGTTTTGCCGCTGGTGCTGTCTCAATAAAAACTGAAATTCCCAGTTTTTTCTTAAACCAAGAACCATCTAGCGCAGTCAATCCGATGATGGGAATTAAGACAATATGGGAACTATGTCTGTTCCAAGCAGGACCCTTTGTCTCACTTTAGAGGTTACAAATGGGGATATTTGCTTTTTTTTGACAGAGAGAGACTGGAGCTGAAAGAGTTACTATGGCAACAATACTAACAGTGTCATGTTGTTCCTTTTGTGATGCACATTTGTGGTGCCAAGTTTCAAGAACACTGCTTTAATATTTCCAGAGATATTTTTTATTCAGTATTTTACCCCTTTTTAGTTACAAATCTTATGACGTCATCACTTATCTAATTTGCATAATACAAAAATGTCAATATCTCTGAAACAAAAAAAGATATTTCAAAAAGAAAAACACCATTCTTCTGTATTTCGAAAGGCCTTTCAAATAAGCAGAAAATATTTTTATGTCATATACATTTTAAACGAATTGAAGCACTGAATGGACACAAAACATTTGCACAGATGTTTATTGATCACGTCATATGAAAATCAACAATAACAGCTGACCTTGCCTGATTTCAGGTGGCTGGCTTCTTGTCTCCAACGTTGTGATTGACGGCTCGTTGGCCGCTCCACAATTGTCAGTTGAGACATCATACCGTGGAATAAGCAACTATCATAACAACAAGACGTTTCTCTCGAAAAGCGCCATGAATGAGCTGAGAACACACTTGCCTTTCACTCAACTGAGATTCCTCTGCAGTAAACAACTGGTGCGTACGTTCCACGTGGCCACAGCCGCTAACAGCACCGGTGAAGCTGTCGTCCAGTACTTCAGCGGTCAGACGGATGTGCAGCCCGATGCCTGTGGTTCTTTTGTAAGAATGGATAATGACGACTCGCTGTTAACCGGGGTTTGCCATAAGTGGGGTTTTGACGGTGTTTCGTATGAAATTGGGAAATGGGGGCATGATAATGATGAAAACAGACTCTACAAACACGCCACTTTTGCAAAAGCATTATATCATTGGATTGTCGACGAAGCGATGTGTGATGATTGGACATCTGACGTGTCTTCCGGGGATTTCTGGAAAGTGTTTGTTCGTTGAAAGAAACTCGCCTCATTTTTTTAAACTTAGCATGCTGCAGAATAATAATTGATCCAACTAGCAAAAGTAAATAATATTTTAATATCTCGTTTGGTGCACGTATATGGGTAGCTATCAGTGGCGGATTCAGAGGAGGGGCCCGGGGGCCCGGATTCCCCCTCCCCCTTAATTTTTCGGAAATAACAACAACAACAGTTTATTCAGTATTTCCATATGTATAAATGGTATTACCTGCTTTATAAATCAATATAATATTAAATAACATTGCATACTTAATAGTTAGCTTAACACTGATTGTCGTTTTAACATTGAATCGTAAATATAAGCAGCAATGGTCCTACAGACAAAAGGATCAACACTCTTAAATGGAAACAAAATTTTTGAAATATTGTCTAGATCATTAAAATTGTGATATATGTCATTTATTTCATCAAAACATGTTTTGCGTACATCATTATAATGATGTCAAGATATAACAAAATAATGTAATTCGCCTCAATCTCATTCAATGACGAAGAGAGCAGATTCTTAAATTTTCAGGTGTCTTGTTGTGCCTTCCAGTTTCAATTCGTAGATTATGATTTCCAAGGCGAAATTTATTGACATGTTCCTTGTGAAATCGCGAATTCCTCCCTCCCCCCCCCCCCCCCCACCTTAGGTGAAGGTCTGAATCCGCCACTGGATAGAGAAAAACAAATAGAGATGCAGTATCCGTTCTGTATAGGTGCGTGAAATAGGAAGCATTTTCCTGTCGAAGGTATATGAAAAGGGTGATGGTTTAGTCCCCGGGGCAGGGCGCCCCTGCATAAAATAATTTCGTGTACCCCTCGGGACTTGATCACCGTATGAGACAAAAAATGACACCTAAAAAGCTGATTACAAAAGCTGCAAATAAGTGTAAAAAAAATGGCTAGTAGCCAAAATAATAAGCCATTTAATGTTTTTTGCATACTTTCATCGCTTTGTGTGACAAAAGATTCTATCAAAGTCCATAATTACGGATCTAAGTTAGCACGAGCAATGTGGCACGAGAGGACGGCGGAAATCGAGCCTAGGGCAATGTCAGCTTATGTCTGTGTTTTGTATTGATCATCAACTTGACTTAGTAGTATCACAGCTTAAGTTTTGTAACTAAAGATGGCCACATCGCGTTCTTTGTTGTTCAAAGAATATTCGCACGAGGTTTTTTATCAGTATTTAACACCTTCGATTAGTCTCGTAAGAGTACCAAAGGATATAAATTTGAAAATTCCATTTACAGAAAACGTTTTAATAAAACAAACAACACCAGTGAATGCTTTGCTCAATAGCTTTCATTTGAATGGTCACACGCTAATCTTCAATATGCAGCACAGTGAATGATATATAAACATTGCCACACTGTAATGCCATCCACTTGATAGCTTTTCTTTAAATAGTCACCATCCGCAGACCGAAAGGTTAGAGCCAAATTCCTCGCCATGATTTTTGACTCATAGAGGAATAGGGTTAAAAGAGTAGTTTGTGTTCGGCAATAAGAAAAAGAACATAAATCACAGAAGGGCAACCTGGTGTAGCTATGTCTGGTGTGGCCAGATTTGCAGTTGTGTGGCAGCTCTCCTAAGCTTGTAATTCTACTCGTCTTCTAGTGTAGCAGTTTGCTATTGCTTTTGTGGCTTGGGGCATTGTTCCTGATGTTTGTTTTATTGTTCTCTCGAAGGGTAGCTAGCCATTTACGTGAGACCTTGCGAAAGATGCTACACAAACCCAGATTTCAAGCACTTTTTTAACTACTCAGACCTACTCAGCATGTTAACGATTAAACTGAATTGAACTTGATGCGTTTCTTTACTTCTTCGATTTCTTTGTGTGTTGGTCATTGTTTTTATTCCCACAGAAGCGCTTTCAACAAAGTCTCAACGCGGTAACATACAATTGAAATCACAATTGAAATAGTGAAAACTAGGAGTGTTAACATATCCTTCTCCCAAAATGTTATAAAATGAAGCTTAAAAAGAAACTTGATGTTTTAGTATGGTATTGAAATGAATTTCATCATTATGCCTTGATAAAATTTTCTTCCTTGACCAAAGACACATGCCATGGACCACAAAATGGTAGGTGTTCGATTCCCGGACCCGGCGTCATATGTGAGTTGAGTTTGTTGTTGATTCTCGTCCTTGTTTCGAGGGTTTCTCTCCGGTTTTCCTCCATCTTATCCAGAAATTCCAAAATTCCAATTCGATCAGGAAAACACGGCCCCACAAACTTCTAGCTTTAAATACTACCGTGACTAAACAAAGGTAATTTATTTTTATTTATTTGAGACTACACCAGAAAAATTCCTTACTTACGAGTTAGATTATTGCTTTGTTCGGCGCCAAACTTAAGAAGGGGGGCATGGGGGTTTGCGGTGTTGCGGTGTTGCTAATTTTTTTATGCGGTGTTGCGGTGAATAAAATCCCACCTTGCGGTGTTGCGGTGATCTCAAACCCTGCGGTGTGCGATGTTTGTGTTTTCAAACCTACGGTGTTCGGTGAAGCAAAATTATTTGCGGTGTTGCAGTTTCTTGTCTGACCCTTGTCAGAACAAAATTTAGCTTCTATATCTTCATTAATGTGTTTAATTTATAACAAAATACAGTTACATATTGTCCAGTCCCAAGCCGTTTTCATTTATAAGTAGCTTGACCTCCGTCACCCGGATCGGCCGGCTTCAGTAGAGCCTAGTAGACGAGAAGATGAGCGAGGCTACATATACAAATCATGAAGATGTTAGGACTCAGTGTGTAGTCGATTGTGTAGTTTTCTTCTACAAGGAAGGGAAAGGTGGGGAAAATTATCGTAGTAAGAGCAAGTTCAGATGTCACGTCAACAGGGAGGAAAAATCTGAAAAAACTTTCCAAACCGAGAGAATGCATTTGGTAAGTTGCACCAGACATGACTGTCGTTACTTCTTTAATATTCTCTGAGTCTGCATAATTTGAATTAGTCCTTGCAATCTAGGGTCGTCTGGAGGTCAGTCTACACCAGTCAATATCCGATCCGAGGTCCTCCGACCCTTTAGGACCTTCTAGACCTTCTCAGTTCTATTTTCTCAAAAGATAATCGAGTACGCGAACGAAAGTAAATGCGCGGGATACTTTAAATGAATGTAACAGGGAGGGGTGGGTAAATGGGAAAATAGGTTTTTCACACGCTGCGCTCGCTCTTGCGTCCTGCGCTCGCACTCGCGCGCTCGTTGTGATGATCTTCCGAGAAAGCACCCGTCTGTGGACAGACTAGTGATTTTTGAATTGATCGACATTATTGTCGATTTAGCTCGATCGTTATGTCTCGCTGTCATTAGTCAATGCGGTGCTTTTCGGAATACTGTTCATCTTGAGTCTTGAATGGGTTCGATTACCGAATGGTTTGATTACTAACGCCGAGTTAGTTATCATTCTATTTGACTAAGTCCCCAACGTTCCCATACAATAATTTATCTCCTTCCTCCTTGATTCTCCCTGGATCAGTGCTGTACACCAAAAATATTCTGGAAAAAAGGTATTGACAGCAGTCAGAGCAGTGTGCGAGACCCTTAGCTGTTCACGAACCTTCCATTTTCTCAAGAGATCGTCGAGTGCGCAAACAAAAATAAAAGCGTGGTGACAATTTATGACCGCGAACGCATGCAAGGATGGAAAGGAGTGCTCCGTGCTCGTTCGGCTGAACTTCAGAGCAAACCAACAAGACAAAGGAAAAGAAAAACGTCTGTGGACAGACAGACTCTTTGTGCCCCATTATTGGACCTTATTATAGGCAAAAGTGGAACCTGGGCCGGGTTGTTCGAAAGCCGATAAACACTAACCCAGGATTAAAAATTGATCGAGGGTTCAATTTTTCTTGTATAAAAGTGTTTAAATTGCTTATGTTTTGTGCAGATTGCGATAAGTCGACGTCAAAACTGGAGGACAAAATGGAAACAGAACACCTCACTAAAAAGTTAAAAAAAAAAAACTAAAATCAAAATTCACGCTTTTCCTGGATTAGCTTAATCGTGCTTTGAACAACCTGGGCCTGATCTTTAAAACCCCAAGGAAAATGCAACAGGCGAAATAAAAAAAATATATTGCGGTGACGATGTTTCGTCAAATTTTCTTGCGGTGATGCGGTGTTTGTTAATTTTTTTTGCGGTGTTGCGGTGTTCAGAGCCCCCCAAAGTCCCCCTCCTTAAGCTTCACGAGTTAGAGACTTCACGGATGTCTGTAGTTAAACAATAAGTAACTCTGAGGTATCTGTTGGATGATATTTGTCCTTGTATTTTTCGTACAAATCTGTAAGTTCCTCTATGTACCGCGAGTGGAGTTTGTCGATTTCTTCTTGGCTTGGATTATCGACTTTTCGCACAGGAATAGGTGATCCAACTGCGGAGAAAATATATAATAATAATTAAAAAAACAACATAGCATTCACTATACATATCCGATCTGTTATTTGACGTTTTCTGAGAATCGAAAAATTCTAGGTGAAAACATAACCCTAGAACCCAGGTTCTCTTTCCTTTTCCTCCTTGTCAATAGCATTCAAATTCTCGTCCCCATAGCCCTTTTCGCTTCTCTGAGCCGGCAGGAGCTTGGCACGAGAAACGAAGGGCTCTAGAGTCAAAGGATTTCCAGTCCTTGATTCTAGGACTTCCGGTCCTTATGTATGCAGTCGTGATGTTTCTATATACTGTGTGAGAGAGTCATGGCGTATTTTACTTCCGCTCAAGATTTCTTTGTTTCAAACGGCCATTAAAAAAAATTAATAATAATAATTTAAAAATCCCATGTCGCCAGAGCCCTTCGTTTCTCGTGCCAACGCTCTGCCGGCTAAGAGAAGCGAACAGGGCTGTGGAGACGAGAATGTGTTAAAGGACGAAAAGGAGAGAGATCCTGCGATCGAGCTCTGCAAAATACTTCACCGATCTCTATAGTGCTAAGTTGTCGGAATTTTTCAGGTCGAAAGCTCAGTAGACTCGATTTCCGCCGCTCCCTCGGGTCCAGTCCCGAACAGCGGCTGGTAACTGAGCCTAAATGCTCGGCGATTATACATTACCTCATTGTGGGGGTTTTTGGGGGAGGGTGGGGGGGTGGTTGAAGGAAGTGGAGGGGGTTATAATTGCACAGTCTCGAGGCATCGTCAAATCAGGAATGTTAATTTGACTACCATATCAAACTTGAGTGCAAGACTGTACAACAGCCAAGTTCGTAGGAGTTAAGCGCCGTACAAAACTACTACCCTTTATTTTAAGAAACGCTACCTTTGCCGGCAGACATGAAATGTTATGGTGCTTGGAAGAGATGGTATATAAGAAGACCGCCTAAGCTAAAAATAAACGCTGTTCTCCAATTACATTGCAATCAAAAGTACCCCCAAATGTGCTATGCGCAGCTTACCTACAACAGAGATTGGAGACCGTCTAGGCAGCATACAAGCTCCCCAACAGTAACAGCATCCACATTGAGTTTTGGATCGAAGCCAGCGCTGAAATCGCGAATATCGAGAGTAGTAACCGCCGCCAAAAACGTAATACAGATTGGTCTGTCCAAAGCCAAACACAGGGACAAGATCACACCTGAAGAGAAAGGAAATGTTAAATCGATTTCAGGTCATCTTAAAACTTTAAACTGTAATTAAGATAATAGTGCATCTAAAAGTTTAATTAAAAGCTTAATGCAGTGTTTTAAGCGAGGAAGGCGTTTTATACAACAACACAGATTGAAGTGAAGTACTTCACACACGAAGGATCCGAGAAGTGAGCAAGACTGCGCAATTCAAAATGATGAGAACGTAAAACTGGTCTGTTGGGTTCTGCACAGCACAAGGTGATTAGGCTGAGTAAAAGACGTCTGTTTTCGCACGCTCAGATTCGACTCGAAAAATTCTACAAGATCCGCGTAATCTCGAATAGGCTTTAATAGCCACAAGTTGCCGATAAATTCCCAAAAAGTTGCCGATGAAAGTGTCTAAAAGTTGCCAGTTTATTTCTAAAATTGCCGAAAAGTTGCCATTTTTTGTTACTTGTTTGCACTTGAAGTTGGTTTTATTGCGGTTTAGATTGTGAACAGTATTAGTAGGTTTTATTCACATTTTAATTCTTTAACAAAACTCCATTCCCAGCTAGATACTGAATCACTGGCAGTGTTGAAAAACGTGTCATGTGATACCGCTGACCTCATGGACAGGCGTGCAAAACCAAGCTGGCATTGGTAATTGGTATTGGCCAGTCCCGGAGTCCAGAAACTCACACAGTAGTATACACCAGTTGAATCAAGCTAACTATTCTTTTGAAAGCTAATAAATGCTGCGAGGAAAGTTAAAAATAATTTTAAAAATGCTAAAAAAATCAAGTTGCCGAAAATCGCAAAGCTGCCAAAAATCTCAAAAGTTGCTGAAAAGTTGCCAAGCAACTTGTGGCTGAGTCTAATCTCTAACCCAGATGTTCATGTTGACTCACTTCTGTGAGGGTTGAGAAGATCTGGGTAGGAGATTGAGATCTGCTAGGAGCTCTTGTTTGGTGGTTGCTTTTGCGCAGAAATACATAACCGAGAAACAACCAATCAGACACTGCATCAGCTACGTCATCAGT
The DNA here is from genome assembly GCA_963693305.1 of Meandrina meandrites. NCBI lineage: Eukaryota > Metazoa > Cnidaria > Anthozoa > Scleractinia > Meandrinidae > Meandrina > Meandrina meandrites. The sequence goes on along the minus strand of OY855911.1, from coordinate 30,201,854 downwards.
AAGGAATTTATTTAACAACTATCCTGCGAAAATCACACAGAATATCGCCTGATACTTAGCTGAGGATGCCGCAGGCAGGTAGGCTAAAATCAGATCATACTCTGCAAGATTGAGCAGGATAATTGTTTTATCATTCAACTAATTATCAACGAAACGCTTTTTGAAGTGTGAAAAACCATGGTTGTGCAGCGCTTTGCAAGATTTTGAACAAATCTTGGCAACCTGTGTATATTGCAGGATATCTGTTGTGTATGAATGATGGATAACTGTTACTTTCTGACCATATACGGGCATTGACCGAGTTTGTTGGATAATAACGGGTCTTTTTGGAGATATTTCCTTGTGTATGACGAATATTCATCGACAGAAGAGAGAAGGTAAGCAGAACCACGTAGTCTCATACAAACCCAGTTTGCAAAGCCAGTTTAATAAATCCTTTGCGACGCTTTAATGTCAGCACATAGCTGTCAAAGTGTGTATCAGGTATCTCCGCTGCTCCACCCACAACGATGACAGCAGAGTGCCCCGCCCCCTTCTGCATCAGAATGTATTCCAAGCTGGGACGTGTCACGTCAACCACACCTAGGCTCATTATTATGTCCCGGTACAGCAACGCTTTTAAAAGACCTGTTAAAATCAATAACCAGTCTGTGAATTAAAATTAAAATTAAAATTATAACCTTTTTTACACTTACACATCTGTGGACTGCAAAACTGTAGCAAAGTTTCCTGCTAGACATACATAATAAGGAAACACTTTAAAGAAATACTTTGAAGGTTTAGAAATACGCATAAACTGTACCAGGATGATGTGATTGAAATGATCCTTGCAGTGTGAAAGCAATTGCACTAGGATTTGAACCAATGACCTCTGTGATACCGCCTGTTGCGATGCTCTACGACCTGTGGGTCCTAATGTCCCACATATGGAGTAGATGACATAGTGAATACATGAATGGCATATATGAACTGTGGATTAATGATGAAATGAACAAAATGATCCTGAAAGCAATTTAAGCGATTGCATTTTATTAGCCTGAAAAAATTCAAAGCTACAACGGGATTTGGACCCATGACCTCCGCAATACCGGTGCAATGCTCTACCAACTGAGCTATGAAGCCTTGACACTTTGGGAGCAGGCCAATTTGTGGGTCCTAATGTCTTGCATATGGAGTAGATGACATAGGTCATGGGTTCAAATCCTGTTGTAGCCCTGAATTTTTCCAGGCTTAAATGCAATTGCTTAAATTGCTTTCATCATTAATCAGCAGTTAATATATGTCATTAATATATTCACTATGTCGTTAAACTGTACCACGCCTATTCGATCCATGATCCAGAACTGGAAGTCCATTATGCCAATACAGATTTTAATTCTAACAAAACATCTGTTTCATTGACACGAGTGTATGCAAATCAAACCCCAAAAATACAATATAGAAAACAACTTTAGAGAATGAGAGCTGACTTGACATAGTTTGCTATCTAAAGGATGCTTCGCATCGGTGATAAATTGAAGAACACAAACCACGATAAGTTCTGCTGACAGAGCGACGACAGAACATTAGATCGACAACATCAGAATATCGTAGCCAAGCCGTGTTTTCTTACCTGAGTGAACAGAAAGGTGCGGTATGATCCCTGGAAACTTTTCACTAAATCCACAAGCTTCTGTACCGAGTGCCATCGATGCTCCCTCCGTGAATATTCCGTGAGGATGGTATCCTAAGATATAGTTTTTTTGAGGATCGAGCTCGCTCGTCTTGATGAGAGTGATGGGGTAATAATCTCTAATGTACTTGAAAAGAAAAAACCTTCTTGCAAAGTTCCGCAAAAGATCTCTTCCTCCTCGTTCGGGAGTTTTCCACTCCACAAGGAACGTCCATGATAAATAGAGAAGTACCAATGGCCACAGAGGCGTGTAGAAGAAAAGTTGATATAGCGTGACCAGACCGAGAATGTGCATTCCTCCTAAGAAACCCACCACGTATAAAAGCGTGACACTTGCAGTTCGTAGAATGTAGTTGACAAGCGACATTTGTACGGTATGCGATAAAAAAAACCAGTATGTTTTTACCTCTCTGTCGAGTGTAAATGAAGTAAGTGATAGATACGTAAGGCCGGATTTAATAAAGCAGAAGCCGGTTTCGTCATGCATACGTCATTCGCAGGCAGTTGAAGACAATGAAGGTGGAACTAGGACTGTAGGAACGGTGGAATGAAAGCTTAGGAAGTGTTGCTACGAATTGTCGATCTAAAGGACATGGTTATTTAAGAACGAGACGCAGAAATCTCGAGGGAAGTGATGAAATAGTAAATAAATGTTTGAGGAGTCATCTTATTTTATACAATATTAACTGAGAGGATTCTTGCGAGCTCACCCTGGATTCCTCTAGCCTGTTCCAGGCTCTCGGTCAGTGGAGCGCGTGAAGAAAGGAGAACTCGCGCTGTTCTCCTTTCCTCACGCGCTCCACTGACCGAGAGCCTGGAACAGGCCAAGACTGGTCGAGAACTATGGTTCGTGATTTCACTAGTAAAGGGCTAACCGCGAAACGTCTGGTGTTTTTTTATGGCACTTTTTACTCTGATGAGAAAAAACTTTGAATAATTTTTTATCGATGAGAGAAAAAACCATGGAAATGACGTGTAACGCAGCGTAAGGCAAGTTTGGGAAAACTAGAGAAATAATCGCCACTTTTCCAAAAAGTGGAAGGAAAATTTTCTCCTGGATCAAAGATATATACCATGGGCCACAAAACGGTAGGTGTATGCATCAGCGAGAACAGCCGGGGAGCTCAAATATTGCAATTCAAGTTGTGTGATTTCAATAAAGCAGTTATTCCACATGCGCTTGCCTATCTACTATATATATATATCCAGCAAACGCTCGTGGAATAATTTAAATATATTCTCACCATTTGGTCAAGTCAGCAAACTGGAGGGGCAACCAGGTTTGGGAAAAGGAACTGTTCACTACAAACCCGACGGGCAAAAGTTTCTCTACATAAGCAACAAGTATATTACATGTAATGTCAAGAACTGGTATTGAAATGTCACATTTTAACAACTCGTATGTTCATACCACATCGAAACGAGACTAATTCAAGTTAACAGACCAATCTGTTCCCCGCACGCAATTTTACTTGTCTCGAAAAGTCTGTGAGGGCGAGTAGGGATGACGCTTTGGTGAGAGCACTCGCCCCACACCAGTGTGGCCTTAGTTCGATTCCCGGATCCGGCGTCATATGTGGTTGAGTTCTGGTCCTTGTTTGGAGGGTTTCTCTCTGGATTCTCCGGTTTTCCTCCTTCCTGAAATTCCAAAATTCCAGCTCGATCGGGAATACACGACCCTATAAACTTCTAGCGTTAAATTCTACCGTGACTAAACAAAGGTAATTTATTTTTATTTATTTGTGATTACACCACGAAAATTTCTCACTAACGAATTAGATTATTGCTTTGTTCGGCGCCAAACTTAAGCTACATGAGTTACAGACTTCGCGGATCTCTGTGCAGCCAAATACTCTGTTTCGGCGGTGGAACTGTAAACGCAAGGAGCAAAGACGCTAGTAGAACATTTCTCTTCAGGGCCATCCGCCGCCGGAACTGAGCACTCGCGCGCGAAAACTCACTAACTACGAGTACTAGCTTTAACGAAACTTATTAAACGCTTACTTTTCTGTAGTTAAACAATAATTAACTCTGAGGTATCTGTTGGATGATATTTGTCCTTGTATTTTTCGTACAAATCTGTAAGTTCCTCTATGTACCGCGAGTGGAGTTTGTCGATTTCTTCTTGACTTGGATTATCAACTTTTCGCACAGGAATCGGTGATCCAACTGCGGAGAAAATATATAATAATAACAATATATCATGATGCTTGGAAGAGATGGTATGTACGAAGACCTCCTTTACTCAATAACTCCAATAACATTGCAATCAAAAGTAACCCCAAATGTGTTATGCGCAGCTTACCTACAACACAGATTGGAGACCGTCTAGGTAGCATACAAGCTCCCCAACAGTAACAGCATGCGCATCGAATTTTGGATCGAAGCCAGCGCTGAAATCGCGAAAATCGAGAGTAGTAACCGCCGCCAAAAATGTAATACAAATTGTTCTGTCCAAAGGCAAACACAGGGACAAGTTCACACCTGAAGAGAAAGGAAATGTTAAATCGATTTCAGGTCATCTTAAAACTTTAAACTGTAGTAAAGACATGGTGTATCTTGAAAGTTTATTAAAAACTTAATGCAGTATTTTAAAGCGAGGAAGGCGTTACAACAAACACAAAAGTAAAGTACTTCACGCGCGAAGGATCCGAGAAGTGAGCAAGACTGCGCTTTTCAAAATGGTGAGAACGGAAAATTTGCTGTTGAGTTCTGCAGTAAGACACTACCTCGCTGGAACCTCTATTTTCATTCGCCCGCTGTAAACACGACCTCTATTGTTATTCAGGGATAGAGGCATTCTTATGACCTGTTATCTATTGTTTTAAAAACCAATGAAGTAACTCGTTCCGAGAGGTAGTGGGCGACCCGAGTTCTGCGCAGCACAAGGTGATTAGGCCGAGAAAAAGACGTCCCTCAGATTCGACTTGAAAAATTCAACAAGATCCGCGTAATCTCGAACCTGGATGTTCATGTTTACTCACTTCTGCGACGGATGAGAAAATCTGAGTACGAGATTAAGATCCAGGAGTTTGTAAATGTTTCAAAAATAATTTTCTTTCTTCTATCCCTTCCTTAAACCTCTTAAAATTTCTTAAAATATCGCCTTATACTTAGCTAAAATCAAACGATTTTCCGCAAGATTGAGCAGGATAATTATTCAACATTGTGTCAACAAAACGGATTTTGCAGCGAGATAAACTGCGGCTGTGCAGCGCCTTGCAAGATTTCGGACGAATCTTGGCAACCTACGTATATCGCAGGATATCTGCTATGTACGGATAACGGATAACAATGACTTTCCGACCATATATGAGGTATATGAGCGTGTAACGGGTCTTATCGAAGACATTTTATCGTGTGTGACGAATATTGAACGACAGAAGAGAGAAGGTAAGCAGGACCAAATACACCTTATTTCAAAATGGCGGAAAATATAATACTCTTCTGTTTTGACTGTTATTTGGCCCTCATCGCCTCGATAGCATCTGCAGAATTCAAAATAATCTTTGGCTTAAAACGAGGCAATGAAGGCAAATTTACATATAGGCAAAAGAATAATGTATTTTCGGCCATTTTGGAATAGGGTTTATACTCTTATACAAACCCAGTTTGCAAAGCCAGTTTAATAAATCCTTTGCGACGTTTTAATGTCAGCACATAGCTGTCAAAGTGCACATCAAGTATCTCCGCTTGTCCACCCACAACGATGACGGCAGAGTGCCCCGCCCCCTTCTCTGTCAGAACGTATTCCAAGCTGGGACGTGTCACATCAACCACACCTAGGCTCATTACTATGTCTCGGTACAGCAGCGCTTTTACAAGACCTGGTAAAGTCAATAACTAGTCAACTATTTTAGTCTATTTTTTTAGTCTCGTGTTACGTGACATATGTCATGGAACACGAGAATATGGTAGTGGGTAGGTTTGGTGCATGGTAGTCCTGAGGTGAAGTGTCTAAATCAAAATGTCTCTTTAAATTAGATGTACGCTTTTCAGTTTTCGATATCTCTGACACCGAGTATACTGCAGCCAGCCAACAAGCAATAAGAAGACGCAGAAAGTGTTCAATGGTTCAAAAATTGAGCCCGATGGGCTTTGATTTCCATTTGTACACCTGTTGACAGGAAAAGTAGCAAAGTTCTCTCCTAGACTTACCTAATACTTAAACATTTCTCAGAGAAACTTATTTTCTCGTAACGGTTTAGAAATACGGATAAATCGTACTACGCTGATCCGATCTATGATCCATAAGTAGAAGTCCATTATGCCAATACAGATTTTACTTCGAATAAAATTGACACGAGTTCATGCAAATCAAACAAAAAATAAAAAAATATAGAAAAATAGCAGAAATAATATAGTTAAGTATCTATTATAAGGATGCTTCGCATTTGTGATAAATTGAAGAACAAACCATAAGGCGATAGAGCGACAACATTGGAGTGACAACATAAGAATATCGTAGCCAAGCCGTGTTTTCTTACCGTAGTGAACAGAAAGATGCGGTATGATCCCAGGGAACTTTTCACTAAATCCACAAGCTTCTGTACCGAGTGCCATCGATGCTCCCTCCGTCAATATTCCGTGTGGATGATATCCTAAGATATAGTTTTTTTGAGGATCGAGCTCGCTCGTCTTGATGAGAGTGATGGGGTAATAATCTCTAATGTACTTGAAAAGAAAAAACCTTCTTGCAAAGTTCCTCAGAAGGTCTCTTCCTCCTCGTTCGGGAGTTTTCCACTCCACAAGGAACGTCCATGATAAATAGAGAGGTACCAATGGCCACAGAGGCGTGTAAAAGAACAATTGATATAGCGTGACCAGACCGAGAATGTTCATTGCTCCCAAGAAACCCACCACATATAAAAGCGTGACACTTGCAGTTTGTAGAATGTAGTTAACAAGCGACATTTGTACGATATGCGATGAAAATACAGTATGTTTTTACCTCTCTGTCGAGTGTAGCTGAAGGACTGAAGTAATCGATAAGTAAGGCCAGATTTAATAAACCAGAAGCCGGCTTACGTCATGCATACGTCATTCGCAGGCAGTTGAAAATAATGGAATATTTGAATGTGGAACGGTGGAATGAAAGAGCAGGAAGTGTTGCTATGAAATAAGGGTCAAAAGGACATAGTTATTTTAAAGACGAGACGCGGAAACCCCGAGGAAAGTGAAGAAATAGTAAAAAAAATGTTTGAGGAGTCATCTTGTTTTACACAAAACTAAGAGAATTCTAGTTCGATTGTCTGGCCCTCTCTCTGTCACGAAACAAGTGTAAACAAGTGTTGTGTGACAGAGAGAGGGCCTGGCCCCAGTTGTTCAAACGGTGGATAACGCTATCCACCGGATAAATCACTATCCAGTGGATAGTGTAGTTTGTTTTGCCAACACTTATCCGCTGGATAGCGATTTATCCGGTGGATAGCGTTATCCACCCTTTGAACAACTGGGAATGACAAATGAAAGCAAGGGACCGCGGACGAAAATGCTGCTGGTGTACGTAGGAGCTACTGACAGCTCTGATCAGCCAAAAATAAAATACAAAGACAATAAACTGCAAGGCTGACACTACGTAGAAATGAAAAGCCTTAACGGGACAACGACATGATAGAGTCCAAACTGAAAGCCAAAAATGCAAACTTTTTGGTTTTGTCCATGTTTGCAGTGTTGTTTTCACATGGCTTTGTCCATGTTTTCAGTGTACGGATAGTTCTGGCTATCCTCACTTCCCTTATCGCGACAACGACATGATATTTCGAATTCTTGACCTATTGAGTAATAGTCACGCGGCTGTTGTCAATGGGCGGGCTTTCGAATTTGAGCCCTCTCGGATTGCCATTACCAGCGAGCACTTTATAGACAACTGTCTTCACGCTAGTTGTTCTATTCTGTGCGGCATACACTGCTGACGAGACCCAATCAGGTCGAAACAGCTGTCCAGAGTTTGCATTTTTGGCTTTCAGTTTGGACTCTATCATGTCGTTGTCCCGTTAAGGCTTTTCATTTCTACGTAGTGTCAGCCTTGCAGTTTATTGTCTTTGAACAACTGGGGCCTGGACTAAGAGAATTCTTGCGCCGTCATTGGTGGAGAGCTAAAGTCAATCAGAGTATAGACCACGAAAATGACGTAACCTGTAACGCAAGGTAAGGAAAATCGCGGGAAACTTGAGAAATGCCGCCACTTTTCCAAAACCAAAATCCGGCAAGTTGTGAAATAATAACAAACAGTACAAACAATACTGCAAGGCTGATCATATTTATTTTTTGCTGATCAGATCCCTTGTTGGATCCTACGTTAGCACATGGTTAGCAGGGTTGTTGTTTGCGTTCCCTTGCTGTTTTTAGTTTTACTTTTCAGTTGTCAGATATCCTGCATCCCTATAATTTTTGGCCTTAATATCCCGTATCAGGAGTGCTCCTGCCCGTATCCAATTATTTCTGGTAGTTTGTATCGCCAACTTTTATGTTAGATATCCCAGAATCTGTTGTTTTAATATCCCGCATCCTGTTAATTTTTCTCCCAAATATCCCATATCCCTATAATCTTTTTACCTAAATTTCCCGTATCCTTAAAACAACTAATAGGGCCGAGAAACAATACGTTATTTGGGTCGTCACGCAGCGAGAACTTTTTCGTGACGCCACAAACAACAAACACAGCGGACCACTCACTCCACTCAGCGGATTTGCCCATTAGAGCAGGAAGACAGGGAATCCAAGATGGCGGTGGATGCTGTGAAGATCGAAGCTGATGCGTATATGGTTTGTTTAACGCATGCCCTGTCCACTGAAAGAGAAGAAGTTATGGGCTTGTTAATAGGAGAGGTATTTATTTCTAAGTAGCTTACATTTTTAGCCTTGCTAGACTCAAAGAATGATCAGTAAAAGTCACTTATTTTGTCAGCGATTTTCAGACTAAAGAGCGGAACTTCGAAGAATGTGAACTTAATTTATTCTTGTTGATTTTGGAGTTGATAATCTTTACATTTGCTATGAAATCTTGGTTTATCTACAGCCAGGATCGACAAATAAAACTGGAACTCCATTCAGTGACCGTTCTTCATGTTGTTGTTAGATGTTGGACGTTTTAGTGGCCAGGAAAATATCAAGCGAAAAGTAGATTGTTTAGCAATCTTTTAACTAACAAGAGTGAACAAGAATTAACAGCTATTTAATAATTAAAAGACATGCTTGCAGGGAAACATAGCAGTTGTATATTTTAACAAAACGAACTTGGCAATATTGGGCAAAACTTTCATGTTCTCCTACAGGGGCATCTCATAGAGGGGAATTGAGGATGCTTGCCAACTACATGAACTTAGTTTTGTTGTCTTCTGAAGGGGCATCCCATATGAAAGGGACAACAATGTCGATAATCTTGCAAAGCAGCTACCCATTAAGCAGTGACCCTCTGTTAAATAGTCAGTTGTCAAAGTACTGAAGATATTGCCAGTATAATACTGTAAATAAAGCCTTTATTTAACAGCCACCTCTATTACATGTATTTAAGCAGCTGTAGCCACCGTTTAGCTGTCCCGATGATCTATGTGAGTGTACTTCTACCCAGGTTCGTCTCTGTGAGGGATTTAATTTAAATTTTCCAAAGAGCGTGTCTGTCATTTTCACATGAGAATCCCCCTCCCCCTCCCAGGGTTGTCTGTGTCCTAAACTAAAACTGTCAAACCGATTTTTGAAAAAGATCTGCTAGTGCTAGGCAGGGTCTCCTTATCTTTACAATTATGTAATTCCGAGGGCTGCAATTTATGTAATTGTACTCAGCAATGTTTATGCTTCTTTTCCAATCTATGTGTAGGTTGAGGATGAAAGAGTTGCTCATATTTATTCAGTCATTATGCTCCAAAGGCTAGACAAACGGAAAGATCGAGTGGAGATTTCCCCTGAACAGCTTTCAGATGCTTCGACACAGGCAGAGGTACTTTGTAATGGTACTTTGCATTGCATGCCTGTTGTTGTTTACGAGCCCAGAAGTCCACAAAAACTATTGTAACAGGATGACGCTTCTTTCAAAAGCAGCGATCTTAGGAATATAACAAACTGACGAGAGGCGATAAGACTTGTTTCTAGCATTCACATCGCGATGCAATTAAATTATACTATCACTGGCTTTTTGGGGGGCCCCCAAAATGGCAGATTGACTAAGGTGAGAAATCTGTTAGTTTTTGTGGGGCCTCCGCACTTGTAAACAACAACAGGTGCGCAATGCAAAGTGGTTGGGTCAGACTCTTTAAAGGGCCACTGTCAACCATAATGCTTTTGCGTCATTTCTGTAATATAGAAATTATGGATCTTTTGTGGAAGGGATAACTTTCATCAAACTGCATGTTGTGTTTTTAACTCCCAATATCATCAGAATTTTAAAATAGTTTCTTTAGCTGATTTAAATGTGATTTGACTGATATATTCCTTCAAACATAAAAAACAACAACAACAGAGGTTTGCAAAGGACATTGGTTGATGGTGTCCCTTTGATTGCATTCGTACAGTTATCAATACAAACACTCCCTTGTACAGTACCTGTGTTTTCCATTTTGGCAACCCCAATTATAATGCAAGCACGAGGAAAATAAGAAATTATGATTGTTTCACTTACTGTATAGTTGCATGTGCCATTTCTGTTGTGACTGAGCCTTCATGTACCATGTACTAGGAAATTCTCAGGGTTCAAAATAAAATTTCGTTGTTAGCCTGAATGTGTCGGCTTTTTTTGTCAAGGCTAATTTTTTTCCCGGCTGTTAAGCCAGAGCCATGCGTTTTCAAGGGACACAATCCATATGCATACATGACGTACCCATAGGCTTGCAATGCATTCTGGGGCGATTTCAAATACAGTCGGCCATTTGCAAGTTTTCCGAACTGAAAATATTTTACGGCAAAGCAAAAGAATGGATTGGAGCAATTTGACTTCTTTTCTTATTTTGAATGTTTGAGAAGTAAATACGATCTTCCAATATAATTTTCTAAAGGACACAATACCTGAGAAGGTGGGGCGGCCCATTATTCATCTTAACACAGAAATGAAGTTGCCACATTGGCGACTAAACCGCAAAACCAGGAGTTTTAGTCGCCAAAGATGAAAGTTTGGTCGCGTTAGCCACCAGTGAGTCGCACTTTCGCCCTGTAGCTGCTTTATTGTCTGATATAAAATGTTTCCTTCAACTTACAGCAAGTTTGATTTCAGTTGGCCGATCAAGGCATGATATTTTATATTTCTTCGGTGAAAAGCAGCCGGCAAGTGTCGTCAAAGTGCCGGCTACCGCCGACAGCCGGCTGCTATTTTGAACCGTGAATTCTAGTGCTTGCATTGCATTACACTATGCAAAGGAGAAGGTAAAGCTTTAATCCTTGCACTGGATACTGAAGTCAAAGCTGCTTTTACTGTAGGATTCTTATTCTTCTGCTTACATTGCTTTAAAAGGGTAAACTTTCATTTCATGAAACCTAGGTTATTTTAAAAAATTAGAATCATACGTAAAATTTATTTTCAGAATATGATAAAATGTCGACCACTTCACTTTGATTTAACAAACTCATTATCATAGTCATACTCATTGTAAGATTTTTGTTATTGTCTTAATAGAGACTAGGCATGTTGACTTCAAGAAAGCGGCCAATGAGGGTCATTGGCTGGTACCATTCTCACCCGCACATCACTGTCTGGCCTTCACATGTTGGTAAGTTTATGCTGCTAAATGTTAATGTCATTTGGGCAAGGTTAACCTCCATACAATGTTGGTCAGTTGTCGCCCTCATGCTTTGTGGTTTGCGTCGGTTTGCTTGCTGGCCTACAAGTACAATGTAATTGACCATTTTGCTTGACAAATTATCAAGCTTTTTCCCTCTCTGCTCTCCCTTTGGTATAGGGCTTGTACAGGCCTGGAAAATGGAATTCTAAAATTCCATGACTTTCCAGGCCTGGAAAGTCATGGAATTTGAGTACGGGTCATGGAAAGTGAAAGTTTGAGTTTTGACCTTTTGAAAGCAATATCTCTCTCTTTTTTTTCTCATTAGACCTTCGGACACAGGCCATGTACCAAGTCATGGACAAAGGATTTGTAGGGCTCATCTTTTCATGTTTCAATACCGATCCCAACATGGTAACTTGCATAGATTGCGAGCTGTCGTTCTATCTTCTTGATTGTTGAATGAAAAAACAAACAATGGCTGTACAGTCTGTTATACTCTGCTCATCTGTTTTGTTCTGAAGCCCTGGCCATTGCCCAGAAAATGTTGTTATTAACAGTGAGCATTGTTTGTTTTGTTCCTCAGAGTGGTCAACTGAAGGTGTACTGTTTCCAATCAGTAAACACAAAGCCTGAGGGGGGCCCTCCACAGTAAGCATGTCATAACCATGTTGTCACTAGCTATCATAATTATTAAAGTTTACTGGTTGTGGAGTCAAAGGGGGGGGGGGATTCACTGTGTCACACCCAGGGTACATACATAATCCACAGATGTTCGGCCCTGAAAATGGAGTATGTAACTACTTAGCACTAGAAAAGATTTATAGAATGAGGTACTTACTTGCATGCTTGACAAAAAAAAAATGAAAATAAAGGTGGTTAGCTGTGGTGGACTAGCATCCCATTCAGGGGGAGTAGCAATTCTTCCAGTGGCAGGGCCGTAGGGGGGAAAGGGAAATTTTGAAAAATCAAGTTGTTGAAGTCCACTTTTCCTGCATTCTGAGAGTCATTTTAACCCTCCCTCTCAGAATAAGCGGACCTTTGTGGCACGTGAGGGGGTGCGGATGTACCCATTGCCCCCCCCCCCTCCCACTGCCTACAGCCCTGCAGTGGCTTCATGCTGCAGAAACTACAGTTAAGGCCCCTTCTATCCATTGGATAAAAACAGTCTTTTAACTTTAATTTCAACATCATCTTTGTTCATAATTTGTTGTTATCAACAGTCCATTTTCACCAGAATGACAAATCACATTTTTTTCATTGTATCAGGTATCAGCGAGCAGATATTGAGCTGCAGATTGTTCATAGTGAGGTTTTGTCAGAGGCCACTCTAAACAGCTTGTCAGAGATGCCGCAAATACTGTCAAAGGTAGGAAGGCTAATGTGGTATAATTGCTTCTTGAACTCATTAATAATTCATCTGGTTAACACAAAGGAAATCAGAACCGTGGTGGTGGTTTGAAATCTGTTCTATTAGCATAGATTTTTAAGATTTCATTTCTCTGTTTTCTCCGTAGTTTTACTTTCGATTGGGAAGATACAGTAAACACCCACGTATAAGAACCTAGTGATTTAAGAACCTACAGGCTGAAATTGGGCATTTTAATACCCAAATATATAAGAACCTATTTAGGCTGGCAAAGAACAATAGGTTCTTATACAAAAAAACACTCTTTTTTTGTAGCCAAAATATTGGATTTTAATTGATAGAAATTGTGAAATTTCTGAGAAACAACATGAAAATTTTTTGTTTAATTGAAAATCTTTTAAATACAGAGTATAGAATACTGTATAAAATTATACTGGTGTAGCCTTGGGACTTGAATCTGTAGAGTGCCCTGACTTTTGCTCTGTGTGGTATCACTATGACAACTCCTACAAATAAGAACCTACTAAGAACCTAATCAGCCCGAGTTCGGAAAAACTACCCCAAAACATAAGAACCCATTCAGCCTGGACCCAAAAATTCTAGGTTCTTATACGTGGGTGTTTACTGTATATCAAACACTCGTGAGAGTGTTTCATCACATTTCCAAACACCTCGAAGTTCATCAAAAATACTCCGCTACGCATCATATATTCAACTCTCTTCTCGGTGTTTGGAAATGTGATGAAACACTCTCCCTCCTGTTTGATATATTACTTATAAGCATTTCTTTTTCAGGAATCCATTACTACATGTATGTTGATTTGAAGTTCTTTACTAAAAATTGCAATTAATAGAAGTACCGGTAATAAGACTGTAGGATTGTTTCAATGATAGTGATAATGATATTGCAATGAACAAACAGGTTGAAGCAGAATACTGAAATATACCGGTTGTTCAACTTTTTTGCCCAACAATAATGAACACTTAACATAGAAATGAAGTCTGAATATGGATGTATCAATTCATGGTTAACCAATAAAGAAATAGAGGATAATACATGGTTGCGCAGAGATTTGAAATAAATTTATCTTTGAGTGTTCAACTCAATATCTCACGAGTGAGCGCAGAGAACGAGTGAGATATCGATTTGAACACCACAAGAGAAATTTCACATCTCCAAGCAACCATGTATTATTTTGTTTATTTTATAAACCTACTAATAACAACGTTTTTGAAGATTTTCCGAAGATTTTCAAAATGTTGTGTGGTGGTCAAAAGAATGTTTCTGAACATTTTCCGAACTTCAACCTTTTTTTTTAATTTGCTGGTGTGCTCACGATGTGTCCCTGCTTCACTAGTTTGAGGATGTGCATGATAAAAAGGAATCTCATTAGTATATTTTATTTTTTCCTGCTTGTTGTAGGAAGAGGAAGAGGCATATGGAAAAACTTTAAAGTAAGTCACATTTCTTACTTTTTTTTCTCACAAATGTGACGTTCTAAGACGTCTTTTAAAAAAGCCTCCCCCCCCCCCCACAATAAAATACAGAAATAACAATTTAAGTTCTTTAATTTAATCCTACTCCATAAAGATCTCCAATTTTACCATCCTTGTCCTTTTTAGCTTTTTATTATTGTCTCTGGTTTTTACTTACCTTGTGTGAGATCATAGTAATGTAGCACTTTAAAAATCACTTCTCAGATTTTTTTTTATGGTCAATAAAGTTGCTAAGATTTTGTGGTTCATTTCTAAGCGAGAGGCTGATAATTTGAGAAGAGCACACTCCTTTACCAACACATTTTATTTTTTCCAGGACCATGGACCTTCTAACAGCAGTTCACAACAGCACAGGTGTGTAAGGGGGTTTTGAGGTTGCCATGGTGTTACCAATGTTGCTCTACATGTATCTTGCATTTCATGTCATCCCATTACATCATTTCTTTTTCCCAATGTGGAAATAAGACCTTGTAACCTCTCTCGCCACATTTCTTGGTATTTTGCACCAAGTACAGTTGACTCTCTGTAAAATGGACAACATTGGGACCGTCTTCAACTGTCCATCTTAAAGAGGTGTCCATCTTATAGGGAATTTAGTAACACTAAAATGACTGAAAAACGGTAGGGACGGGACCAACAGCAGGTGTCTGTCTTGTAGAGGTGTCCGTTAATAGAGAGTTAACTGTAGTTTTTAAGTTACTAACCTCAAAATGTCGAAAATAGGGTATCTTTGACCTCTTTTGACGTTGTCATGGCAACGGAATTTGATGTCATAGTGCCCTCGGTTTGTTTATTGGTAAACCGTTATAAATGTGTACTTAAAGTTATTCCTGAACATTATTGGTGTAGCTGTGAAAAACTGCTAAAGGCGGGAATGATTAAACCATGAAGGGCCACCTTAAATCAGGCCTATTCTACTTACATATCACTAGTGGTGTAGTCCCCCCCCCCACCCTTCCAGGGTACTTACATCCCTAGTGAATACATGTACTATCTGATTTCCTTGGCAGTGTTTACCAAGGCGTTGTGCCAGCTTATGGAAGTCATGTGCGGACCGCTTCTTGAAACCCTAGAAAACAGATTGCAAGTGAATCTGAAAAGGACTGCTGCGCTGGAAACAGAAAAAGAGACATTGGAGAAAGAAGTGGACAAGATAACAGCGGAATTACAAGAATCAACGTGAAACACGATGCCGGCGTGTTATTTTTCACTGTAATGTCAGCTGGAAATGCTTTGTAGAAGCTGAACAAGGATGCAGCCCGGGTGCAACCCTCTCCACTGTCCGACGCTATCTTGCCCGGGGCAGAATTCCGTAAATAACGCGGCCCTCGTAAGAAGTTAGGTCGGCGAAATAACGATTTCCCCCCCCCCCCCCCCCCCCTCCTCCAAGTGAAGAACGACATCTGAAAGTGAAAGAAATTGGGAGGTCTAACTTCTCCGGTACTGTAATGATCGCATGGACGTTATGGTAAATGGCTTCAGTCATACCAAAACAATGTTTGTTTTAATAAAATCGTCAAGGCTTTTACATCAGTTTTAGACCGAATTTGAATTACACCTATATTAGATTTTGTACAAAAAACTAAGGTTTTGTTAACTACATTTACAGAAAGACATAAGTTTGATCCTACTTCTTTTTAAAACATTTAACATTCGCTAAAATTCGCAAGAAGGGATGACCCTTTTAGAAGGCTTATAAGTCTAGCGAAGTAGTTCGTTTAATATTTAACAATTAGATTATGAGCTCGAGATTTCTATGAGATTGGAATCAGTTTATATGGGTAATCAAATGGTGACGAGTGAAATTAGGAAATAATTTCTCGCGCGTTTTGAATAGATTTCTCCTTTGTCGCACGCTTGTGACAAACGGACGTTTCATCTTTATTTGTTGTCTCTTGCTAAGTGGTTCCCAGATCTCTTCTTCCGCACACACAAAAGATCTGGTCCAGTAGGCGGCACAGTCGTGTTAGGGGCGCGTGGAGTTGTGGGACTCCTAACTATAAAGCCTTCCGCTCTTTGCCGGTGAAACCAGGCGACGCCTAGGGTCCTCGGCCGAGGCAGGCACAACGACAAAGTGAGCCATTGTGTTCACTGGAAAAAATGAGTAGCCCTCAGGCGTGAATGAGCTAGAACTTTGCAAATGGACCTGTGCAATAAAAATCAAATCTTTTGACACCTTTATTGTTATTGTCTTTCACGACAGCGAACAGATGAGTGGTGAAATAACACAATGTCACAGTGGTCAAGATAAAAGCAATAACCATGTGCTTCCGCCATTTCTTTCTCCAAACCTGCGCCACAGCGATGTTTAAATATGACATTTGAAGCCAAAAAGAAAATGAGTTGAAAATGAAATCAATGCTAAGAGCGATGGAAACGCGAATAAAGAACTGAGTTATAAAATACATGTTGGTAGAGGACGGATTATCGGCAGGGTACATGAAGTTGTACAGCTCGATGAAGCCGACCGCTGTTACCAAGGCAGTCGACTCTCCGAGAATCATCTGAATGCTCATGTCGGCAATGAAGCGCATGCTTCTTGGGGTGCGAAATTTCTCAGCGCTCATGATCGTCTCTATTCCGTCTCGTTTAATCTTCTTGTAAATAAAGTACCACAGATAATCTCGAATAACAATGGTTAACCTTTCTAGTAAGTCCACCGCACCGTGTGCGAAGCTCAGCAGAATGAACAGTCGAAGGCTTGTGAGCTCCGCTTGCATGACGCGGAAAACGATAGCGGACGCCGTGTACAGAACGTTTAGCAGCACGTGCGCGTCACCAGGGTGAATGAAATCGATTCTTTGCGCTGCCAAACGCACAATGACCTTTGGTAGGGCCGTTATTAAAGGGAGTGCCCCAGCGAAGATAGCTCTGTAGGTTTCCGTTGCATCGTGATACAAAGGTATCAGTTCATACACGAGGAAAAATGTGATAGGAATTCCAAAAGCAAACTGAGCTATCAGCATCGCAGAAACTCTTATTGTTTTCCTGATTTTCCTCGATCTCTCGGTTTCGTTGTTCTTTGCTATTTCTCTACCGATAAGTACACTATTCATGAGCACAATTGACACAAACAAGGCATTCAACGGAAACGATTTCCAGGGCTTCTTGTAAATGCCGTAAATATGTAGGTAAAGTCTGTAGCAAGTGTCAAGGAATGCACCAAGCAGATTAAGAATCAGAAGATTGAGTTTCTTGATCATAGGCCAGCCAAACATCACCAACACAAGAAAAAATGTCCACAGTTGAACCACGTAGGCTTCAGTAGTCGCTGCGGTGACCATAACGGCCTGGGTTCTCTTGGGAAGTGATGTCCAGTTTGTAGCCTGCATATCAAAGCAAAGATCGACTGAATTGAAATCTAAAATCAGTATCAAAAAAGCGAGCGAACCGAGTGCCACACCACCAACAATCTGAATGTAAAATGCATGCTTCACGGCTTTCCAAAGCGACATCCACCATTTTGGCGGTCGAGATCTTTTCCAGCCCATTTTGCTGTCGTCTTCCGGGGGTGGATCGTACTCCTGAAAGACCGTATCATTGTTGTTGAACTTCTTAAAGTCCTCCAAGGGATCCTGGCGTCCTCGTATCAACGGAGCTTCTTCAAGGAATCCCTGCCCCTGGTAAGATTGAATCACTCCGGCGGTGAAGGTTTCTGTTATATAGGCAAGCACGCCGTCGAGCGAAAATGGAGTGGTCGCCATAATTTTAGTTAGAATTCAGCGAAGCTCTCCTTCTTTCAGTTTCGTGTGCAGCGAGTTATTGTTCTCAACTCCTCGACGTACTGGAAGAAGTAAACAGGAAGAACATATACTAGTTATGCGCTCGAGAGGATTCTTGGAAATATGGTTGATCTTTGCCCGCACAAACAATTCCGGGAATTGGTCACTTTGTACAATGTTCCTTTTATCATGTGCTAGACCTTGTTATTTTGCGTCACTAGACTACAAGCAGACCCCTTGTTTCTTAGTCCGTCAAGCATGAAGCGAGAAAAACAAAAGCTCAAGTGGACGCGTGAAAAAAGACTTTGGAACCAGACTTCGGAACCAGAAGCTAGTGGAACGTTTTCACATGACGTCACGTACGATAGTCATATTGGTGTTCCAAACATGAAAGAAACGACGGCCGTGCATATTGGTGTACCAAGCTATTCCTCCGGGAATTAAACTCTATTTTTATGCAAAAATCGTCTTTTGTTTTAGCAAACCAATATGGCCGCTGGTCACGTGAGTGAAAACGCTCAGTCTGCCGGCACTGATCCCTTCACTGTGTCGCACTCGCGTGACTTCTTACGTCAGCCATTTATAAAAGGAGCTTCGTGTCACGATATTTTGTGATGTGCAAAAAATGAAGAGCCCTAAAAATAATAGTTTCCTGAGGTATATACACTTCAAACGAGTAATACTTAACCAAACAAAACAAGGATGGTTGCAACTGAGGAAGATTGAAACGGATTGCGACGACAAACAAACTTGAAAAAAAAAAAATGGCCTCCAGCCGGATTTCCAAGATGCGTTGTCCGCTGTGACGTAATGTTAAAAGACTCTAACGCCATCTCCTATAATATCACATATAAACCCAATACGTATTAACCTGCGTACTTTTTTGTATAGTACGTCAAACGGAATGCGTCATAATCACTAAAACAAGTAGATAATTCGCACAGCATTAGCCAACCTGATATCGACAGGATAAAAAGTCACACATTGAGAAACTTTCTTGTAGTTTACTGAGCTGTCGTGATCACAGGATAAAAGTACTGGTGGTGGTGGGGTAGTTCGTCTAGACAGATTTTGCGTCTTATGCCCGTCTTCATACTAGAGACGCATAGCCAGGCGAACAAAAAAAAAATTGCCCGAATTCGTCCAGACTGGTAATGCGTGAACAGTGATTCAAGAATGCGGAGTAAAGATCATCTTCAGCTTACTGAATTTCAGCCCTTTACGCGAGCGAGCAAGAATGACGCAAATTAAATACACAAAATTACTCTTCATTTCCTGTTTTGACTGTTTATGTACCGTAATTAAACACGTGGCATATGAAATAAGTAATTTGCGTCAACTGGGGTCAATTGCATGGATATCAAGCAGATCAAATCTCACAAGGCTCGCAAAAAGTACAGGCTCTCGATACTTCAACATTTTCCTTTTACATCGAGTTTGCACGATTTGAAGCACGCTTTTCACTAGTCTAATATACGGTAGTGCTTTCATGGCGTCGTTCACTCTCGAGGGCCTATTTGTTTATGTCACGGAAACGTTCTCAGCCGGAGTGATTCAATCTTATCAGGGCCAGGGATTCCTTGAAGACGCTCCGCTGATACAACACCAGGATCCCTTGGAGGACTTTAAGAAGTTCGACAACAATGATACGATTTTTCAGGAGTACGATCCACCCTCGGGAGACGACAGCAAAATGGGCTGGAAAAGATCTCGACCCCCAAAATGGTGGATGTCGCTTTGGAAAGCCGTGAAAGATGTCTTCTGTATTCAAATTCTTGGAGGGTTGGCTCTCGGCTCGCTTGCTATATTAATTTTGGTTCTGGATTTCAATTCCGTTGATCTTTGCTATGATAGGCAATTGCATGGCAACTGGAACACGCTTCCCCATAGCATTCAAGCCATCGTTGTCACGGCCGAAACCGCAGAAGCATATGTGGTCCAAATGTGGTCATTTCTTCTCATAATCACAATGTTTGGCTGGCCTTTACTAAAGAAACTCAATCTGTTGATTCTCAATCTTCTTGGTGCATTTTGTGACACGTGTTACAGACTTTACCTACAAGTTTTTGGAATATACGAGAAGTCTTGGATGTCGTTTCCATTGAATGCCTTATTTCTGATCATAGTACTAATGAATTCTGTACTTGTCGGAAGAGAAATTGCTAACAACAGCGAAAATGAAAGATCCAGGAAACTCAAGAAGACTATCAAGGTTTCCGCGATTCTCGCAGCCCAATTAGCCTTTGGGATTCCAATAGCTTTTGGTCTCGTTTATGGCATCATTCCTTTGTATGGTCGTCAGAACGAAACATACAGAGCAGTTATAGCTGGAGCACTACCTCTAATAACGGCTATACCAAAGGTCATTGTGCGTTTAGCAGCGCAAAGAATCGATTTCATTCACCCGGGCGACACGCACGTGCTCTTAAGCGTTCTATATAGCGCATCTGCTATCGTTTTCCGCGTCATGCAAGCAGAGCTCACAAGTCTTGAACTGTTCATTCTGCTGAGCTTCGCACACGGTGCAGTGGACTTGTTAGAAAGGTTAACCATCGTAATTCGAGATTATCTGTGGTACCTAATTTACAAGAAGATTAAACGAGACACGGGCGCCGAGGCAATGTTGAGCGCTGATAAATTTCGCACCCCAAGAAGCATGCGCTTCACTGCTGACATGAGCATTCAGATGATTCTGGGAGAGTCGACTGCGTTGATAGCAGCGGTTGGCTTCATCCAGCTGTACAGTTTCATGTACAACAACAACAGTCTGTCCTTCTCTGACATGCATTTGATTTCAGATTTCTTTATTCGCGTTTCTATCGCTCTTAGCATTGATTTCGTTTTCAATTCTTTCTCGTTTTGGCTGCAGATGTCCTATCTAAACATTGCTGTTGTGCGGGTTTGGAAGAAAAAATGGCGGAAGCACATGGTTGTTGGTCTTATCTTGACCTCCGTGACAATGTGTTACTTTACTACTCACTTGTTCGCGGTCGTAAAAGACAAACACACTGCTACTATGCGTCATTTTAATTGCACGGGACCATTTACTAGGTTCTAGTTAGCTAGGTTTAACATAGTAAGACTATACTTCAAAAACAGCCCGTCCCTGAAACGGGCGTTCTTTTATGCGAAATTCTACCGATGGGTTATTGGGGTTTAAAGGAGACTCGCTAGCCATAACTCGGCGGAGGCTAAATTGTGTTATTGTAATGCGGATGAGCCTCAGTTTACGTAGGTTGCAGACTCGTACTATTTACACATGTATTTACGGCAGTGTTCTTGCGGCAAGAAAAGATTGGATAGGAGGATGGATTGAGGCGCGCGGGGTGTCATGGGAAGAGTGTACCCTTCCCATGACATCCCGCGTGCGTCAATCTACCATCGTATCCAATCTTGAAGGGTATTATCTCAGGTTAATTGGCTTATTACCTTGTTAGCATTAGACTGCACATAGTAAAACTTTGGTTTTAGTTTTATATAATACACCTTTGTTGTATAATACACCGTTGTGTTGTGCTTATTGAGAAAGTTTATGGTCGGTGTTGGCGGCGTGTATAATAGTAACTTCTGCAATCTGTTACATAGATTTCAATCCTGAAAAATGCCATGAAATATTTTCTGGTTAACTCCTTCCTCCCCCAAAAAAATCAATCCGTTATCAGGTAAAAAGTGTGGAGTCTTCAAAAGACCCGAGATAAGAACATTCACTCAAGTACGCCTCGTAAGCCTATTTCTTTATTTATGTTTACAACTGTAAGCTCGAACAGGCACTCTACAAACACGTTACACAACTTGTTGTCTATTATAAGTTGCACGAGCTCGAGAACTTAATTATGTAAAAGGTATCAAGAAATGAAAATGTCTCGCAATTTTTTAAGCCTTGTACAGGGTCACGCCTCTGGTGCAACTTGTCTCGCAAATACTATATTAGAAAACATATATTAAAAATCATGCTTAGCTACAGAATGAAAGATTTCTTAAAAACGTCTTTTTAGCCTTCACAATAGACGATTCCAAGTTACAGCTACAGCATTGTTGCTATGTATACAATAATTATGTGGTTATACTTTTGAGCATGATATTGTTGCTCAAAACAAACCTGGTGCATGACTAATAAACAAATAGGCTCTCGAGAGTGAAAGATTCCATGAGCTCACTGCCGTTTATGAAAAGATTGAACTGCGCGCTTCAGCGTCATACACGGAGACGGGATTTCGCTTAGCGAAGCAGCACCCAGGCCTCCGCTCGGCCCAGCCTCGCTCTCGCTTGCAGGACATCGGGGGGTGGTGGGGCTTATCGCCTCGTACAATCACGTTTTCCACGCTCGTTAAACTCTACTGTTCGACAAAACGAAGACGAAAATTACATTTCATATGTGCCACTTGCTCCAAGACTTCGAATTGGCGTGGGTGTAGTTCGAAAACCAAACAATTTATATTTAATATCGTGGAATATCTGGAAACTAGCTATATAGCTAAGTATATTGCACGTTAATAAAGTATCTTATCCAGAGGCGGATCTAGGGAAGGGGTGATGGGGGTTGCAACCCCCCCTTTGGGCAAAATTTTTTAGTTATTTTTTTTTTTATTCTTCCTGAAAAATAATTGAATAAAATTGTTTTTTGCATTAAAGGTTACTACAATAGTGTACAACCCCCCCTTTAAAAAATTCCTGGATCCGCCCCTGCTTATCTTATCTTATCTTATCTTAAAGCAGCGAAGATTGAACCCTAATGCTTCCTTCTGCGGTGTATTGGTAACTTTCGGCATTCCCAGCACCTTTGCTTGTCAATTTATTCTCCCGTTGGGGAGGGTGACAAGCAAGTCTGTCGTTATACTAAATTGGGCTACCCGCGTAGGCTGTTCGACGTATTGGCCGCGAATTTTTTGCTTCTAAACCACTCTACTTCCTCTTAATTTTCCCCATCCCCCTTCTTCTACAAAAGGTCCTCGCGCAGCGCTAACATTAAATACTCCCGCACACACGTGCGCGCAATATTTGTTCCTGGAAGCCATAGGAATTCTTGCAGACCAAACACAGCAGAAAACTACGAATTGCTCGCAGTCTAAGTGATGCATAGTAAGGGAGCAACCCCGCCCCCAGGGCGCTTTTCCCTTTGAAGGTAAGGGAGGAGAGGGCAAGTAATATATCAAACACGAGAGACAGTGTTTCATCGGGATATCCAAACACCGAGAAGAGAGTTGAAAATACGACGCGCAGTGGAGTATTTTTGACGAAATTCAAGGTGTTTGGATAGCCTATGAAACACTGTCTCGAGTGTTTGATATATCTTCTCAATCGAAACTAAAACTAAGGAGTAAACGGAGAAGTAAAATCGTAAAAATCTATGCCTATTAAGATCGGGTATCCAAACCTCCTTCACGGTGATGATTTTCTTTGTTTTAACTTGATGAATTATTAATGAGTTTGAGAAGACAAGGTAACGGTATGCTGGTATATGCAGCACGCAGTTTCTATGAGATAGCATTAGACCAAGAAACTTGCTTGACTTGTTTGACAACATCACAGCAAGGCATGAGACACTTCAACGAATGACGACAAATTACAAGCCGTGTCCTGAGCTGCTTGAGCTGTGATTCGATAGCCATAGGCAAGATTTTGCTTGGGTAAGTGCGAGCACCGGAAGCATGAGCGTCTAGGTGGGACTCGGGGGTATATTTCCTCGGGAAATTTTGGAAAATCAAGTTGTTGAAGTCCACTTTTCCTTCATCCTGAGAGTCATTTTAACTCTCCCTCTCAGATTAAGCGGACCTTTGCGCCGGCGCTTGAGGGGTGCAGACTCACCCATCACACCCCCTTGACTACGGCCCTGCTTGTTAAGTAAGTTCGGTGTCTCTAATCAGCGAATAGCAGCCACTGATAAAACTTTCTTTTGTCATACAGTCGACTCCCCGATAACTCGAACCAAACTCGATTTTCCCTGGGTTTCCATCATACATTTACTGTAAATTTTACCCTCGCCAACTCGAACCTCCCGCTAACTCTAACCAATTTTCGTTTCCCTTCAGGCCATTTTCTATATAATTTTACCCTCAATAACTCGAACCATGTCTGTCAATACGTGACAAGTCAAAGCAAACAGTGTACTGAAGTCCAAAACATTATATTAAAAGCAGCCGTGTGAAGAACTTTTTCCTTTCTTTTACATTACACAAAACGTGTCAGTTCAGTTCAGGTTCCGCTGGTTTTCACGGTGTTGCTTCAAAATGTCAGTGAATTACGTTACGTTCCGATTTATATAGTAATTTAGAGATATATTGTTTTATTTTCAGTCGACTTCTCTATTCTGTAATGAAATTTGATTAAAATATACAATACATGAATAGAAAAACATTAAACACCGTGTTTTACCTTATTTTCGGTCATATGTTCTCAACTCCCGATAACTCGAACCTTTTTCAATTTCCCTTGAAGGTTCGAGTTATTCGGAGTCGACTGTACCTTCCTTGGCGTATGCAAATTTATTAACACTCTACGCAAATAAACATAACCCAGACGTGCTTTGCAGTAATCAGTTCTCGGAATTGTTTTGTTACACTGCTGGGTGAACACGATTAACCTTGTTTCAAACGACAATTAAACTCACGAATTTAATATATTAAAGTAACTTCCAGTGATTTTCTTAAGATACAGCATGAACCGCACATTTATTATACTTGGGTGTTTCATAACATTAAAAAAGAAAAAATGGAAATAACAACTCAGTTGGGCACACTAATTTATTTCGTTTTCCAAGAATTGATCAAGTCCCGTCTATGCTGATTTCTGCTTACTTCCCATTTCTTCCAGCCTAGCATTCTGGAAATGATAACTCGTCGCAAATGTACATCAGTTAAGGCTATTTGAGAGGAAACAGAGAACGTTCAGAAACGCCACAATCGTAGCACAGCAAAATGGAATTCTATCGAGTATGAGGTCAGCTTCTTCCATTCTCGCTCGAAGGCCTCCTTTGTTGTACATTTTCACAGAAATTAACATATTTACCGCCGAAGTGAACTAAATCTATCCAAGGACAGGGGGTGCTCAACAGCAAAGATTTCAAAATAATCGATCAGCATGATACACTTTTTCAGGAGTACGACTCACCCCCGGGAGACGACAGCAAAATGGAATGCAAGAAAGGATGTCGACCGCCAAAATGCCCCATTCGGAAATTCTCACAGCAATG
This sequence comes from Meandrina meandrites, assembly GCA_963693305.1. Lineage (NCBI taxonomy): Eukaryota > Metazoa > Cnidaria > Anthozoa > Scleractinia > Meandrinidae > Meandrina > Meandrina meandrites. Next base: position 30,176,698 of record OY855911.1, on the reverse strand, counting down.
CACGTTTTCTAGTGTGGAGATTCAAATCCCTGCAATTTCGAGGCCAAGAGCAATTATGGCTGTTGCAGCATTGGCATCGAAAACTAAAAACTTAGTTCAACTATATTTACAGGCTGTGCATGTTTAACGGAGCTAAAACCTGGAGAATGGTCCCGTGCAATTAAAATGGTGCTTTGCCTCTCTTGAATGTTTGTCTCTTACAACTGCTAAATGACAAGTAAGAGGTAAAGAAACACATTGTCACTGAGGACACGATAAGGCAAACAACCATGTGCTTTCGCCATTTTTTCTTCCAAACTCGAAGGAAAAGGCCTCTAGGACTTATTGTATATTCCGTAAACTCTAAGGTAAAGTCTGTAACACGTATCAAAAAATGCAGCCAGTAGATTGAGAATCAACAGATTGAGTTTCCTTACTAAAGGCCAGCCAAACATTGAAATTACGAGAAGACATGGCAACATCAGGACCAGGTATGCTTCTGTAGTATCGCCAGTCACAATGATGGCTTGAATCTCATGCGAGGTCGAGTTCCAATGGATAAATTTTCCAACGATTTCTGATGGCTGATTTGCATGAAACGTCTCGTAGCAAAGATCAATGGAGTTGAAGTCTAAAACCAAAATTAAACTGACAAAAAAGCCGAGAGCCAAACCTCCAAGAATCTGAATACAGAAGACGCATTTCATAGCCTTCCAAAGCGACATCCACCATTTTGGCGGTCGAGATCTTTTCCATCCCATTTTGGTGTCGTCTCCCGGAGGTGGATCGTACTCCTGAAAGATCGTATCATTGTTGCCGAATTTCTTAAAGTCCTCCAAGGGATCCTGTTGTATCAGCGGAGCATCTTCAAGGAATCCCTGGCCCTGGTAAGATTCAATCGCTTCGGCGGAAATTTTTTCTGTGATATATACACATAGGCCTTCGATAGAGAACGCGATTCCCATGAAAGACTAGGGACTGAAGAGCTGCTGTCAACTGCCCGCTTCAAACCTCGCAAAGAGCGGCGTAGACGTGCGTATACGCCGAAAATGTTGGAGATGATGATTTTCGCTTTAGAATTTGAAATTGCAATCAGTTTTCCTTAGTCTGGCCAGCGGCTTTATAGACAGCCTCGCGCACCAGTCGGGGGTAAATATATGATATGATAATTTTGGCATTATTTAAAAATTATATTTTAGCATTTTTTACAGTCAGACAATGTGATCATTGTGCTGCAGTTCGGAAAAAATCGAAGATTGGCTTCCTAGATAATTTTCATTTTCAAAACAACTACCCTTGGGCTAAAAAACTACATAGAGCCTCCTTAATGACGAATCCGAATCTGATACCCCACCTGCCCTTTGCAAGGCATCTGATTGGTAGTTTTAAGCAAACGGAAGCCATAAAACTCATCAAACTAATAAAAAACTTGTCAAAAAGATGTCAAAAGCTTTTAGTCGCGTGGCCACGGTTCGACACGTTCGCCAGAATGCAAGGAATTTTAATTTAATCTTACATTTTGGAATTAATTTTGATGTAATCTTACAGTTTGGAATGACCAGAATGCAGCCGAACCACACATACACCTCGTGTCACGCGTGTTACACGCGTGACACGAGTCAAAAAGGACGATTATTAAAAATCATGCTAAGCTACAGAATAAAAGATTTTTTAAAAGTGTCTTTTTGGCCTTCCAAGTTACAGCTACAGCATTGTTGCTATGTGTACAATAATTATGTGGTTATACTTTTGAGCATGATATTGTTACTCAAAACAAACCTGGTGCATGACTATAAGTACAGCCCGCTGACTAGTGGTAGAGTAACTGAATGAATAGTTACGTAGCTCTCGTAAGCTTGTAATTCTACTGGTCCTTCTAGTTAGCAGCTGCTATTGTTTTGGGGGCTAGGGGCATTGTTCTTGTTGTTTGTTCTATTGTTCTCTCAGCCACTCATGTGAGACCTTACGAGAGCTGCATGGCGACCCAACTGAATAACGGGGAACGTGGGAAAGCGAGTGATAAAACTTTGCATTGTCATACCTCCCAATTCCTTGGCGTATGCAAATTTAATTGAAACTCCACGTAAACAAACATAACCCAGACGTGCCTTATAGTGATCACAGTTCTCGAAATTGTTTTGTTACACTGCTGGGTGAACACGATTAACCTTGTTTCAAACGACAATTAAACTCACGAATTAAATAAATTAAAGTAACTTCCAGTGATCATGTTTTCTTAGAAGACAGCATGAACCGCATATTTGTTATGCCTGTGTGTTTCGTAACGTCAAATATGAACAAAATGATAATATCAACTCAGTTACGGACATTCTAATTTATTTCGTTTTCCAAGAATTGATCAAGCGGAACCGGTTCATACTGGTTTCTGGTTACTTCCGTCCTAACATTTTAGCCATGATAACGCACTGTTTATGTACGTTTTAGATCATTTAGAACACACGGAGAAAATTCAGGACCGCAGAATCAACTGGCATTGAAACCTTTGCTGAATTCCTATGATTCATTTTAGATGGGGTCACCTCCATTCTCGCTCGAAGGCCTCTTTGTATATTTCACAGAAACCTTCACCGCCGGAGTGATTCAATCTTACCAGGGACAGGGGTTGCTCGAAAATGCTCCGCTGATTCAACAGCAAGATGTTTTGGAGGATTTCAGAAAATTCGATCACGATGATACGATTTTTCAAGAGTACGATCCGCCCTTGGGAGACGACAGCAAAATGGGCTGGAAAAGATCTCGACCACCAAAATGGTGGATGTCGCTTTGCAAAGCCGTGAAGCATGCATTTTACATTCAGATTGCTGGTGGTGTAACACTCGGTTCGCTCGCTATTTTGATACTGATTTTAGATTTCAATTCCGTCGATCTTTGCTTTGATATGCAGGCTACAAACTGGACATCACTTCCCAAGAGAACCCAGGCCGTTATGGTCACCGCAGCGACTACTGAAGCCTACGTGGTTCAACTGTGGACATTTTTTCTTGTGTTGGTGATGTTTGGCTGGCCTATGATCAAGAAACTCAATCTTCTGATTCTTAATCTGCTTGGTGCGTTCCTTGACACTTGCTACAGACTTTACCTACATATTTACGGCATTTACAAGAAGCCCTGGATGTCGTTTCCGTTGAATGCCTTGTTTGTGTCAATCGTGCTCATGAATAGTGTACTTATCGGTAGAGAAATAGCAAAGAGCAACGAAACCGAGAGATCGAGGAAAATCAGGAAAACAATAAGAGTTTCTGCGATGCTGATAGCTCAGTTTGCTTTTGGAATTCCTATCGCATTTTTTCTCGTGTATAAACTGATACCTTTGTATGACGAAGCAAATGAAACCTACAGAGCTATCATTGCTGGGGCACTCCCATTAGTAACGGCTATACCAAAGGTCATTGTGCGTTTGGCAGCGCAAAGAATCGATTTCATTCACCCGGGTGACGCGCACGTGCTTTTGCATGTTCTGTACATTGCATTAGCCATCGTTTTTCGCGTCATGCAAGCAGAGCTCACGAGCCTTGGACTTTTCATTCTGCTGAGTCTCGTACACGGCGCCGTGGACTTACTAGAGAGGTTAACCATTGTCATGCGAGATTATTTGTGGTACTTTATTTACAACAAGCTTAAGCGAGACACGGAGGCCGAGTTAATATTGAGCGCTGAGAAATTTCGCACCCCAAGAAGCATGCGCTTCGTTGCCGACATGAGCATTCAGATGATTCTGGGAGAGTCGACTGCGTTGATAGCAGCGGTTGGCTTCATCGAGCTGTACAACTTCATGTACCCTGCCGATAATCCGTCCTCTACCAACATGTATTTTATAACTCAGTTCTTTATTCGCGTGTCCATCGCTCTCAGCATTGATTTCATTTTCAACTCATTTTCTTTTTGGCTTCAAATGTCATATTTAAACATCGCTGTGGCGAAGGTTTGGAGAAAGAAATGGCGAAAGCACATGGTTGTGGCTTTTATCTTGACCACTGTGACATTGTGTTATTTCACCACTCATTTGTTCGCTGTCGTGAAAGCGAAAAACAATTCAGGCACTAAAGCACCTAATTTTAATTGCACAGGTCCATTTGCAAAGCTCTAGTTCATCTACGCATATATGATGAACACCATTAACCTCTTTCACGAAACACAGAGGCGTTTTTGAACTGAAGTCAGTACACGCCAAGGGAACAAGCCACAGTGAACTAACAACGTCCTCATTATATAAAATTTGTTTTGTTTGAATGCCGATTAGTTAACGCTGATAATCTAGTTACTGTTTGTTACAAGCTAATAACTGAAAAACAGAAAGGCTGACCGTACGGTTGGATTGATCTATATATATTTTCTAATATTTCGTCAGGCACGGCCTGACTTCTTCAAGGAATGAACAACTGAAGAAAAAACGTTAAGCTAATAGCAGTTTGTTTCAGATAAGTCAAATCGATTGCTAAGACGTTGGTGCTGATTGCTTATGTAAACGTCAGGGGCGAAGCTAGGATTTGCCAAAGGTTGGGGCGGGGGGGGGGGGGGGGTAGTAGGGTGGGGTTGGGGTCACAATGTGCCACACCAGGGTAGTTACATAGTCCATTGCACTAGAAAAGATTTATGGCATTTTGATTCTTCGGATCCACGTTTTTCGCCACCTGAATTATTAAGGTTTGCATGTTGCCGTTTACTTAAAAATTTTGTTAGAAATAGGGAGGAGCTGGGTGTCACGGGCACCCCAGGACCCCCCCCCCCCCCCCCCCCCCTCGGCTACAACCCTGAACGCGAAGGGAATGCTCGATTGTTGGATCGGAAACTGTTCGGACAGAAGATCGAGTCCTAATGTCGTCCCCAGGTTAAGCGTGACGTTTGTTTTTCCCGCGAACAGCAAAAAATGTCACTTCTGCCGTCTGCCGTTTGGCGTTTGTACGCCGAAATGAGTAGGTTTGTGTTTGTCGTGAATGTGTGATTTTTTTCCCTATTTTTCTGAGGGATTAATAAAAGGGAAGTTCGCGTTTGCTGTATAACGTCATGCTTAATCTCCATTTTATTGCATTTAAATGACTCCAAGGTCATATTGTTGCCTTGAACTTGTAATGTATAGCTGTGCGTTTGATTAATATATGTGATTAATATTTTTGCAAGAGAAGTTGTACGATACGTGTTACCATGCCACTCCTGAGAAATCCCGCCTTGCGCTATTTGTTCTTCTCCCTCCCATCCTATTTATTCTCAATAGCAGTTTTTGAACAAGTTTGATCACAACATGCATCAATAATGAAAACTACGACCCCCCCCCCCCCCCCCCCACAAAAAAAAAAATTAAAAAAATATACCGTCCCACTTGCTTTATGCAGAAAGGTTGCTCTTTTCAGTTTCTCAGTGAATGACACGTGCAGATAATTTCCATTTAGGGTTTGCGTTCAAATACTTAGCTTTTACTGCGTCTTCAGTTTCAGTTCATGGTCTACGCAGTTCTTCGATTCAAGGCAAGGCAACTATCCTTGCGACAAGGCCTTATAAACATTGTCATTTACCGTTTTCTGCTACTTTTCAAACAACAAAGGGGTTACTTCGCTAATTTGGAAGTCAACGGAAATTTCTTTTTGCAATTGGTGGTGTAATTTATGGCGCTTTTTACTCTTGAAGAGCTGTTTGCATATGTCGCTGAGACGTATACTGCCGGAGTAATCGAATCTAATCAAGGACAGACAGATGTTCCGTTTATTCAGCAACTGGATCCATTGGAAGATTTCACAAAGTTTGATCAGAAAGATGCGATTTTTCAGGAGTACGATCCACCCTCGGGAGACGACAGCAAAATGGGATGGAAAAGATCTCGACCGCCAAAATGGTGGATGTCGCTTTGGAAGGCCATAAAATGCGTCTTCTGTATTCAAATTCTCGGAGGTCTGGCTGTCGGGTCACTTGCTATTGCCATTATAGTTTTGGACTTAAATTCATCTGACCTCTGCTATGATAGTCAGTCGCAGAATTGGACTTCACTTCCAGAAAAGATTCAAGCTATCATTGTGACTGGCGAAACCGTAGAATCATATGTGGTTCAGTTATGGGCCTTTTTCCTCATAATCGCAATGTTCGGCTGGCCGTTAGTAAAGAAACTCAATCTGTTGGCCGTCAATTTACTGGGCGCATTCTTTGACTCGTGCTACAGACTGTATCTACAAATTTATGGAATATACGAAAAGTCGTGGATGCCTTTTCCATTGCATGCACTTTTTCTGATCATGGTTCTAATGAATTCGATACTTGTCGGAAGAGAAATCGCCAACAATAGCGTGGAAACTGAAAGAAACACGAAACTCTTAAAAACAATCAAGGCTTCTGCGATGCTTGCAGCCCATTTGGTCTTCGGGATTCCAATCGCTTATAGCCTGGTTTATTGCCTCATTCCACTGTATAGTCGCCAGAACGAAATACACAGAGTGGCGATAGCTACTGCATTCCCATTAGTAACGGTCATACCAAAAATCATTGTCCGTTTGGCTGCGCAACGAATCGATTTCCTGCACCCCGGAGAATCACATATGCTGGCAAGTGCCCTGTACAGTACTTTCCGCATAGTTTTCCGCGGTATGCAAGCTGAACTTGCCAGCCTAAAACTTTTCATTCTGCTGAGTTTTGTTCACGGATCAGTAGACTTACTAGAAAGATTAACCATCGTTGTTCGAGATTACTTCTGGTACTTTATCTACAGAAAGCTTAAACGAGACACCAACGCCGAGGCACTGCTAAGCGCACGTAAATTTCGCACCCCAAGAAGCATGCGCTTTGTCGCCGACATGAGCATTCAGATGATTCTCGGAGAGTCGACTGCGTTGATAGCAGCGGTTGGTCTCACCCAGCTGTATACCTTCATGTACAATAACAACAGTCTGTCCTTTACCGACATGCATTTGATAGTGGATTTCTTTATTCGCGTTTCCATCGCTCTTAGCATTGATTTAGTTTTCAATTCTTTCTCGTTTTGGCTGCAAATGTCCTATTTTAACATTGCTGTGGTGCGGGTTTGGAAGAAAAAATGGCGGAAGCACATGACTGTTGGTTTTACCTTGACTGCATTGACAATGTGTTACTTTGCGACTCACTTGTTCGCTATAGTGAAAGTCAAACACACTTCAGGAGCGAAAGTGCGTCATTTTAATTGCACGGAACCATTTTCTAAGTTCTAATAAGGAAATTGTTAAATTGTAACAAAAATATGGTCCCTACTGTTGTTGCAGTTTTCGCATAAACCAGTTAAATGTGCTCACAGAGGCTAGAATTTCTAGGGGAAACTTGTTCGCGATATATATATATATCGTTATAAGATGAATTTACTGCGCATATGGTTTATTTTTTCCACTCGTACTTTTGCATCAAATGATGTTAAAGAGCCAGGTATTAGGGGTGGGTGCGCGCTAAAAATCTTCAGGAGTCAATGGGTTAATTCTCCAATATATATAAAAAAAACTTTCTCCCCAGTACCTTCCCTTAACTGCATCAAGGCCCGCACTTTCTAACCTGTGGTTACCACTAGTATATCGTTATATGGTAAGGTAGGGAACCTATACCCTTTGTTGTTACCGTTTTATAGGGATTGCGTTACATCCGGGAGACTAAGAATGTATAACTTAGACCATGTGACTCAGTTGGTTTTCGAAGTGGTCGATCGATTGTAATCGGAGGTTGTTTTCCTGAGTTTTACTCGGGAGTTTTAGTATTAAAATCGTTGAGTTTCAAGAATCTGTATCAAGTTGATTAGTGGAATCAACACCCTTTGTATATGGATATGTAAGAGAGTAGTATAGTCGGAGTCAAACGAATACCACCTCGGGCGCACCCACCAAATTTTGCCTCTTTCCGTGACTAGTACTCCGGGGGATAAACCCCCTTCGTACTAGGGAAAGAGGCAAAGGTGGGTGCTGCTCGGTAGTATTCGTTTGACTCCGACTATACTACTTAGGAAAAACCGCAAAAACAGAGAAACAACTTTACAACAAAGGGCGGCGGGACAAGCAATTAGAGGAATGTAACATTAATGTAAACAACAATTAATTAATTTAAAAAATATTTTTGCATAATATACAATGGACGAAATAGACCTCAGTTCTTTTGAAGATGTAGACCTCGAATCTCTCGAACAAGAACTTGCAAAAATAGACCCCACAGAACTGCGTTATTTATCGCAACTTCTTTCAGAAAACGTACCCGCAGTGAAAAAGATAATAAAGAATGTGCTAGAAGAACCAATCCCAGAAACCACAAAGAAGCGATTAAAACCACCATTACAACCAAAACCTTACCAGCCAATAGCACCACCTAGAAAAAGGAACAGAAGAGAACAGCTTTTGAGACAATTTGATCCCATTCAACCGAATAACATAAGAAATGTGGCAGACTACCAGAATGAGATTATGAATCTGTTTGAAGACACGGAATTCGAGGGTGAAGAGAAAAGCGGGAGGCGGTACAAGAGATGGCGCATTATAAAAGATCTGAATAAAGACCAAACAGCAAAATTCATGGGAAAAATAAGAAGGGAAGTAAGAACATCATTTTTCACATTTTACGTTTACGCAATAAGTTTGCGCAACATTGAAGACGGCACATTTTTAACCTACTACCAAGCTGAAAAACGCTCGCCAAGGATGAACAAACTAGAAGACGCGGAAAAATGGATAAGGGAAAAGGAGGCAGCACGACTGGAAATAGATACAATCGAAAGACCAAACACAAAATGGGTTTTCGACCACTTTTTCGCAGTAGATGTAAGAGTAGTGCTTGACCGTCAACCACTTTTGGGAACAGGCCCATTGCCAGACTGGCTTCACAACCTTGCACGTGGAAATCACGCAATGGTGACGCTGGACACTTATAGAGATAACTTGTGTTTATGGCGTTGTATTGCAGTACATAAAGGCGCAAGGCCAGATCGAAGCACAGAAGCAGCTCGAGGTTTGGCCAAGAGTTTCTTCAAACTCCGCAATACACCGACCAATTGTGTAAAAACCTCACTAGATGAATTGGAAAAGGTAGAAATGCACCTGAACAAGGGCAAGGTTGTTAAAGATTGGCTCGGAATAAGAGTTTACATACCAGAGCGTTTAGATGATAAAGAAGTAGTATGGCATCTGATAAGAAATCCGTCACCAAAGTTAAAAAACATAATGACAATAGGAATTCACGGGGAGCACGCATTTTTGATAAAAGACATAACAAAGTTAGCGAAAAATTACGAATGCAACCATTGCCACGCAAGATTCACAAAGGTTGCCAATCTCCAACGTCATGCAGAAAGATGCGCCCAAGGGAAAACAGTAATAGATTGCCCAGGAGAAAAAGTGGAAGCGCCGCAGTCAGCTTACCAGAAAGCATTTTATCCGTGGCAAAAAGCCTCAAAAGAATCAATAAAGTGGTTGGAGTACGTGGCAAAGCACTGGAAAATTCCAATAGCCCACGCAATGTCAGGACACGGGGGAGAACGTTGGATAGAAAAAAGGCCAGTTGACGGGTATAACCATGAGAGAAAACTGGTTCTACAATATCACGGATGCCACTGGCACGGGTGTCCAAAATGTTACCGTGATCGAAACACAGTAATAGAACATTGTGGAAGAACAAGAGAAGAACTTTACCAAGCAACAAAGAGACGTACAGCTTATCTCAGAAAAGCGGGATACAAAGTAATAGAGTGTTGGGCGTGCGAAGTCGGAGACAAATATGTAGAAGAACTCCCAGAAGCAAAAACAAAAAGTTACCCGCATGCAATTTTGTATGATTTTGAGGCATACGGAGACAAAAATCAGCGGAAGGAGCTGACAGACAGACTCACAATCGAAAATGTACACGTTCCAGTCTCGGTAAGCATCGGAGACACCCTAGAAAGAAAGCCAACCCACATATGTGAAAAAAATCCCACAGAGTTGATCCGCAAGTTCGCAGAAGAGTTAGAAAGACGCGGAAAAAACATCAGGAAACGAGTAAGAGATGAATTTATGCCAGCAGACATCACCCTGCTGCCAAAAGACCAAAAGAAAAAAATAGAAGAATGGTGTGATCAGGTCTCAGTCCTGGGTTTCAACTCGGGGAAATACGATCTCAATCTAATAAAGACACACTTCGTGAAAAAGCTGGCGGACACAGCAAGCAAAGTCAGAGTGGCGAAGAACAGTAACAAAATAATGTTTTTACTGACATCAGGCTTCCGTTTTCTAGACATAATGAACTACCTCGGCCCAGGAACCTCATACGAGAAATGGGTAAAAGCCTATGACTGCGAGACAAAAAAATCATGGCTCCCATACGAGTGGTTCGACGATATTAAAAAGCTGGATAACCCAGGATTGCCGGATTACCCAGATTGGTACTCAAAATTGAAAGGAGGCTTTACATTAAAACTGACAGAATGGAAAGCCTGCAAACGAACGTTCTGGGAAGAGGGGATGAAAACATTTAAAGACTGGGTGCGGTACTACAACAATCTAGATGTAGCCCCAGGATTAGAGGCGCTGCAAAAAATGAAAAACTTCTACACAGAAAAGGGGATCGACATAATGAAAGATGCAGTCAGCATCCCAGGTGTAAGTTTGCATTACTTGCTAAAAGGTGCAATAGAACGCAAAGCGGAACTATACGCCCCAAGTAAAGAAGCATATGATATGTTAAAAGGAGCGGTAGTGGGAGGTCCAAGTTTGGTATTCACAAGATACCATGAAGTGGGAAAAACCAGAATAAGGTCACATCAGTTTGCTGATTCAAAAATATGTGAAAACATTCTCGGCTACGATGCCAACGCGCTGTATCTCTCCACAATGTTAAAAGATATGCCCTGCGGAAAAGAAAGAGTTGAACACTACGATGACGATATGGTAATGCCCATAGTACTAACGCAAAATCTCAAAGAAGGAAGCTGGTTTGGGTTTGCGGAAGTAGACATAGAGATTCCGAAGCGCTTACACCCAAAGTTTGAAGAAATGTGCCCATTTTTCTACAACAAAGTGGTGCCGGCGAAAGCAGTACCCGAGCATATGATCAAATACTTGACAGATACAGGCAGAAACCGCGGAGACGGGAGAAAACTCGTGGGAGCTTTGTCGGCAAAGAGGATACTACTATATGCACCGCTGTTGAAATGGTATATAAACCACGGGGCGGAAATAACAAAGGTATATCGGACAATTGACTACAAACCGGTAAAAATCTTCGCCTGGTTCGTAGAACAAGTCACGGAGGCCCGCCGGACAGGAGATGTAGAAAAAAGCAAAGCACTGCTGGCAGATATATTCAAACTGTTGGGAAACAGCGGCTACGGAAAGCTGATCGAAGCCTTAGAGCGGCAAACCAACGTAATCTACACAAAAGATGAGAAAGTGGTTGACCGAGCATTGAGAAGCGCATATTTTTCAAATCTAGATGAAATTGGAGAGGCGTATGAGTTAGAAAGCCGGAAACCGCGGATAACAATCAGACGCCCATTTCAGATAGGAATCACGGTATATCAGCTGGCCAAGCTGCGGATGTTAGAATTTTATTATGATTTCTTGGACAGGTACTTAGACAGAAAAGATTTTGAGCTGATCCAGATGGACACTGACAGCAACTATATGGCAATATCAGGAAAAAAGCTCGAAGACATCGTAAAACCGGAGATGAGAGAAGAATTTGAGAAAGAAAAAAAGAATTGGTTGGCATGGGACAAGTGGAGTGGTAGAACACCCGGTCTGTTTAAGCAGGAGTTTGAGGGGGAGCGGATGATAGCGCTCTGCTCCAAATGTTATTATGCGGACGATCGAGGTGAAAAAAAGAAGCTAAGTACAAAAGGTATGTCTAAGAACCAAAACGAAATAAACTGGCATCGTTTCAAGGCAGCGTTAGAAGGAAACAAGGATATGGCAACAAACAGAGGGTTTCGGATGCGGGATGGAAAAATAGTAACTTACGAACAGGAGAAGCTGGGGTTGAGTGCATACTATGACAAACGATGGGTACTGTCTGACGGCATACACACCGAACCAATCGAATATCATATTTAGTTCACAGCCGGAGGTAATTGTGTGTTTGGAGGTACAACAAGCAGTTCTTCACGTACAAAACCGCGCTTAGGCCCGTCAGACAAATAGTAGAGAACAGGCTGATTCGGTTTAGAAAAAGAGCGTTCAATATTATAAACATCCAAAGACCAGATTGGATCAGTGGCTCTTTTAACACCACCTTCAAGCTCACCAGGTTCGTACAAATACCGAACCATAGCGATGGATGGGAGCTTTTTTTCGTTCAAACCAACGGGTCTCAAATATTTAGTTGATGGCTCCGCATAAACATTTTTTTTCTTGATTGCGGCAGCAGGTTTCATACCAATCAATCGAGTGACTTGGTTGTTCAGAGCAGAAACAACTTTGGGAAGCCTTTTTACCCACACAGTAGACCGCAGACCCTCAGGTGAACGCATTTCAACCGCGTACTGGTGGCCAAACAAACGCTCAGCCAAGGTACGATTGAAACGTTCAACAATAGCTTGGTCTCTATGAATTTCAGGGTGGCCACGTCTGATAGAAGTTTTGTGATTTTCCATTTCTTTTGTAACAGCGCCCATAAATTCACGCCCAGGATCAACCTGCAACAGTTGAGGCCATTTCAAAGGTCCACGTGTATAAATTGTCTTAAAAGCTTTGGCAACCTCATCAGAGTTTTTAGAAGTTAAAGGCTGAGCTTCTTTGAATCTGCTGGCAATGTCAACAACAGTAAGCGCGTATTTGTAAGTGCTACGACCCACTTTGTCATGTGGCAGAAAAAGAAGATCTGCCTGGTGTACTTTGTTGGGTGTAGGTACATCGAATTTTAGACGAGGAATGTAGCGCGGTGCGGGGAGGTAAATCTGCCAGAGCGCTTGTTTGAACAACCATTCTTTGGCAATAACTTCAGGAACCTTTGCAGCGACCGCTAATTTTTTAATGGCAGAGATACCTTTCCAGTAACCCTGCGGGCTGTAATAACGCCGCTCCAATTTTTTATCCATTTAAATAATTATGCGCGATCATATATACATGGATACAAAACTTCGCGTACCTAACCCCTACAGGCAACAACTGGAAAAAATGTTGTTGGAAGAGCAGGAAGCGTTAATAAAAGAAATCAAACCCGAAAAAGATCTTGACTTTTACTCATGGGAACCCCCACTGCCGGATGAGCCCCACGAAGAGATGAGACACCACCTCAAATTATGGTATTTACTTGCGGTACTAAAAAAAGTCGGCATTTCTATAGATCAGGTCGGTGACAATATGGGGTTGACTTTTTTGGGCAATGTCATTCACCAATTCAAGCGGAATCAGCAACTCAGTTGCTACCCCGGGTCGTGTAACTACGTTTGTTTTTTATACAACTATTTTCAAAAGGTCTCATCAATCGATTGGCCGGAGAAAAATGCAATACTGGGAAAGCTCACGAAAAGATTGCCGAAGATGGTACAAACCAGAAATAAAGCCGAAAAAAGTTTTAACGAATGGTGGTTAGAGGCAAACACCCCACCATTAAACAGAAGTTGTCTTTGATGTTCTGTTAACCTTTACCCCACCGTCAGTGTGGTTTGAAAAACGGAGTTTTGTCTTTGCAGTAGTAAAGCTGTTGTACTTTTTGATAATATCTTGGTACTCACTGTCTGAGATTTTACCATCTTCAAGAGCGGTCGATATGAGAGAGTTGATTGAGCTCAGCGTAGCTTCAGCCAAAGTTTGTATTTTTTCGTGTTTTTTCGCTTTACGCAGGAAAAATTTGACGGTGACGATGGAGGAGGTTGACACCAATGAAAACAGGGTGGCCGTTGCGATTAAAGGGGCGCCAACAACAACGCCAACCGCAGAAAGCGAAGCGGCCAGCCCAGAGCCGGTAAGAATGGTAGCAACTCCACCTGTTAACGCGCATACTGTTTGGCAACGCGTGTGCCACCGTTTGAATTTGGCTGAGGTTTGGTAGTAATGCACCAACTGGTTTTCAAGATTTTTCTTTATCATTTCTATTTCAGCCCGCCGGAATTTTGTTGCAGAATCCATTTCTTATATATGTGTTAAAAATATTTTAGTCGCAATATTGGTTATGCCATTTTCCATTTTTATACACAACCCGATTACATGGCCCAGTTGTATTTTTAGGGTGCGTCCAAAACTTTTTGCTGAACAGACCGGTTTTCGTGTTAAAGGCACCTTTTGCGATGTCACCACTCCAATACTTTTTAAACAAATCCTTATCACCACCTGTGACAGCCATGATTGCAGCAGCCACATCTTGAGCCGGTTGAAAGCCTGGAATCTTTTCGCCGATCTTTTTATTGATCGTTTCACCGACACCCAAACCCACTTTTTGCTTCGAGCTGATTGCGTTGCGCGCCGCGGCGTGACCCCATTGCCGTTTGTTTTTGGGAATAGCGTCAAGCGCCTTCACCATTTTTTTGTCTGCAGCGTGTTTACAGCCTTTCTCATTTTTCTTGCCTGCACAGACGGCATAATCAACGTCATGCTGCATTGCAACTGCGTCCGTGGCGCCTGTGGGTTGCTGGTATATCTTCAAGATCTTTCCCGTCTTGGGGTCGTAAGAAAGCTGTTTTTCAAGGGGATTGTACGGCCCTGTATAGTTGTGGCCCGGAAGTGTCCACCCTTTCTTTGGTTTAGGCAGCTTGCCTATAGCTTTATGCAAATCAAAAGCCCCACCACGTTGGTAAAGGGGGTTTGTTGGGTCATCTACTCGATTACCCGCATAAATTCTCATATCATAATTACCACCACTTTGCGTTTTATTAGAAACGAATCGTGTCTTGGTAATGCCACAACTTGCGCATTTTACTTTAAGCAGCCTTCTACCGTTTTTTGTGGTAGTGTTTTTTTCGCTTCCCGGTACGTTGGGTGTGAAACGCTTTTCCTTCACGCAGTATACCTCCATCCTTCCTATATAATTAGCAAAAATCATTTCAACTTTGGGCCGCTGCGTGACACCCACCTTTCAACTTATTTCCCGGTATCATATCTTTTGGTCTTAATCTGTTTGAGGCTTTAGTCAACAAATCCCCAGACAAAGCATCAATTGTATAATTAACAGCTTTTCTCTCTTGGTTTGGCTTTATTGGCTAACTTCTTCTGATACTCTGGTTGTCTTAAAAACTCGCTTGCAAAGTATCTTCCTTGTTTCACACCTTGCTTTGCTAAATAAGGAACTCCGTACTCAAAGAAAGCTTCAGCTGCTGTATTTCCAACTGTATCAAGAACTCCACCTCCAAACATTCTTTTTTCAGCGCGTGCAAGTTCTTCTCTCTTCTTTTTGGGTAAACCCCTTCTGGTCCACTTAAATATTGGATCCAAAATATTACCTCCTTCTTGAGCAGCACCATTTTGTGTTTTATTAGAAACGAATCTTGTCTTGGTAATGCCGCAGCTAGCACATTTTACTTTAAGCAGTCTTCTGCCGTTTTTTGCGGTTGCAAATGTTTCACTTCCCACCACATTGGGTGTGAAGCGCTTTTCTTTCACACAGTAAACATTCATCCTATACATTATGTGTAAAATAATCCTTCACCACAGCCTCGTTGGCGCGCATATTTTCAGAAAACATGCTCAAAATATCTCGAAATGTCCGCCCTTTGTTACGTTCGTTCAGAAAAAGCAGACAGTAGTAGCCGCAGCGCACGCTGAATTCCCACTGAAGCTGGTTGTCATTCCGAAGAAAGGTCTGTTTGCCCTCGAGAATCAACTCTATTTCCCATTCTGCGGGTGGAGGTAAACCAAAAGAGTCAAAATATTCAGTTCCATCCCAGCAGCATACCCAATGGGTGCCTGGCCCTCCAAGATCATCCATGTTGATTATACAAGGGGAGTGGTTTTTCACGTGTATCTCATCTCTCGCAAATATACCTTTGATGGGGATTTTCAAGTATTGGCACCATCGCTGCAAGTCATAATCAGTTAAGGGGACATCAACGAAGGCGGGCTTTTTTTTGGTCACCCCAAGAACCTATAAATGGAGGAGGGCGCATATATGGTGGAGGGTTGATGCGCATTCCCTTTCCACCTGTTGGGGGTTTAACCCGCATGCCTGCACCATTCGCCAGCTTGGGCACATGTCTGATTTGTCTCTTGCTCATGTCTATATCCATGCCCGTTTTGTTTTTGATAGCGCGCTCTATTTCTTTGATCTGTCTGGGGGTCAAGGGCAAAGTGCCGCTACGCGTGCGCACATGTCTGATTTGTGTCTTGCTCATGTCTATGTCCACGCCCGTTTTGTTTTTGATAGCGCGCTCTATTTTTTTGATCTGCCTGGCGGTCAAGTGCAAAGTGTCGCTGCCGCCGGTTATAGCCTCGTTTTTAAATCTGAGCGTAACAGCTTCTCCTCGCGCAAAGGCCCGCGCGAGGCTTACTTTTTGTCCGTCCGAAAGTGAAATCTTGTGCGGATAGTAAGTCGTCATCTCTTATATTTCATTCAAAAATTATTTCTCTTCGGGGTATCAGCAACTCATTACCCACCTGCCTGAGAACAAGTTCGGACTCATACAAAAATTAATTCCACTATACCATCACCAGCTCATTACCCACCTGCTTGAGAACAAATTCGGACTCGTACAAAATTCCTGCATAAATGGTGTAGTCTTGCGCGTCGGCCGCCTCGTTGAGCTTGTAGTGGAAAACCATCTGTTTCGGGTCGTTGGTCCTGTTATCCTTGTTTTCGCGTAAGTCAAAATAGAGTACTGGGTATAAATCCTTGAAGTTGTTGGGCTGAAGCTGAACACCGGTGTTGTAGTCGTTTTTGCGGTACCGGTAGTTCTTTAAGTCATTAAGAATGCGCAGTTTGAAGTTTTCGTCGTAGTCCAGCTCCGGGTAGTACTGTGAAGAGCCGTACTGTAGCCGGCAGGTCGCTAGCTTGGCTGAATTGTCTCCGTCAATGTTAAAGGTGTCAAAGAAGTAGGGGTTTTGAGTCAAGGCGTCCTTCTTTCTTGTCTGTTGTATGAAAATGAAAACATGTTTGGCATCCTTTACGCCGGGATTTATCTGCCACTGTCCGAAAGCGTCACGCCGGCTGCTGCTGGGCTGGATCATTTCATTCAGGTACGTCCATTTCTGAGGTTTCAAAAAGTTTTCGTTTGCGAGCTTTTGTCCTTCGCTGGTAAAACGCAGCATTGGAACCCACAGCTCGAAGTTTCTCACCACTATCCTGCGATTGGTGCCATCGTTTTGCCAAATCAGCTCTGCATCCGATTGTAGCTCAATTTCAAACTCCATCTGCATTGGGGGGAGAAGCTTGTCACCCAACTCTTCGAAAAATGAGTACCTGTTAAGCGGTATAAGGGTTTCAACCGTAAGACCAGCATGGGCAAGCAAGCCTCTTTGTCTGATTCCAAGGTTAGTGGCCGCGGCGGCTGTCACATTGCTATTATCTGTATCCAGATACCAAAACTGATCTTTCGCTGCGCTCCTCGCAAAGTCATCAGAAAAGTCCAACAAGTTTTTGATAAATATGAGCTTGTGAATGTTGTTTACGTTGTAAATGTTTTTGCCCGATGATTTTACCGCAAGTTTGTTTATCAGTGAAAATGAGCCGTTAATGGGCGCTGACCTAGCGTCTGCTGCAACTTGTGCGCCATCCGCGGTTGCCTCAAAAGTGAAATCAGCCCGGAAGTAGGCGTTATACCAGTCATACCAGTTGTCTCGGTCGGTGAGTGTGAATTTATAGTTTGTTTTTACCTGGTGCTGATTGTTTCCCGGGATAGTGATCGGTTTGTCTAACATGATACGAACATACTCTGTTTTTTCCAAATGCCTGTGGCTTCTGAACATCTTGCGGCCTATATATCTTTTTAAAAAATTATTTTAATTTTCTGCTATCAATTGGTTTACTTTCATCCTTGCAGCCCGACCCGCGTTTAAAATCTGTTGCAACTTTTTCCGTGAATCCCCGCTTAATTGAGTTGCTGGTACCCCACTCAGCATCTTCTTCAGTTTCTGCCGCGACTCGGTACTAAGTTTCTGTTTACCCTTAGGTTTTACACTTGGAGTCTTTTTACCCTTTGGTTTTACACTTGGGGTCTTTTTACTCTTGGGGTGTGGGGTATCCCCACTTCGCAAAACCGCTTGTATCTTGTCAGCCGCTTTTTCTTCTGCTTTTTCTGCGGCTTTTTTCAGCATTTGCTTCGAGGCTTTATTTACAGCCTTCTCCAACGTCTGACGGGTGACCTTCTTTTTGAACCGCTTTCCTATATTCATCAGGGTGTCTCTTACAACCCCCGTACCTTTGTGTCTGTATCTATATGTTCCGTTTGGCGCGTCATAATATCTCGCCCACTCGCTCGGATGATTCATAATTATACTTATGTGTAAATTATTTTTCTTTTTCTTCTTCAATGATGATACTTAAAGCCACGTCTTGGTCATTCAGATCTATAATGTTGTTGCGCCCGTCCGTGATCTTTATGTTTATCGCATTGATTCTATTTTTGTTCACCGGGTGCCACAGGAGACGGCGAGGCTCTTTTGAAAAGGGGTAGCTGACTGAGAGTTCAGCGGTTGAAAAAGAGAACATAACGTCGCCTCCGATGTTGTCCACAGCCCTTGTAATGAGATCGCAATGGATATAGATCCAGTCGACGCCTCTTGTTATATTTGGCACGTGGTCGCTCCTATTGTTCGCTCCGTCTATTGTTTTCTTGTCAAAACCCAGCAACGCGGCGAATTCACCTCCACTTAGGTCAAGCTCGTAGCCGTCCTCCAACAGAATGACCGCCCGATACGTTGTGGTGTGAAAATACAGCTGAAAAATAAACTTGGATTTTTCATCCTTGGGATCCACTCTTCCGATAAGCGACTGGATGGTGGTGTTGAGACCGTTGTAATCATACATTCCATCCGGAATTGTCACGGTTTTCCAGTTCTCTGTTTTTTTCCGCCATTTGAACTCGTTGTTGTTGTACCGTTTCGCGATGTTGTACCACGAATAAGACATAGATACCAGCTCATTTAACGCCGCCCTGTACTTTTTGAAGGGATCTAAAGCGATTGGCGGGTCAAAGTTAATTGTGAAGTCATGTGACTTGCTGTTGGCGTTGTTTTGTTTGGCCAGCTGCGAGTCGAGCAACAGGTTGAAATGAAAATGGGCTGACATGTTGCTTATATAATATCACTCAAATTTATGTGTTGTCATGTTGCTTATATAATTGTGCCCAAAATTTTGTGGGCTTCTTTTTGTGTTATTTCCTTTAGCTTTACCAGCAACCCTAACATCTGCTGGACCTGTTTTTTCAGCTTCAGTGAAGTGTTGCCCGCCTGTATAGACGCCAAGCTTAAGTGTAGCCTTTCAACCAAAGCGTTTGGATCAACACTTCCGCTTCCTTCCATTTCTCTTTCAAGTTCATCCTCATCAGGTGGAGGGGGCATCCCGGGGGGCATAAACTTCCCTTGTCTCCTGGCAAGAATTTCATTTCTTGCCTCTTTTATGTCTTCCAATGTGTAGCCGTAGAATTTTGATTTTTTGCTTTTTACAACATAGTTCGGATTGTCTTTATTTTTTGTTAACAAGCTGCTCAGTGTCTGCAGGTCAACCGACTCTGATCCCTTGATAACTGGTTCTTTTGGTGGGCCCCATTTACTTTCTTTGGGTTTTACCCCACCGCTTGGTTGCACTTCTTCCATTTCTTCCTCTTCGACCAAAGGTGGTAACGGTGATGGTGGTGGTGATGATGTGTAGTATGATGGGGGTGGTGATGGTGGTAGTGGTGGTGGTGATGGTGGTGGTGTTGGCAATGGTGATGGTGGTGGAGTTTCCGCATCCGGTCTAAAATCTTCGTCAAAGGGGTTGTTTAAATCAAACTCATCCATACCATAGTCTGGGATCTGCTCCTCCTCTTCTTTTGGGGCCGTCCCTACTTGGAGTTTGTCAAGCCGCGATGTGATAGGTTTGAACAAATCCTCACCTGAAACCAGGCTAAACCCTTTATTGATTTTGTTATTTTTTATTGCCGCGAGGATTTTGTCGTTCTGCTGCTCAACTTCAGCCTTTTCGCTGACAAGTTTTTGCCACTTCTTCATGGACATATTTTTGCCGTATATATAACAGAAAAAAATGAAAATTCCCAATTACGACCCCAGTTTGACTACAAAAAGTAATTACAAGCGGGGGCACCCTTGTATGCCAGCAGATACCTTTCGGATGCTTATTTGTGGGCCAAGCAACTCTGGTAAGACAAATATTCTCATGCATATGCTTTACAGGCTGTTGGTCTACGACAAAATTTACCTTTGCGCTAAGAACCTGCATCAAGACAAGTACCAATATATGATTGATGATTTCGACACAAGAGTCAATCCTGCGGCTGGGTATAATGTTATTGAAGGCGCCAACGATGTTATTCCTCTTGAGATGCTGCCCACTGACAACCAAAAAATTGTAATCTTTGATGATATGGTTTGTGAAAAAAACCAAAACGACATTATCGATTATTTTATGAATGGGCGGCAGCGCAATTGCAGCGTCATTTATCTTTCTCAAAGCTACTTCAAGACCCCCAAAAACATCCGAGATAATTGCACCCACTTTTGCATTTTCAACTTTCTTCCCAGAGAAAATAACCGTATTGCTGATGAATTGGGAATTGACAGAGAGCTGCTTGAAAGGGCTACCGATGCTAAATATTCTTTTTTATACCACGACAAACCAAAAAAAACCACACTTAAAAATTTTGACGAAAATATATAGAGATGGGGTTTATTAACGGTGCGACGGGTGCAACTCAAACACATGAAGAGTCTACTTCAATCCGAGGGGAAGCCGGCCCTGCCGGCCCTGCTGGTCCGACTGGCGCAACTGGAGCGCGTGGCCCTAAAGGTGAAAAAGGTGATAAGGGAAATACTGGCCCACAAGGTCCTAAAGGAGATAAAGGTGATGCTGGAGAAAAAGGATTAAAAGGCGAAAGAGGCCTACAAGGACCGACCGGACCTGCTGGTCCTGCGGGAGCGACGGGACCTACAGGACCAACTGGAGCTACAGGACCCGCGGGGCCTACTGGAGCAACTGGACCTGCGGGTTCGAAAGGAGCTATGGGGGATAAAGGTGAAAAAGGGGAAAAGGGTGATAGTGGGGATGTATCAACCGTTAATATTACTGGAGATATTCTCATGAAAGACCATGCGATCAAACAGCTTGCGAATCCTGTCGGTGATCAAGATGCTGTAAATCTTGGTTCAATGAAAAAATATGTGGGCTCAAATTCTATTTCAGCAGGACACTCACATAAAAAGAATGCCTTAGCCTATTTGGAGCGAGGGTCAGGTGTTACAGATGTAAACAATGTTACTTCTGTTACATTTGAAGATTTTACCTCCAACCTTCACAGTGTGAATAAAAAAGCTTATACTTTCAATCTTGTAAGAACTAGTGTCAATTCTTTCAACTCACGTTTGGCGTTGAATAAAACACCTCTAAAAGAAGGAGAGTACACTATATGTGTTGAGTTCTTTATCCCGAAAGTTGATACTGATTGGTTTATAAGTGCTTCAACCCCTAACCCGGTTGATACTCTTAATTACCATACCAAGCACTTCAACAGTCACAGCCCGAAATATTCACGCACCATTATTAACACGCGCAAATACAAAGACAATGATAACACAATCCATCTTGATATTTCAAATTCGGGTTATGATGGCTCTTCGCCACTTGAAAAGGCTGCTTTGATAATTTATGGAATAAAAGGTTATCAAACAGATGTAGACGGAACTGTTTACGATCAGGCTTTTGTTATCGATGACGGCGATTTTACTCTACAAACCGATTTGGATATGAACGGCTTTTCGTTGAAAAATTATGATCGAGGGTACACAATAGACAACGATACAATCAGGTTACAAAAAGATTTAGATCTAAGTGGTTATGCCGTAAAAAATTTGCAACCTAGAATAGTAATAACTGGAGAATGGAGCTACGATGAAAATCAATTTGGTGATAGAACTTTTGTTAAATTCGGTAATAACATTCGTGTAATGGCGCCATTTCCCTGCATAATTGAGGGTGTCGCGGCTTTAATTATAGAACTAAAGGGAGCCTCTCGAACTTATGAAAGAATAGGTTTTGCTTTTAGATTACCCGGCAGTTTAATGACTGACACTCCACGTAAAAGCACGCGTAATGCTGATGGTTTAAAATATCAATATGTGGAGCTTGGTAGAGAATTAAATCCGGGAAACTATTTTGCGGTTTATTTAACTAATCCCGACCGCCCAAAATCACCCCCAGTTAATATAAAACGTGTATTA
This sequence comes from Meandrina meandrites, assembly GCA_963693305.1. Classification (NCBI taxonomy): domain Eukaryota; kingdom Metazoa; phylum Cnidaria; class Anthozoa; order Scleractinia; family Meandrinidae; genus Meandrina; species Meandrina meandrites. Next base: position 30,154,442 of record OY855911.1, on the reverse strand, counting down.
GTAAGTTTAATTTTAAAAGACGATTTTTCTTTTAGGCAGTAAGTTTGCCGACGTGTAACCATGCATGTAGTTTTTCCTGTCTCGTGTTATTGGCACGTGTACAGAACGTTCTAGAGACAAGTTTCACGTGTTTTGCCTCGTGTTATTGGCACGTGACAGAACGTTCTAGAGACAAGTTTCACGTGTTTTGATTGACATGCTTGGCGAAGCGTGAAAAGCCCGTTGCTTTATTAGTACAACACACTTAAAATCTATTCAGTTGCTTCATCTTCGAGCTAATAGACAGTTCTTGTTGTTTGGTTAGAACAAAAAAAAAAAAAAAATGAACAAGACGCGGTTTGATCTTGGGAAGCTGAGAGATGTTCTCGTGAATGCTTCAAACGGGAGTGAAGAGGTTAAATCGCTATTCGAAGAGTTGCTAAGATTTACGCTGAACTACGCTGACTGAAGAACTGTTGATTCAAAACAATAGAAATGGGTTACGCCGTAACCGAATTTTTAGCATTAATTAGAATAACAACAAAGATGGGTTACGCCGTAACCGAATTTTAAGCATTAATTAGACTAACAATAGAAATGGGTTACGCCGTAACCGAATTTTCTTCAAGTTCGAATTTTTATTTGGTGTGTGTCCCACGGCGTGGGACTTATGCAAATCACCAGCTTCTATCTTGTTTCCATTGTTGTGGACCGACACAGCTGTGTTGTGACGTCATGTTGTAGTTGCATAAAATTTATAATCTACTTGAATAAAAATTAATTTATTTTACACTCTTGTTGTGTTTCTGTCTTACAACCCCCTTTAAACAGGGAAACCCCGCTTTGACTAGGGGCTGAGAAATATAAATATTGGCTTCCGGTCTTTCTGAGAAAAATGTCACGCAACGGTTCCGCACCAAAGACCGATCAGTAAAATTCCCTTATGATTTCTCGCATTGGGTCTAAACCATTTACCTTACAATGGATCCATTTATGTTCTAATTCATCAACGCATATCTCAATACAGTTTTTTATATTTCGGCTTTCGTTTATGTCTGGGAAAACGTCATGAATTATATTGCTTTTTCGCATGCATGGTACACAGATACCATCAACCCCGCAATTTAAATGCTCTACACAAAACATCGCTTTTACAAAACTTTCCCTCCTTTTACAAAATGGGATTTTTTCTAACTCTTTGTGTACTTCAGCCCACCCAAGCATTTTACGTTGCCAGAGTTTTATTTTAATATACTCCGTACTGATTTTTTCACGAAGTTCAGCCGGAAGTGCTTGTATTAGTTCTAATGTGTCCATAACGTTTAAATGTTGTTAACCTGTTTATTTACATTTGTTTGCGTTTCTTTAAATTGCAGCCCGCCGTCTTCGAAAAAAACTTTATCTATGAAGCTTATTAGATGTTTATTGTCTCTGTCCGCTTTGTCCCGCTGGTATTTTTCCCATTCTTCATCCGTGTATGGGATGCATTGGTTTAGGGTCTTCTTGATTTTCATTCCATCGATATACACATGGGGGTCTTCTTGATATTTTTTTATTTCTTCTTCGAACTTTTTCGCTGCTTCCGCCATTATCTCAGCCAGTTTTTTATTAAAAAGCTTTTGCATGTGTGTGAGTGCCATTTACAGCCCGCTGCTTTTGTCCAAATGGTGGCAAAAAATACGCAGCATAAATATACCTGTGCAAATGCTTGTGTCGGTCCACATGCTCGTGTGCGCTTTCAAAGACCTTTCTTCCCCCTCTTGGGTGAATGATGTCAAACTTATTACCGCTCAGGCTGTAGAAGCCATTCTTGATGCTGTTGAACGGGCTATAAACTTATCTCCCCCCTAAAACTTCAAACTTTTCTTTATTATGTACTCTACCTGTTCCTGGCTAAACTCATTTGCCATTATTCTGCGGTGCAGTTGCGGCGTCATTATCGGTGTTTCGTAAACCGGCTCTCCTGTTCCCGTCAAATCATACTCTTTCATTTCTGTTAAGTCGTATGTTTCTTCTTGTTCTGGTTCTTCTTCTTGTTGTATCAGTGTGTTCTTTAAAGCTTGCGGGCTCATTTTTTTCAATTTTGTAAGCAGCTCTTCTGAAATGCGTATTGGTGGCTCTATAACTTGACCCTGATCTGGTTCTGCGATAAATAATGTATGTTGGGTTGTCAGTCTGTTTTTGGGGGTTTTGGTTTTTTTTCGACTTTGGTTAAGGAGTCCTGTTCTTCCTCGTCCCATTGTTGTTTACATTAATGTTACATTCCTCTAATTGCTTGTCCCGCCGCCCTTTGTTGTAAAGTTGTTTCTCTGTTTTTGCGGTTTTTCCTAAGTAGTATAGTCGGAGTCAAACGAATACTACCGAGCAGCACCCACCTTTGCCTCTTTCCCTAGTACGAAGGGGGTTTATCCCCCGGAGTACTAGTCACGGAAAGAGGCAAAATTTGGTGGGTGCGCCCGAGGTGGTATTCGTTTGACTCCGACTATACTACTAAGCAAATATTACAGTTAAAATTTTGTTGTAAAAATTTTGTAGTTACAAAAAGCTGAGGGCGTTTCTTCGGTCTAGGAGTTGGTCAAAATAAAAAATACAAAAAGTTGCTCGAAAAGGGTACTCGAAATATGAAAAGTTGCCCAAAAGTTGCCGAGCATCTTTGGGACGGCCGCCCCATTCCCGGGCTCTCGCGGCTCTCGCTTACAGAGAGTTTCCGAGAAGGATTGGGGACGAGTGTTGTCGTTCCCGCCTTTTGTACTGTTTGTTCTTGATTTCTTCGAGTTTACGATGTTAATATGCGTATTTCCATCGTGTTTCTCTGTATTTTTGTGGCATTACTAGCTATTGTTTTTAATAGAATCTACCAAAAATTGTTCAACGTGCCTGTTCCAGATGATTTCCCGAAGAATTCCACATGGCAGTTCAAAACAGTGGGGTTTAGTTTCGGCTTAGCCAAGGACTTGGTAAGTTAAGTTGCTTTGAGAAGTCTGTTTTATTTCCAGAACAAGAATAATGCCAAGTAGCGGACTAGGAAGCTTAAATATAAGCTGAAGGTTAAAACTATTAAAATTGCTTCCGATCCGGGACGATCGATGGCGATTGAAGTACTTAAAACGTCAAGTGTGTTGTTAACAAGCTTAAGTTTATAAAATTACACTAAAATGAGTTCTAGAGAACTTAGCTAGCTGCTACTGCTACATTAACTGGGGCTGGTTGGATCGAGCTTGTAGTTCCAAAGCATATGGCCTACTTAGTAAGGATTTGGGTTATACAAATTTGGTGTTTTTAGGTTGAGCCCATTATTCCTTGGGCAGTTGAGCTTGGAGGGTGAAGGAGGGGGAGAGGCGAATGAGGTGATGTTGTTTGAGACCACAAAATAAGGCAGGTTTTGCACATTGCTACAGGAAAATAAAATCCATATCTTTCAGTCGGCATGTGATTTTCATTTTATTAGCCAGGCAGATTTCATAAGGAAGTGTCATGATTTGATTTTCATTTCTGGTTTTTGTGCTACCATCCTCGTTACTAGGCCATAATGACATTTTGTATGTATCATGCCGTGACCAGAATACAGCGGGGTTGTAGATCCTATTTATTCTAGAGTGTTTTACTGAAAAATAGACCACAAATTCATACATAATTACATCTGGGACCATCAGGCTGATCAAATATACACAGCAAGTGTAGTCGCCACACTGGCAGCTAAACCAGAAATTTTAGTCACCAAGGATGAACTTTGGTCGCATTGGCCAGTGAGTGGCAATTTCGAGCCCTGTGGGCTACAGACAAGAGAGCCTTAGTGGTATGCAATTTAGATTTATTTTTAAAAATAACAAACATTTCCTTTATTTCCCTTCAGGCTTACCTCGGTTCTCTTGTTGGAATAGGCGATAATTATTACACCAATATAGCTTCTGTGTTTGCATTTGCAAGTGGATTATTCAAGAACAATAGTTACTCAGATGTGTTAGAAATAAATGACACAATAATATTTGGCGTTGGTGTGAGAATATACAAACCTGTGATAAAAACAAACGAGTCAGTGGGAAATAAAACTGATGAAGAAGTCTTACTGCCAGGATTAATTTATTTTCATGGCGGAGGGTGGACAATAGGCACGTTAGGTAAGTTACAATTAGCTGTGGCCGGGGTGGAAAATTCTTACTGGTACCTTTTATTTTAAATAGCAGTGTCATGTAGCAATGAAGGTTGTCCTTTCAATTCTGAGTATCGATTCTGATGTTTGTTAAAGGCCTTGCCGACTTGTCCGATCCAGTGCAGGTTTTACCGCTGGGGAGATAAGTTTGGCTTTTGGTCACGTAATGGAAGTTTTGTCTGTCACACCGATCGCGGAGTGGTGATCCCCCCTTTACGCCATATACCATGTGGTTACTGCGTCTGTCTATTATAAGCGTTTAAGTATTAAACTCCCTAGGAACTGTGACATTAACTTGTAGTATACATGACCGTGTTCAGTTGAATTATGAACCCTCAATTTCTTGCATCTTCCAAACAAAAATAAATAAAGAATTGTTGTACTTTCCGGTAGCCTGAACTGAACATCATTTCCCTTTGATTTTTGTCACTAAGTTAAACACTGTAATTTTACCCCGATTTCTTTAAGTCCCAATTATTTAAACCAGTTTCTGTTTCCCTTAGAGATTTGATAAATGATAATACTGGTGCTTAAGACTTTCTTGCCCATGGGAGGGGGGGAGGGGGGGGGGGGACGTAGCAGTGTTGGGTAATTTTCTACTGGCCTATGTATCCTCTCTGTGGAGGTCTTTGTCAATGGAATTCTTTCTCTCCACCCAGGAATAAAAAATGAACACCACTGAATTGGTAGCACAAGGCAAAATACTTGGCCAGGGGTGAATCTTACACCATTTACAGTCCTCTGTTTTCTCATATTTTTCTTTAATCATTGAATGCAGGAAGGGAATCAAAAGAGAACTGGGTGCCAGGACAAAAAGAGTATTTTTTGCTTCCTTTGCTAACCCCCACTGCCTTGTGCTTCATGCTGGCTTCATTCACTGTTTCTCTCGCATTCTTTTGCGCTGAAAAGTAGAGAGGGTGTAAATAGTCTACTTGATGACCTTTAATTGATGGACATCCCATCCAACAGGAGTTGCAATTTAATATACTCCTTAGATCACCCTAATGCTAAAGACACTGAATCAAAATACTGTTAAGCATGGTTCATGTTAGAGACACAAAATGCGGACATATTGACATGAAGAGAAGATCAGTACTGTTTTTTTCCTTATGTCGTTATGCATATATATGTCATTATGTTCCTACTATGTCATTACAGTTTGTTGTGTAGTTTACACTGGTGACATAAAACATCAACGTGAAATGTTGTCTACATTTGCATAACCTTGCCGTTATGTCGTCATATCCCTAGTGTGAACCAGGTCTTATTGGTACCTGAGCTATCTGTCTCCAATTTCTGGTAGTGATATGAACTTTCTTTCAGTTCTACCTTCCTTTTACTGTTATTTGTTCTTGCAGAGGCATATGATGATTTTTGCCGCAGACTAGCAGTCTCAGCGCAAGTCATTGTTGTGAGTGCAGAGTAAGAACCTGTCATCCTATTTTTTAAAAAAATACTTTTATAAGTTTACAAGCATTAACTTGTAGTCAGACGCACACCAGCAGAATTCTTAGTAGGGGTCCAATATTAACTACAGATCCAGTGCAGTTCCAGTAAGGGATTGCTGAAGACAGTATTTAGTGGCAAGCAATTTTGAAGCATTTTGTTTTGAATTTTATTTGGGGGAGCACAGGCTTTGAAAAAAAAACTTACAAAATTTTGCACGCACAACTAGTGCCAGTCCCAAACCACGCAATGTAATTTAAAATTCCCAAAACTTGGAGGCTCAGTGGTTACTGTGCTCGAGTTGTAAATCTTCCTCCCTGCCACTGGATTGATTTGTTTTTGGTGGTACTGAATTCAACTCCTACATTCTTTGTACAATATTCTAGACAACTGGTCTGCCTTCCAAGCCACCAGAATTTTTAACATGACTGTATATGGTATCTTTTTGTTTACAATATTATTTTGTTAATTAACTGAATACCCAATACCTTGAAAAAGTGATAAGTTAATTATTATTTATTTATTATTATTATTATTTAGTGCCTCTTAATGCAGCACCTCATGTACAATGGAATCAAACATTCATCTAGTCCCTGTTACAACTCTAACAAACTTTCCCCTTTGAATTGCTAGGCTCTTTTGAGGGAAATGAGCATAGGCAGGTTTTTTGACTTGACAAAATATTAGCCAAAAACCTTCCTGTTTTCATTTTTTGTTGTTCTAGCCTTGAAATTTAATTCATTCCGTTCTACACTTTGAGTGATGTCTAGTATACGCATCCCTTACTTCAGCAGATCCAGGAAGAAAGTAACCACAAAATTTATCAAAGCATTGAGTGGTACTCTGCATTTTAAAATTGTGATATGTTTTTCTTAGTTACAGGCAAGCTCCTTCTTACATTTACCCGACCCAGTTCAATGACTGTTACAATGTGGCAGTGGGACTCCTCAATACAGGTGCAGCCCATGGCGTTGATGTCGCACGTGTGATAGTAGCAGGTGACAGTGCTGGCGGTAACTTGGCTGCGGCAGTTTCTCATTTTCTTGCAATGGTCTCTGAGAAGCACTGTAGGCAGCAGTATCTAAGGGCACAGGTATGCATGGAGTTCGAAATTCCAGTTTAGTTTCATACTTTGGCTTTTGAAACCCTCCTCTCCGTCAGAATTACGATATTGAAATGAACTTATGAACTTTCTTGGAGTGGGATATGGATTTTCCTGGATCCATGTACAATATTAAGAAATAATAAACTTGAACAACAACTTGCCTTAGTTTAGAAGAATTATTATCAATAGTAGTAGTAGTAGTAGTAAACTTTATTAAAGTGTCAGTCGTTCTAGTATTTTATACACTAATTGGTGACACTAATTAAAAAGACTAAGAAAAACATTAAAATTTTGTAAAAATTGAAACCCTTTTTCTAAACAAAACTGTAGTTAAAAACATGTTTAAAAGCACACACTTATTCTAAATAAAACTCTAGTTACAAACATACTTAAAAACATACACTGAAATGACATAAATGACAGTTCTTGCAGCCCCCGTCTTCAATTAAGTGCGTTAAGTCTCTTTTCCTTATCCGACGTTTAAAAGTAATCACATTATCTATACCACGCTCCTCCTTTGTCAACTTGGACCACAAAAAAGGCCCAAGATATTTCAAAGAATGTTTCCCGTACTCAATTGACAATAAGAGTGTGAGCCTGAGTTTTCTATGAGTGAATAGTCAGCAATGCGCACTTCAGTTGACTATAGCTCATAAAAAACAAGGGTGAGTAGTCAAATTGTTTAGTAGAAACTCTAATGGAAAAATAGTGAATATTTCATCTCCCACTTTTTGTTTTGCAGATTCTTATCTATGCACCTCTCCAGTTCTTAGACTTCAACTTGCCCTCATACAAAATGAATGCGGCAAATGACATCCTTTCTCGAGAAGATCATGCCAACTTTGTCTCTCTGTACCTTAATGGCTCTACAGATCTGACACAAGTTCTTTTGTCTGGAAACCATTCACAGCATTTGCAAGGAACGAGGTACATGTCATATGTTCACAAGTCAACTACTGGGGTCACACTTGTAGAACCCCAGGCTCAACTGAATTCACTTGCAATAGAGGCTCTGACGCATTATAAAGCATCTCCTTTGATGGCGGAGGACTTTCGAGGTGTGCCCCCAACATTTGTTATTACTGCTGACTTTGACGTTTTGAGGGATGAAGGTTTCTTTTATGTAGAACGGTTACAGAATGCAAAGATACAGGTCAAACACAAGAATTATCGCTCTTTTCATGGCTTTGTGACATTAGCAACTGAGGGAGGACCGGCTAGAACGGACGAAGGAGATGAAGCATTTGCTGACATAGTAGAGTACATAACGAACATGACAACCAGCTAGTGTTAGTAAGGTAAATTGATAATCTGCTGTTTAGGAGGGATTAGCCGCACCTCCAGCATACTTATAATGCTTCAAAAAGCTGGAAATTATTCCAGTTTGCTCTCGAATTTTGCTCGCTCTGGGTAGTTGCAAGCTTGTCTTAGTTGACGTTTTTTAAGGTTTGGTTGGCAGACAACTTGCAAGCAAGCTGAGCCCTTGCCCATTGAGCAAGTGAGAATGAACAGTCACATTGTATTTGCCACCTGGCAGAAAAATCTGCTCGTCCCAGGTGACGGCATGGCACTTTTTTCAAGCCCTGACTTAGTGCTTTTAATTCCAGTTTAAGAAAAAAAGGGCTTGAAAGTAACCAGTAACCCATAACACCTTTAAGGGGTGTCTCAAGTGACACCGTTATGGCTGTTTGGCTTGAAATGCAATTTGGAATAAATTTAAGCACAAGTAAATAATTTAAACAATTCTGACTAAATTATTGTAGTCTTTCAAATTCGAAATTAGAAATTGCATGATAAAATTTCCAGAAGTATTTGTGAACCTTCCAATTATGTTGGAAAAAAACTCAAAAGTCTTACTTGGGTTTTTCAGGAATCTTCAGAAGGCATTTGGTGAACATTCATCATTCACACTACCTTGATTGTGACAGTCAACACATCTTAGCGTTTTCTCATACTAGCTTAAGAAAACTTATTGAGTTGGTAGTTTCACTGAATTTCCTTTTTCTGCACTGAATTAGCTTTTTTCTCCACTGTTTCCTAAAACTTAGGCTGTCCCCTTTTATCCCTTTAACTTCCAATATCCACATACAAATTCTCCTGACTGAACTCCATACATTTTCTTATAGTATTAGTTGGGAGAATTTGTTAAAAGCTCCGAGCAATTTCTCTTTGGTGATGATTTCATTACCGGTAATTCTCAAAACCGTTTCTCTTGATTAGAAATTTGATCTCTTGTTCACTCTTGGTACTTAAATGCACCATGTTTTTTAATTGTTTACCAGTAGTAGAACCACACAGGTTCTAACATGTTTTAAGCATGATATAACCATTTGGGGTTCACAGTTTTAGCTAAAACTATCAGTCCCAAATAATTTTTCTTTTATTTTAATAATACCACTTTTAGACTTTTAACATACTTTATTGCATGGCAGTAACCATTTTCCAGCTTAGCAGTAACTTAAAGTTACCAAAACAAATATCACACTTACAGTTATTATACTGTGTTGTAAATTATGCCAGTATACCGAAATATTTTTTAATTGGTGAGGAAGTACAAGGTATAGAAATTATGCAGTTATTATCAGAACTGAGTATGTGTTTTACTAGGTAATTTATTGCATAATTCATTTGTTGATAGTATGTATACATCATTATGATATAACATGTTAGACAAGTGTTAATTTACCTTTTTTAAAAAAAATACAAACAAACATTTCACACTTTACTAGAATTTAATATGTGATGACAAAAAATTTTAATATTTAACTCAGAAAAACATCTTCACTCTGACCCCTGTTAGGTTCAGGCCACATAGCAGCTCTCACTTGGTCTGACATGAATAGCTTGCTACACCTCTAATCCTTTCCTGAAATTGGGGTTCTGCTTGTTGTTAGCTTCAGGAACTAACTTTGACAATTCTGACTTATTTTATTGAGGCTACTTTATTATAGGAAATTAACCTTTCATGAAATTAACGCGAATTTGGAAAATTCGTGTAAATTTAAGTCGCGTTAATTTTTGTGAGCGTTAATTTCCTCGCCCTTAATTTAGTGGAGCGTTCATTTCCGCGCTATAAATTAAGCTGAGTGTTACTTTCGTTCGTTTGTGATGGAAAGAACGCTCGAAGTAGCGAGATGCGTTTGGGTTTTGGAATTTGTTAACTTAAAACAGTGTTACAATAAATTTGTTCCTGTTATCTCTACAAGTTTCGTTTCTTTGTGTGGTCGTGTTAATTTCCTTCATTTTGTCATTAGCACCTCTTTCGCGTTAATTTCCTTTATTGGAAAGTAATTCCTTCACTTCGCGTTAATTTAAGTCGCGTTAATTTCCGATACCTTAATAAACACGGGCGTTAATTCCCTTTATTATATGGCTGCAATAGTACGCGCGCTCTGATTGGCTGATCAGCGGGCAAGATTTTCTTGTAATGACCGGGCATTATGAAAATTTTTCTTGCCCTAGCTTTTTATAACTTTTTAAGGGTCAAACACTTGTAAACACAGGTCAGCTTGTTTTGTGAAAATTAAAGTGGTTAAATTTGCCCTAGATCTTGGCGTAATGAAGACAAAAATTGCCTCATTGTCAAAGAAACCGTTTCTTCTGGTTTGGATCGCATGACCTTGAATGACCTCTTGCGCGCGCAAACGCATATTGAAAAACGTTTCCCTTTTTTCAGCGCTAAAAAGGCCTTGATATATGTACATCAAGGCCTCGGTCTGAAATTTCCCTGTAATGACCTCAGTCTCGGTTAATAAGTAGTATATAATAAGGTATTATAAAAACTATTATGATCATATTTATGTAGTGATATGAGGTGAAATTACATGCTGATCACTACATTTCAGGTGACTCTAAATAGCAAATAATATTGTCAAATCCTACCAAGCAACTGTTTTACAACTCTTTCAGAAAGTCAACTATATCTCGAAGTGCTTGATTAAACACTTCTGTCACAAACCTGGGGTCAATTTGAAACCCCAGAAAGCCATGATAGGTCATGTAGTTGTAGTAAGTCACTTTAACTCCAGCATCCTGTAAGCGTGTCTTATACAGTACACCATCGTCTTTAAGAACATCAAATTCACATGTAATCAACAAAGTTTTGGGTAGCCCCTTCATGTTATCAGCCATCAAAGGTGATGCTCTGTAATCAGTAAGGGCATCCAGTACAACTTTTGGAATTCCATCCAGTGGCTTTATCTGTGACTTGCGCTGTTCCTTATCCTCAGTTCCAACGTAAGAAGAGTACTTTGTGTTGCGAAGATGCATAGAATGATTGTGCGCTACAAATGAAGAAGCCATGTCTGGAGTTCCCGTCAGGTAATAGGACCAATAAACTGCTGTTTGGTGTGTCGAGAGAAAAGCCGCAGGATTCGGAATTTTAAAGGAAGGAAGTGAAAAGTCCATGAACTGTACCGCAGGAAATAAAAGAACCTGCAATCAAAAACAAAATTATAGTTACTTGCTATTTTAAGTAGCACAGTAGTCATTGTTATATATAGTCAACAAGAACTTAAAAACAGAAAAGCCTCGTAAGTTAACTGTGGACCGAGTGCATCTTTGCAGGGACCTGAATTTGGCACCTGGAGTATCTTTGCAGGAACAACCCTCCAAGTTAAGACCATTTTAGTCGCCATGGCGACTAAAAGTTTGGAGCTGGCGACTTAGTATGAACAGAAGTCGCCAGCCTGGCGACTAAAATTGAGAAGAAGGATTGAAAGCACGAGCTTAATTTAGCGACTAAAATTTTTCACTGGCGACCAAACTTGAGCAGTCGGTGGCCAAATGGCCACTTAAGAAAAAAATAAACTTGGAGGGTTGAGGAACCTCAGAGATCCTGCAGGATCTTTGCAAGGGTTTTGAGGATCTTGCAAGAATCTGGATATACACAGACTTCACTGCCAAGAGGGTCGTACAGGGGTATTCTCGTGACGCGTGATTAGCTGATTACGTGAATTTAATAAATTTATTCTTCGTGACCCGTGACCAGAAGGTTTTGCGTGACACGTGAAGAGCTTGAATTAATAACCGATATTCGTGATTTCACCACTTTATTGACTTTATTTTGCGTGATTTTGAGACGCGAGACCTCAAATGTGATCTCCGTATAATTATCGTAACGTCAAACACTCTTTGTAGAGTAAGATCAGGATAAAAGAGTATGTTTCTTTCTTATTTTCGTAATTTCTTAATCAATTTTGATTACTTCAAACACTATTTGTAGCGTAAGAACAGGATAAAAGAGTACTTATTTTCGTGATTCGGGAAAATGAAATTTCAATATCCGTGATCCGTGATTCGTTATTTTTTTCGTCCGTGAATCGTGCCAGAGACCCCCCCTGTACGACCCTCTGCCATGAATCTGGATGAAGGTACAGTTAGACCCCGTTAATTCGAACTCAGTTATTTCGAATTCCCAGTTATTTCGAACTAAAACGCATTTCCCTTGGACTTGCCCTTCAGTCATTTGCTATCGGCTATTTCGAACTCCCGCTATTTCAAACTATTTTTCGTTTCCCCTGACGGTTCGAAATAGCGGGGTTCAACTGTACTTGAGGATCTGGCTAATGCAGTCTTCAAAGAACCTTAAAGACCCGTGAGAAATTTTTTCACCAGCAGTAGTTCATTGCCACTGCCACTAATACTTCTAACACTATGACCACCACTAAGGGGTGAATTAGACTATACAATTTTGCCAATGATTATACCACGACATGCTTATGCTATGACTACAATCACGTTCCCAGAGCCTGCGTCCCTTTGACCAGTGGTCGGAAAACGCAACAGCTCTGGGTCATTCAAAACCAGAAACAGGAATTTCAGGTTCTGGTTTGTGCGCAAGCGTCAGAGATTATGGTTGAAATGGTTGTTGAAATGAACAAGGTTCAACAGCTAATGAGATTTGGCCATCTTTTTGGCGGGCCTTCAGTCTACCCTCCGGGGACGAGATTGCCATGACTGCAACACCAAAAGCGTTGCATAAGTAAACCTTCCACATCCTTATATGACAGACCGGCATGTCAAAGGCCTGTCGTACTTGTTGCATGCTAGAAAGTCGTACCATGTAAATTGTCCCTACCACTACCACCACTACTATTTTTAACACGAATTCTGTCAAAAATATTCCACTGTGCATCATATTTTCAACTTGGAAATGTGAGGAAAGACTGTCTCTTGTATTTGATAATTTTATATTATTATGTTAATTATGTATTGGTGCGAGGCGAAATAAAATTTTTTTAAATTTGTATTTATTCACAACACCAATTACAAGAAAAATAATCATGACAAATAGATGGAAAAAAAGTATGTCAACGAGGTGGCAAGGAAGCATAAAAAGAAACCATAAAGACGGAGTTAAGATATTGTCATTTAGTGTGTTAATTAAAAATACTTATCTTTCAGAACGTTGTCTAGTATTTGGTCTACAGAGGCCGAGTAGGCTGAAATCATGAATTCTACATATTCTGGTGGCTGCTCATTTATGATTGTCTCTACTAATCTATCTTATTCCACCAGTGCTTTACAACTCATTCAGAAAGTCAGCTATATCTCGAAGTGATTGATTAAACTCTTTCGTTACAAATAGTCGGTCGGTCTGAGCCAACAGAAAGCCATGATAGGTCATGTAGTTATAGTGGGTAACTTTAACTCCGGCATCCTGTAAGCGTGTCTTGTACACTACACCATCGTCTTTAAGAACATCAAATTCACATGTAATCAACAAAGTTTTGGGTAGCCCCTTCATGTTATCTGCCATCAAAGGTGACGCTCTGTAATCAGTAAGGGCATCCAGTACAACTTTTGGAATTCCATCCAGTGGCTTTATCTGTGACTTGCGCTGTCCGTTATCCTCAATTCCAACGTAAGAAGAGTACTTTGTGTTGCGAAGATGCATAGAATGATTGTGCGCTAAAAATGAAGAAGCCATGTCTGGAGTTCCCGTCATGTAATAGGACCAATAAGATGCCACTCCACGCGTTGAGAAATCTGCAATTGTCTGTATTTTGAAGGAAGGAAGCGAAAAGTCCATGAACTGTAATGCGGGATATATAAGAACCTGCAACCAAAGACAAAACCTTTGAATAGTTACTGTCCTTAATGTACAGTGCAGCAGTCATGAATGTAGTAAGTCAAAAGAAATTTGAAGCCCTTACCTGATGCAAGGCACATTTATCACTTGCCATAAGCCCTAAGCTGGTTATACGAAATGGACACATAATTTGCAACATTAATGTGGCGAAAATTAAATTTAAGTGAGATAAACTGACAAATGCTGGCTGCTTAATTAGACGTTGGCTGCTTAATAGGGGTTCCTCATAAATTAGCATAATGCATTTTAGAAAGGTTACATTATTTCAAAACAAAATAACGTGGAAAGGAATCACTGATCGAATCACATGAAGACAACAACAAACTTGTGTTTGAATGATTTTCTGATTATTATTTTAGATTATTGTCTGTCAGAGCTTGTTGCCAATAAAGCCAAACTAAGTTTATTACATTCTTGCTGGCTGCTAAATAAACGTAACAACAATATTGAAGAACGCTCATTGGGATGGTATACTGACAGTAGGGACCTTGACAACTGCTGGCTGCTTAATTATAATAGGGGTTCAACTGCACTTAAATCAAAATAATTGTTGTAGCTTCATCAATTCCTGTTGACAAGCTTGAGAATTTGCCCTGGCTTAGCAAAAGTTCAAAGTGTAAGGTGCTTCAGTCATCAACTGCAAAGATCATTTTTACTAACACAATCAGCAACCGGCAATTTTACAACGTTTTCATGATATCTAGGAAAGCAGCCTAACAAGCTGCACTTATCTCCAGCTACTAGTGTAGCATGAAGTGACCAGCAGCATTTCTTCTCCTCCCTGGGTGGGATGCAAGTTTTGTTACCCACCAGCTTTTAATATGCCAGTACCTGGCCTTTTATTTGTGGGAGGTGTGGTGGCCTAATGGACTGGACTCTGATCTGGATTGAGCAGACTGGGTTCAAGCCCTGGCTACCGCTGGGTCATTGTGTTGTGTTGTTAACTTGGCAAGACAGTTTTTGCTTTTCTTCACCCAGGTGTATAAATGGGTACTAATGCTCAGGGGAAACCCTGCAATGGAGTAGCATCCAATCCAGGGGGGATTAGAAATACTCCTAGTCACCTAATGCTCCGGACACTGGGATAAGCTCCAGTGGTATGAGCCATGCCACATGGCTCAACACAGACTTTACCTTCTCTACTTACCCAGTCATTTATAAAACTGGGTGAAGGGAGGCACTGTGAGCAAAGTGTGTTGAACAACTCAACACAATGACCCTGGACAGGGCTTCTTGAACCCAGACTGCTTCATCAGAGTCCACCACACTGAGGCCACTGTGCTCCTCACATGTACTATCAGGAGCTCGCCTTTATTTCCGAGATTACACTGCAGTTGCAGTGGAGCTGGACTGAGGTGACGGTCCTTACCTGAGCAGCTAGTCGTTTCCCTTCGTCTCGAAGCTTAAGAGCTACAGCTGCTCCTAGGTTACCACCAGCGCTGTCTCCAGCAACAACGAGACGGTTAGTATCAATGCCATACTTGTCGCCAATGGCCAGCAGGGTCTTAACAACGGCATAGCAGTCATGGAATTGGGTAGGAAAGGTATGCTTGGGTGCCAGTCTGTAGCTGAAAAAATTAATAATAAAACACTGTTGGTGAATTTTGTCCCAGTCTCACCTTGCCATCAGAAGAAACTGATGATTTAATCAGATTGCCTCATAGCTTAAATTCTGATTTTAACACAAAACGACATAAAAGATTGTTATACCCCCCCCCCCCCCCCCCCACAACTGAAATGTTGTTTTCTATTGGACGAGTGTGTGTCACGTGGCAGGGGTCAAAACTCTATGGCTACCTAGGATGAACAAAACTCACTAACTCCCTAGGGTGACAACAGCTTAAACTTTTAGTTGTACCAAACTGGTATGGAGGTTTGATTTATATGCATTTAAAAAAATGTAACTCGATTCAATGATAAATTTTTATTGTAACAAAAAACGATTCATTCATTTCTTTCAGATTTTTTACATTTTTTTACTTTTTGTAACAGTCAGTCCATTTTTGTACCTGTGTATTTGTGATCTTTGGTTCTTCATTAAACTGCAATATATTACACTCGTGTGGTTTGCTCGGCCCTCAATGATCACCTCGGGGGACATCCAGGGCCTCGAGGGAAACAAAACTCACTGTTTCCCTTGGGGCCAGTCATTAAGTGCTTATTGCTGCACCCCCTAGAATAGTAGATGGAATGCTGTCAGTTCTCAGTACTGTGTCAGTACTGAGAATGCCATCCCCCTCCCCCACCATTGATACAAACATGTGACTGTTCAAAAAGTGTTAAATTCACTTACTCAACAGATATCAACACGACATTAGCTTCTTTAGCCAATCGTCCAGTCAGTGGGTGATACATATCTGAAACAAAGAATCTGAACATAACTTTTTTGTTGAAGGCACTGGGATTCCCTCCAGGAAGGCTGATGAAATATTTTCTCAGCAGGATGCCTGCAAGGAATGTCACTGGAAATTCCAAGGGGAAGGGGGCTCCGAGGTAGCCTATTTATGTACTGGGTTAGGATTTCAAGTTGAATTTTCAAGTTGGATTTCAAGTTAGGATCTTGAGTTGGATTTTGAGTGGAATTTTTGAGTTGGATTCGAGTTGGACTTCGAGTGGGGCATTTGAGTTGAATTTTAGTGTTGAATTTTCAAGTTGGATTTTTGGCTGGGATTGCTTAGGGTTAGTTCCATTCTGGTTTGCTTGTGGTTAGTTGCTCTCTGGTTCGCTTACAGTTAGTTCCACTCCTGTCTATATATAACCAAAAAATGGAGTGAAATTCTCATCTAATACAGTGCTCAATAGCTGAAATAGAGCGGTGAATAACAGTAAAAACTCAAGAGCTAGGTTAGATGGTCATTTAATCGCTACTCCTAGTTTCATGTCTCATACGTAGCAATCATCAGGCGACTGCCAGAAAAAACGGTTACATTCGAAGATATTTGAAAATACAGAACAATACAATACATAGGTGTGCTACGTGTCACGTGTCGCATCACGCGGGATCTTAAACGCTAATTAGATAACATTTTTCAGCAAGAATTTCCTAGCGTGTCTGCAACTCGATGTAAGCTCATTTCTGCTGTTCAGCGTTGACATTTCCGGTTTACATAAGATGAAAAATTTCTCCCACAAACACAAATTACATCTCTTGGTAACATTCGAATAAGACCTAGCCTGTTTAACCATGCACCACTTGATGTCGTACTTAATGTTCTGATCTTTCAGGCTTCATATGTATTTACTTAGTTCAGTAGCGTGTTTGTGCCGCTCATTTCGAAAAGAACATACATGATTACGAAATCTTAATTTGAATGCAGAGATCTGCGAACAACCTTTTCGATGTCACCATGGGGTCCTTCGACGGGGCAGAAACATGTGAATTGGTTGGGCGCTAGCGTGCCCAGTAGGGAAAGTGATACAAGTTCTCTGTGGATATGTGCTTTCTCTCAATCATCCCCTCCCCCTTTGCATCCTCAGATACATTCGTGTGGGGTGGGTGGCGGTTAGTCAGGTCCCACTCTCTGATGCGCTGTGTACACACGTTTGAATTTTATTTGCGGACACAAATATCTCACCTCTTTAAACATCTCACACTTAATTAGAATTTATTTTATACGTATTTATATATTTCATATACATTTATTTGTATATATTTCATATATTTTTTATATATTTATATTTCCTATATATATTTATATATAATAATTGAGTGCCAAGTAGACCATATAAGACTAAAAGGAATGCCAGGTTTTTTTCTCTTCTCCTTTCACTTATTAAACATCTCGTGCTGAATTAGAATTTATTTTATACGTATTTATATATTTTATATATATTTATATATTATATATACATTTATATATTTCATACCTATTTATATATTTTATATACTTTTTATATATGTTTATAATTATATTTTTTATATATATTTATATTTTATATATATATATTTATATCTAATAATTGAGCCCAAACATTGGGTTAAGGAACACTTTAGCTGAAATATAGAGCTTACTTCCTTGTGTGTTTGTTTTCAATGCCCTTCTCTCAATGAGCGGCCATTCTAGTCTTCAGGAAAGTCATAAGGAGTTCGTTTCGGATTCACTCTTACAGGTCAAGTCTTTTTCAAAATTCTGCTGCAAATCAATGATGTCTTAGACCATTAATATGGCCTTGAACCTCTCTGTGGACAGCTTCATTGGCTTTAACAAACACGGCGCAGCTGGTTGGTGGTTAAATTGGGGTAACCAGCACTCTCAGTAGAGCATAAGCATATTTATGAACAGCGAACATTTATATAGTTTTTATATCTTTCCATACACGTCTGAAGTTTTCAAAAGGTGATTAACGTTATTTTCACTGCTTACAGCAAAAATTGCAGTTAACGCTGTTTCTCTCGGCAGAAACTACCTCCAAAGTAGACCATATAAGACTAAAAGGAATGCCAGTTTTTTTCTCTTCTCCTTTCACTTATTAAACATCTCACACTGAATTAGGATTTATTTTATACGTATTTATATATTTTATATAAATTTATATATTATATATATATTTAAATATTTTATACCGATATACATAGTTTATATATTTTTATATATTTTTTATATATATTTGTATATTTTTTATACGTATTTATATTTTCTATATATATTTATAAATAATAATTTAGCGCAAATATTGGGTTAAGGTACATGTTAGCTGAAATATCGAGCTCACTTCCTTGTGTGTTTGTTTTGAATGCCCTCTTCTCGATGAGCGGCCATTCTAGTCTTCAGGAAAGTCATAAGGAGTTCGTTTTGGATTCACTCTTACAAATCAAGACTTTTTAAAAATTCTCCTGCAAATCAATGATGTCTTTGACCACTAATATGGCCTTGAAACTCTCTGTGGTCGCAGCTTCATTGGCTTTAACAAACACGGCGCAGCTGGTTGGTGGTTAAATTGGGGTAACCAGCACTCTCAGTAGAGCATAAGCATATTTATGAACAGCGAACATTTATATAGTTTTTATATCTTTCCATACACGTCTGAAGTTTTCAAAAGGTGATTAACGTTGTTTTCACTGCTTACAGCAAAAATCGC
Organism: Meandrina meandrites; assembly: GCA_963693305.1. Lineage (NCBI taxonomy): Eukaryota > Metazoa > Cnidaria > Anthozoa > Scleractinia > Meandrinidae > Meandrina > Meandrina meandrites. The sequence continues at coordinate 30,135,590 of OY855911.1, read as the reverse complement.
ACTTAACGCTGTTTCTCTCGGCAGAAACTACCTCCAAAGTAGACTATATAAGACTAAAAGGAATGCCAGTTTTTTTCTCTTCTCCTTTCACTTATTAAACATCTCACACTGAATTAGGATTTATTTTATACGTATTTATATATTTTATATAAATTTAGATATTATATATATTTAAATATTTTATACCGATATACATAGTTTATATATTTTTATATATTTTTTATATATATTTGTATATTTTTTATACGTATTTATATTTTCTATATATATTTATAAATAATAATTTAGCGCAAATATTGGGTTAAGGTACATGTTAGCTGAAATATCGAGCTCACTTCCTTGTGTGTTTGTTTTGAATGCCCTCTTCTCGATGAGCGGCCATTCTAGTCTTCAGGAAAGTCATAAGGAGTTCGTTTTGGATTCACTCTTACAAATCAAGACTTTTTAAAAATTCTCCTGCAAATCAATGATGTCTTTGACCATTAATATGGCCTTGAAACTTTCTGTGGACAGCTTCATTGGATTTAACAAACAAGGCGCAGCTGGTTGGTGGTTAAATTGGGGTAACCAGCACTCTCAGTAGAGCATAAGCATATTTATGAACAGCGAACATTTATATAGTTTTTATATCTTTCCATACACGTTTGAAGTTTTCAACAGGTGATTAACGTTATTTTCACTGCTTACAGCAAAAATTGCAGTTAACGCTGTTTCTCTCGGCAGAAACTACCTCCAAAGTAGACCATATAAGACTAAAAGGAATGCTAGTTGTTATCTCTTCTTCTTTCACTTATTAAACATCTCACGCTGAATTAGGATTTATTTTATACCTATTTATATATTTTATATAAATTTATATATTCTATATATATTTAAATATTTTATACCTATTTATATATTTTATATATTTTTCTATATTTTTTAGATATATTTATATATTTTTAATACATATTTATATTTTCTATATATATTTATATATAATAATTTAGCGCAAATGTTGGGTTAAGGAACATGTTAGCTGAAGTATCGAGCTCACTTCCTTGTGTGTTTGTTTTGAACGCCCTTTTCTCGATGAGCGGCCATTCTAGTCTCCAGGAAAGTCATAAGGAGCTCGTTTTGAATTCAATCTTACAGGTCAAGTCTTTTTAAAAATTCTCCTGCAAATCAATGATGTCTTTGACCATTAATATGGCCTTGAAACTCTCTGTGCACAGCTTCATTGGCTTTAACAAACACCGCGCAGCTGGTTGGTGGTTAAATTGGGGTAACCAGCACTCTCAGTAGAGCATAAGCATATTTATGAACAGTGAACATTTATATAGTTTTTATATCTTTCCATACACGTCTGAAGTTTTCAAAAGGTGATTAACGTTATTTTCACTGCTTACAGCAAAAATATCAGTTAACGCAGTTTCTCTCGGCAGAAACTACCTCCAAAGTAGACCATATAAGACTAAAAGGAATGCCAGTTTTTTTCTCTTCTCCTTTCACTTATTAAACATCCCACGCTGAATTAGGATTTATTTTATACGTATTTATATATTTTATACAAATTTAGATATTATATATATTTAAATATTTTATACCGATATACATAGTTTATATATTTTTATATATTATTTATATATATTTATATATTTTTTATACATATTTATATTTTCTATATATATTTATATATAATAATTTAGCGCAAATGTTGGGTTAAGGAACATGTTAGCTGAAGTATCGAGCTCACTTCCTTGTGTGTTTGTTTTGAACGCCCTTTTCTCGATGAGCGGCCATTCTAGTCTCCAGGAAAGTCATAAGGAGCTCGTTTTGAATTCAATCTTACAGGTCAAGTCTTTTTAAAAATTCTCCTGCAAATCAATGATGTCTTTGACCATTAATATGGCCTTGAAACTCTCTGTGCACAGCTTCATTGGCTTTAACAAACAAGGCGCAGCTGGTTGGTGGTTAAATTGGGGTAACCAGCACTCTCAGTAGAGCATAAGCATATTTATGAACAGTGAACATTTATATAGTTTTTATATCTTTCCATACACGTCTGAAGTTTTCAAAAGGTGATTAACGTTATTTTCACTGCTTACAGCAAAAATATCAGTTAACGCTGTTTCTCTCGGCAGAAACTACCTCCAAAGTAGACCATATAAGACTAAAAGGAATGCCAGTTTTTTTCTCTTCTCCTTTCACTTATTAAACATCCCACGCTGAATTAGGATTTATTTTATACGTATTTATATATTTTATACAAATTTAGATATTATATATATTTAAATATTTTATACCGATATACATAGTTTATATATTTTTATAGATTATTTATATATATTTATATATTTTTTATACATATTTATATTTTCTATATATATTTATATATAATAATTTGGCGCAAATATTGGGTTAAGGAACATGTTAGCTGAAGTATCGAGCTCACTTCCTTGTGTGTTTGTTTTGAATGCCCTTTTCTCGATGAGCGGCCATTCTAGTCTTCAGGAAAGTCATAAGGACTTCGTTTTGGATTCACTCTTACAGGTCAAGACTTTTTAAAAATTCTCCTGCAAATCAATGATGTCTTTGACCATTAATATGGCCTTGAAACTTTCTGTGGACAGCTTCATTGGATTTAACAAACAAGGCGCAGCTGGTTGGTGGTTAAATTGGGGTAACCAGCACTCTCAGTAGAGCATAAGCATATTTATGAACAGCGAACATTTTCATAGTTTTTATATCTTTCCATACACGTTTGAAGTTTTCAAAAGGTGATTAACGTTATTTTCACTGCTTACAGCAAAAATTGCAGCTAACGATGTTTCTCTCGGCAGAAACTACCTCCAAAGTAGACCATATAAGACTAAAAGGAATGCCAGTTGTTTTCTCTTCGCCTTTCACTTATTAAACATCTCACGCTGAATTAGGATTTATTTTATACCTATTTATATATTTTATATAAATTTATATATTCTATATATATTTAAATATTTTATACCTATTTATATATGTTATATATTTTTCTATATTTTTTATATATATTTATATATTATTTATACATATTTATATTTTCTATATATATTTATATATAATAATTTAGCGCAAAAATTGGGTTAAGGAACATGGTAGCTGAAATATCGAGCTCACTTCCTTGTGTGTTTGTTTTGAACGCCCTTTTCTCCATGAGCGGCCATTCTAGTCTTCAGGAAAGTCATAAGGACTTCGTTTTGGATTCACTCTTACAGGTCAAGTCTTTTTAAAAAATCTCCTGCAAATCAATGATGTCTTTGACCATTAATATGGCCTTGAAACTTTCTGTGGACAGCTTCATTGGATTTAACAAACAAGGCGCAGCTGGTTGGTGGTTAAATTGGGGTAACCAGCACTCTCAGTAGAGCATAAGCATATTTATGACCAGCGAACATTTATATAGTTTTTATATCTTTCCATACACGTCTGAAGTTTTCAAAAGGTGATTAACGTTATTTTCACTGCTTACAGCAAAAATATCAGTTAACGCTGTTTCTCTCGGCAGAAACTACCTCCAAAGTAGACTATATAAGACTAAAAGGAATGCTAGTTGTTTTCTCTTCTTCTTTCACTTATTAAACATCTCATGCTGAATAAGGATTTATTTTATACCTATTTATATATTTTATATAAATTTATATATTCTATATATATTTAAATATTTTATACCTATCTATATATTTTATATATTTTTATATATTTTTTATATATATTTGTATATTTTTTATACGTATTTATAATTTCTATATATATTTATATATAATAATTTAGCGCAAAAATTGGGTTAAGGAACATGTTAGCTGAAATATCGAGCTGACTTCCTTGTGTGTTTGTTTTGAATGCCCTTTTCTCCGTGAGCGGCCATTCTAGTCTTCAGGAAAGTCATAAGGAGTTCGTTTTGGATTCACTCTTACAGGTCAAGTCTTTTTAAAAATTCTCCTGCAAATCAATGATGTCTTTGACCATTAATATGGCCTTGAAACTCTCTGTGGACAGCTTCATTGGCTTTAACAAACACGGCGCAGCTGGTTGGTGGTTAAATTGGTGTACCAGCACTCTCAGTAGAGCATAAGCATATTTATGAACAGCGAACATTTATATAGTTTTTATATCTTTCCATACACGTCTGAAGTTTTAAAAAGGTGATTAACGTTGTTTTCACTGCTTACAGCAAAAATATCAGTTAACGCTGTTTCCCTCGACAGAAACTACCTACAAAGTAGACCATATAAGACTAAAACGAATGCCAGTTTTTTTCTCTTATACTCTAATCACTGTGAAACGAGTATAAAACATTTTGTAATTAATCTTCAATAAACACACCACACAGTTCTAGGGGCGAGCATCTCGTTTATTGATGTCCGTGAGCACACACAGGTTACAATTGCAAATCGGAACGCTAACAAGTATACAAATATACAGAAAACAGTACAGTAGGTTACACAAATTAAAAGCAAGTATAAAGAGATGCCTTCGAATGGTTTCTGCATAACTTACAATCTCTTAAATAACCAAACGAATCCCACAGGATTAATAAACAACTAAATCATTAACACAATCTTATGAATACATTCCTACATACTTCAGTTACATACCAAAACATTACAAAATACATTTATACTCTAATCACTGTGAAACGAGTATAAAACATTTTGTAATTAATCTTCAATAAACACACCACACAGTTCTAGGGGCGAGCATCTCGTTTATTGATGCTCGCGTTCGAAAAATAAAGAAAGAGAAAAGCTAATAATTAATGCTTAACAACCTAAACTACGAGAAACGGATAACAGAGAATCAAGTTTATCTTTGACATAGCCGTCCTTAGCGCTGTCAGATTTCCATCTGCCGTGACGCTTAAATAAGCGATCGCTGATACCGGCATTAGCAGCAGCAGATGCACCTCCAGCCCTAAGACTATGCAAGCCAAACATACTCTTAGGATAACCTAACTCAGCAAAAGCATGTAAAACAATCTCTCTAGTCCTAGTGTAGCTCATACCCTCAGAACGTAACTTATAAGAACAATTGGATTTTTGATAATACAGGGCACGGAAAAAGGGTAACGTAGAAGACAGTTGCAGACCAGCGGAGCAAACATATCTTTCCAGCAAATCAAAAGGACAGGATATAGAACCCGTCTTGGCTAATAAGACTCTGGAACCATCCCTGTACTGATCTGTCTTACTCTTGACTATAGTAATCTCGACAAAGGTGTTATCGCAAAATTTAACATCACAGCAACGCAAAGCAGCTAATTCATTAAAGCGGAGAAATGCAGCATAAGCGGTAACACAAATAGCAGCTAAACGCAAATCTGAAAGGCTGGCGGAAGGGCCTGCAAATTTGATACACAATTCGTTAATCATAACAGGAGTAACAGGCTCTTTTTTAGAAACGGGTTTTGCCAACTTCCTCTTCCCAGCTTCCAGAATATTTTTAACTAAACTTGAATTACAAGGGGTGGGAAACCCGTACAAATTGTGCGCCCAACTAATGCCGTAACAGGCAGACTCTAAAGCAGAAATTGAACAATTACTTTGGAGCAAAAATTCCAAATATAAAGCAACTGAAATGTCATCTGATGGTAAAGGAGTAATCTCACGATGACAGGAAGCCCATTCTCTGAACTTCTGAAAAGCCCTTGAATACCGCTCTGTGGTAGAAGAAGCTTTGGCCTCAACCGCACGGGCAGGCAGGCATGATGCTAGTCTCCGAAGTTCGGGGTCAAGAAGACGACCAACTTTGTCTGCAAATGCATTTCCACCTTGTAAACAAAAAAACAAAGGAAGAAAATAAACACATAAATACTCCAAAATGTGTGAAATGGCCGTGTGAAACGGCGGTGTGAATAGCTGCACACCAACAAAAGGCCAGTGCCTATATAGCATCATAGAAGGCCAGTGCCTTCTAGCCAAACCGATCACAGAGCTCCATCGAGCAAGAGAAAAAGCACCGGTGTGCTAAAATTCTCCGATCCAAAAATAGCATTCTTATTGGACCCATGTAAGAACACATCTTTGCCGTTCTCAACGAAGAGGTAATCGATAACAAATAAATTAAAGGATCCTTGAGAATCTACCAGAAGAGGCCAAAAAGGTGCGGATGGCCAATAAGGAATGACTAATATACCTTTGCATTTGCAAAGGCAAACATGGCGAATGACTCTGGTCACCAGTGTGACAGGAGGGACTAACCAGCAAAACTCGCCAGCCCAGCTGAAAGCAAATGAGTCCACGCCTAGGCAATACGGATTGTAAAATCGAGAATAGAACCTAGGGACTTTGCAATTTTTGGAACTAGCGAAACAATCAACTGAGCACTGTCCCCAGTAGGACGTAAGTGCGTAAAAATAGCAATCCTTAACTTTCCAGTCGTCGCAATCAACGATTTTGCTAAGATAATCCGCTTTATCGTTGAGGGAACGAGGAATCCATTCGACGCCTAAGTCGATATTATAATCCCTGGTGACATAGAAAATATCCACAGATAATTTATGCAATTCTTCTTTCATGCTGCCCGAATCAACAATAATAGGGACTGCTTGATTATCAGTGAACCATTTAACAGAACTATAAGACAAACGTAGTGCGAAACTTTGGAGGGCAAAATAAACACAATGAAGTTCCCTCCAAGTGGAGCTTTGACTCATTTCCAGTGGGTCCCAGTTCTTGTGTGCAACTGGAAAATCATCCATAGATAAATAGGCGGCACAGCCCAGAGAGCTAGCGTCTGAATACGCAATCCGAGTAACTGGGCGAACATCCTCTGAAAGGGGCCTAGAATTAAGACGAAGTAAATTTTCCCGCCAGAAAATTAATTCCTTGCGAGATGGCAAATCCAAAATAACAGACGACTCCCACCCTGCTCTGCAATCCAAGGCCCTGTGCAAGTTTTTGGTCATAAGCTTACAAAGATTACCAATAACAAGCATATTAGAAATAATACTGCCTGTGACAGAAGCTAATTGCCTAGCGGGCATAGTGGTGTGGGAAAGTGCGTCATCTATTGATGTAAAGAGCCTGTCAATTTTGTCACTGGGGATCGAGAGCGATTTCTTCTTAAGATCCCAAAAATAACCCAACCATCTAAGGCACTGCACCGGGGACCAAACACTCTTAAGCATATTGGGAACAAACCCGGCACGAGACAAATCTGACTTAACGGCTAAGGCCTCCAAACGACAACACGCGAATGTTGGGCATACCCCCAGGCCATCATCTAAGTAAACGACTATCCTGTACGCCTGGCTGCGCCAATATTTAACTATAAGAGGCCTCATAACTTTAGTAAAGATATAAGGTCCAGTAGATAATCCAAATGGCAAAACAGTGAACTTAAAATATCTGGTTACCCCACTGAATGACCAAGAAAACCCCAAAAAGTCTTGGTCGGGAGGAAAGATATCAATATGGTGATATCCCGATTTAATGTCAAATGAATAGAACCAATTTTGGGAGTGGTCAATAAATGAATTGAGCATGGTTTTAGCGTCTTCAAACTTAATTGTGAATTTTTTAACAAAAGAATTAGGATACCTGAGGTCTAATATTAGCCTCTTCTTGCCGTTAGACTGAATGGAAACAGACAAAGGGTTAATTACTGAAGGTGGAGACGAGCATTCCACAACAGAACCAACAGCTAAAAGATCAGTAATTGCTTTGTGAACAAAATCCGCATGCTGCAAGGAAGACTTATTATTACCGAAGGTGGCAGGAGCAGGTGTAAAATAAAAAGGAATTTTGTAGCCTTCCAAAATGGTTTGGCGAATAAACCAAGAAGCGCCTATATACTCCCAGAAACTAATATTACGCCTTAATCTACCTTTAACGGCAATGTTCTGCACGTCCTCTTGATAATCCGGACAAATTTCCGGAGAATCATGAAAATTAGGATCGCTAGTCGATTGGTAGAAAAAGTCAACTGGGTCACAATCGCCCAGAGAATTCACTGGAGATACAGGTAAAGGATACTCATCTTGTCCCAATCGTTTTAAGGCAGCATCGTATTTGTCCCTGGACCCATCATCCGTTTGTTGGTTTGGTGCTCGTTGGGTTTCGAGTGAGGTTGTTGCGACTGGGACAAACTGAGGAATTTGCCCAATGTCCGCGTTGGCCGCAGCTGAAACATTTGTCAGGGGGAACTGGTTGTCTTGCACGAAAGGACTGATGGCGAAAGGGCTGTTGAAGATTGAAAGAATGCTGAGCAGGAGCAGCCGAGAAAGAAGTTTGGGTTTCCGTTGCTGACTCACGCTGCGGAGCTCTGGGACGGGCAGGTTGAAATTTTCTTTTCTTTTCACGAATCTTCGACAGCGCCCTCTTCTCGGCTGAACGGAGCTTTTTCTCGTCTTCTGAATCGTCGGCGAGTTCGTCGGACTCATACTCTTCAACAGCAGTCCAACCTGCGGGGCTCTTGTCGGCGAAACGCACAAGTTTGTTGCGCTTATCGATGAGCTTCTTTTGCTTCTTCGAGATCGGAAGTTGCAGAAGAGACTTTCCCTGCGCGAAGGTTCTTAGAGGCCGTCTCGATTTGGTCGAGGACGTTGAGATTAAACTTGAACTGTACTCTGTTACCTTTATAATTAAAGGTATTCGAAGCTTTCGTCTCAGTTTTCAGCTTTTTTAGCTGGCTCTGTGTAAGGTTGTCTTTCTCTTCAAGTTCGCGCTTGAAAGAAGTGAACTTCTGATCAAGCTTAGAGTCTAACAGTTGTGAAAATAACCGAAGGGTTTCGGCATTAGACAAGGAATCCTCATGTTCAAGAGGCGTAGTACTATGGGAATCACGAGGAATATCGTGCTGTTCGGAATCGGACATCACTAAAAGCAAGTATAAAGAGATGCCTTCGAATGGTTTCTGCATAACTTACAATCTCTTAAATAACCAAACGAATCCCACAGGATTAATAAACAACTAAATCATTAACACAATCTTATGAATACATTCCTACATACTTCAGTTACATACCAAAACATTACAAAATACATTTCTCCTTTCACTTATTTTAAAACATCTCACGCTGAATTAGGATTTATTTTATACGTATTTATATATTTTATATAAATTTATATATTATATATATATTTAAATATTTTATACCTATTTATATATTTTATATATTTTTATATATTTTTTTATATATATTTATATATTATTTATACATATTTATATTTTCTATATATATTATATAATAATTAAGCGCAAATATTGGGTTAAGGAACATGTTAGCTGAAATATCGAGCTGACTTCCTTGTGTGTTTGTTTTGAACGCCCTTTTCTCGATGAGCGGCCATTCTAGTCTTCAGGAAAGTCATAAGGAGTTCGTTTTGGATTCCCTCTTACAGGTCAAGTCTTTTTTAAAATTATCCTGCCAGTCAATGATGTCTTTGACCATTAATATAGCCTTGAAACTCTCTGTGGACAGCTTCATTGGCTTTAACAAACACGGCGCAGCTGGTTGGTGGTTAAATTGGGGTAGCCAGCACTCTCAGTAGAGCATAAGCATATTTATGAACAGCTAACATTTATATAGTTTTTATATCTTTCCATAGACGTCTAAAGTTTTCAAAAAGTGATTAACGTTATTTTCACTGCTTACAGCAAAAATTGCAGTTAACGCTGTTTCTCTCGGCAGAAACTACCTCCAAAGTAGACCATATAAGACTAAAAGGAATGGCAGTTTTTTTCTCTCCTCCTTTCACTTATTAAACATCTCACGCTGAATTAGGATTTATTTTATACGTATTTATTTATTTTATATAAATTTTTATATTATATATATATTTAAATATTTTATACCTATTTATATATTTTATACATTTTTATATCTTTTCTATCTAGGTTTATATTTTTTTAATACATATTTATATTTTCTATATATATTTATAAATAATAATTTAACGCAAATATTGGGTTAAGGAACTTGCTAGCTGAAATATCGAGCTGACTTTCTTGTGTGTATGTTTTGAACGCCCTTTTCTCGATGAGCGGCCATTCTAGTCTTCAGGAAAGTCATAAGGAGTTCGTTTGGATTCACTCTTACAAGTCAAGTCTTTTTAAAAATTCTGCTGCAAATCAATGATGTCTTTTACCATTAATATGGCCTTGAACCTGTCTGTGGACAGCTTCATTGGCTTTAACAAACACGCGCAGCTGGTTGGTGGTTAAATTGGGGTAACCAGCACTCTCAGTATAGCATAAGCATATTTATGAACAGCGAACATTTATATAATTTTTATATCTTTCCATTCATGTTTGAAGTTTTCAAAAGGTGATTAACATTATTTTCACTGCTTACAGCAAAAATTGCAGTTAACGCTGTTTCTCTCGGCAGAAACTACCTCCAAAGTAGACCATATAAGACTAAAAGAAATGCCAGTTGTTTTCTCTTCTCCTTTCACTTATTAAACATCTCACGCTGAATTAGGATTAATTTTATACATATTTATATATTTTATATAAATTTATATATTATATATATATTGAAATATTTTATACCTATTTATATATTTTATATATTTTTATATATTATTTATATATATATTTATATATTTTTTATAGATATTTATATTTTCTATATATATTTATATATAATAATTTAGCACAAATATTGGGTTAAGGAACATGTTAGCTGCTGAAATATCGAGCTGACTTCCTTGTGTGTTTGTTTTGAATGCCCTTTTGTCGATGAGCGGCCATTCTAGTCTTCAGGAAAGTCATAAGGAGTTCGTTTTGGATTCACTCTTACAAGTCTTTTTAAAAATTCTCCTGCAAATCAATGATGTCTTTGACCATTAATATCGCCTTGAAACTCTCTGTGGACAGCTTCATTGGCTTTAACAAACACGGCGCAGCTGGTTGGTGGTTAAATTGGGGTAACCAGCACTCTCAGTAGAGCATAAGCATATTTATGAACAGCGAACATTTATATAGTTTTTATATCTTTCCATACACGTCTGAAGTTTTCAAATGGTGATTAACGTTATTTTCACTGCTTACAGCAAAAATCGCACTTAACGCTGTTTCTCTCGGCAGAAACTACCTCCAAAGTAGACCATATAAGACTAAAAGGAATGCCAGTTTTTTTCTCTTCTCCTTTCACTTATTAAACATCTCACACTGAATTAGGATTTATTTTATACGCATTTATATATTTTATATAAATTTATATATTATATATATATTTAAATATTTTATGCCTATATATATATTTTATATATTTTTATATATTTTTTATATATATTTATATTTTTTACACATATTTATATTTTCTATATATATTTATATATAATAATTTAGCGCAAATATTGGGTTAAGGAACATGTTAGCTGAAATATCGAGCTCACTTCCTTGTGTGTTTGTTTTGAACGCCCTTTTCTCGATGAGTGGCCATTCTAGTCTTCAGGAAAGTCATAAGGAGTTCGTTTTGGATTTACTCTTACAGGTCAAGTCTTTTTAAAAATTCTCCTGCAAATCAATGATGTCTTAGACCATTAATATCGCCTTGAAACTCTCTGTGGTCGCAGCTTCATTGGCTTTAACAAACACGGCGCAGCTGGTTGGTGGTTAAATTGGGGTAACCAGCACTCTCAGTATAGCATAAGCATATTTATGAACAGCGAACATTTATATAGTTTTTATATCTTTCCATACACGTCTGAAGTTTTCAAAAGGTGATTAACGTTATTTTCACTGCTTACAGCAAAAATTGCAGTTAACGCTGTTTCTCTCGGCAGAAACTACCTCCAAAGTAGACCATATAAGACTAAAAGGAATGCCAGTTTTTTTTCTCTTCTCCTTTCACTTATTAAACATCTCACGGTGATTTAGGATTTATTTTATATGCATTTATATATTTTATATATTTTTATATATTTTTTATAGAAATTTATATATTTTTTATACATATTTATATTTTCTATATATATTTATATATAATAATTTAGCGCAAATATTGGGTTAAGGAACATGTTAGCTGAAATATGAGAGCTTACTTCCTTCTGTGTTTGTTTTGAACGCCCTTTTCTCGATGAGTGGCCATTCTAGTCTTCAGGAAAGTCATAAGGAGTTCGTTTTGGATTCACTCTTACAGGTCAAGTCTTTTTAAAATTCTCCTGCAAATCAATGATGTCTTTGACCATTAATATGACCTTGAAACTCTCTCTGGACAGCTTCATTGGCTTTAACAAACACGGCGCAGCTGGTTGGTGGTTAAATTGGGGTAACCAGCACTCTCAGTAGACCATAAGCATATTTATGAACAGTGAACATTTATATAGTTTTTATATCTTTCCATACACGTCTGAAGTTTTCAAAAGGTGATTAACGTTATTTTCACTGCTTACAGCAAAAATTGCAGTTAATGCTGTTTCTCTCGGCAGAAACTACCTCCAAAGTAGACCATATAAGACTTTTGCTTAAAGCAAAAATTGCAGTTAACACTGTTTCTCTTGGCAGAAACTTCCTCCAAAGTAGACCATATAAGACTAAAAGGAATGCCAGTTTTTTTCTCTCCTCCTTTCACTTATTAAACATCTCACGCTGAATTAGGATTTATTTTATATATATTTATATATTTTATTTATATGTATATGTAAATATTTTATACCTATTTATATATTTTGTATATTTTTATATATTTTTTATACTTATTTGTATTTTCTATATATATTTATATAAAATAATTGAGCGCAAATATTGGGTTAGGGAACATGTTAGCTGAAATATCGAGCTGACTTCCTTGTTTGTTTGTTTGCAACGCCCTTTTCTCAATGAGCGGCCGTTGTAGTTTTCAGGAAAGTCATAAGGAGTTGGTTTTGGATTCACTCTTACAGGTCAAGTCTTTTTAAAAATTCTCCTGCAAATCAGTCCACGAGCAGACTAGTATATGTATATGTATGTATAACAGTATTCAACGCTCTAGTTTAGTGATTGAGCACTTTGTAGTAGATGAGAATTTCACTTCATTTTTTGGTTGTATATGTTTATGTATAATTATTTATTCATGGTCAGCACTCGGAATCGTACTCAAAATATAACTCAAAATCCAACTCATTAGACCCAACATGAAATCCTAACTTGGAAATTAGTCTGCCTCTAGGGCTCCTTAAAAGCCAAAGCTATTTCAAAGAAATTTAAAAGCAAGAGGCTCAAGTGAAATTTCATGGGGGGTGGGTGGGGATGGAACTTCTGTGGGAGGGGTATTAATATTTTTTGAAACAATACTTTTCTCAATGACTGTATACTCAAGATAATTTTGTCATAATATTTTTTACCTACCAATGCTTCCAATTGTCCAACCACCTCCATGTAGATAAACAACGCCAGCTGATTTCTTGCCTGCATCATTCAAAAGACTTTTTGGCTTGTAAATACGAACAGGAATATTAGCTATCTTGTCATCCTTGATTTCCAAGAACTTTTCCGTTTCATCGATTTTGTTTAATGGTACCCATGAATGTATCCACTTCTCATTTTCGATTGGTGACTTGCCTATTCCAATTAGTGAAGATGTATAGCCCTTGAAATTATAAACAATTTAGAAATAAAAATAAGTTCAAAGGAATCAAATATGCTCAGACTGAATTATTTTGTACTTCATTTTATTTTTCAAAAAATGCAGTAGATTTACTACCATTGTAATCATAGGGTGCCCAGCTAAAGTTATGCCGATTTGTATCGAAATGATTGGTAGTCAAAAATGCTGTAAATAGTTTTTTGCCGACCAAATCAGTGATGCCATAATAAATTGTATTACGGCAATCCATTGCTGATTAATTTATTTATCTTTTACAACATTTTTTGACTGCCAATCATTTCCATGCAAATCATATAGTGCTCTATCCTATGCTGTAATAGGATTAAAGGGCACAGAAACTTCATGGGAGGCAGAAGAAGAGAAGGTGAAAAGCAGGATTCCCTCATCTAATATTAATAGAATAACGCATATAGTCTAATACAAAGACAACGAATATAGTTTTAATAATGTGCGGAGGGAGAGGGGCATGGGGTATGAAATTCCCGCTTGCCACACCTTTTAAACCCAGGCCATACGAGGATGAGAGTTGACTCTCGTGAGATTGTTCGTCAAGTAGTCAACTCTCATCGACTATCATCAACAAGGGCCAAATGAGAATGAGAGTCGTTGAGAGCTATGTATAAATGAGAAAACTCTTATCAATGCCACAGGCTTACCATCCTATGTTTGTACAGTCACAGCATGCCCCATATAAATATTCCAATTTTCTTGCTAATCACTATGGTAATTTTTTTTATATTAAGCTTCCTATAAAAATCAGCGTTTACTGAAATCCCAAATCCCCCCCCCCCCCCCCCACAAAAAAAAAACGGCTAACCGCAAGCTACTAAAATAATTATAGCTAACCGAAGTGCTTTTTTAGGCTCCATCGAAACCATTCACCCCAATCCCCAAACTGATATTGATAAGATGATATGTTCTAAGCACCGAGCTCCAGGTTAACTCGTGGCGATCTATTTCATCATTTTACCGTGGATTTTAGCTTTTAAAACTTCAACTTATTCTTTGTAACTAGATGCAGTGCTCTTACCAAAAACTCAGATATTCGAAAGAAAACGCCACACAGTCGCAGACCCCTGTGCTGATCGGCAGGCATTCCCTCGGGAACAATTTGATTGAAGTACAACCCAAAGACGACAGCGACCAAGATTGCGAGGAATGCACTGAATATTAAACAACAGTTCGCCATGTTCAGTCGCAGAATCGAACGTTGGTGAAATTAACATTGCCTAATGTCCAACGTTTCCAACAGGCGCAACTTTCTGCGTAAGATACGTCATATATGCTGCATTGTTTTATCCCAAGAGGATTTCTGGCCTTCAACGTTGGAAGTAGAAAGCACTTTTAAATTCGAAGATAACTTAACCCCGAAGCATTCCTATTTCTTTTCTTTCCATTCTTTCTGTTTCAAATTCGTATTGTTGAATTTCGATAAAACATAGGATACTGTGTTTTATTAAAAACTAGCAATGGTATATTGCAATTCCTGAGATTTGATTGGCTAACAGGCAATGGTATATGAGCTCATATACCATTCACCACAAATTTCGTAGCCGATGCGCGTCAACGAAAACAGCTGGGGGGCTCAAATATTGCAATTCTTTTGGGCGTTTTTAATAAAACAATTATTCCACTCGCGCTTGTTGGATATGAGATCGTTATAGCCAACTCGGCGCTACGCGCCTCGTTGGCTATCTACCATCTCATATCCAACGCGCGCTCGTGGAATAATTGTTAAATGGCATATACGTATACGAGGTCATTTTTGGAACTGAACACCGTGACAAAGTAAACAGCTTTCTCATGTAAACGTTGAAAACACTTTACAGGAATGATGTAAGTTACCAGTGTGAACTTCACAACATAACGACATAACAGCAACATAAAGACGTAAACATGACACTATATATTCTTTTTCGAGCTACTCTGTTCAGCCGCTATTTGGTCGTCACGAAACGCCTCCAATAGTTCAGAGAAGTGTCGCGTGATGATCCAAGGAGGCTCCAAAGGGGACACGGCTGGATCCTGGGAGCCCAAAATTTTTTTCTCGTGAGCTCTTGAACCAGGAGCCCCAATTGTTTTGCTGCTTGGAGTCCTATTACTATAGATCGTTTTCACGTGACGTCATCAGGTACTAAAATCCAAATCTAAAGAGACACACCAAAGTTTGCATCTGCATCAGGCATAAGAAGTACTAAAATTATATCTGTTTGCAACTTTTCAGCTCAATAGGGTCTTTCGTTTGGAAACCAGTGTACTTTGAATTTTAGAGTTATGGCGGTGCGTGACATACAGTTACGATCGTGTTTGTCAAAAAATATACATTTCTCTTGCGATTTTTTGCCATTTGGGAAGTTAAAGTAGCAGGAAATGTGTTTATGTAAATGATTGTCTGTCCAGTACAGATAATCAATGGCCTAGATGACCAAAGTAAGCTCCAGATGTTTACAGTATTTTCCGGCCGCCATATTGGTGCACCACAGATGTGCACCAATATGGCGGATCCATACTGGGCTCTGTAAATTTGTGCAAAACATTTCGACGAATATCTGAAGTTTGGGATAACGCACAGACCTAAAACTTGGAGAGATGACTTATTTACTTGTTTTCTATAATATCCTATTTTATTGACCTCATTCAATGAATGGTTCTTCAATTTATATTTTTATTGCGTGACAGTGAAAACGATCCATTGCAGAGACGGGGGAGCATTTTGCTCAAAGTATTTTTCATTTTTTTCGTTGTTATATTAACATGTTCAAGGCGCGTTTTAACTTGTATTCACATCTAATGAATTTATCTGGCACTGTAAATTGGATGTAAATGTCGAAAAAGCTATGAAATTGTCCGCTTTTAAGGTGGGGGTACACCCGATTTTGAGTGAAATTTTTCAACTCGACTCCTCACCAAGCCCCTCGCTGCTTGGCGGCCAAGACCAAAGCATGCGGTCGTTAAAAAAAGCACTCGCTAGTGAAATCCCGCCAGCTACGCAGGCTAAACACTAACAGACAGTTGACCCCCACGCAAGAGCACCCCAGGTTGCCAGGGGACTGTTTGGGTGTCCATACACTAATTTTTAACTTCAAATTCCAATTTTAAAATCGCATTAAAATCTTTAATATTTCTCCAAATTTTACTGATCCTTTGAGAAAAAACTATCTCTTTCCAAACATCCCCCAAAATCACCAAAAAATTTACAAAACACCGCTAAACATAGCTTTGTGAAATGATCATAGAGCTTCTTGATTACTTGAAACGCGGACGAAATATTCGCATTAAACCAAGTTTTAGCGGTGGAAAAACAGGCTTCAGGTGTACCCCCGCCTTAATGATCGTAAGAAATTGTATAAATCTTCAAGATACTGTGCTAAATTTCACTGCGTTAGAAATAGCACTGACTGCTTTTGGGCAACAACACAATTTCCTGTCTGTAAATTATGTGTAGCTTTATTTTAACTTTTTTTAAATGAACATAAACGAATAATGTGTCCAACCTCATTCCCAGGGTCTCTCTCTCCCCACCCCCAAGAGCGAGAGAAAGTTGGGGGCGGGGAGAAAGAGACCCTGGGAACGGGGCTGATAATGTGTCCTGAAAGATAGATACACCCTACATACACCTAATTTCCACTATTGCGCCATTTCACCATATTAGGCAAAAGAATGCGCAAAATATGCCACGTTAGTATATACCACACAAGTGAATAGTGCTTTTCGCGCGCGCTGATTGGTTAACTCGGAAGTGATTAGCAAAGTACAATTCACCTCCGAGCAGCCGAAGAGAAACAAAATGGCTTCGCGCGTCGCTTTGGGTACCGAAAGTAATGTTTTGGTCCGTTAGTTATTCAACTTGTGTGGTATATAATGTTTTTACAGCGTTGAACAACTTTATCTCGAAAACGGTTATACACAGAAAGGAAAAATACAACACATATATAAATGCTAATTTGAATGGAAAAAACAATTGTTGAATAACAAAAGGGAAAAACGCCTTAACCAATGATAAACTGAATTAACAATTCCTGTGAAATACATTACAATTCAAATAACAACCGTCAAATACTTTCGGAATAACAACACTCCCACTTTTGACGTTGCTTATTTGACAGTTTTCATGCCTAGCTCAGTAACAAGTTTCTGAAAGCGATGCTTAGGCAAAGGTTTCGTCAGTATGTCAGCAATCATCTCGTCAGTAGCAATGTATTTCAAGGCGATCGCTCTGTCCTGTACTCCTTCGCGAACGAAGTGGAAACGTATATCGATGTGCTTGGTTCTGGCATGGCCCACGGGATTCTTAGCCATTGAAATAGCCCCTTGGTTGTCTTCATATATCTCAGTTGGCCCCTCTGGAGGTTCTCCTACGTCTGCCAACAACCTTCGAAGCCAAATTGCTTCCTGAGTGGCCGTACTTAGGGCTACATACCCTGCTTCTGCTGTCGACAACGCAACGGTAGCCTGTTTTTTGCTTAACCAACTCACTGCTCCACACGCAAATGAGAACACGTTTCCTGAAGTGGAATGACGGTCATCTATATCTCCCGCCCAATCTACATCTGAGTAACCGATCAAATTTCCATTAGCACACTTCTTGTAACTCAAACCAAGATATGCAGTTGCTTTCAGATATCTGAGGATCCGCTTTGCTGCTGTTAAATTATTTTGTGTAGGATTGGCACAGAACTTTGAGACAACTCCCAGTGCTTGGGCGATGTCTAATCTCGTAGGCGATGTCTGGACGAGTTGCGATTGCAGCATAAAGTAGGCTTCCAACCATCGACTGGTACGAGGTCGCATCAACCGGTCTGCTAAAACCATCTTCCTTTTGCAGCTTGACGTTCAAATCAGCAGGTGTAGACACCGGTTTTGCTTCTGTTTGCCCATACTTCTCGAGCATCTTTTCGATGTACTGCCCTTGTTGAAGGTGAACTTGCTTGTTTTTCACATCTTGAACAATACAGACTCCGACATAGTAATGCAGCTCCCCCATGTCCTTCATCTTAAACTGCAACTTTAGGCTGTCCTTGACACTCTTCATCTCCGTCATGTTTCTAGCTAGTATCATCAGATCATCAACGTGAACTCGAATGATAGTCAATGCATCCTTTCTGATGAACACACAGGGATCTGCCGAGGCTTGAATGAAGCCAATCTTCTCAATACATTCCCGAAAAGCTTTGTTCCAACAGCGGGAAGACTGCTTTAACCCATACAGCGACTTCTCTAGCTTCTTCTCTAGAACAATTACTTTTGTTATACAGTATACCACAATCTAACTGCAGTATTTTTGGATTTGCACGTAATTCTTATCAGGACGTGTGCGGCTTGCAACCCGGATCGGTATGCAGCGCGAAGTTATCTTAGGATGTGGCCAAAAGCTAAGATTAAATTCACTGTTTCTTTTCTGTACTCGAGAGTCACACAAAACACAAAAATAAATTTGTACACGAAAGGGTATTTCTCAATGCAAATTTGAAACTGCAAAGCATCACGCAGGGCAAAACTTTCAATGACTAAATTCGTGTCGTTTTCAGCTGAAGGAAAATTCAGTGTTGAAATAAATACTGAGCGTTTACACACTGTCACTGTCTGTTTTTTGGTCCATATCTGATATTTATTTAGCCGGTACATGTTATTTAGGGCTCGAAATTAACGGTTGTAAACCCAACATAAATACAACATTTGAAGCTTAATTTTATACGCGTCAAAAAGCACGTGCACGTGCATAGAAGCAAATTATTTGACGAGGATATTGAACTAACGAACTCAAATTCTAATGCTTGATCATGACCAGCCAAACCAACAAAGTAAAAGTGCTAATAATCATAACAAATACTCTATCTAGCTCTAGGTAGAATAAGAAAGGTGCAAAATGCATACCTCTAACTTGCTTCGTTTAGCAAAAGCCGAACGGACAGTGGGGTCTTTGTGCTTCGAAAGACATTCTTCCCCGTGATTTCTTTTCGGAACAACAAAAAAAAATAGTCCGCGGCACAGCATCCTCTTTGAGGTGGAGTCTTAGCGGCTTGAAATCAAAACCCAGAAACCTACTTATTGCCAGATTTTCTCTGAAGAAGTCTTCGGTAAAATGAACCGCACAAATGCGAGAGTTCTTTTCCGGCTGAAATTCTTTTCTTTTCATTTTCAAAAGCCATTGTTTCCTGAGCTTTGAATTTGCTGGAAACTTAAACGTACTTACTTTCGACTTAGAATAATTTAAGCAGGTTAGTGCTGCACAAAACACCATGATGTTCCATTCTTGTGAGCTTCATCACTAAAAGACAATTTTCCCGAGCGCTCTACGATTATGAAGACCAAAACTAAGCATTTTTCAACTTGAAATTTCTCTGTTTTGCAAAGTCCAATTCCTTTGAAACTTCGGAATATGTTTATTTGGTTCTTAATCAACAAATTGGCCTAAAAAAAGGAAAATTCGAAATTTTGGTTGATTTGACCTTTAACGGGGTTCCACTGTATATGTTAAACCATCGAATAAGGTGTATATATTTTGCGCGTTCTTTTGCCCTAATATGATAAAATGGCGCAATAGTGGAATAATAAATTTGCTTTTCGCTGTGAGGAAAAACATTTTGCCTTCCAATCAATGCAAGGAGATCGATTGCATTGGTGTTCAATGCAAGGAAATCAAAACTCACGGCAGGCGTTTACATTGACAGAGGTCATCTTTTGGCATCCGTTTCGAGCTCAACTGTCAAGTTGGTCATTGTTGCTTGAGCTCCCAGCCCTAATATATTCAAACAAAAAATCTAAAAACACCTGCTCTCAATTGGTAGTTTTAAAACGTTTGGCTATTACCAAAGTTTATACTCGCTGAGATCACTCATTACGGCAAAAAAAGCAAAATGATCTCAGGAAGTTGGGGACGCGTTCGTGTAATTAAATTTATGTGATTATTACATGTAATCCTTCAGAAGTTTTTGCATAATTTGGCTTTGTTTTACTCGTCTACTTGACTTCAACAATTCATACTGAAAGTTTGTTTTAAATTGCACGTACTCGTCCCATGATCTTGAAAAAGAGAAGGCCAGAAACAAGTGATACTTTGTGAGCAGAACACGAGAAAAATTATCGCAAGACTGTTCCAAACAGAAAACTGCTTTTCAATCAGTTAAGAAAATAGAATAGCCAAAATATCAAGCGAAATAATTGACTGTAGTAACGGATACGCTGGGAAAAAAAGGATAACAGCGGGGGCAGCTGTAGTGTTACCTATCCCTAGTATATATATACGCGCGGACTACAATGATGCGTCCTCGTGTTTTGGCCTCTGGGCCAAACTCCTGCGGGGCAATCACGTTCCCAGAGCCTGCGTCCCCTTGACCAGCGGTCAGGAAACGCAACTTCTCTGGGCGATTCAAAATCGGAAACAGGAATTTCTGTTTGCGGTTTGATTGTGTGCATGCGTCGAATAAGTTTCAACAGCCAATGAGATTTGGCCATCTTTTGGCAGGCCTTCAGTCCACCCATAAGTCTCGATTCCTGGTGCAGACCGGAAGGATCGTGGCCCTTGGGGACAAGATTGCCATGCCTACAACACCAAAAACGCTGCATAAATCAACCTTCCATATCCTTATGACAGACCCCCATTTGGAAATGGTCCTAAGTCATGTCGTAGGCCTGTCATACTAGTCGCGTTTGAGAAAGTCGTACTATGTAAATCTTCCCTACCAATACCACTACAGTCAACTCTCTCTAAGATGGACACCGTTGGGACCGGATCCAACTCTCCGTCTTAAAGAGGTGTCCGTCTTATAGAAAGTTTAGTTACAGTAAAATGGCTGAAAAACGGCAGGAATGGGACCAGCAATAGGTGTCCGTCTTAAAGAGGTGTCCGTCTTATAAAGGTGTCCGTTAAGAGGGAGTTGACTGTACTGCTATTGTTATGACGAATTTTGTCTAGAATAGTCCACTGTGCATCACATTTTCAACTCCCCTCTAGGAGTTTGGAAATGTGGAGAAAGACTGTCTGTTGTATTTGATATGTTAATGACGTATTGGCCATGTTCTAAACGAGCAGGGGACTGGGTACGAACATATTTTTTTCTTGGTGCGAATATTCAATATCGATTGAATTGGAAATTAGTAAATTCACCAAATTTGATGGAAGGCATGGTACACTTTTAAAATAAGAGAGCTTAGTATGGATTGGAGGATGCCTGTCCCTCCAATCCATACTAAGTGTACCATGCCTTTGGGTTTAAACCAATAACCGTCAAATTTGGTGAATTTACTAATTTCTGGATGCTCTTTCAGATGACGTGCCCCATTTTTCAATTCAATCGATATTGAATGTTTGTACCGAAGAGAAAATATGTTCGTACCCAGTCCCCTGCTCGTTTAGAACATGGCTAATTCCTGAGACGAAATGACCTTTTTTAAAATTTTTATTTGTTCACAACACCAATTACAAAAAAAATAATCATGACAAATAGATGGGAAAAAATAAGTCAATGAGGTGGCAAGAAAACAAAAAGAAACCTTAAAGATGGAGTTAACAATATTGTCATTTAGTGCGTTAAAATACTTACCTTTCAGAACGTTGTTTGGTATTTGGTCTACAATAGGGTAGGTTAAAATCAGGAAAATTTCTACATATTCTGGTGACTATACTCATTTCTTTGTCTCTGAAAATCTTTAGTGAGTTAATTAAAAATACTTATCTTTCAGAACGTTGTCTAGTATTTGGTCTACAGTGGCCAAGTAGGCTAAAATCAAGAAAAATTTCTTCTACATATTCTGGTGGCTACTCATTTGTGATTGTCTCTAATAATCTATCTTATTCCACCAGTGCTTTACAACTCATTCAGAAAGTCAAGTATATCGCGTAATGCTTGATTAAACACTTCTGTCACAAACTTGGGGTCATTTTGAACCCCCAGAAAGCCATGATAGGTCATGTAGTTGTAGTGGGTCACTTTAACTCCGGCATCCTGTAAGCGCCTCTTGTACAGTACACCATCGTCTTTAAGAACATCAAATTCACATGTAATCAACAAAGTTTTGGGTAGCCCCTTTATGTTATCTGCCATCAAAGGTGACGCTCTGTAATCAGTAAGGGCATCCAGTACAACTTTTGGAATTCCATCCAGTGGCTTTATCTGTGACTTGCGCTGTCCCTTATCCTCAATTCCAACGTAAGAAGAGTACTTTGTGTTGCGAAGATGCATAGAATGATTGTGCACTAAAAATGAAGAAGCCATGTCTGGAGTTCCTGTCATGTAATAGGACCAAAAACCTGCCACTCCACGCGTTGAGCTAAATGCAGTAGTCTGTGTTTTGAAGGAAGGAAGTGAGAAGTCCATGAACTGTAATGCAGGATATATAAGAACCTGCAACCAAAGACAAAACCTTTGAATATTTACTGTGAGTCCTTAATGTACAGTGCAGCAGTCATGAATGTAGTAAGTCAAAATAAATTTAATCCCGTACCTGATGTAATGCACATTAATTGCTTGCATGAATGAGCCCTTGGCTGATTATACAAAATGTCAACATAAGTTGCAACATTTATGTTGCAAATATTAAATTGAAGTGAAATTAAAACTGACAAATGCTGGCTGAGTAGAAGTACTCCTAGTCGCCTAATGCTATGGAAACTGGGATAAGCTCCAGTCGTATGGGCCACTTGGCTCAATGTAGACTTTACTGTCTCTACTTACCCAGTCATTTATAAAACTGGGTGAAGGGAGGCACTGTGAGCAAAGTGTCTTGAACAACTCAACACAATGACCCTGGGCAGGACACTAACCCACCATGAGGCCACTGCGCTCCTCACATGTACTTTCAGGAGCTCCCCCTTATTTCCAAGATTAAACTGCAGTTGCAGTGGAGCTGGACTGAGGTGACGGTCCTTACCTGAGCAGCTAGTCGTTTCCCTTCGTCTCGAAGCTTAAGAGCTACAGCTGCTCCTAGGTTACCACCAGCGCTGTCTCCAGCAACAATGAGACGGTTAGTATCAATGCCATACTTGTCGCCAATGGCCAGCAGGGTCTTAACAACAGCATAGCAGTCATGGAATTGGGTAGGAAAGGTGTGCTTGGGTGCCAGTCTGTAGCTGAAAAAAATAATTATAATAAAACACTGTTAGTGAATTTTGTTTCAGTCTCACCTTGCAATCAGAAGAAACTGATCACTGATTTAATCAGATTACCTCAGACTAGCTAATTCTGATTTTAACACAAAACGACTAAAAAGATTGCTGCACCCCCTAGAATAGTAGATGGAATGCTAGCAAATCACAGGTTAGGTCTGCCCTTCCAGCTTTAGATTATGCCTGTTGTTCTGAAGATGAGTACAACATGCAAATTTCTTCAGGTTTTCGCAACAAAATCTCTACCCATAAATTATACTACAGTTGAATCCCGATAACTTGAACCTTCAACTGAAGGGAAATCGAAAAAGGTTCGAGTTATCAGGAGGTTTGAGTTATTGAGGGTTCGAGTTATCGGGATTCAACTGTACCAAGAAAGCAGTTACAGTTGACACTTCTTGATTACATGAGCTACTTAAACCCAGCCAATGGAACTCTTGATCAAGAGAACAGTGCACTAACTATCAGTGAGAATGCCACCCTCCCCCCCTCCCCCACCATGTGGTATAAACATGTAGATTTACTTACTCAACAGATATCAACACAATATAAGCTTCTTTAGCCAAACGTCCAGTCAATGGGTGATACAAATCTGAAACAAAGAATCCGAACATTACTTTTTTGTTGAAGGCACTGGGATTCCATCCAGGAAGGCTGATGAAATATTTTTTCAGCAAGATGCCTGCAAGGAATGGGGCTCCGAGTTAGCCTATTTATGTACCGAGTTAGGATTCTGAGTTGGATTTCAAGTTGAATTTTTTAATTTGGATTTGAGTTGGACTTCGAGTGCAGGAACATTCAATTTGAATTTTAGAGTTGGATTTTAAAGTTGGATTTTCAAGTTAATGGATTTTTGGCTGGGATTGCTTGGGGTTAGTTCCATTCTGGTTTGCTTGTGGTTAGCGCCACTCTGGTTCACTTATGGTTAGTTCCACTCCTGTTTGCTTGTGGTTAGCTTCCATTGGTTGGTTAGGGCGACATTATATCATGCCCATTTAAGAAATAGAAAACAGGTACCGTGTTTCTATCAAGTTATAGAAACACGAGTGAAAGTTTGGGAGAACGAGAAAAAGCGTGCATATTTTCTTAGGACTGTTTTGTAAATACATATATTTATGCCTACAGCATTTAATAGACTTAACAAATTTGGTTTATTCTTGGACAGTAACCGGAAATATGATTACCCAAGATAATTTTGCCATGATGACTTTAACCTACCGACACTTCCAATTGTCCAACCACCTCCATGTAGATAAACAACACCAGCTGATTTCTTGCCTGCATCATTCAAAAGATTTTTTGGCTTGTAAATGCGAACAGGAATATTAGCTATCTTGCCATCCTTGATTTCCAAGAACTTTTCCGTTTCATCGATTTTGTTTAATGGTGCCCATGTATGATGTATCCACTTCTCATTTTCAATTTGTGACTTGCCTATTCCAATTAGTGAAGATGTATAGCCCTTGAAATTATAAACAATTTAGAAATAAAGAAAAGTTAAAAGGAATGAAATATATAGACTATGAATTCTTTTGTACTTTATTTAATGTTTCAAAAAAAAGTGCAGTAAATCTACTATGGTTTAGTAATCATAGGTTGCCCTGAGCTAAGGTATAATTAAGGATTTGTATGGAAATAATCAGCAGTCAATTAAATGCTGTAAATTATTTTCTGCCGACCAAATTGCTGATTTGTACAGTGTTCCAGAAAATATCCATACCCCTCCCATGGAAGGTTTTTTGGTTTGAATCCCCCCACCATGCTGGAAATTCCAGTTAAGCCCTTTACTGTCCTTTAAAAATTTTGGCTTTTGAGACCCCCTTCCACCTCGGAATTTCCATTGACCTTCCATGGGGTCAGGGTATGGATATTTTCCGGAACTGCACAAACGTATATGGTGAATGATCAACAATCGCTAGACTATGGTGTGATTGCACTCTGAGATGCTTGAAGAACACCAGGAGGACAAAACTGGTTTGACAGTTTTACCTTTGGTTAATAACTTGGCATTTTTTTCTATGTTTTTGTTTTATTCATTATCATATAATTATTACCATACACCAGAACAAAATACTAGATTGTACCCAGGGTGAAATATTTGAACCACAACAACAATAATAAAGAAGAAAGATATAAAAGGATAAATATATTTATATTTTACAACATTTTTTGAATGCCAATCATTTCCATACGAAATCCTATACTGCTCTATCCTCTATCCTATACTGTAATAGGATTACAGGGCACAGAAACTTCATGGGAGGCTGAGGAGAAGAGAAGACAAAAAGCAGGATTCCCTAGTCTAATATAGAATATGCACATAGTCTGATACAAAGACAAGGAATATAGTTGAAATAAAAATGTGTGGAGGGAAAGGGGGAGGGGGTCTGAAATTCCCGCTTCCTGTACCTTTTAAACCCAGGCCAAACGAAAATGAGAGTTGACTCTCGTGGGAGTGTTCATCAGTTTGTCAACTCTCATGGACTATCATCAACAAGGGCCAAATGAGAATGAGTCATTGAGAGTCCATCAAGAGTGAAGCATAATGAGAAATCTCTCATTGACTTTCATGGAAAATTTGAGCATGTTGAAAGTTGATGAGAGCGCAATAGAGTCAAGGAGAGGGCATGAGAGTTTCAGGCCAAAATGAGAGCAAGAGTTTGAACTCTCATCAACTATAGCAGATCAGAATTTTAATATTAATATGTAAGGATTATTGTATTATTTTTAACTGTGTTAAAATATAGTTTATTCATCGATCCATCTCATCCTCATTTGGCCCTGCCTTTACTCTTGGTTCACGCCCCTTTCTAAGTGGCCCCACATCTTTGTACTTTTTCTGTTGCAAAATATTTAATACCCAATGTTGCAAAATTATTCCCAATTCTCAGAAATCCCTAATCCCTAAAAAAAGGCTAACTGCAATCTATTAAACTAAGTGCAAGCTATTTAACTTAGGCTAACTGGAATGGCTCACATGACTCGCGAGTCATGTGAACCATGAGGCAGAAATCCCTTATCACAATATAACGGCTAACCACAAGCTTTCTAATCTAACTGTAGGCTAACCGGAGTGTTATTTTGGCTAACCAGAGTGCTATTGAGATCAACCGACGCGTTATTTAGGCTAACCGGAATGGAATGACTCTGTCCCGGCGTATCTAATTGAACAGTTCAGTAATCGAACCCCATCAAACACCAATCGTTTGATTGCCAAACTCAATCAAACATAATTGAACTCACAATAAAATTTTGCCAATCGAACACGTACAATCGAACGTTCGATTATCAAACGATCAGTAATCGAACTCAATCGAACGTTCGATTACCGTACCCTTGTTCAATAGGACAATATTCACATCACATGATAGGCACATGGTCTGTAGAAATTCAGTCTTAAGGTCGAATCACTGCTAGCTTTCCCCTTCCCTTTTCACCCGGCTTTCAGTAAAACTGTCGAAAATGTCAGGAAGCTACATCCCAGGAGACCCGGGAAAACACTGCACGTATCAAGATTTCATGTAGTGTTAAAGGCTACCAAGTTCAGTGAAGATGTGGGAGAAGAGTTTCTCATCTATAAGAAGATTGGCTCCAATCTTTCTGTCTGTCTTTCTGTCTGTTTACAATCACATCAAAGATAATCATATAAGCCATTTCCTATCAACACCCACAGTACACCCGGGAGTACATGAGTATCAGTCGTTGACACTGACTTTGTTCTGTTCTGTTTCAACAATTATATTCAGTATATGAAGTTATTTTTCTTTATTCCCATTAAATAAAGGCTGATAGTGACTATACGCTACGCGTTTTACTAGTTTCCGGTGTCAAGAGATACCGTCCGAAAAAAATTGCATCGGGTTAGTTTGATTTTGTTCGATTGGTTCGAAAATCAAACTCACAGCAAAATAGATGTTTGATTTTGTTCGATTTGCCGAACCCAATCGAACACCGATCGTTCGATTGGATTTTCGTTCAATTTTGTTCGATTAGATACGCCAGGCTCTGTCAAGAGCCACCTCTCCATCTTCTCACCCTTAAGTCTAGAACGATTCTACTCGACTTGACCTTTTTTTAAAAGTGTTTAAATGGACTCTTAAATATTAACCTATCTAGGTTTATTAATTCCAGAGACACTGCAGCATATGATCTGATCAGACATGCTGACCTGCAGTCGTTTAAAATTCAATATTCAAGAACAAACATGCTGAAATACTCCTATTTCCACAGAACAGTCAAAGCCTGGAACTGTTTACCTGTGCATGTCAGAAAGTCTAAGTCCCTCTCTGAATTTAAAAGACTTTGTAAGGCTTATTTTCATCAATTAGATACTAAATTAACTTAATTTTAATTAACTTAACATTTTTATCATTATTATTAGATTTATATTTAAATTTTTCTAGGTTTTTTGGGTGGCCATTTGTAAGGGAACTTGTTCCTGTTTTTGGTCTTCCCCTCAGCTTTTGCATGTATGTTTTGAGAAAATGATTAAAGTAAGTAAAGTAAAGTAACCATGACCCTTATCCGCAAACCGGTCGGATCATAGGATGATCTCTAACCACCGAGCTCCAGCGACACTCGTGGCGATCTATTGCATAATTTTACCGCGGATTTTAGCTTTCAAAACTTCAACTTATTGATGCAGTGCTCTTACCAAAAACTCAGATATTCGAAAGAAAACACCACTCAGTCGCAGACTCATGTGCTGATCGGCCGGCATTCCCTCGGGAACAATTTGATTGAAGTACAACCCAAAGATGAGGGCGACCAAGATTGCGAGGAATGCACTGAAAATTAAACAACAGTTCGCCATGTTCAGCCACAGAACGTGCCCCAGGTTTCGCCGTAAGATACGTCAAATATGGTGCATTGTGTTATCCCAGGAGGATTTATGGCCTTCAACGTTGGAAGTAGGAAGCAGTTGACGTGAATTTTTCGAAGATAACTTAACCCCGAAGCATTCCTATTTTCATTTTCTTTTCATCCTTTCTGTTCCAGATTCTTTATTTTTATCGATATAACATAGGATACTGCGTTATGGCATATACGAGGTCATCTTTGGAACTGAACACCGTGCGAAAAAACGTGAAAAACACTTTACAGGAAAGTTACCAGTGTAAGTTACCAGTGTGAACTTCATAACATAACGACATAATAGCAACCCGAACATAAAGATGTAAACATGGTGCTGTATATTCTTTTCGAGCTACTCTGTTCAGCCTTTTGGTCGTCACGCAACGCCTCCAATAGATGAGAGAAGCGTCGCGTGACGATCCAAGGCTGGATCCCGCGCAGGAGCGCAAAAATTTTCGCTCTTGAACCCGGAGCCCCATGGCTTTGCTTCTTGGAGTCCTATTACTGTTTAGTGTAGCCTGCGGTGCAGACGAACTAAACCCCGGTATATCATATATATAGGAATATACCAGGGTTTAGTTCGTCTGCAACGCAGGCTTAGTGGAGCTCTGATAACGTTTTCTTCATGGAGTCCATGTTTTTTCGACTTTTCCGAGGGTACCCTGACTCTTGTCTTTATAATATAAACAGGCAAAAATTCGTCTGGCAGGCTACTACTCTTCAATTAGCAACTAAAAATCTTTTTGTTTTGAGAAGAAAATACGCGAAACATAACGCTAAGCTAGACTACAAGACAGTTCCCCGGGAGACAGTTGTGGTTTTTGGCGAACGTGCAAACAAAAGGTCTGGATTCTGTAGCGAGAGTGATACTACGGCCGTGTGAAGTTCACGTGCTTTGAGTGTTAGGACAGGTGAGGATGGCAGTGTTCATCCTCCAGGCAAACTAACGTCTCCTGAGGTCGCGCATGAAAAGAGCCGAGGAGAGACTGGGTAATAGGCGGACAAAGGTCTGCAGACAATGGCGAATAGAGCTTCCTTGCAGTTCATATGGACTAATCACCCAACACCAGAGGTGGGGAAATAATGACAAATAACATGATATACACTTCAGAAATTTTTTTTTTCCAAACAGCCTTCCTGGGGGCCTATTTTCTCTTCAAGAGAGCTTATTTTCTCTTGCTATAGACTGTATAGAAGCAGGAGGAGCTTTTGTTCGGAGAATAGTTCGTTTCGAGAAGCGTTTTCATTGTATTTTGAAAAGATTTCGGGTAAATTGTAAAATAGGACATGAAAAGGAGCGGTCAAAACTCTCTAAACATAACAAGTTCTACAGTTGAGTTATAATTGTAAGAAATTGTATAAATCTTCAAGATATAGTGCTAAATTTCACTTTGGGGACTTGCGTTTTATCGCAGCAACAAACATAGCAGAAATAGCACTTACTGCTTTTGGGCAAGAACACAACTTCCTGTCTCTGAATTATGTATAGCTTTATTTAAACTTTTTTAAATGAACATAAACGAATAATGTGTCCTGTGTAGTACTGAAAGTTGCACTTGTTTTTTAAGAGCTTTTCGCAGTGAGGAAAAACATTTTGCCTTTCAATCAAGAAAATCGATTGATCGCTGTACTTTTTACAGTCTTGACTTGTATTTCCTGTAGTTTGTTCTTGTCATTCACACGTTGTCTTCTTGATCGTTTTTTTCAGCCCTGGTCTTATCCTCTCGTTCTTCCTTTGCGGTCTCAGTGTCCCGCCCTCTCTCACTCTCTGGTTCGCGGTCACGGGTGTTCTCTCGCGGGCGCTCCCGTTCACGATCCCTGTCACGGTCACTTCTTCGATCTCTGTCACGCTCTCTGTCACGTTCTCTCCGATCGTCACGATATCGATCTCGCGTTTTTTCATCACGATTTTTTCTTGTATCACGTTCCGATTCACGATATTTATCTTTGCTCTTCGAGTCCTTGCTTCTATCTTTTTCTGCAAGAAATAAATGATACCAAAACAGACGAGCTATAGTTTTGATGAGAAGTACGCTACTCTAGAGTAGGGTATTGCAAAAACGAAATTATAAACGCAAAAATCCCAACCCCGTTACCATGGCTGCCGTAATCCGCGTGCCAAGTAACATACATGGCGTTTCCTTACAATGACAAGCTCACGTGACACCAGAGTTCCCGCGTATGCACAATTTTCTGGTTATTTACACGAGTGTTTTTTTTTTCAAGAATGAATCAAATACAACATTTAATCAGTACAATCGGACGGTCTTTAAAAATACCTGTAGTTTCGGCTGCTTTTGGAGAGTCTGATTTTGAGCTTCCCCGTGAAACTGATCTTGGCTGGTAAATAGCTCGGTCAGGACGATCCTAAAAATAAATAAATAAATAAATAAATAAATAAATAAATAAATAAATAATAACAGGTAATTTATTTACTCTTACAAAGAACATTAACAAGACAACAAAATGCTCAACATGGATAATCCAAGTAGGAAAAAATCTTGACTTGTGTGGTGTTATAATTTCAATTTTTCCTGACTTTTCTTCAAAATTTCCCTGACTCAAAATAAAATTCCCCGACTTCTCCCTGACCTTCAACAATTCTATTTTCCCTGACCATTTTTCAGACCTGTGCACCCTAACGCACTATAATGACTGGAAGTCCTTTAAAAAAAAAGTCAGTTCTTTGCAGGACAAAATTGTAAACTTACAGCTGACAACAACTTCATTTTTCATGCTTCCTTTAAGGTCTGGAAAACGGCGCCTCTCAAGACTTCTGACGATTTCGGTGATTTTATGTTTATACATTAACACATTTTTACACAGCACTTTTCAGACGTAGGTTTTGAAAGAGACTAACGTAGTCGCATATTTTCGTCTATTTACCTTGTTTCGCAATCGCCGCTGTTTATTCGCGTCTTCTTCGCTTCGACTTTTCTCCTCCTTCGAAGCTCCCCTGGCTTCCTCTCCTGGAGGTGAACTGTCATCAGGCCCCGAGCCGTCTTTCTCCTTCCTTTCTTTCTCCTTCACCGCGTCGTTTGTGAGTTCCTTTTCTTGTTCTTTGCCGTGCTTTACGCCCTTGTCAGAATCGGCAGCTTTCGGCAAGGGTTCCCTGTCTTTCGGCTTGTTTTCGGGTTCTCGAGGTGGTCGCGAATCCCGTCGACTGTCGGGTCTTCGGTCCCGTCGGCCACTCGTGTCACTCCCGCCGTCCTTCCGGTAGCGATCATCTCGTCCTCGATCACTATCCGAGGCTTCCCTTCGGTCTCTCCGATTAGTGTTTCGTCTGTCTTCCGGACGTCGGTCGTCAGAGCGTCGGCTGTCGGGGCGCCTTCCGAATCTTCCCGAATCAGGTCGGCCCTAAGGAAATAACGACAATAAAGGACGAACGAAAAGTCACGATATTATCACAAGCACAACAAGAAAAAATATGGCAAAAAAATAGCTATCACCAACCTTTTCTTCCTTTCCTTTCGGTGAAAATTTTGAATCCGATTTGTCTTTTGAAGTTGGAGCTGCCTGAAATGCAAGAAATACACACGTGATCGTTTTGTCTGTGGTACAGTGGAAGGTCTTCCTCAAATCAAACAAGATTTTTTTACACCTTAGCTACCTTTGCGTCTTTGTTGCCTTTTTTGTCCAGCTCATCCTTTCTGCGACTGTCTTCTTTGGCTTTTGAATCTTTTCTCCTTGGAGGTTAAAATTAAAAAAAAATCACTTGCAATAACTGCTTCAATTCAATGTTACAAAAATAACTGTAATTGTATATTTATTTAGCGCATATTTTCACGGCTCTTTTCATTACGTAGATATCAAACAGTAGGACGTCTATCAATTAAAGTTGACTCACAGACAGACAAACAGACAGACAGACCGACAGACAGACAGACAGACTGTCTGACTGAAGAATAGGCCATTTTTGAGTTGCCCTTTGCCTCAGTTTCAAAGCGAGTCTATGTGCGAAACCACTGAAATGAAAATGACTGATTTACATGAAAATGGACGTGAAGGTGGAACACATTTTCATATGAGTGGTTTCTCATGTAGACTTGTTTTGAAACAGAGGCAAAGGGTAACTCGGAAATGGCCTATTTGTTGGGGGAATTAAGGTGGCTGAACACAGTTTTCGATACCTGTGTTGCATTTTCAATTTTTCCAAAACCGTTGATTCCTGGGTCTCCAAAATTAGCATAACATAAGATAAAAAGATAGACTTCTGTATTTTGATATTTTAGTTGACGTGTATTTTGTTGCCATGGTAACATGACTGAATATAAACACGCCATAAAAATCGGGTTTTATATATTTGCAGAAAATTTAGTCATTAGATTTTCTCCATCCCTAGCATGTAACAAACTTGTAACATTGCTCGCATGTTAACACTATTCTAATAATATTTTAACAGAGAGATTTTCAGCTATCCTCTGTTTAAGGTTCACTGAATTATTTACAATTTTCTCTGTTAAATTTAAATTTTTTTTAAATAATTCACTTTCTTGTTTCCTTTAGTATTTTCCTGCCAAATTTTATGAAATTCTAATGAGTGGTTCTCGAGAAATGTGCGCATTTCCAAGAAAGCTGCTAAACTGATTCAATCACATTTTTTTGACCTACTACGCATGCGCTGCATTTAAGTGGGTTCTTACGATAATGACAAAAACCGGCAAAATCACTGGATTTTTTGTTTGTTAACTTTTTCTGACATTCCATACAAACAAAAGACTAAAACATATAACACATTGTGTCATTTTAAAAATAATAATATCACATGCAGGAACGGCATAGAACAAATAAATCTTCGCTTTATCGGCGCCATGTTTCATCTTCGTAATCATTGTGCGCGCGCTGCCTCGCATCAGCAATGAAGACTGCAGAGCGCGCGCAAAAACTGTGTTCGGCCACCTTAACTTCAATAATTGGAAATCACTCTGCTCGTAAAAATATTGAAAAATACAATAATCTTACTCGTCTTTAGGTTTTTCCTCCCTGGGAGCCTGGCTTGCTGTACTTTTAGCACCTGAATCCTTGCTGGAAGACAGACTTGAAGATTTCTTTGGCGACTAAATGGAACAAAACGCAGCAGATTGTAAAAAGGTAAAAAAGAACTGTCTGATCTGTGTTAGTCTCTCCTAGTGATACTAAAACAGTCGATTGACAATGGAAATTTTCAACACAAACTTGAATGATAAGGTAGGACAGGATGAGACTGCAGGATGTGACAGTACTGCAGAGGCAGTGCTCACAGACTAGAGGACTGTTGTAAGGGTAATCTTCTCTACCTGTATGGCAATGAACAGCTTACAAGAAGACAATGCAAGAAAAAGCGTACCTTTGTGAGTTCCTCTCTTTCTGGCCTTCTTTTCTTCTCTGGAGTGCCACGCTGTGATCAGGAAAAAAAGATGGAAATGCCGGTCATGCCTATATCAAGAAAATGGCTGAAGGAAGGTAGTTAAAATGGATGTAGTAAAGCAAGGGTGGACTTATTTTGTTTCATCAGCACTTATTTCCAACATGTAGGACCAAGGATGTACTGCAGATAAGAATATGGCCTGTATCTGGGCCAAAGTTACCCAAACACCCAAAGTATGACACGACTAGTTAACAACTATTCCGGCACCGAAGTGGAGGTGGCTGAAGCAGCAAGGTAAATATCTACCACTAGCTACAAACACTGAGGTGAGTGGCTGTTAGAGTATATACTAAAACAGTGAGATAATATAACCCAAAAAGGATTATTTTTAACTCATTTATTCCTGTCAACTCTTACAGGTTTCGCACACAAGTTGCTTGGAGGTGAATAGCAAAGGATATCCAGAGTTTGAGTAGCCAATCAGCACATGCCAAAAATGGTTTTTCACTGTTTTAGTATATACTAAAAGACATTTATAATTTTGCCACTCCGCAGGATGTGACAGTCCCTCACAGAGTCCCCCCCCCCCCCCCCCTCCCCCTCCAACATTTTGTCAGATATTCTCATAGGTGCAGTGGAGAGAGACACTAAGTCAAAGTATTTTGCTCAGGAACACAATGCCATGAGAACAGTCACATTTCAAACCCTGGATCTCTGAATAAGGCATCTAACTATTGAGCGTGGGATTAAAATTGAAGCCATGAACGCTTAGGCCACTTCTGCAATTCCATTAATGGATTGTGCCAGTCACTAACTCTAGATATGTTTTCGTGGTCGGTACTTACAGCAGACGCAGGTCTGCCACGTGAACTCCTTTTCATTTTCAAGTACTCCAGTAATGGTGTGCTCATCTTTGTTGAATCAGATGAAGCTTGGAACAAGAGAAACTCAAAATTACTGACACTACTAGCAATGACTGACAGACTGCAGAAAGCACAATCTGTCACTCAAGTTCTTCTCTGCTGTACTGAAAACATGTGAATTTACTCTTCACCTACTTGAGAGTTGGACATCTCAACTAACCTGGAAATTAATTCTGAACTGATGATGCAACTCTACACAGATTAGTGTAGCATCTTGGACTCATAGGGCCGATTTACACAGTATGACTTTCTCACATGCTACTACAAGCTTATGACAGTCAGTAAGTAAGCCCTGAAGCAAGCTGTTGGCGTTCTTCCATTAATTTGTCAGGTACGTAGCAGACTGATTTGGGTTTTGATCTGAGACCCCTCTCAATATCTGGAATACGGCAATCTATAAGGGAATAAATCTAATGGGTGGTCATACATGAGCTTGCGCTGAGGGTTAAAGTTTTGTCCTCTATTGTGTGGTTCCAGAAAATGTCCATATTCCACCCACAGAAGGGATTGGAAATTCCTGAGGGTGGGGTCTCAAAGGCCA
The DNA here is from genome assembly GCA_963693305.1 of Meandrina meandrites. Taxonomy (NCBI): domain Eukaryota; kingdom Metazoa; phylum Cnidaria; class Anthozoa; order Scleractinia; family Meandrinidae; genus Meandrina; species Meandrina meandrites. The sequence goes on along the minus strand of OY855911.1, from coordinate 30,100,268 downwards.
AAAACATTAAGGAAATGTATGGGGGTATTAAGAAAAATCCCTTCCATGGGGGGGGGGGGGGGGGGGTGGGATAATTTATGGAACTACACATTAGATCCATTCTAGAAAAGGCATTTTCTATAAAAATGATTGATAAGTATTTACATTTTTTTGCTTCAATCTCCTCTAAATGAGCCTCAATACTTGGTGGTGCTTCTTCAGCTTTATTGAGAGATTCAATAAATGCCAGGTAGTCTGGATCTAGCATTAAAAAAATCTTTGTGTAAGAAATCAAATAATCACATGTCAAATAAACACTAAGAGACGATGACTTATAAAACATGGCAACAGAAAAATGACTCACACACTAAAGAAGCACTGCTTTCTGTTAACACACAGACATAAACAAAAAATTCAAAATTATCAAATTTTACCAAAAAGTTATAACACAAAATCGCTGTGAAGCATTTCAAGGGTTTTCAGATACAGGCTTAGTCAATAAGCACTTACACACCTTCAAGAATGCTTCCAATTTTAGGATCCTTTTTGGCTTTCTTTTTGGGCACTGCTTGATAAGGAGCATACTCCACAACAGCTGGGTATTCCACACCTGACAGTATAACAGTGATCATGTTATAAAAATAATAAGCAATATTATTCATCAACTAAGGAAGGGTTTCCAGCCCTATCCCCCACCTGGGGGCAAGGAACTAAGAAGAAGGTAGGGTTACATCTGCACTGAGCCAAAGTGTCCCACACCACTAGAGCTTATCCCAGTTCCCATAGCATGAAGCAGCTACGCGTATTTCTACTCTCCCTGAATGAGATGCTATGTAATCCATTGAATGATTACTCTACAGTTATCGAATTTTACCACTAAGCATCTGGATACTCTGGATTTCAAGTGACAGGAATGATTGAATGGGAGCAAAAATCAAGACCCAGAGAAAATCCTTCTATCATCCCCGTCACTTGAATCCCAAGAACCCCCCTGCCTGGGGCTCCAACATTCTATATAAAGTGCCTTGCTGAAGAACACAATGCAGTGATGCCAGGGATGAAACTCGCACTCCTCACATCAATCAATCCATAGTCCAGCGGGCTATTCATTAGGTAGTTGCACCTCCTAATTAATTTTTGATGAGATTGAGCAAAACATCATAATTTTTTCATTACTGAGCATACCTCTATTGTCTGCAAAACAATAACCATCAAATTGATCTCGAAATGTTATTATATCATCTCTGTTTTTAAAATTGATGTAAGCTCTTGAAAAAGATATGGGACCAAAGCTGTAAAGCAAGAGTAAAAAGGACACATTTATTACTAACAACAAACCAAAAATGTATAATTAATAATAATAAAATTAATAATTTTTATGGTGCAGTCTTTCATGTAATGTTCTGAGTTCTAAATTACATAAATTTGCATACATTAAAAAATTAAAATATATGACTGTACATTAAAACATATGCAAGGCTGCTGCCTAAGAAAATTTCTAAGGAGCCCTTCGGGCTCCTAACATCAAAAGTTAGGAGCCCAAGCCATTACTTTAGGAGCCCAGCCTAAAAGTTGCCATGGTCGATCCTCGGGGGAGGGGGTAGGGTAGAAGAAAAAAAAATCTAGGGGAGGGGTCTGGGGAGCAGCTGCCCCCCCTCCCGTCCCCTTCCACATGCACACGCATTTTGTTTTGTCATTAGAGCCTTTGTACGTAAACAGAAAACTCCTTTGGACAAGATTGTGATGAATGTTGAATAAAGTAAGTTAAAAATGTGTAGAACAAAATAAAACAATGTTTAAAAGGAGTTTTGAACATCCAAAGTTTTGAAGCAAAATCAGTGAGGCATGAAGCAGCAAAATTATTATTTCACTTTTGCACAGCAAGCTCACTAAAGAACTTGAATTATTGTTAGTAATAATTAATAAAGGTGTAACAGAACCAAGATTACAATTTAGCAGGTCTATTTGAAAGTCAAGGCAAAGGTAATAAAAAGTCAAAAACACCTGTGTAAACACTTTAATTAAATTCTGATCTTATCTACATTCCGTTGTCAAAAATAGACCAGAAAAATTAAGTTGTGAAAATAAAAACAGTTTCTAGGCTTATCAAATGAGTTGCTTATACAATAGATTTTAGTAGTTTTAAAAACAATTCATGTTATTCAGACTGTTTTCAGCAAAGTTTTCTAGCACATTATTATTTTCAAGAGTAATTTTCTCCTTGTCACGGTTCAATAACCGAGATAAAACACGAAACAGTTCGAATGAACAAATAAACAAACTTGATCCACAAAAAGCGGTAGCTGATAAGTGTTGCGCGGTATTTCGGAGTACTGTGCGTTCTCGGCTTCTTTTGCGCTGTTCGTCGTTAGAAAGACTTGAGACTCTATTTCGTTCGTCAAGTTTAATACAGCTGTTGACTCACTCGCTTCAGGTATTCAACTGAATCTTACACTCCAAAACGACGCTAAACTATCCACACCCTAGCTCCACAACTCACAGTGATTGTTTAACGAGAATTACGTAAAGCTTTGTGATTGGTTAAGCTCCAATTTTTTGGAATCGTGGTCTTGCCTGGCAACAGCGGTGTCTTTTGAACTGTCGCAAGCCGCGTTCTTATTTTTATAGTAAAACTTACAATACTTAGTGAATTAATCGGCCTAGTGAAACCGACCGATAACCATAAGCATAAAGATAAGTTTTCTCGATACCAATCACTGGAATTGCTGGAGTTATGGTGGTTATATATAACAAACGTGTAGCTGATAAGAATGTCACAGAAAAGGCACACATTTTCTGTAGTCTCCCGGAATGTTTCTATCGTGGAAATGTATTTCAAACCATGACTCTACCGGACGAGGTAGAGTCCACGACCACGGGCTTTTTCGTAAACGACCTCTATTCAAGCGAAGTCTACGTCTTCTAAAAGCAGAAGCTGCCCGTAGAAAATCCTGCTGATAGTGCACTAACAATACTAAAAACACTATGTTATTTTGTTGAGACAGAAACACAAGATTCAGCAAAAACCCGAAAGCCGTGAAAATAATCATATGGTGACGATCCATATTTGCGCAATTTGCGCGCCAGCTGCTTTGTTGTGTCGTGTGACGAGCTCTAATTAGATGGGTTTGTGATTGACGTATGTGTCAATCAACAAAGGTTTGGTTAAAACATTTAGGTTTGATGCGTCCGCCGCCAAAATTTGGAACTTGCAAAATTTTGGCCAATTTTTTCCTCACCAAAAATTGCAAAAAATTTGATTTCGCTCTAGTGCGACCCGGGCCTTATGAAATTAAGCGTTCTCTAAAGTGAAAAAATAAAAGTTTGAGTTAAGTAATTCGTAAGTGTAACATCGAAACATTCTGCACACTATTTTAGGCTTGTTGAAAAGGTTTTGTTGAAAGCTTTTGCAGATTAAAATTGTCATGATCACACCTGATGCATGGATGGCCAGGAGATTGATTTCACTTTTGTATCCGTAAATGTTTACTTCAAATTCACGAAAAATTCCTCCAAAACATCAACGTAGCGAACGAAACGTGAAGCAGCCCATAATACTATTCATTCTTCATTCCATATTTGGGAGTCAGTCCCAGTCCTAAACAGTAAAAAATAAATGGTTTTCGAAGTTGCCGAATTTTGCAAAGGCACGTTACGTATTTATACGCTAAAATTATCTCGATTATGCACAATTTTAGTATTTCCGTTTTGAAATGAAGCACTTATTGTTTTGAACGGGATATATCTTACGCCAGTGGAACAAAGTTACAAGGAAATTGAAGTCATTAGATGAAAATGGAAAATCTATGCTTAGGCGCCCGTCCGGGCTCCTTGAACAAAAATTTAGTCGCCCGCACTCGTAACGTAGGCGCCCCAGGCGACCGTTAGGCAGCAGCCTTGATATGCATGCACCGATAAGCTGTGTTGTCATCACTTTGTTCAATTCTGTCTATGCTTTGCTGGCAGTGTTAAACAGCTGAACTGAAACTAAATAAAAGAGAATCAAACTTTACATGCCTCATATCACTGCCAACAAAATAAAAAAAGTCATGCTCAGGGAGACTGCCAAGTTCTTCCTTTAGCTGATCTTCAGTGAGTGATGGAGGAAGACGACGGATTACAACCTGAGAGGAGATTGGAAAAAAAACCTCATCAAGCAAACATTTCATACAGGTCTCAGTTCTCTTCACTGCACATAACACCTACACAAACCAAGGGCTGAATTTAAGGGATGCCAAATGGTCCTTCGTACACAGTGGAATTCCAATTTCTTAAACTCTCGATTTCTTAAACCTCTATTACTTGAACTAAAGGTCCAAAAGTTTTCCTTGGCTTGTCAAGCACTGCAATTTTATCCACAATTTCTTAAACTCCCTAATTTCTTGAACCAATTTTCATTTTGCTCGAAGACTCAAGAAATCAGGATTCCACTGTATGCATCTTCCCAAATTTTTGCCAAATTTGACGGGTCTTGTCATCTCGATTCTTGGAGTCTTGATTTTTTTAGCATTATAGCTTAGAAAGTCTCATACTCACAGAAAAGATATTGATCTTGCCATATCACAAAGTCTCAAAATTTACCATTCACTACCTCCAATTTAAGGTTAGTAAATTGCCAATGAATATTATTTAGTGTAGAAGTTGTTAAAAGGGCTGGGAATTTTTACCCATTTACTGAACAAAATAAAACTATCTTGTAAAAAAGACAAGCTTAATTAAGCCATACATATCACATACCTTTCTAATGAACAACCTCTACTTATGACAAATATGAGAGAGAGGTATTATTGAACTTGAAGTTAACTTTAATCTTCCTATATACACCAAGTTAAATTGTAAATGATGCGTTCGCATTAATTTTCCTCGCTAAAATGAAAATCAACTTTCAGCTTAACACCACATAGAAACGGAAAGCAATTCAAATCAAATACCTTTGTCGGAAACAACAGCTTTTCCTTCTTGCTTTTGGAACTAGGTGTCTTTTCGACTTCACTTTTCCCCATTTCCAAATCAACGTCCAATTTCTCTGCAGCTTTCTGTTCTGTGTCACAAATTCGCCATCTTTGTTTTGGAAAAAGCTAGTACCAGTCTCTCCGGTGTGTTTGAAATTTCGCTTATCGAGAACATGACGTATTCACTTTTCATGCAATTACCGCTGACCAAAGGGCATTATAAAATTTCCTTCCCTGCTCACATGACTTCCTCGCGAAAATACGTTCGCCAGTCCGTTCGCCACAGAAATTCTTTGTAATTGCGTAAATTTTGTGTGACTCGTCGCTAATGGAAAAGAACGTCAAGATGAAGAAGAAGGTAGTTTGTGATATTTTTTAGCTGTGCTATTTTTCCTTGAGTGTTCAGAGGTGTCCTAAATAGCGTGCGTTTTTATGGTTCGTCATAAAATCGTTTAGGTTCTTCTGATGGGCAAGAGTGGCTCTGGAAAAACAAGCATGAGGTCGATTATTTTCGCAAATTACATCGCCAGAGACACAAGAAGACTAGGAGCGACAAGTAGGCCTATGCTTTCGTCAATCTTTTACTTATTTTGCGCTTGCTTCTACCCGTAAACATGCTTTACATTTTGTCACGACCTTTGTCACCTACGTACGTACAGTTCTGTCGCTTGTGACGAGCTTGTCCCCTTCTCTGTTATCTTCACAATTCTAAGTTAATGAGCTTTAATTTGTTTCTACATTACACCTTTCTTCTGTTTTGATTTACAGTTGACGTGGAGCATTCCCATGTTCGATTTCTTGGCAACTTGGTTCTCAATCTCTGGGATTGTGGCGGGTAAATGGCTGCAATATGTTTATGTTCTTCAGTGAACGTTTATTGAGAATGTCATTGAACAGTTTGATTTTATTAATAAGTTTTTAAAATAATGTACACACCTTTTAGTGCTACCTAAATTCGGTGAAAGGTGCCGGTAATATGGCCCTATAAAAAGGTTTGTACATAATTTTCCTTAAACTTGGTCAAAATGTTCATTGTATCAGTTAAGGATTGCAATATATGGAAAGCAACACCAGATTTTCAGTTCAGCTTCAAAAACTAAAAATATTTATGTTTTATCTCTTTTGGCCCTGCCATGGCAACTGATAATGGATCACTGACAAACTTGATGTATGATGATGGTGAAAGTTCTTGTTCATCATCGGTGACATGGAAAGATAGAGGGCTAAATAATATTATAATTATATTATAAAAAATATCATAAGCCATCTAAAGAATGCAGAGGCATTTAGAATGTTCAAGTCAAATTTTGACTTGAGCTCTTGTATTAGGTCATCCCCCCCTTTTTTTTTCGTTTATTGTCGGATGCGTTTTCTGATTTTGGGTCGGTCGGTCGGAAAAGAAAAAAAAAGAAAAAAAAATTGGAAAAGGAGTCTGGAACTGGGAGGCCCGGTATCTCAGCGTAATATCTGTGGAGCCTGGAAACAACAAGACGTGGTTATAAAGTCAACATGGCAGCAATGGAGGAAGGAAAAATCAACGTCGTGGTTAAACTCAAGCGAGAACAGCGAGAAAAGGATGAACCACCAAAACTGTATGGGAAAAAAATTGCCTATGTTTTGGATTAAAGTGACATTTGTTTGAAATGTGTCATTGCCTTCTGCATAACTTTTTTTTTTTTGAAAACGCGAAAATCTGGGTCGGTCGGACGACGCTAAACAGAGAAAGAAAAAGGGGATGGCCTCAGTTTGCTGTAGTAAATGGGAGTCTTTCCATTACAGCTAGATCTGAGGTACAACACACATCACTGAAATATCATTGTGCTAGGCAAAAATTATTATAGCACCCCCAAAAATGTGTTTGGACAAAAGTTAACCCAGGCTAGTCATGCTATAACATAAGAAATATAAGCTACCGTCAATTGCATCTACCCGTGAACGCGCCCGCTAAAAACATGTTTTCATGATGTCAAACGTCAGCGTTTCAGGTGTCAAACTTTGAAGTTTAGCAGACCATAACTGCAACTTTCGCGCCGAAAGTTCAACACATTCCGCTTTCGAAATGGCGGAAAGATTAAATATAGAGACTTCTTCTGAGAAACTGATGCTGCTCTGTGTCGATATACATACACAGGTTCACTTGAATCATTTCTAGTGTAAAGTTTCGCCCGTATTCAGTGTTTATGGTGAGTATTTTGAGTGCAGAAGTTCGCGTTACGGTCTGCTAAACTTCAAAGTTTGACACCTGAAACGTTGACCTTTGACGTCATTTGAAAACATGTTTTTAGCGGGCGCGTTCACGGGTAGATGCAATCGACGGTAAATAGGATTGAAAAATCAACCAAGTTGAAGGTGTTAGGGAATGTTTCAAACCTCAAACTCAAGTCCATTTTCTGCTACCACCTCATTCATAGGAATAAATATACAATATATTTGGTTCTGTTACATTTTGCAGACAAGAGGCATTCATGGAGAACTATTTTACAAGTCAGAGAGACAACATTTTTAGAAATGTTGAAGTACTTATCTATGTATTTGATGTGGAGAGTCGAGAACTTGAGAAAGATATGCACTATTATCAGACTTGCCTGGAAGCTATTCTTCAAAACTCACCAGATGCCAAGATATTCTGTCTTATCCATAAAATGGATTTGGTCCAAGAGGATCAGAGAGACTCAGTAAGAATGGCTTGTTAATTGACCAGGACAATCTCATGTAATGATATGATTTGTTTACATCAGCTATGTTCTGTACAGTCATCATCAGTGGTATGTACCACTGATGATGACCATATGGTTGAAAACGTTTTCGTTTTTTTTTTAATTTTAGTATCTTTTAAGCCTTTTTATAACAATTCACTTAAATATAATAATTCTTGGTATCTTGAACATAAGTAACAAATCACAACTCAAGGCTTCTTCGGATGCACAAACAAAGTGTAAGAGTTGCAACTCTAGAATTGTGAACAAGTTCTTTTTATCAGGAATAATCAGCGAGAAACAACTTTCATTTGCAACTAAAAGCAAAGTGCTTTATAACACAGCTCAGTTCTCATAATACCCTTTTGCAAACATCATTAATTTTTGTAAACCACAGTCATGCGTCCATAGGGTTTTGGATGGAGCTCATGCTAGTGATTTAGATTGGACATTCTTTGTTGTAAAGTAAGCTGTGTCGTGATTACTAATACCAAGTATAATTATCATATTCATTATCATATCATTCATATATAATGAGTTAACATAATTGTAATTATCATTATGCATTTTTTCAGATTTTCAGAGAACGTGAAGACGATCTCAAGAGACTGTCCAAGCCCCTAGATTGCACATGTTTCCGAACGTCAATTTGGGATGAAACACTGTACAAGGCGTGGTCATCCATTGTGTATCAACTCATTCCGAATGTAACGCAGCTGGAACAGAATCTAGAGAACTTTGCATCAATCATTGATGCAGATGAAGTCCTTCTGTTTGAGAGAGCTACATTTCTAGTAAGATTTTTTGTGCATCAGTTACTTGTGGGATCTACTGCACTTTTAATTAACTTGTGAATTCCATTTCAATTTTAGGTTATTTCCTATTGTCAGCGTAAGTCCCATAAGGATGTACACAGGTTTGAAAAGATTAGCAACATCATCAAGCAGTTCAAATTAAGTTGTAGGTGAGTTGTAATTTAACTTAATATTGATCATCAATAAATGTGGATCATTAGCTGTCTGCAGACATGATGCTTATACTAATAACTATTGGCGCAATAGGATATTACAGAACATCCCAGAGTTTGCACTGATCAGGCTTAATGAAAGCAAGAATACACTGCAGTTCTCTCAAGATTTATTCTTTCTTATTATTTCTGAACACTTGTTTTTCCAAAATTTGAGCTTCAAAACTTAATAGGTAGCACAGCTTATCTACAAGTAAGGCTTGTCTGTGAGAGTTTACTGTACTTATTCCTGTAAAAGAAGTGGCTCCTAGCGAGGCTCACTGATTTCTTTTATACCCTTTCTAGTAAACTACACGCTCATTTTCAAAGCATGGAGGTGCGCAATTCAGCCTTTGCAGCGTTCATTGATGTCTTTACACCAAACACATACGTCATGGTCATCATGTCAGATTCTTCAATCCGTAAGTATAAGTTCAATTAGCTAATAGCCTTGACTGCAAAATTTCGGTCGTAACTAATTTCACTTGTCATGACCTTTATGATTGCATAAAGTAACAGATGATTCGTAACTGCTGTGTCATGATATGTTAAGCCATTTCTGATGTACAAATTAAATATTGATATTCAAATTGAAATAAACCTCAATAAAACTTTTTTACTTGCAGAATAACAAAAAGAGATGGCAATAAACCAAAATTAAACACTTGGATAGTTGTGATTGCGAAAGATTAAGAGGGACTATGGATGACAAACTAAAAACAATTGGCCAGTTCATTTGTTTGACGTAGCTCTTTTAAGGTCTTGGAACATGATGCAGCATCACTCGCAGCCGGTTAGGCATCATGAAATGCCAAACCAACCACGAGCAATGAGAGGCAGCTGTATTTTTGGATTCTCTATCATTTTATCTAATTACTTGTAACAGTAATTAACACAGAATTTTGTTTTCTACAGCATCAGCTGCCACACAGATCAACATTCGCAATGCAAGAAAGCACTTTGAAAAGCTAGAAAAGGTCTCAAGCAATGGACAGCATTCACTGAAAGGAAGATAGAGCAGTAGAATGAGATTATACCTTGGAAAATTCTTCATATAAGTGCATAAAACAGACAATAATGCCAGAGCAGCCAATATTATTGTAAATTATAGTTGTTCCATGTTAATAGGAATAACTGTTGGTTTGTGCATCATGTTATTATTGTTGTATCGGATGCAATTGCGATTATTTACGGTCATCATTAATAGAAGGCTGGATTTCCACTGCTCTTAAGTTCAGTCTTTGTTCCTCCCGGTGAAGAGACGGCTGGATGTGTGAGTGGCCGATTGTGTCTGTGACAAAGATTCCAAATTTTCAGGGAGGCGCGCAGGCACATTCTGGAAACAGCAGCTGGTAATCGAGCCTACATTAATAGCTACTATTCATGAAATTAGACATTGGGAATGTGACAAAAGAGGACACTGAGCCATGGTCTCAGACACACACAAACACTACATTGTTCAATGCATAATCATGGGACTCCTCCAGCTCCCATAAACAAACATCAAATGAAAATGTGTGGTTAGCTAGTAATGATATCTAGGGTTGTTGTTTTACAACATAAATATTACAAAGGAATGATAATGAATCAGGAAGTAAAGATTTAATACTTTGTTATATAGAGATGAATCCCAATAACTTGAACCTCCCATTAACTCAAACCCCTGACAACCTGGACCTTCTTCGTTTCCTCATGAAGGTTCAAGTTATTAGGATTCAACAGCTTGTAATGTGATGCATAATACTAGGCAGCAACCTGCAAAGTACAGTTGAATCCTGATAGCTCAAGTCTTCAAGTTATCCACGGTAAAATTAGTAAGAAAATGACCTGGAAGGGAATCGAAAAAGGTTCATGTTAGCGCAAGATTCGAGTTATTGAAGGTTTGAGTTATCGAGATTCAACTGTACTTTTGACTTTTAGCAGACTCACTTGTGACGTCATGTGCAGACAATGTATGTAAACAAAGTCCTTAAAGTGTAACATGACATAATATCATATTCAAACAATTGGTAAACCAATCCCAGTGTAAACCTTCTGTTTTATTAGTTACATTGGAAGAAACTAGCCGTGGTCTACTGTGAATCTTTGAATTTAATTGGCTATTTCACGTGACTTCAGTTTTGTGTAGACATACTCTGACCATATCCAGGACTTCGCAAAAAAATGATCATACATAAAGAGTATTTTTGTATAAAATGTTATTTGTGTGTCACAGAAGAAGGTTAGTCTCTACTATAATAACAAGACCTCCCACTCTAGTTTTCTTTGAGCCATAGTTATGTCAGCTACACATCATTACAATTACTTGCTCGTAGAAAACGTGTTGTCTAATTGTTGAACATAAACCTTTTTCAAGTGCTGAAAATAAACACGAGTTTAAACAGTCACTCAATAAAGGAAAGGACGCACATGTCATTGTCAGAAGTTATTTGTCTTCTTTTAATCCTTCAGCACTAAATAGGCCCTTTGCAGTTGGGGCCATGTGATCAAATTTTTACTAAAAAAAACAAATTATATAACCTAACCTAATATAACCTAAAGAATGCCAGAAATGGAAAGGGCATGTCATGTGAACAATATCATGTATTTTGGGGTTCAAAATTAAATGCTTTCAATGAATAGATCTTTACAAGAACGAAAAATCGGCCAGAATCACATAAGTGTTCACTTCTTGTTGTTCTCTCATCCACTTGTGGTCAAGTTTTTTCCTTCGATATAAGCGGTGTAAATGTCAAAAGGAAAGTGAATTTGATGACCAACAAACTACTCACTGATTACCAAATACTTAGCTCTTTTATTGCGACTTTTAACAAATAGGACTAAATTATATCATAAGCTAGTTGCAAGACGAGACTACGCTTACCGGAAACCTGTCTTCTCTATCTTCCCCCCCCCCCCCCCCCTCTTACTTGAAGGATTGATTCCTTTTCTTTTGGAGGAGGAGGGGGGGGGGGGGGGGTGTTGCAATCTATTCTCAGAATTTGACGGTTTTTCCACACTTACAAACTCATCGTATTCTCATGGCCCCAATATTTCAAATGTATTGAGTGAACTATTCGTTGCATGTGGGTTTTTCCATATCTTTTCTGATTGGGACCAAGAAGATTGCCAAAATTCAGGCTAGATAAACAGCTGCTTCGATTCTATAAAGTTGTTGTATACGGAAGGGCCCTGTAACGGGTCATAATTTCTTCACATCCCTGCTCATATTAAAACTTAATTTCTACGAGATAAGTTTACTTTTCATAAACGTTTTTACAATAGGCATTTTTTTAGAATTATAAATTGACGGCTGCATACTTGTTTCAGAATTATGTTAAATAACTCTTTGTTCAAACAAAACGAAGGATTGTCAAAAATATTGCTCCTAGCCTAATTGCCATTTATTAAGTTCTATGTATTCTGTTTTGGTAAAATTATCTGTAAACAATTTGAATAGAAAACTTATTCCAAATTCTAGTTGATATTCACAGGCCCTGCTAACATTTCAGGTCCGCCCCGCATTTTCCACAAAACCTGTCACCAGATCGAGGCTTTGTTCCACACCGGAAACAAGCTGAGACTTCATTGTCTGCAAAACTACTTTCCCTTAGTGGCGGTGGTGAACCTGAATAAGTGGACAAAAATGCTGGCCTAAGCAGGCCGCTTTGAGTATTAAATCCATGTAGTTCTCTATCCTCGTTCCCGTTTCTATGAGTTTGTATCGACAAGCTTCTTGGATGAGGAGGTAAGCGCAGTCCACCATGAGCCTGCGCAGAGAAAGCTCCCATGGAAGTCAGCGGGTGCGGAGTTGTCTTGGTAACGCCGTTTATTGTCGTCAGCGGTAACGTGGGTGGTACAGTGGGCAGCAGAGATGGTTTTACTCCTGTGAATGGTATGCTGGGAAAGCTAGAGCTTAAATGGACAGGGGGACGGGTAGGGCTCGATGCTGAAGGAAAGTCGATAGAATGACTCTTTCCAGCTAGAATACACTCTATCGCCTGGACTACATCACCACTGCAACCTTTTAAAACGAGCTCTAACACGTTCTCCTTGTGCGAGGGAAATACCTTGCTAAGAACTTCGACTGGACGGGGAGGCTTTCGTCGTTTCAATGCGGATTCACCGAGACTCTTCTGCAGGAGTTTGACCGTGTAGTCGAAATCATCTTGGTCACGGAATGTAGAGCTCCAGGGAAACTGTAACGACGGCCTTTCGCTTTCTTGAACCATGTGATCAACACGTGGCCGGCAGCTGTCGTGCACGTGAAAGCGGGGTGATGGGGAGCGGGAAACACCGTTGACATGTGGCGGAGAGGCGCTTCTTGCTAGCCTTTTTGGTGACGGTTCGTCGGTTTGGTCCTCCACAGGGACAGACTCACTGTTGGAATACTCTGGATCATCTTTAGGTTCTTCTTTGATAAACACAGGTTCTTGCGCGTTTTTCTCTGAGGATTAAATAAGACGAAAAATTTTGTCAAGGTAAAATTATGAAGCAGCTTAGAACACACACTTGACGTACAGCTAGCCAGCTCGAGCTCTCCATGTAGGTGTAAGAAGCAAAAAAAATTTGAGAAGGAAAAGTAATTTTGTTCTACTCTGCTCACTTTCGTCTGTATACATATTTATTTTTCACTTCAAATTAAAAGGAAAATCTTGAAAAGCTGTACACCGTATTTTCTTGATTAAATGACCCACGCTTGTATTTTAAACTTGGCCTGTTGGACCCGGAGCGTTTATTTGACTCCTGTTTACTTTAGCCCCATACACTGTATTCATTAGGGAAGGGATTAGAGTTGTTTACTTAACATTAATGCTTAGAATAAACGCTTAAGGGCTTATTTACAGCTCCACTTTAAAAATCTGGCTTTTAATCAAGAAAATACGTGTGTATGGTACTTGTGTGGACTTTTCCTGCAACTTTGCTTTTTGAAGCGCTTGAATAATCTGTGGATTTATGGGATGAGCTCAAGAAGTTTTCGAATAAATTTCCGAACTTCTAGGGTGAACAAACAACAACAACAACCAGCTTAGTCGCAGAAAGGGAAAGACTTCCACTGCTTTCTTTAGTAACAAGCTAGAAGTTGAGATCCTAAACTCTTACATGAAGCAAAGGTTTGTCCTCAATCACTGATTTTTAATTTCTCCTGTAGAACCTTTTTTCTTTTAAAGTGTCTTAATTTCAGTTGAAAGGGCATGGAAGTCAAAGTATCTGGTTGTACACAGTTCGGGAATTGAAACGAAACTGTTCTCCTAAATAAATATTTACACATGGAAAGTATTCAAATAGAACAAGAGGAATTTGGTGACAATCTCAGAACAAAAAGCTAGGGTTTTAACATCGTGTGCTCGCAAAAAAAACATTATGTGATCACTGGCTAACGATTCAATGTTCTTTTATAAACACACTGACAGTAATAACAGCTCCTTTGTTCCAATGGGATTAAAGAACTCGTTCCAATTAGCAAGTTTGATAAGTGACGGCCAGGCACACGTTTTTATATCTCCGTTCAGAGTCTTATTTGTCAGTCTGTGTACACGATGGCGTTTCTGCTTGCTTTTCAAGTTGGCATCGAGATTGTATGCTCCTTTTATCCTTTGTAGTGCTCACCAAATTCAAGGACAAATCCAGTTAGAACAAAGTTATGGACGTACTGAAATAATGTTTGGGCAATTCCGAATTGTTAAGGCTGGAGCACGCTGTTCTGTTGATGTATGAAAATGTGATGGTATGAAAATGTCTTGTCACTAGTTCGATTGAATTTAGAGTCTCCGCGATAAATGAAAAATACACCGAAAATATTTTACGCTTACTTGATTGATATCACCGATACTGAGTTCCTTTCTTCAGCGCAAAAATATTATTAATATAGTTTTTGAGACTCGCGAAAATCGCGAAATTTAAGTCCTGCGAAAATAAGTAACAATAAGGTAGCTCAACAACTTTGACTTTATTCGTATAAAACTGTGATGCAATTTCCAAAATTTGTTACACTTCTTTTACTGAGAAATCGTAAATTGACAGAATGACTCTTTAATCCAACAAAGAACCTTATACAACAGTCTCTTTGGAATTTTTTACTGAAACTGTTTAAATTCTTTGAACCACAAACTGTTTTTAGGTCAACTGAGGAAATTGCACGCTCTTTCAGGTTGAGCCGATTCAGTTAAAAAAGTTCTATTTAACTTCAGCAGAGTCAGTTAATAAATTTTAAAAAAATCCACAGATTTTTTGTACTTGTTGAAGTGGGCACCAGGTGGTGTGATTGTTTGGCCCGTCAAGTTTCTTTCACTACATGATAAATATTTTCGGGTAAATATAACCACTGGGGTAGGAATGAAAATATGAAAATATGTTTGCGCACCCGTTCACTGACTTTAGCTTTTTTACGACTAGAAGTGAAGTTTCTCTCTCGACCAATTTTAACTGATCTGTCGTTTGTTAAGTTATATCAGTTCAAGAAAATCAGTGATAAAAGGAAGAACCATTTTAAGCTGATTTCATCAGAGCTTTTTTCTTCCTTTTCAAAAAGAATGTAATTACATTCACCGCCATTTGAAAAGAGAAAATTCCTTCCTTGGAATAATCGTCACAACAAAACAAAAACATGTCATTGCGTTCATTCAAAAATTACTTTTTGATTTAGTTAGGATTACACAACACGTCCTAGAGAACAAAACAATTGTCCTTACTGTTTGACTTCAACTGTAGCCGAATCTTTTGTTCTTTCAAATCGACTTCCGTCAAAGTCGTATTCACACCTTTCTTCCCCCAGTAGTCACCATCTAATAATTTCGACTCACGTACCAAGTTTAGAAATAGTTACTATGGCTGTAATACACTTTAAAAAAGTCAGAATTACTTCATTACCTTCAGTGACAGGGCATGAAGCCGGTCGCACAGGCTCGACTGGCAGATTTGCGGAGAAAACAGTGTTCATTCTTTGAGCGAGAGAAGGAAAGGTAGCTTCGTGATCGCCGCTGTCGCGCGTGTATCCCGCACATGGTACATTTCCTCTCGGCTCATACGGCTCCATTCTCGTTTGATGGCGGAGGAGAGCTACTCTAGCGGCGGTGATTCTCTGACGTTCGGCTATCAGTAAACACTTGGGACAGACGCAATCCCTCCATTTGCAATAGTGCTTGTGACCTTTGAGAGATGAAACGACTCCGTGATTCCTACAACGCGCGCATTTCGGTGCGCGGAGAGAGCCGTTCGGTGAACCGTTTTCAGATACAGCGCTCATAGCAATGTCAACTCGTCTTCACTTAAGATTTAAAGATATAAAAATGTTAATATTTCCAGAGGAAAATCAGTTTAACAGAACGCGCTCCTAGGATACTCGTGTAGTTCGCGATCACGGAAAATTAGTGTCACTGCTGAGAAAGGACCAGTGCTTAAAAGTCGCTGACTAATTAACAGGGATGTTTGCTATGAATGACAAGCTCTCCCATTGGCTTGTAACTGGTCAATTATTCAAGAGTATTGTTTGCTCGCCCGCAAGTGATACGTAGTCCTTAAAAACTGTACAAAGTATAAATACACAAGTTGCCCGTCGGTAAAATCCTTCAAACAAGATAGTACCGCGTTTCTACGTTTAGAGCTTCACAAACATAATTCACTGCGCTGGAGATAAACGTTTCAGTGAAAAGCAATTTGAACTTGTCACTCAAAAGGTTTCCTTCCTGTTCTTTTAACAGCGATATAAAAGCCTATGATTTATGTATGACTTCTAAGCTGTTTTTCGCACCAGCGATGGGACTCTTTGACTGTTCCGAGTAATGAATATTGACTGTAAAGAAACTGAGAACGACATTCAAAGCACAGTGAGAGACTAAAAGAAACTTCAGGCTTTCTATAAGTTGTTTATTTCAAGATGTTTGTGCCGCGGTGGCACTTCAAAATCCGTCCAACCATTTCACTATGTACCGGGCAAAACAAAAGAACTGACAGGCAATGAAACTATAAATTTCTCACCTCAGAGGAATTTAGTTCCCAACATTGTCAGCTTTAGCGAAAAGTTTACTTATCATATTTGCGCAAAAACTCTAGTAAACCTCGAAGGCAGAGGACAAAGATTTATTTTCTTTTCTCGGAGTAGATGTCGGCGGAATTTCGCGGAGTTATAGTTTATAAACTGTTAGAATTCGCTCTGTACATGATTAAAATTAATAACTATC
Organism: Meandrina meandrites; assembly: GCA_963693305.1. Taxonomy (NCBI): domain Eukaryota; kingdom Metazoa; phylum Cnidaria; class Anthozoa; order Scleractinia; family Meandrinidae; genus Meandrina; species Meandrina meandrites. The sequence goes on along the minus strand of OY855911.1, from coordinate 30,083,476 downwards.
TTAGAAATGGTGTTTGCACTTTCGAGTAGCAAGTGTCCGCCTTTTTTAGTGCTTTCGGATTGTTTTCGCTTATTACAAGTCATGAAACATGTTTCGCGACTTCGCTTGTTTACTCAAGAACCTCGCAGAGGCTGGTTTCTTCGCTACATTTACCAGAAATGTATACATTTCGGTAGATGAAGTAAAATTAAGTCAAGCGAAGTGAAACTTGAGTCAAATTCTCATTTTTTCTCACTCTATAAATTAATGTTCTTTTAAAGTCGATTTTAGTCGGCTCTTAAAAGCCATTAGTGTCCATTAGCATTTCTTATAATTATAAATTGACTAAATCACTATGAATCGATCGAGTCGTGTGCCTTTAAAATTATTTTATAATTATTACTGTTTTAGTTTGTTTACAATACGCTCAGTTAAAAAATTCTATAGTTTCAGTAATTTGGCATTTCTAACAAAATAAAATAAGAAATTTGAAGACCACCCATGGCTTTTGCGAATATACAAAACAGAATTACCCGTTAGTATTTTTGCTAGCTAATTTTCGATACCAGTTTCAAGAATGTTTAATATTTTATGTGCGACGAGCGAAGGTTTCATTTTCTGCTGTGAATCAGTGAAAATGGAAAAATATAAACAAAAACATTACCTTGATGTTAGATTTCGACGTGCACTGATTTATCGAGAATATTGTTCATATTACAGTCACTTTTCAAAAAGCATGCTTCAATATTTTGTTGAATTTACTTCACTTCAAAAATCTAGTTCGTTGAATGTGGTCCCATTGTTTCAATATTGAAGGCTTGTCACAAATCGAATTTAAAGCAGTTTGTTTTTATGCACCCACTCTTCATTTTTCATTCTAATAAAACATATAGTTGTTTTAAAAGTGGTTACTATTTGCAACCGTTATAAATTCTGTTATACTGCTTTAATTTGGGTTTTCATCTTCGCTAGCAATAAATACGTTTTTCGGATCGTTTCTGTGTAATATTCAATACATATTTCCATTCTCTATTTCGCAATCGTTAAGCAACGCACCTCCTCTGCATTCGAATCCTGTAAGCAGAACATAAAAGTCGTAAAATAAACAAATTCTTAATTGATGTAAAAAAAACGTAACTCGGAAAATTCTTACAAATTTCAGCTTGCCAGCGGGTCATTTTGCGGGTGGCTATAATCAATATTTACCGACCATTACCCCCAATTAGGATACAGCTTAAATATAGCTTAACATAACAATAAATTTGGAGAAAACTCTATATTTTTCGTGAACGACATTTATATATGATATCTTTGAAAATGAAATTCTGTCCTACAAAAAACGACTGTCATCGAGTTAAAAGTAAACATGTTTATTCCAGAACGCTTGTACGTTTTCCAACAGTTAATTTCGCTCTGAACAGTCCGAAGTTTTCCTTGAAGAATTTTTGAAAGATAAGCGAAAAAAAAAAAAATCAGCAGTGCAATGTATCGCAGGGTGGTGAAGTCGTAGAAACTCTTTCGCAGATGATGGAAGCAGAAAATGGCGGAGCAAAGTTTCATAATTTATACCAAACGGCGCACAAAGAGCTCTTCGAGCGAACGCTTTCCCTTTGTTCATTCGTAGAAGACCTGTTATTGGCACTACACGTTTTATACTCCATACTGTTTGTTTTTAAACTTGGAATCACGCGGTGCTTTCTTTTCTTCAGCCATTCTTGAGCCTTATGCTTGGTTTGCTAATGCAGTTCAACTCGGAGTTCGGAAGTTTTCTTGGCGATCTTTGGTTGACGATCTTTGGTTGATCAATGATTCAATCGGTTATTTTCGAAGGCTGCCTCTCCTCGAGTTGCTTGATTTTGGAGAAGCTATTTAGTCTGTTAACCTCGTGCATGAATCCTCTAATAAGAAATTGTGGTGAACAAATGAATCATGTGTTGGACTCCACGGATTTACAGCCTGGAGACATTGTGTTGAAATCGTGTCTTTAAGCAAGATACTTTAATACACTCACAGTGCCTCTCTCCACCCTGTAGTACAAAAGGGTACGGGTAAATTGCTAGGGCAAGCTGTCAGAATGCTGGGACCTGCGATGGACTCGCTAGCATCCATCCTGATATCTTGGGAGAGCAACAATCTTACAGAAACCAGACTTCAGCACTTCCAAATGGCACCTTTGATCCCCAGATCTGGACAGATCTAGCTTTTTCCGAATCCCATTATATTACCAGATTACCTCCGTTTTAAAACGTGGTCCTGGTGTAAAAACCTGTTACATCAAAATCTGTTTTACACACAAGTCCGTTTTCATACAAATCGAATACACTTTCACTAAAATGGTTTCTAACCAGGACTCGTGCTTCTCGAGATCAATGCAGGAATTCTCTTTTCTTCTTACCACGCACACATTATTCTGAATGCCGGTTCTGAGAATTCGATGACACTATTCGGCCCTAGGAACACGACGTTGTGACAGGATCTTCCCCAGTTGATGATTTTATTACTCTTTTTACCTTTCTGCTTGAAAATGTACTGTTGTTGTAGGGAGAAATTAGACGCCAATCAAGTTCGTTGTTCTTAATCCGTTTCAACCTTCCCTTCAGTAAAATATTACATCGAGGTTTGTTCCGACTGAAAGGTTACTTTTTACCACTCAAAAAGGTGATATTTACCACTTTCTTTATTTACCACCAAAGGTAGTATTGCTTCCAAGTTCACGAAGCCTCGTTTTATAATTTTAGGGAGGCGCGGTGACGTAATGGTTTATGCGCTGGACTCATGGAGCGGTCCGGGTTCGAGCCCTGCCTGGGGCACTGCGTTGTGTTCTTGTGTAAGACACTGTACTCTCAAAGTGCCTCTCTCCACCCAGGTGTATAAATGAGTACCGGCGTATTTACTGCTGGGGGCAACCCTGCGATGGACTAGCATCCCATCCAGGGGGGAGTAGAAATACTACTAGTCGTTTCATGTTACGGAAACCGGGATAAGCTCCGGCCTGATGGGCCAATAGGCTCGTAAGCAGACTGTACGTTTTATAATATTATTTTAAAATCAGGGATGATACTAAAAACATCACTCTTGTACTTCACATTCAGATCTATTTTATTTTCTGATCTATTTACAAAACCAAACGTACATGAAATTGCGTCGCAGCAACGCAGAAAAGGAATTTTCTCGAGATACAAGTTTTGATAAAATATAAAAGTTTAGTCGACTGCTTTACTTAAGCTTCTTGGTAAAAAGTATGAAAACGTTTTCCCTGATTTACAATTTCCAAAGCTGTTATTTGATGTCAAGTGTGATCGATATGATTATCATTTTGTTACCTGTACAGAGATTAAATAGATTTCACAGATGTACAAAATGCTTGGCAAAATTCCGTAAGAACATGAGAAAACCCTCAAGCCTTAGTAAAGGTGGTATTTTTCGCGCCTGTTCGCTCGATCTAGAAATCTTCGCTTTCCGTCTTAGATTTCCATTGTTTTGGTTAAAATTTCGCGGTTCAAATGTTGAACACATTCAAAGTGCTCCTGCCACCGGTGAAAATTTTAACACTCGCACTTAGTTTACATTTTCTGTGATAAAATGTTTATTTCACTTGCGATTCTCGAGAATTTTGAATTTTGTTCATGTAAAGAGAAAATAAGACAACAGTACGTTTATTCTCGACGTAAGACCTCTCCATTCAGCGCCAACATCTGCAACCTTCGTAAGCTTACTTCGTTTATGCATCACGCATAGTTTGCCATTTTATGATCACAGCGCCATTTTCCTTCCCTCAATGCTGATCTCCACAGCTCTCTGCGATCCTCTATTTAGCAGCTTCTTCTTGTCTTCGAACTTTCTCTTCTGTTTTTCAAATCTGTCCATGGACTTTTGTGGTTTCTGAAATTAGTGACAAAAAAAATCTACGATGAAGAATTCTGCGTGACCGGTCAGTAAGTTACATGACCTAGTCATTGTGTTACATCTCTGGCATGACCTGCGCATCACAAAAACCAGCAAGCTGCCAAATCGAAAGGGGATGGCGCTTCCGATAGGCAAGTGTTTCCACAGCTTTTTCGAGTTCTTCCAAACTTTCACGAGTGTTTCTATAACTCGATAGAAACACGGTAAACATGTTTTCTACTTCTTTTAGAAAACACCACGAGGAAAAAGAATTAAATCCCTCGTTTATTTTTATCATCAAAAAGCAAATTCTCTTTGCTCGCGCCATCATTACGTCAACAGCTCGTGCTAGTTGTGGGTTTATATCGAGTTACAGATGTACGGCTTTTAGCGCGCTCTTTCTCACAGGATGTTTTCTAATTCATTTTTTTTATGGAACAGGTTATCTTTGTCTTCCAAACACGTTTCCATAATCAATTCTTTAATGGGAAAGAAAGCTGGAGCTTCAAGACTACGAGAAAGAGAAAGCGTGCGAGAACATTTACTTGTCTGCAAAGTGCACGTCCACTATCCCTTACAAGTAAGGGATTTTACAGAATAAAAATTACAGCGATGGGTATGGTAAAGTGGCTTGGATTGACTTTCCGTCTATCGTACGAATCCGTTTAATCGCTGAAATATTCAAAATATTCATATTCCCATAAAACCTCGCACTGAGGAGAAAGTGCCCAACTGTCACATTGAACTGAGCTAATTATGCTCACTCACCCTGTTGAAATTCGTTCGTTCAATGGAGTTCTGTGGCCTTACAACATAATCCTTGTTGGACGGCATAGGAACGCGGGCTCGCATCACAAAACCCTTGTCACCAGGCCTCACGGGTCTGATACAGAGAGCAAAGAACGCCTGTTAGTTTGGCTCACTTCAAAACTCAAACAAACACAAACGGCATCGAGTTTACTCACTTTTTTTCACTCTGCAGAGCAGAATCAATGGACTTCGGCGTCTTTCCTCCATCGCTATCTACCGAACTGAACAAAAGTTTAAAGAAAATCTTAGATTGGGAAGAAAGATAAACTTGAAAAAGGAAAATAATTTCTTTCAAATTCTAGATAAAAAAAAGACATCGGTTTCCATAGAAGACAACTCTAAAACGGCATAAAAAGGGCATTTCTAAAGCAATTTCTCCACCCATCACTGTCGTTCTCTGCTTGAAAATCATGCTAGACATCGAAACGTATTGTAATAATCTTCGTATTTTCGTCTTTAATTCAACTTTGATAACTTACTCCACAGATGGTGATGTTTTGTCACTTCTGCCTTGAAATCTTTTACAGTCATTTTTATGTCTCTCTTTTAAACACGCATATATTTTTAACCCACTGCCCCCGAAAAGATGCCAAAGAAGAAGCCTCTAGTCAAGTGTAAATCCAAGGTTCAATTTCCATCGTTAGTCTGAGAAAAACAGTAGCAACTCTGTTTAGTTACGTTTTCAGTGGGAAATTTTTTTGTCGAATCTTGGTCGTCTCAAGATTCGGGTGTTCAGAAAATGCCATCTAAACACAGACGCTTATTTACTCGTGCAATAAATTCCGTATCGTTTCTTGTTATATCATAGTTCGGAAAAAATACCTTAATCTCCTCTTCTTGGACATGTTTTGATAGTCTCGCTCTTCTCTCTCTTCTCGACTAAGGGACTTGAAATTTGACGTGACGCCAAATATCGGACGCGCCCAATCATCTGCAAGAAAATAGACGATTATTCAGGACTGCAAATAACAGTCGGTCGTCGGACAATGGCTGACCAAAATTTGCTCATTACCGGCAAATCCCAACCGTAGTCAGACAATGTGTCCGGCCAAATTTTGTAAATCATAAACAATTACTAATATCATTTCGCAGGTTAGTTAAAATGTCATAATTTGGTTATGAGATGCTTTTCTTTAATGTACTGTAATTTTGCGACAATTTTGAATCAAAAATAAAGTTCAGTATAGAAATATACTATCATCGGTTCAACCAAAATGGTGAGTTAGTCGGACATACGTCCGTAACCTTTTGTAAACTATTTGAAACATCTTACTGTATTTCCTTATGTAAGTGATCCCGCGGTTAAATTCTAAAGTATTCTCGACAAACTTAATTTCAAACCTTGTAAAAATGCTTAAAATGCATGGTTTTTTTTTCTATTTTGAACTGACGCGAAACGTCCTAATATCCGTTTTAACCAAAAAGTATGGATAACTTCAAATCGCGGGGCCAGCTTGGGAGTTTCGATAAGTTCTCCTTAACTGTATTCAAACTGTTACTATGCTTTGAGTTCTTTTTGGTGTCTTTATTTTGCCTTTACTGCTTGATTTTTCAGCGGAAACCGTCTTAATATTTTACCCAGTGATACTAACTGATAAGTTTTCCTGCTACTTTCTTGTTTTGCCTGTTCTCCTTTGGATGCCGGCACAGGTACATAACTGCTTTGCCGATGCCGCTCATTTTCAGCGCTCTTCCATCCATGGGCGGAAACTATAAACAGACAACGCAAAACAAGTGATTAACACTGGACAGCCACAGTCAGAATGGCACGGATATACATTGGATAAGTGCTGCACAGAACAAAACCTTTGTGTTGCGTGGGAACAGTGCCTCTCTTAAACAGGAGAACAGCTCAGTACTGACAAAATGTCAGGGCAACAACAAGACAAAAAGCTGGGGTACCTGTGATGGACTAGCATCCCATTTAGGGGGAGTCATCATACTCCTGATGTTTCTGCCACCACAAGAATGTTTTTTTTTTACAAATCTTAACACTAAATCTTTGAAAGTTGTATTTTTCTGTCTGCGAGTATCAAATCTTTCCTAGTCTTGGGTTTTCAACAACGTTGCGGGGAAAGGGAAAAGACGACATATGCGACCGACGTAACGTGACGTGACGTGACCATTTGATACATACCACAGAAAAGCCACTTAGATAACCCTAGGAACGAACTAGAGAAGTTACATGTATTTAGGAGACGCTTTAACAAAAAATAACATCTGAAAAGGCAAGTGAAGTTTTACCTCGGCCAAAACTTTGAGTAATCCTTCTCGAATTTGCAGATGAGGTAAGGAACCATCTGGTAAAGGGCTTAGCCACTCCTACAGTGTGAAGTTAAACACAAAATAAGCAAACGGAAATGAAGGTTAATGGGTACAACTTAATAACTAGCCTGGTGTTTGCCTGTAATTTTCAACTCAAAATGATATCTTTGATGTCCCAAGGAATTATCAAGAACACAGCCGAGGTGAATCACATTTGGCAGTTTTGTGGAACGAATCATAATGTTGAAGTGGCACGAAAATAGTGTAACAAAGTTATTTATATTGTGGCCCTCTCTCTGTCACGCAACACTACAGGAGAGAGAGTAGTGTTGCGTGACATAGAGAGGGCCAGAACTTGACTAAGCTATTTAAGATTGTTCTTGGCATGTCCAGGAGCATGCATCTCTCCCTTCTCCTAGCGGTATAACAAAGATTGTGTTTCATAACTGTTTTACTGATTACAAAAGGTCATGTAACACTAACCTTCAAAACATTTAAAACTCCAAGATCAAGAAACGTCATTTGCAGATCAGCCCTAAATAATAGGACAGAAAAAAAGAATGATTTGACAAAAATACCACAGCACACAACAGACATAGACTACATAGGCACCCATTGGAGAAAGCAATTATAAGAAGGTGAAAATATCTCCACTTTTTTACCGGGCGCGCTGCACTGATTCATGACAGAATACCCACCAGAGCACCGGCAGGTGCCAAGTTTTATCAAAAGCCCTGTATTTAATGCCAAAATCAGTGAAAACCCCAAAGTGATAGTAAACTACATGTAAAGTAGATAAACACCAAAGATGTACTCATAAACTAATCAAATCAAAGGTCTCTTCGAAGCTATGACTATTTTGCATCAGGTGAATGAAATGACCGTGAATGTTATATCGAAGTATAAAAACAGCAGAAACGACTAAACATTTGGACAAGAATGCATTACAATTCAAACGAACATGTTTGGAGCGTGACATAGCCGATGAAATGTAAGACAGTTTCTTGCCCTCAAAGTTGCTCTCGAGTACTGAATTTGCAACATATGCAGAAGCACTATAACTAGTCAGCGGATTCACATAAGGTTTAACAGGACTCGAAGACATGAAAAAATGAATCTGACTTCAGGTACATTACTCCTTTTTTGGATTCTGCCAAATTAATAGTTGTAAAAAGGAACAAGCATAGAGGAGATTAACACAGATTGCAATTGACAAACATGCTTAGTTAAGGCAAAATCTTTCAAGACACACAAAGCCTGATGAAGCCTAAGCCTTTTAAACTGAGCATTTTTAAAAGTCTAATACGTGATGATCTTCTACACGGACTCACTTGTGTAAATGCTTTAACACAGAGGGAAGCATTTTGAGCTTCTTGGTTGCTGCTTGTTTTGCTCCATTCAGCATTCTGTCCTCCTAAATAAACAAAAAAAAAGCATTTCATTATACTGTAAAATTCCCATTCTAAGTCCCCCTGCCTATAAGCCCCCGCAGGTTATAGGCTCATCTACCTGGAAACAAAATAATACATCTGGTTATAAGCTCCCTCCCATTATTAGGCCTAATATGAACAATGCATTTGAATGTAAACAATATTTGTAAATAATACCTCAGCAGCCTCTTTCATCTGAGTTATCATGCCTGCTATAGCATCATCACTGTCACTTATTATGTCAACATTCTGCAAAAGACATTAGGTACATGTAATATGAGTATCACAGGGCATTTTAGCTAGATATGAATTTCAATTTCCTAGGAGATGTTATAAATAACTTTTTACAGGTAACTAACACTTCATGAGCAATGTTCACTGCACAGACAAAGGTTGGGGCAAGGGTGGGGTCAGAAATCTGAACATTCCACTTTCTGAATGCCGCATGTGTTGCAAAATGTTGCAAGATTTTCCCAATTTCCCCCAGTTCACAACTGAACACCTGGGGAATCAATACTTATGGCCTAATGTCTTCTCTGGCCTTCACTCCCCTCCCCACACACGTTTCAGCTGTTGTGTGTGTGTACACTTGTTAATTAAACTGCTTACCTTTCTTTTCTTTCTAAAACTTCTGTTCATCTGTTTCAAGGCAAAAACAACAACAACATCAGAGCATTTTGAAACCACCACATGTATACTTTACAGAACTAGAGATAAGCTGCTGAACAACACAGATTATCTTTACCATTCATCAACAATATTGCCCTGTTAATGCAATCCTAAAGAAATGTGCAAGCTAATTTGTGTAGGGCAGGAAAGAAGTCTGGAAGAACACACAACTGTCAACAAGGGTCAGGAATTCTCCATCTACTGTCCACAATTTGGAACATTTACTGAGACAATTTTACACATTTCCAATGAAATTGAGCTTGATAAAGGTGTTTAATAATGGTGAATAAGTCCTTACATTTAACTGAGTATTGCATTATGGATTGAAATATTGATACATGTAAATACCTCTTTCTTTTTCTGGATCATCAGGTCAAAATCTGATACAAATCTGTCAAGAAAACATGGCAAAATGAGAACAACATTGCCTTTGTTTGATTATATGTTTCAATCTTTATTGTTTGCCAGTGCTTTCACTGAACAACACACAATGGCCATCTGGCCATTGCTTGTCTCCGGAATCTGTGACAGGAAGCGACTCAGAGAATTTTTACTCCCCCCTGGATGGGTCACCTGTTATGTTTAATTTGCGAGTACCCATTTATACTCCTGGAAGGAGAGAGGCACTGTGAGTTTAAAGATGCATGCCAAGGAACACAACACAGTGACCACGGCCTGGGCTTGAACCTGGACTGAATGATCCAGAGTCTAGCACACTAACCGTTAGGTCACCACACCTGCCATTAATTTGAATTAATTGTCCATAACACATGTTTTACTTACACTGGTTTGTCATCAAAAGCATCATCATCACTATCGCTGTCCACTTTTTTACTGGATTTAGGTTTTGGCACCGTCATTGTTTCATCACTGTCCTTTGCAACTAATCCTTCTGCATCATCAATCTCTGACCCAACAGACAGTGAGTGATGTTTTCTGTCTCGAGCTACAAACAGCAACAAACAAAAATGAATTTTGCAAATGTGTTATCAAAAATGCTCATAACTGTATTTTTTGAAATTTTCAGCATCTTCACCATTCACTAATCTTTACCTCCTTTCTTCTTCTTGGTCACCTCAATGTCTTCCTGACCAAATCCCTAAAAAGCAGTGTAAAAACATATCTTTTTTGTATTAAGTTTCCAGAAAATATCCATACCTTCTCCAAGATATGTTTTTTGGATTATGATCGCCCCCTCCCCCATTGAAAGAGCATCCAGTTTGGGTTTGGGTGGACTATGTGATGTTAAGTGTGTCACTGACCAGGGCTCCAACCTGGGCCACTTGATCCAGAGTCCAGTGCACTAACCATTAAGCCACCACACTTCCTAGTTATAAGCATGATTAAAACATCAGGTGTTTGCACGCAATCTTACCACAAATTCTTCCTCTTCATCACTAGCACCAAATATGTCTGCAATTAACTGCTCTCCTGCCTCCTCCCCAGATTCCAACCTGTTCACCACAAATTATTCAAATATATAGTTAACCAATCTATTCGTAGTTTTTACAATTTGATAGACAGCTCATGAATCAAGACAATATTCCCTAGTTAATGATTTTTTCTATTTTTGAAACCTTTTTACTATACAAATGTGTTGAAAAACAGGTTACAGTTTAAACGCCTACCCTTCTTCATCTTGCTCCGCTGCTTCACTCTCGGCAAAACTTTTCTCTCCTTTGGTTCCTTCATCATCATCATTTTGATCTACAAATTAAATTGTTCCAAAAAGCTTCAGCTCAGCTGTGCTTGTGACTGATCATCATCAGACAACAATTCATGACTCTCAGTTGCTAGTATCCTAGGGGAAGGGGGTCCTCTCTGAAAACTAGATGTATCCCAGAGGAAGGGGGTACTCCCTGAATACTACAGTAGATGTATCCCAGGGGAAGAGTGTACTCCCTGAAAACTAGATGTATCCCAGGGGAAGGGGGTGCTCCCTGAAAACTAGATGTATCCCAGGGGAAGGGAGTACTCCATGAAAACTGGATGTATCCTAAGGGAAGGAGGAACTCCCTGAAAACAAGATGGCGGAAGTGGTGTTGGACCTTATAAAACCCGTCTCTTGAATGATCAATCAGACCATGGAATACTACATGTATTCAGACTTTGTGTAGTAATTAAAAGTGAAAAGTGATTCTGAATATTAAAGGTAGCTAATTTGAGGCAAAATCTTCACCAGCTGCTAAGTTTCATCTCAAGAGGTAAACTATAAAAGCAAAGCACAAGTTGCACTCAAGTCACTGGCCAACATTGTCAGAGTTCATTCAGAGTTAATTCCAGTTTGGCTTCATACCTTCCTAAAACTTTTGGCCTTTGAGACCCCCCTCCACTCCCTAACAGAGTTTTCCATGACCCTCTGTATGTGGGGTGGGAATTAATATTTTCTGTAGCCACACACTGCTAATACACCATCTCTCCTGTTAATTTGTTGCCATCCCTAAAAGTATAGTTTCATGATTAAGCTGAGGGTACCAAAGGGTTTATGCGTGACGTGTGATACAGTAAAATATTAGACCATAATGCGTGACAATTGCGAGAAAAGAAGACTGTGACATGTGAAAATAGAAAGAAAAGAAGCATGACTCATGAATTTTTTGTTTCAAGTATACGTGACACATGAATTAGGTTAAAGGTTGTGCGTGAAACAGGATCACGATACCCTCTTTGCCACCCTCTTAGCTGTGTGTTCATCAAGTTTTCTTGCACTTGGGAAGTTAAGGGGGAACTTGTAAAGTTACAGTTGCTTCTGGCTGCGTCTCAAGCAACTTTTACACTCTCCCAACTTCCTAAATGCATCCATAACTTGCTAAATCCATGCTAAGCAGGAAATGTATGGAGTCAAGTAAGATTTTAGTTTTTCATGAAGTCAATATATCATGATTTAACGCCGGCTTAGATGGTTAGGGCATGTTTTGTGAATATCGCCATCTGGGTAATACCCAAGGTTGCCCTTAGGTGGACAGTTGCAGGAAAAAGAAAAAGGGGGAGACCCAAAACCACCTGGAGAACGACGGTTGAAACTGAGTTAAGTGAGATGGGTTTATCATGGGGAGAGGCACGGGCAAGAGCGAAAGACAAGACTCTGTGGAAAAGAGACATTGCTGCAGCCCCATGCCCCACCAGGGACTATAAGGATTAATGATGATCATGATTAATGTATTATACCTATTGAGTATTCTTGAGATTCATCTTTGTTATCTGGAAGAAGCTTGGAAACATCACTTTTAAGAATGTCATCAACTATCTCGGATTCTGCTCCTGAAAGTCCAAGTCCAAGGGGTGAAATTGGCATTTCTAAATCATCATCTGTAGCGGCGCCCGAAGATATTGTTCGCCGTCTCTCTGTTGGGTCTCCTGCATCATTTGAATTTCCACTACTTTGTCCTTTGCTTGTTTCTTCGGTCGTTTCTTTTGATACAGATGGGCGACTAGAATTAACTTCATCTTCGTCTTCAACATCGCTACCCGCTAAATGTTCTTTTGTACTTTCAGACTCTGGGGTTGTTTCTGTGTGCTTTTGCGCAGAGAGCGAAGAAGATTCCTCCTCGTTTGAAAATACGTCATGTTCTCCTTTGCCAGATGTAGTCTCCTGCTCCTCAGCCGTGGCCGAAGTCGATGAAACTGGCGATATTTCTTGATCGTAAAGAGGACTATCACCTTGTTTCTCCTTTGTACTCTCTTCTTTTGCATTTACATCCTCTTCTTCAGGAGAATTCACATTAGCACTGTCGTTGCTATCTTCAGACTGATTTGTCGGAGCTTCTCCTTCTGTCTTTTCTTCGCCTTCGTTGTCGGAAATATCGCTAAAACCTGGTGCATCCGGTGACTCGCCGCCATGGTGGATTTCAGGTGTTGGCGGTTTTTCTAGGTCTTCGTCTCCTGAATCGATGTCGTCAAAGGGATCTCCGACGTGATCACCCATTCTAATCAAGAATGGGCTCTCCTCTAACAGCTCACTTACCTGTCTAGCTCCCTTCTTTGTGGAAGAAATAGAAACCTTTTTCAACGCACCACGATCACGCTTTTCAACAACACAACTGAGCAAAACTCAATTTCCCGCTTAGTGACCAAGCCTTTCGAACCGAGGGAGCCTGGGTAAGTAGCGAGTGGCCGCGAGCGACCTGGGGCCCGTTTCTCGAAGTTCCCGAAAAGTTTTCGTAACAAAATCTCAAACCTTATGAGTACAGAGCTATTTAATTCTATACTAGTAGTAATCAGCGATTAGGGGAGTGCGTTCGACCTAAGATGGAGAGTCAGGTAGTAGCAAAGGAGCAAGGTTGTTGGCAAACTATGCAATTTAATATGCCTCAAATGGAGCGATGAGGATGAGCGAGAGAGGAATCTCAACACACAACATTTTAGAGGAAAGATTGCGTGACGAGCCAAAAGAACATCTCTCTGCAAAATAAAGTGGAATTTGTCGCATCAAGAAATGGGTTGTGTTTTTTTCGAAGGGGTTCAATAAACTGTGAAAAAATTGTGACACTGTAGCAGTTCTTGATATGTTAAAGCAGAATTTTTCTTTGCTTGCAAGCTATGTTATCGTAAATTGGGTGTTACACTGTTACACAAGAAGCCATTCAACCGGACGGAAACATGATCTGTCATCATAGCAGTGATTGTTTACCAAAGGTCAAAAAGAACCTCAAATAATGAATGGCACGGCAAATGCTCATTGATGTCAGAATATTGTAAAACAACGTGAATAGAAGTCGCCCCTAGCACTTCATGTGACATTCACAAAGCAGAAACGTACAAAGTCATAAAGGAATGGGCAATTTGCATTCATTTTTACACTAAAATTCATATGGAATAGAAATGAATTATCATGTACACGACAAATAATTATTTATTTCACTTTAGTTGTTTAATATCTTTTGGCACTACACAGCACTACACAACTTCTAAAACTCCACAGACTTCTACAAATACTTTCACTTCAATTTGAAAATAGATCGAGGCACAGTACATCAACTTTTCGTTCATAGTCAATACACTCATAATATTCAATAATGATTTCCTCATCAAAATGCCTAAACATTCTGCGAATAACTATAGAATACAAATTCAAAGAAGCGATAAAACAATTTTGATCCTTATTCTACTCACTCGTTTTACATGAAATGCTAACGATTTGAAATTTTAGCTAGTTTTGTGAATCGTTTTGCATGCAAACACGCTGGTTTACCTTGCCTATAAAACAACGAATCGAGTTACTCGATTTCCACTCCTTTTACGACGTTCGGTGGCTGATTAAAACTCTTCTACCTTGGATGAAAACCCTCCAAACAGCAGCGATAACAGACCATAACACAGGACAATTTTGTCGAGAGAAATCACTCCAAACAGCAAAACAGAAGCACATGGCATGGAGATGACGTCATTCGCCCCTGAAAAATTTTCTGGGGGGGCCAAATTGACAACGTCGTATAGTCCATAAAAGCAAGAGTTTTTCTCGATTAGGGTGCGTTCTCCTTCGTCGAACGCAAATATTTTTAATATGTACAGAAATTCCCTTCGTACAAAGTTTCAGACCATTACACTTCTCTGTTCTTAAGATACAGATAACTAAAAATGACTTTGCGGGCCCCAAAAGTTTCTGAGGCTTTAGAGAAACGGGCTCCTGGACCGTCTGACTGGATCAGGAGGGGGACATTGGGGTTTACGGTATTGCGGTATTGGGCTTATTTTCAGGCGGTATTTCGGTAATTCAAGTCCCAAGCTACGGTATTGCGGTATGCGGTAGCCCCACGGTATGCGGTTTTTCATCGTTTTGACTGACGGTAATCGGTAAAAATGATATTTCGCGGTATTGCGGTACTGTTAGTATGCGCTTTCCTAGCCTGTATGACATTTTAACAAACACACAGGAAGTGGAAAAGGTAATAAAGGTCAATAAAAGTTAATATTTTTTTAGGTATTTGAAGACTGTTTGTGATTGTTACTACGTAATAGACTAGCTCCAGTTTTTTTTTCGTGTAATTATAACATAGCAAACCAATCGTGATTTGCTTCATATCATTGTTGCTCTACAAAAATTACTTTAATACGAAAACATCGGCACATGAGAGAGATAACTGAATGCACTTAGTGGATGTAGCGTGGCCGATTGAAAGTGCGGTATCGGTATTTTGTAGATTTTGCTCACGGTATTTCGGTATTTGCATTTTTTTCTTACGGTATTGCGGTATTGGGTACCCCCCAATGTCCCCCTCGATCAGGCTAGCTGAAAAGCTGCCATGGGTTCTGCTAAGGAGTTTAGGTTGGTAAAATATTTGAGAGAGTAAGCATAGGTTTGAAAAGTGGTGCTCGCACTCTCAGCTAATCTCAAACTCGTATTCCGATCCGAAGGCCCCTACAATTGCACGGACGCTGTATAAAGCTTGAAGGGACAAGAAACAGAAGCAACATTTGTCAACAGGAAGCAGAAGCCGACAGTAAAGTGAATGGCGATCAGGAGATAAAATGTGAGACAGAATTTCCGAGAAAAGATTTCGAGTTGGATCTCGAGTTAGGTTTCGACTTAGATGTTCGAGCTGGATTACGAGTCAGTAGGATTTTCGAGTACTGACGGAGAATAAACGAATTTAGGCATTAATATATTTATGATATAGTGTCGCCCTAACCAACGTCACCAACCAATGAAAGATAAGGGACGAACCATTAGAAAAGTGATGAGGGGGGATGGAAAAAAATCATGCAAGGGAAAATGTCCGAAAAAAAAATTATGCAAGGAAAAACGCAAAGAAAAAAATTCATGCACAAGATGGGCCGCATTTTGATATTACACCAGAATTATAATTCTTCTCTAAAAGTGTTCCATTATGAACCAAATGGCATTAGAGCGTGTCTAATGCCACAAGCTATGTATTTAATCAAACAAAGTAGACCTTTTTTTAATGCATTCAATAGCAAATTGCGAAAGAAGCAGATTTTCTCGAAAACTTGAAACAATATTCGTGCATAGGGCTGCAGTAAAAAAAATATACTGCACACCCAATGCCCACCCCCCTCTCCCCCCCAAAAAATCTTGCAAACTAAATCATCTACTTTCACTTCATAGCTCTAATAAGTTATCACTTCTAAATTATTATCAGTCTTGAAAAATTAAAAATGACATAAATATTTCCTTGTCGAAGCACATTCAACCAGGATATCATACATTTAAAACTGCTTTATTTCCGAAACGAAGCACTAAGTCAGATACCGAAATTTGCATAGAGATTTTTAAGTTCTTTATGTCTAGAATACGTTAAAAAGAAACTTTTGCAGTAATGATGAAATGCAGCAGGAATCAACAATAAAAGCGCGAACGTCCGCGCTTCTTTTTCTTGTCGTTTTCAGCGTGTAAATATAATTTACTGTGTTTTCTTACGCACCTACGTTTTCATTAAAAATGGTTGTTTCAGTCGGCACAACAATGTTTTTTACAATAGCATGTAGTTCCCTTTTGACAGGCTGAATCAGGTTTTTGTGCATCTGCCGTATTATTAATGATGAATTTCGTTTTAATGTTGCCAAAATAACTGTGATTCCACCGGCGCCAGAGGCAATTATTTTGACTATCAAAAGGCGCTGATGTATGCAGGCCGGATATTTATGCGGGAAGAAAAAACGTTACTTCTAAGTTTGACAGGCCGGTGAATTTTGTCTCTGATCGACTGTGTTAGGAACGGAACTGACCCGGACCGCTCTATATAGCCTTTTGTTCTTTTCCCGCTGCCATGCATTCGTTCGTCTCCCCGCAAAATAGCCAACAGGTTCTCTTCGACCGTCGTTCCAATCCAAGATGGCGGCCAGTCAGATCGACTAGATTCGAACGCCAAGAGGATTCTGGGAGGCCAGTGCAGGAGTCAAGTAGGTAGTTTAGCCCGGAGCTCTGTGGATCACTGTAGAAACTTGTTTTACATTGATTGTTTTGCAATGAGCGATAAAGGTATTAACAGGAGAGCTTTGATGCTAATGGTTATTGAACGTTTCTGTCATTGAGAGTAAAACAAAAGCGGAGTGTAATTAGGAACTTTTTGCAAACACCTGCTAGTTAGTGCAAACAAACATAAAAGGCTATGCTCAGAAAGCTTCGCAGAAAACCTTTTTTAATAAAAACTTCGCGGTCATCCGAAACATGTGAATAGGGGAAGCTAATTCAGTGCATGTTGACGTCAGCTGTGCCGGGAATGATACTTCAACTGGCTTTTTTCCCTTTGTCGATTGCCGCCATGTTCGCGCTCATAACCCGGTTGAAATTCGCGACAAAGAGAAAGACGGGAAGAGCGATGATTAATACACCAAATACAGTTAACATACAACCCACCATTTTGCCACTGGCGGTTAATGGATATTGGTCTCCATATCCAACTGTTGTAATCGTGTTAACAGACCACCAAAAAGCGTCAGGGATGCTCGAAAACGCGCAGTTTTTGCCGCAGCCCACTTCTGCGTAATATGCCGCACTTGACGAAACAACGATGCTTATACAAATGAATATCATAAACATTCCCAGCTCTTTCATACTTGTGGCGAACGTGAACAATAAAATTCGCATACCGCTGGAGTAGCGGGAGAGTTTGAATATTCGTAAAACGCGCAACATTCTCGCGGCGCGCAGAACTGAAAGCGGCGCGCGCGTGCCTTGAAATGTCAGCAGTACGTAGTAAGGAACTACGGTTAGGATGTCCACAATGTTAAGCGCTGAGCGAAAAAATCGCAGTTTATCCGGCGCGCTGAAAAAGCGAACCACCAATTCGAACGTAAACCACACATAGCATGCCATTTCAAGCGACGAGAAAAACGCATCATTGATAATTGCGAGGTCCCCCGAGGACTCAAAACATGGTATGATGACCGAGAGAAGAATAACGACCACAGACAAAACGGCGAGCACTTTTGCTGCGTAAGATGATTCTGGATGGGAGAACAGCAACCAAATCTTACGTTGTATTAAATTCCGGGGTAAGTCTTCATCCTTGCCTTGGAGAGCGCGTTCAATTTTATCCCGGGTCAACGTGAAGTCGCTTCGTATTTGGAAGAATCGCACTTCTTCAATAAAAACATTTTCCGGTACCACATCGGGTCTAACTAGCCTTCCATATGACTGATAATAAAAGAGAATCGCATCAAAAGCGAGTCTGTTTCGGTTAAAAAAATATTCCTCGTGCCGCGCGTCAAAATATTGAACGCGCTTCGTCGGGCAGCCTAAAAGTGTGTCCGGAAACCTTGACAAGGTTTCCTCTAACGTTTCGAACATGGTTCCACTGACATTGATCCTGACGCGTTCGTTGATAGGTTTTCTCGGTCGCGATATTATCGGACAACCATCCTTTAAAGCAGTCATGTTTGGTCCATTTATAACCCCAGTTCAGCATGTGTGCAGCGATTCGCAGGTTGTTTAATTGCAGTTTGAAGGTTTGCCATAGTTGTGCGTCTCTTAGTTTTCTTTAGTCTTGACTATAAACATTTCGGTGATGATCCTTTCAATTCCTTGAAATGTCCTCACAGTTTATCTGGCCTGTTTTGCCGCTTCGCGTCGATTAGTTGGTGATGCATATCTGCCTCTGTGACACGCATATACCCCTGTGGTAAATTTCTCTCCAGAAAAAGTTTTGAGTTACAATGTAAATAAGCTCGTATAGGTACCTTGACTAAACAATAAATTATTTACATTTTCTGACGCCTGATCTCGTCTCCTAAGCAAAATTTAAAATGAAAAAAGCCGACAAAGTGACTAAATATTATTAGATGAATGGCTATTTCTGCGAATAATCATGGCGTGCTTTCTGATGCATCAATCACTAAAAATGCGGCCACACATATGTGACTTTTATTGCCACTCGGGGTTCCAAATAAATGCTTATCCAATAGAAAAGCAGGCATGAATACTTTTTCAAATTATTCATGATTTCCACACACGATGCATGCAAAAGATAGATGTCTTTTATATATATTTAATATCTCGAAACGACACATCGAATCTGTCGAAGTTGTTTATTTACGTTAACTTAGAACATGATGTATAGTTTGCAGAAACTATTATCAATCATTTCGTTGTTGGGTTTGCTAAATTTAACGCTAATTAATAAAGGTGTATGCTGTGTACACTTAATAGTGAAAATTTTAGGTCATTTTGTACCATTTACATTAGTAATGTGCCACAATTTTTTGAACAAGCTGTCAGATGTGTATAGAGAGTTGCAAGTCTTGTCGCTGTTGTTGCTAGACGACAAAAACAACTAGAAGCGACCAATGCTTTTTCAGAAGTGGCCCGTAACACACGTACTAAAATTGATGAATTCCTGTCGAACAAATTCCAGTGAGATTCCCAAAACGGTTGTTTGGCTTACATCCTGCCGTTCCCAGATGGTTCAAAAATTAGAGCCGCTAACTTATTCATGAAATAGAAATTAGTGCGTGGAACTAAAACCATTCAAAAGCAAATTTCTCAGCGGAATACTTCTTAGCCAAGAAATTTAAAGTTGACTCAAATGCTTATTAGTACTAAGTCTCGTTCGATTTCGTCTTGCAAATAAGTGGATTAAAAGCAAAAAGCACCGCATTAACGCGACTAAGTTTAATGAAAATGCTAATATAAACATTTTAGCATATGACAAGTAGCTTGGATTAAAGTGTCATGTTAAGTAAAATACGATAATTCAACGTTTTTGTTCATAAATATAAAGAGAACCAACAAATAATTCCAACTCTTTTAATTCTCGGGCGGAAGCGCACGATTCTGACCTAAAATTCCGGATTTAAAATGGGATTCAAAATCGAGCGTGTTGTACCGCCAATGTGAAAATTTTCTTTGCAAAAGAATCGTGTTATTTTCTTTCTTGCTGGAGCCCGACGCTGGCATTAGCTGGCGAGCTACTTATCGAGCGCTTGGCGTCTTGTACCATGCAGAAATGTAGTGTTTTCTGTGGAAAAAGGACATTTTCTGGCACGCAATTTTTACAAACACAATCTTCCAAAAGTGTAATATATTGGAGCATTTGTAGTATACACGAAAAGGTAATATTAGCAAGCAATTTCCGATATGATCAGATTTGATCGGTTTACAAAAACAAAAATTGTGTCTGACTAACAGATGAAACACTGTTTCGCCTTATCATTAATACGTTATCAGCAAATGGGTATGGTAGAAAACATGCGATCGAGCTTTCAATTTTCCATATACAAGCGATATCCCAATCAGATCCGGTCGGATACCGCTTCGTGTAATAAAGAAACTACGTCACATTTAACGCATGTGCGCGCAATATGGAGCGAAATCTTTTGAAAACGTTGGACAACCTTTTAAAATTATTTTTTGGGGAATAGCTTTGTCTGTTCCCATCTGGTTAATCTTATGGAGTCATCCTTGTGAAGTTTGGTTAAATATATTATTTTTAACCTTTCTCTATGGTTTGCAGAACCTTGTTGCTGAGTTATTTTTGAGGCTTTTTGTGCTCAACTGCGTGTTTTCATATTTATGTCCTCGCATAGCGGCTTTCATATTTGGCAATGGCGGTATACGTAACAAGATTTACGGCAACCGCATGCCACGAAACTGAAAGTTTTGGCAAAGGGTACATCATATATGTGAACGGACGCTCATAAAAGAATCTGAATACATTGGGGAAGTGCCGTGCCGTGAAAAAGGCTGTTGCATGCAGTCAGTGGGTGGTCGGTTGTTTGGTCAATTAGTTTGTTGTGATAGTTTACATTCAGTTCTCTTCGATTGATATGTTTGAAGAGTTGAATTACACAAGAAAACATTATGATGACATTACATCACATTTACAAGCGATAGCACCGTTCCTGTTTTGCAATTTGCACTAAGTGTATTATGAAATGCTAACGACAAAACACCCCGACCCATTCGACCTCAGATTTGGTCACATGGGTAAGTAGTCTGTAGTATAACTCAAGAGGACATAAAATGGCCGATTTTCCGCATATTTTATGAAGAATTCAATATCCGACACAAAAGCGCCGCGCGGTGGAATTTTGCTTGAGACCATTTCAGCAACTCTTGCAACTTCAAACAATTGTAATTTTTGCCGAAAAAGGAGAGAACGAGCGCGGCTTCCTCGCCTACCCGCGCGCGTGTAACCCCTCTAAAACCGCCAGCTACGCAGGTTATCAATTATGCCGGGAACTCAATCAGTTTTTTATAGTTTATCAACTCGCGACAAATGTTGCAAAACGCGACGCTATAGACCTTTTCGAGGTAAAATCCGCCATATTGAAAAGGGGCAAACGTATACTGCGAAATAAAAAGTTTGTGTTGGCAATTTCTGGGAATACACCTTATTCATAAATGGCGGAACGCGCGGAGGAGCTTGGGCCAAGTACATGAAAGCGAGGCAAGTGGGAAGGGAAGCGTCATCAAAATTCTAAAATCCATAATCGCAAGACCCCTGAGTTTTTATGCTTCACTTTGCTATTAGATATCCTTAATATATGTCTTGTTGAAGGTTTTTAGCTCGATAGCAGCCGCCGTCTTTAAGATAGACCATTTTACTTATTCATGTGAATGGCATGACTGCCTTTTATAGCAGAAGTAAATTCTAGATGTCTTCATTGATTTCCGGCCGCCGTGTTGCCACCAACATGACGTATCCATACTGTGCTCTGTAAATTTGTGTGGAACATTTTGACGGATAACTCGAGTACGGAGTACCGTACAAACCCGAGACTTGGACAATCAGAATATCTGGTAATTTTCTACAACCTGTAATATCATCTTCAGTTTTTTCACTAAATAGCTTTAAATTTACTTTTTTGCGCCGTGACAGTGAAAACCAGCATCTTGTAATATCATGGGTGACAAATTACTCCTTAATTTTGGCGCGAAATGTTAGCTTAATTTATACAGTTTATAATTTCACATGTGAAATTACAAAATTGATATTTCGTAAAGTTAAATTTCTGTCTTATTTATGAATCTTAAACCTAAGCTATTAGGAAATGATTTTACTAATGGAATTTTAGAGATGTGTTCAGGTGAGAAACATATAATCTCATTTTTAGCTTTTTCTACATATGCGTACAAAACGGCGCCGATGAAAAAATGTTTGGACAAATGTATATAAAAAACGAAAAATCCACTTCATATGCGCAGCTTTGCCATAATCTCTTCTTTGAGTCTCCCTTGGTATTAATTGTGGCCAACAAAGGAGGTAATACTTCCCAAAATCACGACAGCAGATCCTCAAGAGATTGTAGTGAAAGCAGGTTTGGAATGAATTTGTTTGCATGCGAGACGTGCTGTTTTAGCATTGCATTTTTCAGGCTTAAAAAAAAAGATAAAAGATCAATTGCTCCAAAAAGCACCATAATTTTTGCTACACCCAATGATCAGAATCATTATAAATAAGGGAAAAAATGAACTTTCTCTTTCCATGAAATTTAGAATTTGTTTCAAATTCTAAGCCTTATTTCACTAGGATCATAGAACCTTTGCTATGAATCTAGTCATTCGAAAATTAGAATTTACGTCTTGGCTTTTCAATTTTTCCGTGTGTTTGTCGCAATCGATCGCTGAGTTCGACTTTCCGACATCTTGGTTTCTCATTTCCGATCGCAACCTGTGGGGAGAGCAAAACTACCCCTATGCTATTAACGCCCAAGCGCCGACCCCCACCGCCCCTATCCACGGGCATTTTGTACTCTCCCCAGTTTTCGCTCGCATAAAAAGACCAACTGAGATGGCGGCCCCGCGAACTCAACGATTGACTACTTCACGGAAAAATAGGGGACTGTGAACAGTCTAATTTGTTATCCATACAACTAACGCCTTCATCTTGTTGGAATACCGGAAACTAATGACAGATTGTTTCTCCATATAAAAAAAGTAAACAACCTGGTACCTCGGGTACAAGAACCATAATTACGGCACAGCAAACACTAGAAAAACGTAACGTCACACATTCAGGAAAAAATATTAACATAACAGGCAAAAAATGATGGAAGGTAAATAAGGACGAGTAAGAGAGGAGCCGTCAAAAGAAAAAGAGAAAGAAATGAAAAGGCCTTATACACGGGCTTTTTCATTAGGTCACCCATCCAAGCTCTGAACCCGCCTGTAAGGGATTTAATACCTCTTTTAAATAAGGCAAGAACCGACGCTTTTGGTATGGTTGAAGTCGCTACGTTGTGCCACGGGTGCTCCTAAGTCGTGAGCAAAGGAATTAAAAAATTATTGCACGGTATGCCATAGGTGATGCAAACCACCTCAGCTGTACGCTAACGTGCTTTCTCCGAAGCGCATGCGCAATTATGGCTAATAGCAGTTGCCTGGAATGGCGTCTTGACACACAGTTAATTTCCAAGTGATAGGAAGTCAACTGATCGTTTTCCGCGCAACTTTGCAATGTTGCGGCGCCATTTTGCTCAGGTTATATCATGGTTCTGACCGTGGTATATTTTGAAAGTACGATGCAGATTTTTTGTAGCAACAATATGGCAGTGGGGGTAAACAAAAAAACAAACACACATGACAGTAGGCCTTATCAAAAGTCCATAACTAGTTATGGACTTCTGGCCTTAGGCATGATGACGTCTTATGCTCAAAATTCACCAAGCCTCGTTTACGCATATTATTCTCAATCCTCTGCCGCCTTAATGCAGTTTTCACGTGGGTATTCTTTTCATCTTTGCTACTTTGGGAATTCGTTCACGTTAAAATTAACAAGTTTGCACTTTAGTCAAAAGTGAGGCTTGGTGATGAGACTAGCCAGTCTGACGTAAACATGCATAAGAGCTATTGAAGACGTCTGCTCATTTCAGGCAAGGGTTTATGCCTCTCTTGTTTTCAGCTCCTTCGCGACTGTGCGTCAATAAAGCGTTACAGATTGAACGCCTTACAGGGACGTAAGCAGATTTTTGACATAGACGAGGTAAAATGATCCGAGCACCGCCGGAAGGCGCGAGACGCTTAGGGGATCTGGGGGAGGGTGGAAATATAGAAGCTCTGAAACGCTATTTTGAACATTTTTCATTTAGTTTTTTTTGTTTTTAGTTTTCCTCTTTCCTATACATGCCTATACACTTTCTTTCTTGTTTTACGTCTTTACTATACAGCAAAGCCTCCCCCTCCCCCTTACTCTTCCTGCTCCTTCGTTAGTCTCGGCACAGAGGTGTGCGGACGAATGGTTCTCATTCACTAGAAACGCTTAAAGAACAGCGAGAGGAGTTGCTGCATGTGTCGAGGAACACCTTCGCGATAGCCGTAGCAGTGCTGAAAGAAGGTCATTTACGGCGAACTGTAGAACTCTACTTTGGCCTGAGAGGCAGCATCTTCTCAATGGTAACATGGATGTTCTAGAGGAAAACCTATTGGAACTCCATCAAAAATTTTGAAACGCCTCTCTAACGCCAACCAAACAGCATTTCAGGAGCCAACATTGCAGCATTTCTACTTTTGTTACTGCGCACATCTTCTGCGCATCACGCAAGGCATCGATCGCACTAGACGCGCGCGCTAAGGGAATTTGCTCGCTCAAAATGACGAATTCAACTTCGCGACCAAGTGCGCGACTAAAATGCAAGAAAATTTCGGTTGCAACGAAATCCAGTTAATGGACCTACTAAACCAGGAACAGTGAAAGAGTAACATATCAGTAAGCCCTAAACGCTTATCGATAAAAATGGTTCACATTTAACAGTCTGAAACACATCGCTAATCGCTCAAACGTAATCAGCAAACTGCTAACTACATATGGCGTGGTGCACGCGTGAAAAATTGCGCGAGAAGCAAATATTCAACTCGCCAGGGAGGGGATAGGAAAAGTGTAACTGACCTCAAAAGCGATTCCATACAACTCGTATAACTTTTAAAAACGCGTGGTGACCCATACTTTTTATTTTATATAATGGAAGTGGTAAGTCTATAGAACACATGATTAATTTTTCGTTCAGTGCAAAAATTGTTTAGGCTGTTTTTCTGGCCTTGCAAGAGAGAGCTGTTAGAGTCAAAAATGGCTCAAGTGCAATCGTTTTGTTAATAAAAACGTGGTTCACGCAGTTTCAAAGATAGTATTTGTTAGTTATTTTTTAGATCGTTATATTTAGTGTTGATTTTGTTCATGAAAAACCAAATTCAAAGGTAATTTGTAAGGAAATTTTATTTCCTTTTACTTTTTTTGAAAATGCCACGTCAGCACTTTTTTCAAGATTTCAAACCTAATTATCTCGAAAATTTGCGTGGCTACCACCAATTTTCTTTTTGGATTTTAATAGCCCTTGGTAACATCTACTTCCCTTGCATAGTCATCGGCCGGGCAAAAATACCTCGCTATTAGTATGTACCGTCCTTAAAGAACATTTTTTGACAGGCACATTTCATCCGGGACAAATTTCCCTCATCAAAATGATCTTTCATAACCCAATAACAAATGTTCTCTGAGTATTATTTTTCCACCTAAACACTTTTTTTTAATTTTTTGGTTAAAATGAAGACAACGCAAGTACCTCGTCTTGCCCCGTGTTAGCTACGGTCCTGATTTAGCGGACGCTTTACACAAATACAATAAAATCTGAAAGACCACTGAGTGACAAACCAACAAGTGGTGCCGGATCTCTCCTAGACATGGATCAGTTAATTATCTTAAATGAAAGATATTTTCGTCAGTCTGAGACTGATCCAAATAAACAACTGTGGAAGAACAACTAATTTTTATATTTCAAACAAATTTGCCTGATATTTCGGTTTGCAACAAACCTTCCTCGGAGGCTAAGCGGAAAAGAAATGTGGAAAACGCTAAATAAAAGTTTGAAATAAAATGCGTCATTTTCTCTTGTTGACAATTATTGGTTTTTTAGGACTTAGTGTCTTTACACAACCCTCGGTTGGGTACTAGCCCGGGTCGACATGACGATAATTAAAGGGTGGAATCGAAGCCGGGTCAACCCTAGTCGCGAAAACAGTTACCGCTCGTTGTTCGTCGCCATACCAAACGAAGCCAACAATTCGAAGAACTCACACCTTCTTTTCCCTTTTTAAGCCTGGGAAGAGATATCAATCCCTCTACCGTTTAAATTCTTTTTATTAAAATATTTTTGCTTAAATAAAAAAATAAAAAGGTGTAAGAAAGAGATCATTTTACGTACTCTACTTAAGACATTTTTTTAATTTGGTTAATAATTATTCCCTTTCCGTTTTCTCCCAAGTAGCAGGGTAGCACAAGAAAATAACGGCTTGTCGTGAGATCACCTAAGCTAAGACCTGTTGGGCGTATGGGGTTAAGAATTGGATGGGCGGCCTTCATAAACACTCCACTGAGTAAGAGAGTAAGAGAATAATAGGGTAGGAGAGTCAGAGAGTGCGGGCTCGTTCCCAAGGCTTTTTCCTTTTCGTGAAAAGGTAAGCCCTGAGAACGAGGGTGGTAGTTTTGTAGTTAGAGGACCAATTACTGGCAAAAATCAACCAATCAGATTGCTCTGTTGCCGGTTCTAGTAAGAAATGAACTCGCGCGTATTCATGCGATAGCTTACAAATTATAATTTGACTCAGATGTAAAACCCTCTTTTGCTATTTTATTGATTCTTAAAACTACTGTTGGAATTCTTTTCAGACCGTACAAACACCCAGCGGCCCCTCAACATGATAAAACTACTTGGCTAGTACCAGCTTTGCAATCAATTTGGTTTTGGTATATGACCGTTTATGATATAGTGTCGTTTTTATCAACAAATGAAAGCCAACCGCAAGCAAACAGTACAGGAGTAAAACTAACCGCAAGCAAGCCGGTGAATATAGGCCAAAACTCCCGGGGGGGGGAGGGTACTTGGACCAATCTTTGTTGAATATGTGCCGCTGGTCTCTCAGAACCCCTACCCCATTATAGTCATATTCTATGGCCAATTATAGACCCCATCTTAGTCACTTTTGGGTGAATGTAATTTTCACGACCCCAACTTAGTCACTTAATGGGAGCCGTTTGTCAAATATTAAATAACAGCAATGAATACGGTAACATTTTTTTTTCAGCGAATCTTTCCGTTTATAAATCACAACTTGCCAGATTTTTCTTACTCTCAAAATCCCGCAAAAGTGTGACCCCATTTTAGTCACCCTATAAAAAATGCTTGAAAAAGCGGCCCCATTATAGTCAGTCCTGTCGTGAAAATGCGACCCCATCCAGCGGCACATCCCCATTAACGCTGACCAGTGACTCGGTCTGACTCGGACTCGGATGTGACTCGGGCTCGGAGTTGACTCGGGAGCTTGGTTAATAATTAACAATTATTCACTGAAGTGGGGGTGAATAGTCTTGGATATTTAATACAGAGCCGCGAAGCGGCGAGGTAAATATCCCCTACTTTCACCGACACCTAGGTGAATGATCGTTTTAGTATAAACCACACAAGGTGAATACCTAGCGGACCAAAAAATTACTATCGGTACCCAAAGCGACACGGGAAGCCATTTTGTTTCTCTTCGGCTGCTCGGAGGTGAATAGTACTTTGCTAACAGGCTAATCGCCTCCGAGTTAACTAATCAGCGCGCGCGGAAAGCACTATTTCTCACTATTTCACTATTTCCCTTGTGTGGTATATACTAACATGTATTTATCGGACCACAAATAAAGTATTTTCAGTGGTCCTGGTCAGTTATTAGTTATTGGCCTTTCCAGCTGCCTTCAGTCGTTAACAAAATTACGTTAATAAGCAAAAAATTAGCATCATACAGAAGCTTATTTTAGTAGCTTTCTCGGCCCACTAATTAGGAGGTATACAAATTAAGGTAATTTATCATTATACCAAGATGACGCTCGCATTTGTTAAGAATTAAATTGTAAACGGCTCCTTTTGAGAATATTTGACTTAACTTTTTCTTGCAATAAATAAGTCTGCAAAAAGCGAAAGTCATTTAAATTCAAAACTCGTATTTTGCTCTCACTAAATTATGTTCCTACAAGTAAACGACATTCTAGTAGCTACCGGTCAAAATTAAAAACGCCCCAAGGTTAAATTCTCGTGGGCGCCATCGATAAAATATGGAAATAATATTATTTAACCTCCATGTTTTATTATTAATGAGAGCAGAAAAATTTTAAAGTATTCCGAAAGGTTATTCTCTGCTTAGTCACAGTCTTAACAATAACTTGTTTATATATTTTTCTTATGTAGAAACGAGATTTTCAATTTGCCATTAATGTACAATGCCAGAGTGTTTTGACCACAAGATAATGTAAACGTTTTCATTCAATACTTGGTTTGTGATATATCATAATCAATGTAAATTAGCTTTATAGTGACTCGTCACCTTGTCGCTATAAACATATGCCGGAGGCAGGTAACTGGTTTAAACCGAGGGAGATAATATGAAAATAGTGGTTCTGTCATTACCAGTAAACGAAATTATCTAAAAAACCGTCCGCAATTTTTCTTTTTATAATAAGAGTTCTTGAGTTCAAGTGACGAGCAATCAGTCCTTTTTTTCTTTAGAGACTGTTTTGGAAATTTATAGTTTAATTTGCATCATGGAGCGCCACTTTAAATGTTGCTAAACAGAGAACTGCAGGTTATTATGCTAATAAAACACAAAAAAGCAAAATAGACTTAAAGAGACTGTAAAATATCTGTGGGGGCTTCTTTTAATATATAAAAGAGGGTAACACATTTGTAAAAATCTGCTTTTGTGTATGAGATATAATCAAAGACAGCACGCAATGAAATTTTTATCCATCGACAAAACATCACGATTCTTATCTCGCCTTCTACCCACGCAAAATTTCAAAATATTACTTCCGGAAATTCTCACAAGAATTCACAATCCACTGTTTGGCAATACAAAACATTCAGCACAGGGAATATTTGGCTCTGAAAGTTTAAATGAATTGAGGGCCACACGGGGAACGCGTTTCCTTCATTTTAGTCCATTTAACATACAGACGAGAATTATTCCAAGATTAGGCAGATAAATCGTTAGTTACTCTTTTCGCGGAAGATCGTCTGGTGCTATTCTCGATATGTTTTCTTATCGGTTCTCCTTTCAGATAAGCATTGAAATTTTTCGCGAAAGCCATGACTGGTAAAGAAAACGCTAACACACCAAAGACCGCGCAAATACCGCCAACAACTTTTCCAAAACCTGTTATAGGGTAATAATCGCCGTATCCGACTGTACTAACAGTCGTTATACTCCACCAAAATGCGTCGGGGATGCTGGAAAAATGACTTCCATCCATGCCTAGGTCTGTGTAAAACACAGCGCTCGAGGACAGAATCACAATCATGAACATGAACAACATCATCATTTCCAACTCGCTTAGGCTCTCACGAACAGTAAACATCATAACTTTTAGCCCGCGCGAGTAGCGAGTGAGTTTCAAGATGCGAAATATTCGTAGAAGTCGCGCGATGCGAAGAACGGCCAAGGATACGAGACGGCGATTACCGCCGATTAAAATGGTGAAAAACGGTATTATGGCAAGAAGATCCACAAAGTTTAAAGGGGATAAAAGGAAATGAAATCTGTTCGGAGCTGCCGCGAAGCGCACCAGATATTCGATTAAGAACCAGGAGTAACAAACAGTTTCCAGAACTATAAACACTTCCAATGTTTTGTAGGAGCAGTTGTCACTCAATTCAGTAGTGTTTATATTGCAGGCTGTCGTGACATTTTCGCTTTCTTTTTGTGTTGCCGTCTCGTTGCAGCTGAAATCCGGTTTGGGATCGCATTCTTTATCTCCTCTAAAAACAGGCAAAGTTTCGAGGCACGAGATAATGACTGAAGTAGCAATCATGAGGATGGAGAACATGGCAATTATGCGCGCAAACATGGATGTATCTGGGTGCTCAAATAAATTCCACACTCGATTTTGAAACGTCCTTTGCGGAGACACACGTTGTCGACTTCGATCTTGATACATGCATTTTGCTACACTCTTCAGAGCTTGCTCGCCGAGTTGAAAAAACTCAACTTCCTCAGTGAAGACGCTGGCTGGAATATCATCTGGCCAGATAAGCCTACCGCCAGATTGGTAGTAAAACAAGATCGATTCAAACACTACTCGGTGGCGATTAAAGAAATATTCCTGGACGACAGGATTATAATATTCTTTCCTTCTCGACGGGCTTCCAAGAAGAGTGTTTGGAAAACGACTAAGCGTTTTTTCTTTCGTTTCAAAAGTCATGCCACTCACGTTGATAACAACACGCTCCTCCATCTTATCCAGTCATGCTCGTTGTCTCGGCGAAGGAATTTACGAAACCCACTGAGCAAGCTACTTTTTGAAGGTTGTAATTTATGGATAAATGTAAACTGCGTCGTAACGCGTTGAAATTTGTTTGCCTCTTCTGTCTTTATCGGTCAATTTTAACCCAATTTTGCGGTGCCGAGAGTTTGATTTCTCGTCAACGATTCGCCATTTTTAAATGGCACGCGAGACCTTGTTTACAAGTTAAAATGGTCTTGACAGTCGCTCGTAGCTTGAATACAGCTGCAGGTCTATTTTGAATATAAAGAAGAAAAGAAAGACGGCTCGATAAGTAATTTAATGAAATATGGATAAGCATAATCTGTGCCTGTTCGCCAACAGCCAATAGACGCTTCTGAAAACAATGAAAACCTGACATATGCATGTTGAGAATTAACTTTCGACTAAATTGACAAAGCTCTCCGTTCTCACAAACAAAATATAACCGGATGGCTTTTAGATGAGAGGAAATTCTTTGGTAAGCTCGATTTAAAACAATCCAGCAGTTATAGCTATATTATAAAGTGTTATTTTATTGCTCAAAGGCAGGCGACCGCCTGGCACAAAGGCAAACATACAGAATTACTTTTGCCGGATGTAAATTTTACAACAGTCCGACGCAGACAATTTCTTCAAAAGCGAGCTTAACACCTAGAAATTACCACATCTTTGCTGAAATCCCAGGTTATTTTATCGGAATAGTCTAACAAATTATAAACAAAGCGAGGAATTAAGCATAAAATGATGCGACCGCATTTTAGAACCCAAATTGATTTGCCGGGTTAAATTTCGTACGCGATAAAAGAGTACTTGCCTAGAGCACGTGAAAAATATTAGCCGTTCGGAAAATAACAACAACCTATCTATATTTATTACCAATTTTTCATGTTAATTTTAAACAATTGTTGTCATAATATTGTGAAATAACATCGTTTTAAATTAGAATATTTACCAAGACCACCGGTTGGTTGAGAAAATACGATTCATAAAATTCTTTGTGAAAATAAACGAATAATACCTGCTTTGAACAAATCATGAATAGCAGTATGAAATAACTTTCTAACAAACGACAAAAAATTGCAACAAACCAAGAAAACTACTACATTTTGTAGAACCGGCTTATAGAACAAATAAATCATTAGTCTATCGGCGCCATGTTTGTTTTGTTTAAGTGTGTGTAAAATGCCACGGGAATTAAATTCGGCAGATTTTATAAAATGGGAGTTCAGTCGAATTTTCGACTGAACTTCGACAGTTGCTTGATTTAAACACCACATTGGTGGGAATCACGGGAGTAAGCAGTAAAGATCAGTAAAGCTAATAATATAGGTTGCAAAACAGCCGTATTTTTTGCGAACGCGCTCGAAGCGAGGTCTGGAGCCAATGTCAAAACGGAGAGTGAGACTGGGGAAAGACGCTGAAACATGGCAGTTGTCGAGGATAATGGTTTAAACGTCGCATTTATGTGCGCCGAATACAATACTAATTCGAGTCGACTCGAATTAAAAAACTCGGCATTTGGTTTTAAACGTTGCATTTAATTGCTGAGCGTTCAATTCCAAATATAAAAACCCAAAATTATCCGTCGTGGTTCAGGTTGTCCCCTGATACGCAAAATCTGGTCATTTCACGTTGTTGTTCCGCAAAGAACGGCTATGAACGGCAATGAAATTGGAACGTCGACTATTCGACTGAACATGCACTTAATTCGGCAATTTGATTCGGCGCATGTAAAATGCGACGTTTAAATCAGGCCTGAGTGGCGATATAAAATAAATTTTATGCCGGCACGAAATTGGTCGAATTTAACTTTTTTATCTAGTAGTAAAAGCTTTTATATTAAAATTTTAGGAGAAATAAACATCAATTTCAAGCCCTCTGCGTTTGTCAAGCAGATGAAACTGAATGGTTTACAGATCTTTGCAGAAAATCAAATTTCATACGAAGCTGACATGGCCAGAGAACAGTCGCGGTACATTTTTGGCTCGCTTATTGTATATTGTATTCCGATGGTTTAGCAAAGCAAAGCCATTTCTGACAGCTTAACTACATAACGTTTCAATCTGCGCCATTTAAAAATACTTAAAGAGTTGTGGCCGCGGAATGAAAATTAAATTTATCGCAATTAAAATGGCGAATATAATTCAGGGGACGAACTCAATTGAGGCAAACGTCGAACTTGTCATAAACATAATTCGCTCAGTTTAGTTATGGAATATCAGTCGCTGGTCTCCAGTTTGCACGAATAAACGATGCAAACGAAAAACTTACTCCTTGGTCCTCATTGTCTTTGTCAGCCATATTGGAATCCACGAATGAAAATGTCACTCACGCTCAACAATTAAATTCGGCACAATTAAATGCGACGCTTAAATCAAATGCCGAAAGAGTGATTTTTGGCTCACTCGGTTAGCAGAGACAGCTTTACACATGCAGGTGGCTTAGGGAAGAGAGTAAATCTCCTACCAGGGACAACATTTTACATATAAACAGGCCCTGGGAGTGTGGGCTTTATAAAGGAATTAGGCTAGTAAATATAGAAAACACAGTACATGTACACTGAGAGCCAAGAATTTTAATGCTTCGGAAACTATCTAAATTTTTTTTTCGGGCGGAGTGTATAGATGACCTTTCTTGCTTAACGAAAACGAAAGATTTTGAGGCTCTTCGGACGATTACGATGGTTATAAAGTGAGGTCAAACTTTACACCGGACTCAATTTTCCGCCAAAATGCCATGGCTTCATCCTTAGAATACGACAACCAAGCTTTTAATTTCGTAAGATAATCCACCAACAGTTTCCTAAGGTATTCATTGCTCGGACATTCTTTTTCATGCTTTGAAGTAATGAGGAAAACTTGACACAAACGCGCCGAGACAACGTCGTACAACACATCGAACTCCGGCCCGGGAAGAGGAAAAACAGACTGGTAACCAGCTATGATATAACCGCTGACCACTAGGACGTCGTCCTCGTTGATGAAAGAAGCGATATTATTCGCTAACTCGAACAACAAACACGAGTGACGAATGTCGCCAAAATCGACAAGTCCTGAAATTTTGAACCCGTCACTGCTCGTGTTAATAAGAAGATTGTCCTTGTTGACATCATTATGAATAGGTCCCCGACGAAAAAGCGAAACTTTAGGAGTCACGTGGGTGGCATATGTGCTCAGTACCTCGCGGACAAGACTTTTGTTTTGTTCGCCTTCAACGGAAGTGACGTAGGACCCAAGAGAGAGAAAATTTTCCATGCTCCATCTATCCGACCTCAGGTGTAATGCGGGACACTGGAACTGCTGAAAAAGGAGAGAGCCAAACCTGAATAACAACTCTAACTAGGGTATGTTTTAATCGGTACTAACAGCAAATGCCTTATTGCGCACCTCAATATTAAATAGATACTTATTTTTGAAGTAGTTCTGTTCACAGCCCTCTATTTTTTCGTATGTACGTTTCTTCGATCGTTGAATTGAACTCGTGGAAAGAATCGCGTATAACATGCATAATAATTGAAAAATTATGCAAACGAAGCTGGTTACCATACCTGAAAATTTTGGCTCAACCTCCCAACAAACTGACCAATTTTGAATAACTTTTCACAGCTTAAATCACCAAAATTCTCGGCCGTTACTCCTGGAAGAAAGGATATTAGACGAACAGCACACCACTCGTCTGTTTTTGGAAGGTTTCTGTTTGCGTCTTCCTGAATTGAGCGAGCTTCGCCCGAGCAATCAATACAGAATGGAACTTGAACAAGCAGTTTCATTTCTGAGCGTCCGTCTACCAGAAACAATGAAGGACAGGGGAAACCTCTTGCTCTCAAAAACGCCATTGCTTCATTTTCAGCATCAATAAAATCGCCGTGCTCACTGTCAGTGGAATTTAAAATCTTGAGGACGTATTCTCGTTGCTCAGCCGTTTCTTGAGTTATGCATGACATGCATGACTTGCTTCTCCACCCTCGAACGTAGAAATTTCTATCACTGTAACTGCTCAACTCCTTAATCTCACTTATTCTTTGAAAGTTATAAAACTTCTTCGCTAAATGCGATGCAAAATCAAGACTGACACAGGGTCTGTGGACCAAGGAACTCATAGTACGATTTTCAGATGAAACTACGTCGTTGCCACGAGTAACCGGCTTTGGGTAACATATGCGTCACATGCCAAAAAGCCCGCCAAATCATGGAACTGCTGACTTCGACAAGTTACCATTGAAAACCGAGCCTTTTGCCCGTGGTGACAAACTTCCCCAAACTTCCTTCATGCCTTACTCAACTGACATTCGTGGTAGTCACTCGGAATGTCGACACACACATTCCGTTTTCAATGCGTAACGAGCCGAATCTGATAATTTATTGCGGTTCACTGATTTCAATTAATAACTTGAGACATATATAATCGCCCGAAACTAAACCACGCGCATGTACTTTACTTTGTTTAGCAGAACAATTGATAACTAATTGCGGTTCACTGATTTCATTTAATAACTTGATCCATATAACGCGCGAAACTAAAGCACGCGCGTGTACTTTTACTTTGTTTAGCAGAATAATTGATAACTAATTGCGGTTCACTGATTTCATTTAATAACTTGATCCATATAACGCGCGAAACTAAAGCACGCGCGTGTACTTTTACTTTGTTTAGCAGAATAATTGTTTTATTATTCAAACAAATTGTCAACGAATCTGTGGCTATGACTACTGCTCTCACTGCATAATTAATTAGCTCATTGCAGAAAAGTCTGCTATTTCTTCCCACTTCTGGCCTTTGATCGCCCGTAATGGTAGTATTGGTAATTCTTTGCGCTTTTCGAATATATAAAACTTCCTTTTTATCGGAAAATGTTTCGTAACAATAGCCTTGTTGATAGATATGAAATGTTTATTTGTGACGAGCGTGCGACAAAGAAAAAATCTGAGTCCCCGACGAGAATCGAACCCATCGCCTCCCAGATACCGCTCGTTACAAATGAACATTTCATCTTTGACATTTATCGGACCGAGCTTAAAATTTACCATCTTCATTATTTATTACACAATAACCCTGTTGTGGCGCTACTTCCCGACGTAAGGTCGCTCCAACTCTAAAACTTCTACCGTTAACTTGTTTCTTTGAATAATCTACGGGCAGGCGGGATATAAAATGAGTTACCATTTAGGGTTAGGGTTAGAGAGAAACAGTACAAGTTGGCACAATAAAGATTCGAGGTGCTTCAAATTTCCCCATGTTGATAAGAAGATTATACAAGTTTCTTCAAAACATTCTTTGAAAACTGATGCCTAAATTTCAGAATAGGGTTCGCAAAGGCCAAAACAATTCAATAAAAAAATATTTTCGGCCCCACACTGTAAGCCAAAGCACTTCCACCCCACCCCCTCCCGGCCAGTTGTTAAGTGCAATTTATCGATATATTTTCTATTCCAAAGAAAGGAAGGCCGGAGCAATCAAGTTCGGAACACCCGACCCGAGAAGCGAGCGTTCGCTTAAAATTTTCCAGCTTAGAGGTTGTGGAAAACCCAGCTCTCTAAAATCGCCTCGAATCAGGAAAGTCACACTCTTCACAAACCTGCGGATACAGCTGCCTCTCATCGCTCTAACCAGCCGGGAACGATGAGAGGCGGCTGTATTCGCAGGCTTACTCTTCACAGTCTCTATTCAGCTCAAAGGAAAAAGACGTGAAAAAAAAAAAAAAACAGAGACCGCTCAACGATCGAAGACAATTACGAGGAATGAAGTAGAGGACAGCAAATAATAAGTCGTGGAATTTCCTAAAGCCTATTTCTTATTTCTTATTCGAACTCTCATTTTCAGAAGCTCTGATCCCTTTCGATCCACAGCTTGAGCAAATTGGGCCTCCTGTGCTCCGAGCAGCTGGAACATGGAACCGACCCAAGAAAGTCGTACATATCAATCAAACAATAACAAATAATATAAAAATTAAGTACTGTATTTCGTTTGTCTCACGATGAAGTCATTAAATGTTGTCAAATTTGGCGCTCAATGATTTATTCTGTAATTTTTACCTTTCCGTCAAGAAAAAAATCAAATAATTTTTCAATCGGCATTTCATTTGAAATTCCATTCCTCGTCGAAGAAAAAAATAAAGAAAATTGGAAAAAAAAAACATGAACTGCCCGTTTGTCCCGATGGCAAGGAAAGCAGCTCCGATTCCCGCGGTTCACAGGTTAACCGGTAATTTAAGAAAGAAGCACACATCGCACGCCCTTTCCTATCCGTTTTACATCAGATTGGGTGGTCTCTCTGTCAAACTCCAGTTCCTGACGTCATAGGAAACGTTTCCAATCAAAACATTCCGCGGACGCCAATTTGGCGGGAACGGGCCACCCAAACAACTTCCGGTATGCGGCTGTTAGATAATATAGCAGGCAATAAATACCATATACTTCGACTTTTCGTTTTTCGCCTTTATTAAGATGCCTTTCTTGATAATTTACGTCCAAGATTTACTGAAAATGAACTGAGCTACCCGTGCGAGTTAGAGAAAGGTTCTTGCACAGCGATTTTTCAGTGTGTGGAATTATGACACGACAAGAGCGGCGGTCTGACACTGCGGCATGTAGGTCGTAATCTGATGTACAGTTCAAATTTTCAATAGTTTCTAAACACAGGCGCCTGGAAGGTTGCAAACTTCCAAGTCCGTTACTAAATCTGTCGATTTAGTTGTGTCCGGAATGTTCTCCTTTTCTTCTTTTATCGCTGGAAGGCTCCACAAGCTCTCGCTTTCTCTGCGAGGCGACCAGGCCATATCAAATGAATTAACAGATCCCTCAGAAGCCGATCTATTTCTGGACCATGCTTGAGGTGAAATCACAAAACCAGTGTCACTCGCGGGGCGAACAATGTTCTGACTCCCGCACAAGAAGAGTGAAGCAACAAGTCTTTTGATATTTCGCCTGATCGCTCTTATGTGAAATCCGTAAATAACAGGATAAAATAGTGCGCTTGAATAAGACACCATAACAAAAGTTGTCTGAAATTCATACCGCACAGGAATTTGCTCCGATTCTAAAAGAATCGAAATAACGTAGGGTCCCCAGCAAAATATGACTGTTCCTAGCACGAGAAATGTCGTCCGCAAAGCCTTGGAGCCGCTGAACGCACTTGTGTTTGATGCTATAGAGTTACGATTTGTTCGTGGGCCTACAATCGACACAGGCGCTACGGCTATTTGTCCCACTCTTGCTTGCCGACGCGCCGCTTTTAAAATGTAGTAGTACGCTCCCACCATGACCAATAATGGCACTAAAAGTGTTACAAGGGAATAAAGTTTCGTATATCCCTCGCTCATGGAGTCACTCCAAACAACAGTACACGAAACCTTTGCGGGTTGATATCCGTATTTTCCCCAGCCGACGAGTGGAAGCAAAGCTAAGAAGAGGCTTGCCAACCAAGTACACGAGATAAAGAAGTTTGTGCGAGTTGGAGACATTCTGTTAGCGTAATTGAGCGGATTGACTATGCAGTGATATCGATCAATGCTCAAAAACATCACCATTAGCAAAGATGTTGCGGAGAGAAGCACGGTAAGAAATCCACTTGCTTGACACCACACGTGGCCAAAGATCCATTCTTTCGGCTTCAAACTCGAAACGAAAACGAACGGCAATACAGTCAGTGAAATAACGAAGCTCGACGCGCTCAAGTTCAAAAGAAGCTTGCTTGAAGAATGTGACAGCAGCTCGGGCTTTTTCGAGAGAACAAATCCTACCAAGGCATTGCATATCAAAGAAGACACCGATAGTAGAAGTATAGCCGTGGATTGAATTCCAATAGCTGTTTGAGACAAATTAATATCTTGAGTTCCCTCCTTGGAACTTGTATTTAAATCGCCACTCATAGCTCTAGTAATTCTGTTCTGTTATTCGGCTAAGAGCACGGCACGCACGAAGCCATGAAATTCAATATATTGTTTTCCCTAAGATATGACCCTGGCTCAAAAATATCGCGGATTTGGGGTGTAATAACAAAGGTGTTAGATAACATTCTCGTTACAAATTAACGAAAAGCAATCAGAAATGTGAAAGCAGGTCATCTGTGGTTGAGTGAAAGGAGACACCCCCACTGATATTAACTTACCCTCATAACTTTATAGCCCCAACTGTCATGCTACTCAGCTGTAAGAAAACACAAGAATAACACGTAGACCCTCTTCAAGCAAAAAGATAGCCGTACCACACAACCGGAAAACAAATTCTCTAAGGTGGGCCGATTGGAAAACTAAATGAAGGTGTCTTCTCCACCGACTCATCCGGCGCAAGATAAAACGGAAAGCGCTTATTTCACAGCCGGCCGTGAGATAAGCCAGGGATAAATACTCCTGTCACATCGTGGTGGTCCGGTGCGAATGAAGAATTTTGTGGGATTGAGTGACTCACTCAGATGGCTGAATTTCATATTTAGGTCGTAAGGGGATCATCCCTTCTTTTGTTCTCAACAGAAATTAATTTCTAAGCTGTGTGCTTCGTGACTAAATCGTGTGGAGAGGGGTCAGTTACGAGCAAAATGAAGGGAGGGGGAGGATGAGGAAAGAACGGGGACAAACCAATAAAAACTCATATTGGCCTTTTCGTTCAGGGGCATCCAACGAGGTAATTTCTTAGAATTCTTCAAGGGACATATTGGCTACAAAGAAAACAGCAAATAAACACTTTTTAGACATTATTTTCATTTGCTGAAACGATTATAGGTGTTCCGCACTCCCAGCAGAAACATACACGAAGTTCCATTGCCCCCCCGGGGGGGGGGGGGGGGTACTTGACAGAATCTCGGGTAGGGAGGTGCGGCCGCCCAAACCCTGACCCTGTTTAAGACACGAATCTCTGATTTTCCTACCCTGTTTAAGACAGAATACCAGTTTTTGATACCCTGTCTAAGACATTTGTTGTAGCATAACCAATCGGGAATTAAGGTGGGGGTACACCCGATTTTGAGTGAAATTTTAAGAGTTTTAAGGAAGGGATAGAAGAAAGAAAATTATTTTTGAAACACTAACAGACAGTTGACCCCCACGCAAGAGCACCCCAGGTTGTCAGGGAACTGTTTGGGTGTCCATATACTAATTTTTAACTTCAAATTCTAATTTTAAAATCACATTAAATCTTTAATATTTCTTATTTCTCCAAATTTTACTAATCCTTTGAGAAAAACTATCTCTTTCCAAACATCCCCAAAAATCACCAAAAAATTTACAAAACACCGCTTATCATAGCTTTGTGAAATGAGCATAGAGTTTCTGAATTGCTTGAAACGCAGACGAGATATTCGCATTAAACCAAGTTTAGCGGTGGAAAA
This sequence comes from Meandrina meandrites, assembly GCA_963693305.1. NCBI lineage: Eukaryota > Metazoa > Cnidaria > Anthozoa > Scleractinia > Meandrinidae > Meandrina > Meandrina meandrites. Next base: position 30,043,929 of record OY855911.1, on the reverse strand, counting down.
ACGGGCTTCAGGTGTACCCCCGCCTTAAGCTTGCTATCAATACCGAAGTCAATGGAAGTCAACACTAAGGAAGAACTTGTAAAAATTCAGCTTGTGGCTAAGTTCCTATAAAATAAACATATTTGCTTATCCTGTTTAAGGCGTTGGTCCATGTAAAGATACCCCGTTTAAGACAAAAAGGGGCGAAATGGATACTCCGTTCAAGACAAAAATCCTGAAAACCATACCCTGTCGGGCCTTACGTCCCCGTTAAGCCCTTATAAGGGAGAGCCCCCCCCCCCCCCCCCGGGCCATTGCCCAGCAAGGTTTCAGAAACTCTCCCAGGCAGGAAGAAGGCAAGTCAAACATACCACGACAAAATTATACGTTGGGTGTGGCACTAAGGCCAAGTTTAGCCCTTCAGTGGGGGAGGGAGTCCAGGGAACTTCTCTGCTTGAGACAAATTATCCCAGATATGAACCTCTTTACGTGATTTCCATGCCGTGTCAGCCCATTCAAACAGAGAAAACTTTCCCACCAGACCGAAGACACCCAGCCAGCAGAAAAAAAAATGTGAATTACAAAATTTGTTGAATTACAAGGATTTCTTTCGCTGAGAACAATCGTGACGATACGTCTATGAACCGAAAGCTGTAACTTCTTCGAAAATTCCTTTGGTAAACAGTTACTTCGTTTAACTTCGTTACTCTTCGGAAACATTCGAAAAATGCTCAGAAACGTTCGTGTGGAGTTCAAACAACACCGGACAATGTTCGGAAATTTCTGGTCTAGAAGTTGCTCAGAATACAAAAAGTTGCTCGAAATGAAAAAAAGTTGCTCGAAATACGAGAAGTTGCAAAAAAAGTAGCCGAGCAAGCCCCAGTCACGTCGGTGTTGCCTTCCAGGCTCTTCCGGGCTACTATCGGCGTGGAGAATCAAGAACCTGGTAAGAGGCCAATGGTCGCAATGCAACTTGGTCCAGCTGTATGCGCCCGTGCTACCTCAGCGGTGATAGCCAAAAATGCGGGAACTTTTTACCAAAATCTCACCAAAATCCGTGTAAAATAACAAGAAATTTTCGTTTAAAATCACGAAAATGTAGTGCATAAAGTCACCAATTTTTGCATCACAGGTCATCGATGGCGCTTTCTAGTCCAGAATCACCAGTACCGCCACGCCGTGTCTTCATAAATCGCGTCGAAAATCCAAGCGAGGAACATGAGGAACTCAACAAAATGGCGCATGGCGTCATTGCAGAGAGTAGAAGGTAAACGAAAGTCACATTTTGAAGGAAACCCCGCGTAAATTTTAGATAAAGTTATTTAGGTTTTATGGTACACGTATGACCTAATTAAAAAGAATTATGTTTGGGTATCTTGGCGGAAATTGAAGACATTTTTCGGCCAATCCACGACACGGGTAGTGGAACGGTGAAGGCTTGGGTTGGGGGAGTGGATTGGGGTAGAGGAAGACCAGGGAGGTAGGCCAAGGAAACAACTAATGAGGGCATGAATTCTTTTTTTTAGTGCAAGAAACTGTAAAGTAGTAAATAATTCTAATTATAATGTAATTGGGATGATGGTTCTTCGTCAAGTGGCTTGCAGGCTTGGGTATAACCATGGGGTGGGCTGGTGCAAATCCAGGAAAAAATTAATAGTGACCGTTTTCCGATGACACGAGAGTCAAATGCATGGTTGAGCAATGATTGATAATCTGGATTTTCTATTTAATGTTATCAACCCACATGTTGCAAACGGTTAATAATTAAAGTTTTGATACGTTGAGAGCAGGTCAACATATCAAGGCTTCATAGCTCAGTTGCTAGAGCATCACACCGGTATTGTGGAGGTCATGGGTTCAAATCCTGTTGTAGCCTTGGATTTTTTTTACAGGCTAAAACGTATAATTGTTTAAATTGCTTTCACACTGCGAGGGATCATTTCTTTGATTTTATCATTTATCTGCAGTTCATATTATCAGAAGTAGGTGATATGCTTCTGATATTATGTCATTCATATACTTTAAAATTCTGGTTTTAAGCCTTAGTAACTTTGTAAGGGGTTTTGAGTGGGCTTCTTAATGGAGCGGCTTATATCTGGGGGGTGGCTTATAAGGGGGAAAAAAACATTTTGAAATCAAGACATGGCACGTTTTTAAGTAAAAAAGTCATGAAAGCAATATTTTGCCCTGTTCAGTACTGTCATCCAGCTGAGGGGAGCCTATATCTAGGGGGACTTACATCTAGATGTATTTTTTTGTCTCCAGCTAGGTGGACCTATAACTGGGGGGGCTTATAACCGGAATTTTATGGTATTCATTATGTCAGTAAAAGGTTTTCATGCTTGATTCACAGTGAAGATGTCTTCTCCAGCTATGTGTGTTATTCATTAAACCAGAAGGATATCCAACGTCATCCAGGAGATATCGTAGAGGCTGGATGTCTAGCCGTAAGTTACTAGGAGTAGAAGGATTAAAGTACCAGAAGAATGGTGCATGATTATTTATATCACCATACATTTCCGTGTGCACCAGGCTGGCTGGGATCTTTGTTTCTTAGATCAGAGGCTGGTTTACACGCAACTGCAGTTTGCATTCTTAAATGCAGGCACAGTACTGACTGGATGAAACTGTACCTGTGTCTGTGGCCTTATTCTTATGCCTAAGATGTAGCTTATGATCTAATCCTCTTTGTCCCATGGGGTACATAGGGCGAAGATGTAGCTTATAGCACATACAGTACAAACAACCTTGTGCTTATGTTTCCTTTAGGATACCTATTAAATGTTAGGGCAAGCTGACCAAGCACTGTGGGATAACTTGCAATGAACTAGCATTTAATACATCTGAGGGGTTCGACCAGAGTAACATTTGTTGTTATAGTTGCTTAATGCTATAGTTAGGGATAATCTCTACTAACATCAGACAGTTTAGCCCGATTGTGGCATGATATACCAAAATATTAGGCTTATGAAAAGACTAAAGGCACTGACACTTAAAGGGACCCGTGGCAGGGACATGTTGTAGGGACAAGAGACACAAAATCACAACATACGTAAGTACAAGAAAAGTGTAGTGCACTTACAAGGGGAGGAGTTTGTGCAACATGTGCCTGCTACATGTAAATGCTTTGGGTGTGTACAAATTGTGATTTTTTCCCTGCTCCATGTTGCTGTGAAGTGTCCCGTGTGTCACTTGTTAACATGTATACATAATTATGTAACAAGTCATCTTCCCATCAGGCCCAACAGTTACCAACAGCTAAATATGGATTGTTTGAGTCACTTCCACAAGATTTAGTAGAGACAGGTGAGACCTAATTCCTGTTCCCTGACAAATTGTGTATACTGTAAAATTACAAAAATAAGTCCTGGGCTTTTATTTCGAGGAAAGTTTTATATTGGGGCTTATTTCCGAAAGGAAATAATTTTTATGTTACAAATTAAAATGTTTGGGTTTATATTTGGAAGGGATGCTGCATCTAAAATGTTTTTGGGAAAGAGAGGGGAGGGGGGGGGGGGAAATTTTCTGAATCTGAAGAATAGATACATCACTCCCAGGGGGGGTACTCGAAGTATACATGATGGGGGGGTCCGACGGAGCTTCATATTGCAAACCCCAAAAAATACAAATTAAAGCCTGAAATTTTAGACCCAAAAAAATACCTGGCATTAAAATTTCCAACCCAAAAACAAGATTACAAATGTACATTGTATTGTCTTCTTAATATTAACAGTTTTTTCGGAACACATGGCGCTGAAAAGAAGTTCGAATGAATATTTTTCTGGTCCGCTGATCGCAACGGGAACCCGAAATGAAAAGTTCGCTTGGAGTTAAGACCCAAAAAAATATGCGTATTTTTTTAAGACCTAAAAAAAATATGTGACAGATCTCTTGACCCAAAAAAATACCGAGCGTGTAAATTTTCAACCCAAAAGAATACGTCGGACCGCCCCCTGCCCCCCCCCCCCCCCCCCCCGTCATGTATACTTCGAGTCCCCCTCACTAACTGACATCACTAACTGACTTACTGACTAAATCCTTGACTTGTATGTGTGAAGGTTCACATACTGGCCATGTTGCAAATTGACAAAGAATTCCATATGCATTATTGTTTGCCACACATAATGATAAAAATAATAAATTATTTTCTTTAAATAAAAATAATTATTTCCATCATCTTGGATGCTAGGCTCGATTTCCAGTCATTTTGGGGTGAATTCCAGTTGCCATCCTCCTCCCAAGCAACAAGGAACAAGGAAAGGAATGCGGGCTCACAAAACGGGTGGAAATCGAGCCTACTTGGATGCTTATTATTATTATTATATCACAAGCAAGCTGAAATTACAAGTCAGAATTAACTATAAGAAACTGCAAATTGCAGTAAATTAAACTGTGAATGTTTTCTAATGATAAATTTATTATAATTTAATAGCATCAAAATTATTACATTACCCTTTCACTCTTTCAGGCAAACTGAGTGACTTACAGCTGGAGGGAGTTTTATACGCTGTAAGTAGAGCACAGTAATAGGTCCTTGATCAGGCAATTGACTGTCGAATAAAAATTCTGAGTGGTTAGGGTTCAAAGTAGACAAGAGCATGTGAAACTCCTTCAAAAAAATTGATTTGTCAACACAATGTCTCTGATTACAGTAGGCTGGTTGTGTGAGATGAGATTGTCAGTGGACTGATAGCAGCAGCCGCAGGCCATTAACAAGCTGACCAATGATCTCACTCTTGTGTCTGATGTTTGTAAAGTGCCATGATACAATTTGTGATATCTGTGCATATGATCATTATCATGATCGTCTTCATCCTCATCCTCATCATCATCAAGCCAAAGAACCTATCGGAAAGTGTACATCATAGTAATGCCACTCCTGCCTTAAAAATGTAGCACTTTTTTATAAGACTTTGTGTAAATACAGGTTAAAAATTAATATATCAGTGTTGATTCAAACACACTGTGGATTGTAAACTCTCGCTTAAAATTTTAGTGTCAAAGACATCAGATGGTCCTCGGCAGTGGACAAAGGGCAGGATTCTTTATTGGAGATGGTGCTGGTGTTGGGAAAGGGAGACAGGTGAGTTAATCAGTTTGATCCTGTTAATCTGGAAAGCATGAGCTGTTGAAAAATGTCTCATCTCTTCATGCATGACCTTCATGCATTTTCTTATAGTACTTCAGAGAATCATATCATCATGTTTCCCTTCTTCTCCTCATAGAGAATGGGGCCATCCTTCGCCTCAAAGCCACCCTACAATATAAGTTTTTGTTAATCAGGAAGATGCGACACTTTTTCTGGTCACTGTAATTCATCATTAGTCTCTGTCATTAATTTCCATTCTAGATCTCGGGAATTATATTGGACAACTTTGCCCGTGGAAGGTGCAAGCACATTTGGTTTAGTATCTCAGCTGACCTCAGACTAGATGCACAAAGGTTTGTCTTCAGAGATAAAACTTGTGAATTTTTTTGTGCACAGGCTTACCACATCTAGAACAGTGTACCTATCACAAGTAGCTATAAATTATTGGATTTTTGGTCAAGCATTGATTTACCCACATACATGTACCATTTGGGTGGAATGATGGTCAGCATGTTACACTCTGGATTGAGCTATCTTTGATTGAGTGCTAAGGTCATTGTGTGGTGTTCTTATGTAATACACTTTACTATAAGTGTTTCTTTCTTTAGTATAAATGGATAATGGCCAGCTGTTTGTAGAGAAATGTGACAGAAATGGCTGAAGGGTAGTGTGCAAATTTTGGACTAGCATCCCATCCAGGGGGAGTAGCATGTAGCACTTCTTGTCACTCTCTTCTACAGAATTCAGAGTTTTAAGCGCCGACACCAGTGAGCAACATGCACAAGTATTACTTTTAAGTTATTTTTTTCAGAGATTTACATGATATTGGTTGCTATGTCAAAGTGATTGATGGTTGCCAGCAGCTTGATAAAGAGACTAGGTACAAACATCCCAAGAATTAAGTTCTAATAATAATAAAATTATAATTAGATGATAAAAATTGATAAAATACATAATTATCATTAGTTACATGTAAAATATATATACATGTACAAAAAAGTTGACAGAAGAATAAGAATAAAAATTTAGAAAATGGTGACTACAAGTTTATTGATAAATTATATATAAAAGCTAATCTATTAAATATAGCTATTCTTAAAATGCTCAGTATTCAATTGAGGCCATAGATGCTAGGCATCATACTGCCCATCAATTAAGATCCCCTAGCATCCATTGTAAGCCTCAATTGAATACTGAGCATTTTTAAGAATAAACTATATATTTAATAGATTAGCTTTTTTTTATTTATCACCATACAGGATGCTATTGACAAATCCTAGCAGTATGCAGCATGCTTGTCACATATGAACCTTAATGGCCTTGTTCACTATGAGCAGGACGTAACATGTTGTTCAAAGTCGATCATCGAAAACATAGTAGATAAGTCGATAGTACTCAATATATTTGTTGATAATTGTCAATCAACAAGTTTAATTTGTCGATAAAAGTCGATAATCACAAGATTTTCAACTGGATTATTGATTTTATCGACAAAAAAGCAGACACATTTTTCAATCGGCCACGAAATTCAAGTAAGTGTGCGCGGCAACTGACGTCTTGCTTCCCACCATATATCTTTTTTTGTATTTCTGATCAAACTCTATCAAAATCGAACAAGTCAATAATCACAAGGAATTGCGTGATCGACTTTTATCGATTTCCAATATTTGTCGATTGATAAGTATTGAATTCGATCGACAATGATCGAATTTTATCGACTATTGAAATTATTGACATGTTACGTCCTGCTATGAGTTTTCATAGCTCAGTGCATAGAGTGCCCACCTGGTGTTTTGGAGGTCATGGGTTCAATTCCCATCAGGGACTGAGATTTTTTCTTTGTCCCACGCTTGTGACATGATGAATATTTCATCTTTTATAATTTTTTATGTAACTTTTTTCAGAGTATTTGGCTTACCTGCCGATTTCAAAGAAGGAGTGGTCTTTAGTACCTATGCCACGCTGGTATCATCTGTCCAAAAAGGTAAATTAAATACTGACTGTTCTGACTGTATTTATCTGACTGTGATTTATTAGTAAAGAAAAAAAAAACATGCCACAGATGAATTTGGACTTGTAGTTGTTGGGTAACTGTCACCCAACTAGTGCATAATTTTTATCTTTTTGACCTCAGTGGTCATTAATTTTGAAGTAAGAAAACAGCATGAGAAAACTGCTTGTAGAAAGTGATTGTAATTTGATTTCACATGCAATAATCGCTGTAGAAGAATGTCTGTAAGATCAAGGTTAATCTGGAGTTACATGATCTGAATCAAAGTCCTCATGAATGACCACAACAGTTTGTCTACTCATTCCCCATAAAGGGTGTTTGTTTAATTAAAAGTAAATACATCAGGGGAACAATTATAAAACTGTTTACTGCATAAACTGCTTAACTTAGGTTCTGTTAAGGAAGAAGGTTTAATGCTTTAAGCGGCGAGAACTTGCAAAAGCAATGACCAGTGCTCTCTTTTGTTTTATGTAAATTTATTTATTTACATACCTTTCCATAAAAGTGTCAATTCACGGAAATTTATGGCACCTTTTCCAAATGTTCCTGCAGATAAGCCACAGCCCTGACTTCAAGCAATGATTTTGAAAAAAGGTGTGGCTTATATCTGTGGATGTTTACGGTATATTGAAGAACACAAATTAAGAGGGGTTTACATGTTAACTTCAATTGTCTTGACCTTGTTACTTTTTTTCAGGCACCAATCGTCAGAGCAGACTACAGCAGTTAATTGACTGGTGTGGTGGTGAGCAGTTTAATGGATGCCTCATATTTGATGAATGTCATAAAGCCAAGCATTTTGTACCTGTAAGTGACTCACTTAGAACTCGAGCTTTTGTTCTTGTTTTCTGCACATAAAGCAATCATTTGCAGAAGGTAATTCTTTCAGCTTATCCATATTGATCAATGGTTTAAATGTGGAGTCATGCCTAGCTGTGGCCTAACTTAAACTTACAAGTTTCAGGAATTATAGTAGGTGATTAAAGTTAAGAGATGCATGCCTGTCCCTACTTTATCTCGTCAGTGTATGATGATGAAATGTGAGCTTAGTAAAAAATCACAAATTACAGGTCTTGTTGTCCTTGATTAAGGCCAAGGGATCTATATCTTTGCCCAATGGTGTGACACAAGGATGGAAAATTTGCCACCTAGACATGAGTGACTCCTACAATTGCATTGGCAAGTGCTTATTTCCTTCACTGCTGATACCTTACTTCTGCCGCCCTTTGCGCCAGTATAGCTGTTTGATCCTGACCTTTTTTATCAGTAACTGCAAAATAATTATAATGACGTCTGCAAGTCTTCATCTGTGTCCCTCTTTGTGTTTGTCATTTCAAGGGAAAAGAAGAAACAAGTACAAAAGTAGCCCTTGCCGTCACAACACTACAAAGGTATTTTTAATCTAAACCTAGGCGCATTATGTTAAAATCCTTTCTGAATCAAAACTTTAGTGTTTTTGTGGGGGCATTACAAGAACGAGGGGGCTGCTGACAGTAATGACTGGATTTAGTGCCCTCCTTCCAATAAGTGCCCCTATTCCAGATTGTTACTGTTACAGTTTCTGTCATTGTTAGTTATTTTTAATTAATACTTACTGAAGTTTTGCTTTGAACATTTGGTTCTTTCAGAAAAATTAAAAAAAAGTTAAACAAGCGCCTGGTCCCAAATAAGCGCCCTGTCTCGAATAAGCGCCCACCCCTGAGGTGCCAAAAGTAGATAAGCACCCCGGGTGCTAAATCAAATCATTATGGTACTTTTTGAACATCTTTACAAGTCATGTTGTATTCCAACAAATGTCTGTTTACACTGATTTCTTTAAGTCACGTTTGGTTGAGATGTTTGCCTGTTTACTTGTCATCATTTATTACCAAAACAATTATCCAAACTTTGCAGGATCCTTCCAAAAGCGCGTGTTGTGTACTGCAGTGCGACTGGAGTAACTGATGTAAAAAATATGGTAAGTGGTTTTCAGAATTCTTACTGAATACATTTATTAATGATTTTAATGTACAACAGATGCATTATCACTTGACTGTCTTTGGTAGTTCTAAGGTGTGCAACTGACTGGGTGTTGTATTTTACAAAGTTTTTTTATATATTCCTCAGGCATTTATGGAGCGACTTGGTCTCTGGGGAGATGGGACGGCATTTAAGTCCTTTGATTCTTTTCTAACCAGTATCACTAAGAGAGGACTTGGTAAGAAAGCTTTGAGTCTGAATTTAACAATTTTGTTACCAAGGAAGTGGCTCTATTACCTACAGCTGAATAATGTTAGCATGGTGTTCTTGCACTTCTCTCTCTTAAAATATGGAACCACTTCAAGCAATCAGAGAAGCCAGGTGGACCACAGATCCAAGTTAACCCCCCTCCTCCAACACCCCCTCCCAGAATTTTTACTATGATGCGATATGATAGGATATGATAACTTTATTTAGACACGGTATTTCCATCACCCATTTCAAAATAACTTGGTTGTTCTAGCCACAGAATAGCTCTTCAGCCACTGTTTCTAGATCAAAATAGAATTTAGAAGTGTTGAGTTTTGTGGAGGAAAGAAACTACGTGTAGAGTACCTGGAGAAAATCACTCGGAGCAAGGATGAGAATGAAGAACAAACTAAACCCACATATGATGCACAGCATGGCACAGCACAGCACAGCACCACACTACACAACAAAGCACAGCATTCAACAATCATTGTCAATGCTTGGATCTGGAACTCTAGATCAGAAGCCCATTACATTACCCATTGGGGACTATGAAAAGTCTGTGTGGGCAAAAAAAGTTTGCAAAATATCTCCTTTAGTTTTATGCAACTGTGTTGACCAAACTATCCAATTGTAGTACATATCAAATTACAGCTCACTACTTTCATGTCCATCCTATTAACGTGATGAATTCTTTTTAGGTGCTGCTGAAATGTTAGCCATGGAGATGAAAGCATCTGGAATGTATGTCTCCAGAGGTCTTAGTTTCAGGCAAGCCGAGGTATAGGAAATGCAGCTGCAGTAATGTTACTGCTTGTAATTAATTCACTTATGTGTTACTGCTTTAATCTTGAGAAGCCACGAACAAGGAATGGCAAGTACTGCCTCACTGTTAGTATCCCGTGGTTTTGTGATTATAGTAAGGTTAATTGAGTAAGGGAAATATTGCCAGTACTGTAAGTTACGTTACCACTGTAAGACTGTTAGTAATGTCAATACAGTAGGACTCGTAGTTAACGTTTGTAAATGTTTTTAATATTGTATGTATTGTAAGCGTTGTTAGTGTTGCATGTTGAGTTTGTACTGTTTGTAACACGAGATTTGCAAATAAATAAATTGGAAAAAGGAATAATAATTATTAAATGAGTTATGGCACCCTACCTTATAAAGTTAGTTGAATTTATTTTCATCTATTTGTTTATTTATTTATTTGTAAATTTATTTATTTATTTTATTTATTATTATTTTTTGGCAGTTTGTCAATGTAGAGGCTCCATTAACAGGAGATCAGATTAAAGTTTACGATACAGCAGTTCATGTCTGGTAAGCAGTGATCAATTTCTTATTTCTCCCTACTATCTGACAACAAATCAAAGCAGGTAGGTTGTAAGAATTAATAAGGTCATTATTTTATAAGCAGTTCTCGATCTACATACGTACAACCAAGTTCTCAAATGCAATGAAATGTGTTTTAGCCTTTCTCCTTTTTCAAGTTGTTTATTTTTTTGTTCTCTTTTGGCATCCAAGGAGTGAGTTAAAGAAGTCACTAGAATTTGCAATTGGTCGAACTACTACTTCTACACCAAGAGTGTGGTCAGTATTCTGGTCATGTCATCAGAGGTTCTTCAAACAACTCTGGTGAGTAAAACGAGTAGTTTCTATAAGTTTTGCTACTTATGACTAAATATAGGAGGCCCGGTGGTCTAACTGTTAGTGCGCTGGACTCCAGATTGAACAGTCCGGGTTTGAGCCCTGGTCGGAGTCACTGTACTGTGTTCTTGGGCAAGACACTTTACTCTTATAGTGCCTCTCTCCACCCAGGTGTATAAATGGGTACCGGCGAAATAATGCTGAGGGGTGACCCTGCGGTTGACTAGCATCCCATCCAGGGGGTGTAGAAATACTCCTAGTCCTTTAATGCTACAGAAACTGGGATAAGCTCTGACTGTATGGGCCACTAGGCTCAAACATAGACCTAACATTTTACCTAGCTTAATAATGCTGTGATTTGCTAATGTGCATTAAAGTACTAAATAAATATAAGCATGAATAAATTTGACCACTCGTGGATGGGCTACTTTAAAAGGTTAGTTATACATTTGACTTGGGTTGCCAACCAAGGAAAGAGAGGGCGAGATTTAGCTAGATCAGGCTAAACTATGTTGTCATTTTCTCTCACAGCATGAGTATGAAAGTTCCTACCATAGTACAGGAAGCCCAACAAGCACTACAGGATGGTTACTGTGTAGTCATTGGTTTACAATCCACTGGAGAGGTTTGTTTACTTCTATTTTGCTCTGTCTGAAGTGCAAACCTAACTAAGAAAATATCATACAATTCCTCCCTCCCCACCCCCCCCCCCCCCCAAAAAAAAAAAAAAAAAGAATCATGGCATGAAATTTTCATGCTTTTTTAATGGGAAAAATAAGGTACTGGTATTTTCGGAGTTGATAACCTTATTATTTTTTCAGTATTTGTCCTTTTATGTGTGCCAATCAACTGTGAAGCTTGTAAGGCAAGAACTATGGAACTTACTGTTTATACTCAGTTTCTGTTATTTCCCTGCATGTTTCCATTCTTTTTTTTTTTTTCAGGCAAGTTTGGAAAGTGAGATAACCCGGTGCAGTGGAGTGTTAAATGGTTTTATTTCCAGCACTGAAGAAATCCTCACAAGGTTTATCACACAATATTTTCCAACTCAAATAATAAAATCGGTAGGTTGCCCTCTGTATTGACAGATGTGGAAAGTAATACAGTAATCAGATGACCCACCTATAAATTTGTTAGCAATAGCCTTCTTAGCAAGCATTTCCATAGAGCACGAATGATATGATCAGCTTCTGGTTTCTTGGCCGCGCAAAAATTGGGGTGAGCCTTCGTCTCAAAATTTGCGTGCCCAAAATGCGTAACGCTTGATATGCAGGCTATGTTCACAAAGGCAACACATTCTTCTCCTAGAAGTTCCTAAAGAAATGACCCTTGTTACTTTCAGATTTTGCAGTTTTTTCCTATCGCTTTCTTCAGACAGCTGTAACTTTTGCAGAGTTTTGGGTAGCTAAAACATGTTCCATATATGGGGCCGAATGGTAAATAAAACTACTTCGCATAAAACCTCGCAAAAGTAATCCAAGCCTCTGTTCTATGTAAATAGAAAAAAAAGCAAAAAAGGAAATTACAAAAGGCCATCCAAAACAAATCTGTTAAGTCTGGCATGTAAACAGTTTGGTGAATCCACTTTTTTCACTGTTTCGGGGGGTGGGGGGGGGGGGGGGGGGGGAGAAGAAATACTCGCAGTCACTGCATGCTACAGAAACTGGGATGAGCTCTGGCGATATGGGCCACTTGGCTCGACGCAAACTTTCAACAATGCTCTTTCAATTCCCTTGGTTGCTTTTCATTGTTTAGAATGGTGATGTAGTGGAAGATCAGTGGAGCACCCAGGCAAAGAATCTTCTGTTTACTTTTGTCAAGAAAATTAATCTTCCAGTTAGGTTTGTATTAACACATACAGTCTTCTTATTTCTAATTTTAAGCAAATGTTTATGTTGTAGTTCAATTTTACACTTGGTAAAATGATGGTATTTTTCTATGTTTTGGTGTATGGTGACATATGATAATGAATGTAAAAAGAAAATACCAGCTTTTACCAAGGGTAAAATCAGACCACATTATTTTTCACTGTTAATGTTCTCTATCTTAAAGCTGAAACTGCAATGTTTCCAAAGTTCATATTTGGTCAGATATTTACTTTAAATGTAACAATTTTTATCAAATTGACTGCAGAACCATGAATTCCTCTTGATGCCTTTCAGTGCTGTGCAAACTTTCCGACTGATAACAGTTAAATGATAAAGTTTGTGTGATTTAAAACGTAAATACATTGCAAACCAATAGAAATATTAGTTTCTTCAGTAATTATAAATTGTTTTAAAGATACAAACTTGTAAAAGATTTGAAGTATCATTTTTCAGTAATCTTGCGATTTTTTTAAACTAAGTGGTTGCTAATAGTATTATCTCCTTTTCTATCTCGCAATTCCCACGAATAATCTAAATGTTTTTAATTTTATTTTCTTCCCAGCCCTCTAGATGACCTTATAAACCAACTAGGGGGGCCGGAGAAAGTAGCAGAAATGACTGGAAGGCGTGGTCGCGTAGTAAAAACTGAAAAGCAGCCTCAACCTCATTACGAGGCTCGAGAATCAGATAGCAGCAATGTGGACAGTTTGAATATTCAAGAGGTGAGAGCGAGGTGGAGAAAGCTAAATCTCGCAAGTGAATAAAGGTTTCTTCAAACGGAAATCAGGGCAGTTGCGTGAGCGTGGCACATCTATGAGCAATTACTTGCCCTCTTGTTTTCCAATCTCTAAGCTAAATATTTCTGTTTATATTTCGACTTTTTTCCTTGAATGCAAAGGCACTCAACAGTTGCATTCTTCTCGGTTATTTGAACCGTCTACCTCCGCCACTGTTTACATTTAACTTGCCACGTCAGCAGTATTCCGCGAAAAAAGTGAAGCGCGTGATTTGCATCGACTGAACTGGAATATTGCGTGCAACAATGCTGCAATATTTAGCCACAAAACGACCCTTATTTGAAAGTGAGTTGGTAGGAGAAATCCTCGTCCCAAAAACGATCTTATTGCCAATTTGCAGCCCAAACACCGATATCCCTAGAAGAAAATAAAATTATACTGTTTAATTTTTGCTTTCGAATACAGTGTTGCACTGCATGTGTGAGACTTTAATTAACTATTTTTGTTATTTTAGAGAAACAGCTTCATGAACGGAACAAAGCATGTGGCTATTATATCAGATGCTGCTAGCACTGGTGAGTTTGTGCACGTTACACAGAAACTTTACTCGGTAAAATGGAGAGAGTATCGAGAGAGTTTTGTTCTTGTTGAATTTTCCATCACAGGAATCTCGTTACATGCTGATCTCCGAGCAGCCAATCAGTGTCGCCGTGTTCACGTGACCATTGAGTTGCCATGGAGTGCTGATAAAGCTGTACAGCAGTTGGGAAGATCACATCGGTCCAACCAAACAAGGTATACAATCATTTTTGTCCAGTGCCAAAGTTCAAATGGAAGATGTCGCGATTTTTTTTTAACCATCTAGAACTGCTCAATAGCTTTCATTTGAATGGTCACACACTAGGGGTTTTACCCACAGACTTAAAAGTTAGAACCACCTTATACAGCGTAGTAAACACGTATCTCATAAAAGTATTGCTCAATAGCTTTCATTTGGGTGATCACACAATAGGGTTTCATCCACAGACTTAAAAGTTAGAACCACCTTGTACAGCAGACCAAACAGTACCAGATGAAAGCACTTCTCATTCAATAGCTTTCATTTGAATGGTCATACAGTAGGGCTTCTTCCGCGAAGTTACGAAAGCTGTTCACCATTTATTTTTACTCTGTTTGTTTGTTCTTATTTATTTAGCGGTCCAATCTATAAACTTGTCACTACAAACTTGGGTGGTGAGAGGAGATTTGCAGCGGCTGTTGCTCGCAGGCTCCAGTCACTAGGTAATGTACTAAGAAAACCTGCTAAACTAGTTATGGTGAAATCCTAACATTTTACTGTAATCAATCAGAACTGCAAAAATATCTCGTTCACATTTCAAGCAATCCAAAAACTCTCTTTTTTGAGATCTCACATATGTTTTGGGGTGTTGTAAATTTTTGGGTATGTAAAATTTAGAGAAAGAAGAAATGAAGTTTTAAATTAGAATTTGAAGTTGAAAATTAGTAGATAGGCACCAAAACAGTCCCCTGACAACCTGGGGTGCTCTTACGTGGGAGTCAACTGTCTGTTGGTATTTCAAAAACAATATTCTTTAAACCTAGCAAAATTTCATTCAAATTCATGTTTACTCCGACCCGTCTTCATTATCACCACTTGACTCGTTTAGCTTGTGCTGTTATCGAATGGAGCTATTTTGACGTAAAATTCCTGATTGTTGTGCTTGTTTTGTTGGAAACCCTTCGAGTGCTTTTACCTGTTTAACGAAAGAACACCACGCTGTATTAACGTTATTTTACAGTATTACTGTAGAACCTTTCTGATTTGTATCGAGCGATTTTCGCTTGAGTGTCAAAAATTATTTGCATTTGCCTTGGTTTAAAAAAAATCGCGCCACTTTTTTGTCTAATCAAAAGTAAACCCAAAACCAATCCGCGTTGCTTGTTTTAGCACGTTTTCCCGCGCTTTACACCGGCTACATGTATTTACTTCGAGTTTTGATTGGTTTAATGGTTGCCTGCGTCTTTGGTGATTGGTCAGAGAAATTATTTTATGACGGTCAATTGGAATCTGCCCTATTCTAAGTACGCTTTCCATGCATTGAAACAACACTTCATAATCGCAATCAACATTGAATTGTTGTGTAAGTTAGTGTCCATCGATTGTTAGGACTTGCAAGTCAGTGTCGTTCAACTTAGTTTTGTTTTGTTTGCTTTTGTTCTTAGGTGCACTCACAAAAGGAGACAGGCGAGCGGCGACTGGGGCCGACTTAACACAGTTTAATTTTGACACTCCTTATGGTCGATCTGCTCTTAGGGCCATGTACCAAACCATTACGCTGGTATGTTGGAAAGCTTGTTGCAGAGAATGAAAACATTCCTGTGTTAGTACTCTTCTAATGAAAACACTTGGTTTACTTGTCTAACTGTTTTGTTTTTTTTTTCCTCAGCAATCTATTTGCCCTGGAGTCCCTCTGTCCCAGGTTCTCGCGGCAGCACAGATTCCTGATAAATATGAATTTACAGAGTTCAACTCGATAGCCAGGGTAAGTTTTCCAATTCACTCTCAACGTATGCAGCCAACTGTTGCTCGGATTTACATAAATTTTCGAATTCTCCTAAAGTCCTTTTTGTAATTGCAACAGTTGCAAAAACGTGGTCCGAAAAAAATAAACATATCTGCCAATGTGTACAAACGTCTTGATTTATTTGGAATTCTCTACAATTATTTTCTAAGATTTGATTGCTTACTTAATAAATTACCTTAATGTTCTCTTCTTTTTCTCTTCCGTAGCAATGTCTCATTTCCATGGGTGTAACAGATGCAAGTTTTGTAGTGAAGGACAAAGAAGCCAGTGATGTTGGAAGATTTTTGAACCGCATTTTGGGGCTAAGCGTGGAGCGACAAAATTTGGTAAGCGATAGACAGCTGCCGGCCACTTTTAAATTCAACAATCTTTAGGCATACTTGTAGTCATGATTAGCAGCTTTTATCGCAGAGTAGTTCGTCGAATTACCCCCAAAATACTTGGATTTTCAACACAGCTAAACAAATCCTAGATATGTTTTAAGTGCGTGAAGCGAATTCAGTTTTCGACAATCTTAGTTGAAATACCCTCGAATGATACCGCTTCCCACCAAACAAAGCAACAGGATCATTCCGAAAGTTATTCGTCAACTTGCCGTCACCAGGACTATGTTCGTTAGCAACGTTTTTGCCGACAATTGTGGGCTCGATCAATAGACCAAATTCGTATTTTCGGTATTGGACTGGAACTAGCTTGCAATGGAGGCTAATGCGGAGGGATATCATTGAAAAGAGCTTCATGTGATTTGCTTTGAAAACGTTCCCCGCACTTGGCCTCCACTGCAAGCTTGTTCCAGTCCAATACCGAGAATACGAGTATGGTCTATTCTTGGGCGCCATTCCGCGATGGGTAGTAATTTGAACTTTTTGAAGAAAAAAGGTTAGAAGTTTTCACCCGCATTCTAAGAAATACTTTCTTGATTTCCTCTTGTGTTTTTAGTTGTTCTCCTACTTTTGTGAGTGCCTTCATGCTACGATCGAAACTGCAAAACGTGAAGGAAGGTACGTAGAGAATTTGTTTTCTCACACGCTGCAACTGAGATTCTTTTATGACACAAATAAATTTATTGGTTAAATTGATTTCCATCAGCTAGCTACCTTTCAAAAGTTATGATTTTTTCTGAATTATTCTAAGATACTCAAAATAGTTATGTAACCATAAGTGCGGCACTAAGTCACCCTCAGCTATGTCATTAACGTTGCGTGACATTACATAGGTACAGTGAAGGCGTGACAGATGTATCTGGGTCTTCAATCGCTATGGTCGGCAGTCCTCAACCGGTTTTTACCGAATTCCAAAGGGGTCTTATGGAAACAAAGTAAGTGCCAACGTTGTAAAGCAATTTTTTTAAAATTGACAGTTGTCAATCACTGTCATTACAAGGTTGAACTTTTTTTTCGCACACAGACGCGTGGCTCTTAACGTTGACCGCGGGATAGACTGGGACTCGGCTGTGAAGCAGTTTGAGGAGAATGGGTCCAGTAAGCTAGACGGCTTTTATTGTTCCAAAAGGGAGCAGAAAGGACAGCGGTTGTATCTGTTAGCGATACAGAAGAAGACCTCGACGCGTCTATTTAACATTACAAGGTATAGAAAGAAGCACATGAATAGTTCATAAGAAAAGAACTGAATCTATCTCGTCTGAATACACAGTATTCGACTAGAGTGGTTGTTACGGTGACATTGTGTAGACTGTTATGTGATTGGATAGTTGGAAAAAGGGTGTTTTTCACGAGTTTTGTAAGATTGCAGGAAATAGCACAACTTCTGTGGACTCTTACCACGATGTACGCGCATACGTTCTCAGCAAAAATATTAAAAAAAGTCGAAATCAGATTCCAGATACCACGGGAGAGGAGACCAGTCTTAGACGCGTTAAAGGATCTTAAACCGAAGTATATATGACATATACTATAATACTGCGAGCAAAATATAGCTTTGAAAACTCAGATCAGTTCTAAGAGAGTAGCCGAATTTACCCAAATTTAAGTTGTATTATATAATGTCGGGTATTGTCAGTGGCGGACCCAGACCTTCAGCTAAGGAGGGGGCCCGATTTAAAGGCTTGACTATGAATGTTGAATTCTACGAAGATAATTCCGGTCTTCAAAGAAAATGCGCTATTTCCGAAAAGAAATAAGGTGGGGGCCCGGGGTCCCCGCGACCCTCGCCTGGATCCGCCGCTGATTGTGTTTACGGCGTATTCTCCTGGTTGCGATTTCGGTAGGAAAAGGTAATTCTGCTTATTTTAGAGCGCTTGGTAAAGGTTGTCGGTTTATTTTCTGTTTA
This sequence comes from Meandrina meandrites, assembly GCA_963693305.1. Taxonomy (NCBI): domain Eukaryota; kingdom Metazoa; phylum Cnidaria; class Anthozoa; order Scleractinia; family Meandrinidae; genus Meandrina; species Meandrina meandrites. The sequence continues at coordinate 30,025,513 of OY855911.1, read as the reverse complement.
TTAGCAATTTTGTTGATCTTGCAGACCAAACACAGGTCGATCGCCATTTGAGGAAGAAAAAACTGATCTTTTACACAAGTACAACAAAATTTCTCTCAAAGATGCGGGTGAGAGTTGTTATGGACAAAAAATAGCGTGCACTTCTATGGCATTGTAACTTAGTCCACAAGTGTGTTGGTAGTGGGGGGAGGGGGGGATTGAAGGGAGAGCTAGGTTCAGTTTGTAGTGTTGGTTCTCTCTCCGTGATCCTTGTTTTTTTTTTTTTGTTTTTTTTTTTGGGGGGGGGGGGGGGTGGGTGGGTGGGCTACCCAAGATTTCTTCCCTCCAAAAGCAGCATTTCAAAATTTTAATATCTTGATAGTGGCCCCATTTTAATAAATCCAGCGACGGCTAATAAGTCTTCTGGTTGTAGACAGTTTCGTTGTTTTTCTTTAGAGCCGTCTTAAATAGTATATCAGTATTTCGTAATTTTGAAGTAAAAGTGAATTCTCCTCTCAAAGCCAAGTGTCTTATCTATACCTCTGTTTTTACTTTAACAGAAGCCGGATGGAAAGCACAATACGAAAGAACGCGGGACCACTGCATTCATGGCTCAGGATGCAAGACGGGAGCTTCTTGTAAAAGTTAGTTAAACGGTGTTTCGGGGACCTTTTCTCGCCGGAACAAGGCTGTACCAAATCTTTACATCGTAATCAACCTTCGTTACTTTTAATCAACTGTCTTATTTTTTAACACTTATCTTTCGTCCAACTCTCTTTCAGCTGGTTGTCGCGTCACTCAACTTCATTTGTTATGTGGCGGAATCATTCCATTGTTATCTGCCTTGGAGCTGGCCATGGCAAAACACGCAGATAAACTCGGACTCACGTGAGTAAACATCTTAGTTAGTTAGATGGTTTGTTTATTTGCCTTCAATCGCTATCTTTTTTAAACTAATATCGCCAAATGCTAAAATCAACAACAATAACAACTGTATTTGTACTCGTAGTTAAAATACATTAACAAAATCAGTGTAATAAATTAAAAGTGGCAGCGTGGCTGTCAGAAGTTCCTATAATGAGCTAATTAGAGATCGGGCAGCTTTCCGTAGTGATTACATCAATAGAGACCTTCAGATTGGTGTAAGAGTACGACTTTTCAAACTTGGTGCCTTTGCTTTTGATTATCACATTTCTCACCTATCTCGTACCAACAGTCTCCTATTCAACTGGTCAGCAACGGCGAGGAGTGAGAGCTCTCGGAACGTAACTGGATTGAAATTCGAAAGTCGTACTGGTACTCGATCTCCCATGTGAAGGACCCTAATTACTCTCGACCTTGCTACTATTTTTGTTGTGTTTTCCTATCATTTCAAACCAGCCATTATTTGCAAGGCCGGAACCACAGAGACTAAGAGTTAAACTAAAGAATTGACGAGAGGGTAAACTCTGTCTCTCTGTCAAGTGACCGTTGCATTATGGGATAGCATTCCAGTCTCTCTTGTTAACTCTCGCGCGGTCTGATCAAGTTTTACACTCAATCGCTCAGGTCAGAGTGACCTCGCGACTTTACTCTCCTCTTTACTCATAATTCTTGTGTTTGCTACTGCAGCAAGGAGAGTCGCTCTCTAAGAGTAGTCCGCGTTGAGCTGGATAATGGTCAGCGGCTGGTTGGTTTGCGTTACCCAGAGCAACTGATACCGGGAGTAACATTGTTTCTGAAGGAGCAAAAACTTCTCGACAGCGCTTTAGTAAGTATCATTTTGTTCTCTAATTGTACTCTTTTCCTCTATGACGTTGGTAGGGGCTTTCACTTTTATTTGTTGGTAAGGACAGTACTCTGTTATGGGTGTGTTTTAAAACAAGAAATGGCGCCGTGGTGGAATGATAAGAGCCAAAGTTGTAGGTATGTAGTAAAACCCGAAAAGAAACGAAACGAAACGAAACAAATGTTACAGAGTACTGCCCTAATCAACAAATAAAAGCTAACCGCAAGCAAACCGGAGTGAAAGCTAACCGCAAGCAAGTTTCGTTTCATTTCGGGTTTTACTAAATACCTTTATAAATCTGGCTCTTTAATATCATTCCAGTCGCCATTTCGCAATGTCGCCATCTCGTGTTTTGAACACGTCCCGTTGGTAGGATTTGTCACGTTAACAACAAGTTGATTTCACCTTGTTCATTCCATCCTTGTGCCCTCCCATTTACAATTTTGCGTTGCATAACGTGATGTTGTTTCTCCTGTAGGAAAAACAAAATGGTGTCTTGGGGATAGCTGGACCTTCAAAGGATTCACTGAAAGCCAACCAAGCGTACGAAGAAGCAGAAACTCCAATCAACGCAAGAACTTTAACGAAGGCAACAACACCGCCTGTTACTATTAAGAATTTCTTTAAACCAAAAGCTGTTGAGCAAAGACCAGAGCTCGATGAAAATGCCTCAGAGAAACTCGACCAAGCAAGCGAAGAAAATGGCTGTGCTGAAAAAGAATGCAGTGCAGATATCATTAAGGTGGAGGTCCGAAGCAGTTCGTGTACGTTGGATAAAACAACGGATATGAAACAAAGTGTACCAGAGAAAAGTAACAAAGAAGTTAAATCCATTTACTTTAACACAAAAAGCCTGAAACACGAGGGAGTTCCGCAAGAGGGAACTTCTTCTACTGGTCCTTCCAAAGGAAATGGGATAGTGCGCCATCTATCTGCCCCCTGTGCAAAAGAGAACTTAGAAGGAAAGATGTCCTTGAAGAGAGTTAATTCTGACAAGGATTTAAGGACAAACAAACGACAGAAACAATCAACTATTCTATCTTCGTTTGGAAAAAAGACAGTAAAACCCTCAGACGACGCAAAGAAGGACATTTACTGTCCTGTTTGCAGCGTGAAGTTTGCAAGTGACGCTAAAAATACGGAGATAAACAAACACATCGATGGCTGTCTCACCAAATGACGCCTGCTGTGAAGTTATTTCTAGTCAAAATGTATTTCAACAGGAGGAGCTTAAAGGTTACTTTTTATGTGAAAGAGGAAAAGAAGAGGAAAAAGACTATAACCTTTCACAAAGCACATCGGCTCGACAAGGAGTCTTATTTGATACTCATCTATAAATTAACAATTGAAAATTCGAAATTTTACGTTTCAGTTCCTGTTTAAAAAATTGCAAATATCCGGGGTACCTACGAATTCAAAGCAGATTGCGTGAAACGTCGAAGAGAATGGGAAAAATTAATAAATAATTGTTTACCGTATTTATTTCAATACAAGCTTATTGCTTTCGTGGTTTTTACCAATAAAAGACCACTGTTTTGAATTAATGCAGATTGTATTGTAAGCTGTAACAAGTTTACGATAAAAGAGACAATCAAAATGTGAAAATAACAATGTATAATAATAATAATTGAAGAACGAATAAAGATTTTTAAAAACAAATGCAGTCACTAACATTGCTATTCACCATTTCCACATCTCCCATAATACACCTTGTTTGCCCCCCAAAATTTTGCATAAGTATTTTTTTAAGTTTCTCTTGGGACGACTGTATGCCCCAAGAGAAATTGAAAACAATGCTTATGCAAAATTTTGGCGAATGAAGCCTATGATATCAAAAATGTAAGTTGTATTAGTGTTTCGCTCACCCCCATCACTCCGCTTCAAACACTCTCTCTACTATTTCTTAACCAAACTCTCTATTTTACCGAACATCGTTACTTGTGCTAATTCTCGTCACTCCTTAGTTGCATAACAATTATTTAACACACAAATTGTACTTTTATTTACGTTCTTTTTTGACAAATTTCCTGAAAGTGAAACGTCATCGCCGATGCATGCATTGCGTTGCGTTTAATCCTGTCGTGACTTATGCTAATTGTAAAATGCAAATTTATATATTGTGTAAAAGCTGAATTATTTTCCATTTTAAAAAATTTTAATCCATTTGATTTTTGTTTCTAAAATGAAAGCTTCAGATACCTTTTCAGATTCCATCTGTTTATCTTGCCTTTGTATCTGCTTTAGTTCAACAGGAGAAAACAGCTTTTTATCTTTCATTTATTATTTTTTTTTTGTGGCGTGACCTGAGTTTTAACTTATACATGAACACCTAATCATATGCGTGATCCGTAAAGCAACGCTTGGTCGCAGACGTAAACAAGGAAAATTCTATTCACTCCAAATCAAAATGGCGTTTACTTTGACTAAGCTTATGACCTCAGTCCAGTCGGCTTTTCAAAGCCATTCAGGAGCAATCAGAAACACGACTATTGCTCTGATCGTATTTGGCATCAACGCCGTCGTTCAAAGCGAAGATTTCTTCCAATGCCCGCCAGATGGGTTTACATTTTATGCAAGCTGTTTTTTTTTCGTCCCCGCTCTGTTTCTGTTTCTCGTGACGATATTTCTTCACAGCGGATTTTGGAATCTTGTTCGTGGATGCTGCTATTATGAAGAACACGAAAGACGTGGTACTAAACGGTTCTGCTGTTTCTTGTTTCCACGTTGGCCTTGCAGCAAGACTTTGGTGGAAATTATCTTTCAGTGTTCTTTGTCGGGCTTTATGTGGATTTTCTGGGCCCTGTTGCAACGGGATTATTACATATGCGCTGTTCTCGGAGGTACAAAGGAGGCGAAGCTGATCAACGCAACAGCCGCGGAGAAATTGCAAATTGAAGCCGACTACTCGAATGCGGGAAAAAATTCGCAAGCAGCTGCACTGTTATTGCTCGGCGGTGCATTGATTATCGCCTTTGTTGTGGTGTCTGTTCAACGATGCTGTTTACAGCGAGAAATCGGTTCGTTGCCAAGTCCTTACACCTACCAAAAACTCGAGTCTGAAGCGGCAGTCGAGGCATTCAAAGAAAACATGGAGAAGCTCGCACGGGGGCAAGGAAAGAGACGAGCGGATTTGTACTTTGCAACAATGCAGCAAAAGAATCCCTCAGACGTACTCAAAAACGCTTATCAAAATCTCATCACGGTGAATAAGTTCGACGAAGCATTTCCATCTTTGGAAGATTACCAACAACTTCAAGCGCAAGCAGCAATCACAGCGTTCAAGGAAAGAGTTCAACAAGAAGGCAAGCAAAAAGTTGAGCTCACTTTCATCGACACTACTTGGCGAGAATACGAAGACAGCGATGCGTTCTCCCTGGTCAACAACGCGTACGAGGCGATGGCGGAGCGGTATCCACGGTCAACAGGCGACAGAACACAGCCATATGTTAAAGAAAAGACCGACGAACCAAACGGGCCCAGGGAAGGTGGTGTTTCTCGCGGAAGAGTGAGCGATATTGAAATGCTTCCAAGAGCATAAAAAGCGTTTGAAGAACATCTGTAAATTTCCGAGCTAAGGTTTAACCATAGTTAGTGGAGGAGTTAGTGGTCTCCTCCACTAACTATGGCTTAACCGAGGCTAATAAATTCTTAGTTTATTTTGAATGTTATTTTTTCATAATTTGTGCCGTGAAATGTTTTAAACATGTTCTCAATTTCTACAAGTTTTTTAGTTGTTTTATACATTTTTTTTTCATTTTTGCGACAAAGAAAATGAAATGCAATAGAAAATGAAAATGTGACTATGACGAATGTCAGTGGACTGCATTTCGGGCTCATTTGTTGAACTGCTTTCAAATTTTACATCTTACTTTTAAAACAAAAGGACGTATTGGAAAACCGTATTTAGAGCTCGATGTAAAAACGATTTGAGAAAAAGTAGAGAGAGGTAGTTGGCTGTTTCAGCTTCAGCTGGTAAATATATATATTTTTTGTGAATCTCGACAAGCCTTAACGATTCCGGATTTCGCCAGCAATTCTAATAATGTCAGGAAGTTTGTTTACCGGCACGATTTTCAGCCTCTTGCTTGTCTCATGATGGCTTAAAGCGACCTATAATATTAGACATCACACGTTGCAGTTGAGGTGTGCAGAATTTTTAACTCTAGTGTCATAGAACAGATTGCAACCCAGTGTTGCGATTTCGAGACCAAAGAACCGCCGGGCGCTGCGAGTGAAAACTAAAGAAAGATGAAAATGAGGCAACGCACATAGCTATTTAACAGCTTTATTTTTAGTGACACTACAGCAATGAGCATCATCTAGACCTAGCAGACGCTGATAATGTACAGACTTAATTACGCTAGCAAAGAACGTCAGTAAATTTTATATATTTAGTATAGTTGAATCGATGTTGTTGCCCTCCTATTCTGCTCTACCGGCTCGGCTCTGCTTAGACTTCCTCAAAGTTCATTTCATGTGTTATGTGCTTAAGCACCTTGGCGATTCGCAACTTCGTCGCTCGCTTCTCGCGACCTCGTTGCTCATAAGAATCGCCGGACTTGTGACTCTGCTCAAATCTGTAGTCCTCTCTACTGTACCCTACCCTACCTTACCCTGCTAATACTCTACCCCTGCCCTACTAACGTCCTGCTAGCTAGCGTAGCTTGGCGTTCTAGTCAGCCAGGGAGAGCGAGAAAACGAACGCGCGAGCAAAGCGACGGCGGGGGCAGAAAAGGAGAAAGAACTCCCTTTCTGCCCCCGCCGTCGCTTTGCTCGCGCGCTCGTTTTCTCGCTTTCCCTGGCTGACTAGAACGCCAAGCTAAGCTGGCTAACGTTCTGCTCTAGAGCAGAGCAAAACGTTGGCGACCTTAAGGTGGCCCGCCGGTATTTATTAGTCTGACAGGTCCCCTTTTTAAAACGCGCTTATGAAAACGATTTCTTAGAATTTTTCAACCCTGACAAAAGAATCCAGAAATGATGTAAAAATAGTGGCGATCAAGCAAGATTTGTTTATTAAAAGGGCGCTTTCCATTAGTCAGAACTGGCCTGCTGGACCGGTGGTTTTCAATGTGAAATGAATTTTTTCACGAGATTTTCGCACAAATCTACCATAATATTTATGCATTGACTGATTTTAGATCATTTGACTGTACAAATCTGACTAACTGAACAGCGGAATTATGTTCTCGAAATTACCGGTCTGGTCGGCCAGTTCTGCTGACTAATGGTGTGAAGCCCTTTGAACAACGCAAGTAAAATAGATGGAGCAGTATCCCAGTGGGTGCTTGGAATGACAAGGAATATATATTATTAGTAGAATTCTACTAGTACACTAATGCAAATGCTGCAATGTGATTGGCTGAGCTATTGAACACTATCAGCCATTAGTGTGCAGTTGCCGAAGGTCGTCCACAAAATGCGACTTTTTTATCGTTTTTCCGAAGTTTTGGAAGGAAGTTTAAATGTAAATGGATAATAAAATTCTCGAGAAGACTAAAAGAAGGACATTAGCGGTTTCTTGACTTTAAAAGCTTGAAATTATTGAAAAACGGGTGCACGCGCGTAAACAACTGCAAATTTACCAAGGACAATTCAATGCGTGCGATTTTGTTAAAACGTTAAGTTCGATAATGCGTAGAAAAATAATTAGAAACCATTATTTGCGTTTATTTCAGTCAGAATTCTACTAAAACAATTAGATTATTCGCTCTCAATTTCTATGAGGTGATAGTTGATTCGGCCTGCGGCCTCATCAACTATCACCTCATAGAAATCTCGAGCTCATAATCTAATTGTTAATTAAGGTACTAACAGACACAAAATCGAGGGAGTTTCAGAGTAAACCTAACAACAAACTCATTGAATAAGTAAGGAAGGTCTGAGGGAATATTTTCAATACAAAAATTAGCAAGAATAATAAACGACGTTTCGACATCTTCGGGATGTCTGTCAAGTAAAATATGTAAGTTAGTTCTTGCATTATAAACAGATTTACAATTATGCCCCCCCCTCCCTTGCCCCGCCTTTCCCTCTTGTATCGATCGATCTTAAACGTCCGAGGGTTAAGGTCTATTGTATCGATCTTGAACGAGCGAGGGTTAAGGTAGACGGAACAATGTTGGTTATATGAAGTAGTGGAAATGTAGAATCCTTAGCAGTGTTTCACACCACCTTATGTACTCCTGTTTGAAGAATCGTTGACCCATGAAAAGCCCAAATTATAAACGATGCGGCCTACATGTTTACTGGGAAAGGGAAAAATAATCGTCCTCTGTAACAGAATAAGCATGATAATAAGACAGGTTGCATAAATCATGCTCTTAAGACTTTTAGAGACGGGAAATATATTGATTGTCAATAAAAGAAAAAAACTAAGCTTTCCTATACTGTCTACTCAGAATACCAATGGGTCTTATCGATCATGGCTTATGCTTTTCACCAACCCTTATGGGTTTCTGTTTTCACATGGTCAACGCTTCTTCAATCAGATGTAACTTAAAAGCTATAACTACAAACTAAGAAGGCTCTATATTACAAACCACGTGCTACTACTGCACGTGTAAAGCAAGAGCAAATCCCTATAGTGGGATATACGGGGAGGCTCCGCCCGAAAGGGGTACCTTTCCCACGCTGAAGGTACATAAAAAGGTAGAGATTTCACGTGTGAGGTATAGAACATGGCTGGAAAAAAAAAAAACGAAGAAAAAGACCTTTCAAAATATCTTGAACAGATCCTCCGAACGGTTAGAAAATCGAGGCAGTATCCCCACTGTAGGTACGTGAAAGGGATATCATTTTTTATTACCGTAATGATTCGATTTAGCGCCCGGGGCGCTTATTTACTTTTGGCACCTCAACGGAGGGCGCTTATTCGAGACAGGGCGCTTATTTAATTTTTTGAGAAACAACCAAATGTTCAAAAACAAAACTTGAATAAATATTAAAATAACTAACAAAACAGAAACTGTAACAATAACAAATTGTTGAAAGCTCGGTTAATTTTAAAAGAATTGTTCATTTAAGCAGTAACAAAAATACATGTATGGTACGGTGAACGTTCATGAGTCAATCTATTCGACGTCGATGACTTCAGCGTCAATTAAGAATGGGGAATGGGGTCGCTGATTAAAATGGGGGCGCTTATTAGCCGATGATGGGGGCGCTTATTGGAATAGGGGCGCTTATTGACAAAAACACATTCGAAAGGGGGCGCTTATTCGGAAGAGGGCGCTTATTGGAAGGAGGGCGCTAAATCGAATCATTACGGTATATAAACTGCAGTGGTATAGCGAGTGGTAGCAAATCGAGAAAAATGGTATCACACATGTGTGGATAAAAATGATATCCACACATGTGTGATATCATTTTTGACCAATCAGCTTGCAGAGTTTGCCATGTTCCAATGCTGAATGAGCCAAAGTAAATCGATATTAAGTCGAAAAATCTTCGGATCTTCCTCGGCAATCTTCGGAAAACTTCGGAAATTCTCGGAAAATGTTCGGAAACATTCGTACAACCTTCGGACAACATTTTGAAAATTTTCGGAAATCTTCGGAAATGGTCGGAAATCTTCGGAAAATCGTCAAAAACATCGTAATTAGTAGGTTTATATAATAAAAAGAATAATACATGGTTTCTTGGAGATATGAAATTTATCTTCTCGTGTTCAAATCCGATATCTCACTCGTTCGCTGCGCTCACTCGTGAGCTATCGATTTGAACACTCGAAGATAAATTTCATATCTCCGCGAAACCATGTATTATCCCCTATCTATCGAATGTATACGAAAGGCTTGCCTTTTCTGTCGAAAATGCCGTATAAATGGGTAATTATAAGTGTTTGGGCCCCAGAACGCAGCCTCCCGGCTTCTAGACTACTGTAACCCAACTTTGTTACACTATTTATATGAAGTGTGACAGTTTGTTTCACTTTGTATACTTCATTGATAATGATATAAAGTTATCATCCATATCAATGTTTAAGAAAAAAATGCAAGTTCAGTATCTTGAAAGATACTAGCTAGCGCCTGTATTGTTCAACTCTAAGGCTCTTTTGCTCTAATTTTTAAGCGATGACGTCATGTTATGACGTCATCGGTTGATGCTGTAAAGCGAAAAAGCGATGGAATTTATGGAATTTTTGGTGTGATAATTACTCCCTGAATTGAACCGAAGAGTAATGGGAACTAGGTGCATTGTTTGTATTCTTTTTGAGATCCGCCATCTTGTTTTTTGGCAAAGGAAGATATTTTTTGCAGCTTGTATCATCACCGATCGGCAAACCTTATTTCATTTGTAGCTGTTAAATTGAGATTTCGAGTCTGGAGTGAGTGTTGCACTTTATCAGTTATCGAATAAATTTGGCATAAAGTTAAGAAGTGATGTCTGTCGTGACTGCAGACGAAGCAACCGATTATTAGCAGTTTTGAAACATCTGTTGAAAAGGTGAGCCATCGTAAACCTTTTTTTAAGCGATGACGATGACGTGATCGATTAATCTCGCCGTGCGACTGGACAGGATCTGTTGTTGTCTCTTGCCTGTTGTGATTAACCGATCTGTAGAACCGAATACTGGGAAAAGAAATCAAGTCAACTCAACAAGAAATCGTCGCATAGAACTCAAAGCAAAATACTCCTGGGCCGTTAGAAAGGACTAATATAAAGCATAAACGAAAGAAACAAATTATATTTGATGCGTTCTATAAGATTTAGTAAACAGAAATCTCTCCATTCTTTAAAACAAAAGGTGTAAACAATTTTAGACAGCGTTTGACCTTGCATCGTGTATCGCATGTCACGCCAAGATAACGCAATTTTTGTTGAACAATCATTCAGCACAGAAGTTGTCAGTTACTTTTATTTACCCTAATGTTTTGACAAATGTCCTGAAAATTATCAAAGACCCCTTGTGAAACGTCATCGCTTCTGCATGCATCGCGTGCCGTTTATTCCTTTTAGTAATGGTATTTGATAAGTTTTCTTATTATATTTCTCCTATTTTATTTATCCTCAATATTCTAATATATTATTATCTTTTTTTCATTTTGCTTACTGTAATGTTCTGTGGTGTTGTGCGTTTTACCGACCTTAATTTGTATTGTATAATTGTAACACTGGCTGCCTGCTCTTTTTGCCTCGTGTCACGCGTGTAACACGTGTGGCACGAGGTACATGTGTGTTTCGGCTGCATTCCGGTCATTCCAACTGTAAGATTACGTTAAAATTCCAAAATGTAAGATTAAATTAAAATTCCTTGTATTCTGGCGGTTTTATCAAACTGCAGACCAGGTTGGGAGTATTTAAAGGATTCAAGTAAAATACGGTCCTTGCTCTACGATTCTTACAATAATATTCTAACCTTTGCAACAAGATTTAAGCCGGTGTGAAAAGCTGTTTTAGAAAGTCTTTCAATTTTGATAAGTCTCACATACAGGTACTGAAAATTTTCACTCAACAAAAAACCGCGTAGAACAAGAACAAAATACACCATGTTAGTTAGAAAGGACACATACAAAGTATAACCAAAAAAGAGAAATTATATTCGATGTGTTCTCTTCGATTTGAAAAACAGAAATGGCTATCATTCTTTACAACAAATTGCCCCCCCCCCCCCGGGATTGACCTGACTCACACATGTATCGAATATCATGTTGTAAATGTCACGCTACGGTATAATGTACAGTTTCTTGCACCATGTAGAGGAAGCGTGACAGTTTGTTGCACTATGTAGAGGAAGCGTGACAGTTTGTTGCACTACGTAGAGGAAGCGTGACAGTTTGTTGCACTATGTATAGGAAGCGTGACAGTTTGTTTCACTATGTATAGGAAGCGTGACAGTTTGTTGCACTATGTATAGGATGCGTGACAGTTTGTTGCACTATGTATAGGAAGCGTGACAGTTTATAACACTATGTGTAGGAAGCGTGACATTTTGTTGCACTATGTAAAGGAAGCGTGACAGTTTGTTGCACTATGTATAGGAAGCGTGACAGTTTATAACACTATCTAGAGGAAGCGTGACAGTTTGTTGCACTATGTATAGGAAGCGTGACAGTTTGTTGCACTATGTACAGGAAGCGTGACAGTTTATTGCACTATGTACAGGAAGCGTGACAGTTTGTTGCACTATGTACAGGAAGCGTGACAGTTTGTTGCACTTGGCAAGTGAGAGCGGCTTTCATTTGAGTGCCGAAAGTTATTTGCATTTGCTTCGGTTTTGTATTACCAGGTGCGATTGGCTTAAATATCCCGCCACTATCTCATCCAATCAGAAACTAATCTACAGTAAGCCTGTTTCAGTTCAAGTGTTTAAGTAAATGGCTTTTGGAATATCTCATCAAGGCCAACTTCTGCAGCAAGTTTCAGCAAAATCGGTTGACCACGATTTCCAACATCTCGAACACTTTCTCAGTCAATGACTCTAAATTTCAAGTTCACCAAGAAGTTTCCAGGACAGGGTCGATTAAAGGAGTGCATAACTAGCAACAACGTTTTACCCGTGATTTATTGAATAAAGAGCTTGGACGTTAGTTTAGTTTTGTGTTTGTCGTGGAATTGATGCTATCACAAAAAGCCATTACCACTAGTGACTCGCTCACTCATGTTTTCCCGCACTACGCGCCATACACGCAGCTACATGTATCTGCACTGAATTTTGATTGGCTCACTGAATCATCTGTGTCCTCCATGATTGGCCAGAGTGATAATTATGGTTTTGATTCTCCGACGCTCAATACTGCTCAATCAACCCCCCCCCCCCCCCCCCCCCACCCACCCCCGGGTCTATTAAGTGATTCAGCCAGTTCCACAGTAGCGTGCGTTACATGAACCCGGAATTCCGTTAAATCGGTATACATAATAAGAACCGCAGTTTCTCACTTTAATGTTAACGGAGTGAAAGCAGCAATCTTTTTTGCCCCTAAAACAGACCTTCCTGGTGACTTGGCCATTTGCCACAGAAGGATGACCACCTTTCAACCAGCCAGGTCTTTTATTACCACATCTTCCATACTTAACACACGATGTTGGCATCCTTTTGCCTGCTTGTCCTTGGAAACGGAACCAACCAGGACCGAGTGAATCGTCGCATTTATAAGGCTTCTTTGACTTGTAAGTGGTTTTTCTTTTAGCATCGGTCAGAGTTTTATAGACTTTACATTCTGATTTTAATCAAAACAAAACAATTTCAATGTATCCTGATACATTACATATAAGAGAAACTTGTAATCTTATCTAGTCTAATGTGATTAGTATTATTGTAATTTTACATATTTGTTATTAGAGTAATTTCGTATATTGTTATTTTAGGTAATACCATCTGTATATGGGAACACCAATAAATTTGTTGTTGTTGTTGTTGATATACAAGTCCTCCAAACTTTTGGTTCTCGACATATTTTTATATCCACAAATCTCAGTTTGGTAAATTTGCTAAGCAAAAGCATGAAAAAAACAGACGCTTCTATTGGCGTGCTTAATATATCCCCCGGTGAGAGAGACGTCTTTGATTCGAATGGAAAAGAGATCCGTGTCTACCTTAGTCTCCTTCGCAGCCGTTGTTTGGGCTCGTCACACAACGCTTCCTGCCCCCACCAACTTGCTGGGGGAGAAAGCGTTGCGTGACGAGCCCAAACAACGGCTGCGAAGGAGACTATGTCTACCTCGTCCCCAGGCGTCCCTCTTTGGCTGGAGCTTGATTCGCGTGGAATATTGTGGGCCTATTGCACTCGGAAAACTGTAAAACTCAGAAAAACGCGTTTCGCTGCCTAACTATCATGTCCTGTGCTCCCTAGCAATTTTTCTGTCTTTCTCTAACGAAATGCAACTGTGCCTGGGGACGAGTGTAGTCTTTTCAGCTCAAATGGTTTTGAGTGCGCACGAAATAATTCAAAACCGAGCAACAACTATTTAGAGGCACTACAAGGATCTCTGTAGAGTGGACCTCCCTCACGCTCTTTGAGAAGCGCCTGCAGGGAATCACGATACTTGTTTTCAGAGTCGCCAACTCCAAGACAGTTAAATATGTTAGTTTTGTCTAACCGAAATATTGGGCAATAAAATTCATTTAACCTTTTTAGCTGTCCGATCAGCTTTGCATTAAGGACCCATTAAGTTTAACGTTTTATTTTATATTGCTGTCCAAGCGGTCATTGCATTATTCCAGTGGCACAGTTAAATACGACTACCATGATTCCCTACCAGCGAGTCTTTCATGGAGAGAAGCGCGAAGAGCGACTATTAGCCACTCACACAATGCAAGATCTGGCTCAAAATAGTCTCGAAAAGACTGTTAATTAAATTAGGTGAAGTGTTAACATCAAGTGCCGAAATCCTTCAAAAATCCAGACATTTCGGCCGGCTTTGCCCTTCATCACTGGAAAATGTCCGTTTGAAATGCGCCAGCTGGAAGGGTTATTTATAGAATTTCCGACGATCATCTCTGTCACTTGTATATCCCCCCCACCGCTCCCGGACAAAGTGGGAAGATAAATCCTATGTAATTCAGCTGACACACTGAGCTTTATGCTGTTAACTAACAAGCGACAGACAAAAAAGAAACCATTATATTTTTGTACTTACCTTTCGGGTCGCAGTTTATTCCGTTTCCGAGATATCCTGCCTTACAAGTACATTTGAACGAGCCTGCAGTATTCTGGCAAGTTGCGTCTTTATGACAACCGTGAGAGCCTTCCGCGCATTCATTAATATCTAAAAAACAAGATCAAGGATGCATACATAGAACTGTCAAACCGGAAAACGAGAAGCGAACGACTTTTCGAAAGTCTAAAGGATGCACTACCAGTAATAAATGCCTCTAAATTCGGTTATGTTTCAGCAATTCCAAATTTGCGAGCAAGTTTTTAGTACTTACCATTGCAGCTGTGACCGTCTCCACGGAAACCTGATTTGCACGTACAGCTGTGCAAGCCTATTGTATTACTACAAAAGGCGTTACTATGGCAACTGTGAAGGCCTTTGGCGCATTCATCGATATCTATAAAACGCAGTTACGAAATACAACATGGCGTTAGCTTTTCTTACTAAAATAAACTTTAGAAAGGATGGTCTTACTACCCTCGGGCCAAATTGTCTCAAAATGCCGGAGCTTTTTTCAACGACTAGGAGTATATGCTAATCAGCCCCCCACCCCGCGTGTGGAAGCTGGGCAAAATCAGGATATTTTACCCCCAGCATTTTTCAGATTGGGAGGCACAGTGGAGTAATTTTCGTTCAACTGAGCTAAGATTAGACCTCATTAAAACATTTTATTAAAACTGAGGTGCTAGAGATCTATGCCCGAGAACCGACAGTAATATGGCCCTACAGCGCTTGAATTCGGACACTTGAGTTAAGGAGGCAGCGTGGCCAAGTGGTTAGGGCGCTGGACTTG
This sequence comes from Meandrina meandrites, assembly GCA_963693305.1. Classification (NCBI taxonomy): domain Eukaryota; kingdom Metazoa; phylum Cnidaria; class Anthozoa; order Scleractinia; family Meandrinidae; genus Meandrina; species Meandrina meandrites. The sequence goes on along the minus strand of OY855911.1, from coordinate 30,010,376 downwards.
TAATCGGGAGGTCCCGGGTTCAAATCCTCCTCCCTGCTACTAGATGGATTTTGTGTTCGGTGGTCCCGAATTCAACTCCACCACGCTTTGTAAATATTTTGGCAAGTGGCGTCACTATGGCAACCGTGAGAGTCTTCTGCGCATTCATCAATGCTTAAAAACAGGATCAAGATGTTGTGCCATTTATAAGTGTCGCTAAATTCGGTTATATTTCGGCAATTCTTCCAAACTTGCTAGCAAGCTTTTAGTAATGATGTAATGTATATGAAATGATTCATATATGAAAGTGATAAATGATCATCGCAGAGAATTTCCAAGTTAAGCAATTGGAATAAAGAAGCCTGAAAAAAAATTAAGGGCTTCAACGGGATTTGAACCCGCGACCTCCGCGATACCGGTGCGATGCTCTACCAACTGAGCTATGAACCCACACATTGGGAGCGAGGTCAATTGTGAGTTCATATTTTCCCGTGAGAGGAAAATAGTCGTTAGTACTTACCATTGCAGCTGTGACCGTCTCCACGGAAACCCGATTTGCACGTACAACTGTGCGAGCCTTTTGTATTGCTACAAAAGGCGTTGCTGTGGCAATTGTGAAGGCCTTCTGTGCATTCATCGATATCTATAAAACGCAGTTACGAAATACAACATGGCGTTAGCTTTTCTTACTAAAATAAACATTAGAAAGGATAGTCTTTACTACGCTCGGGCCAAATTGTCTCAAAATGCCGGAGCTTATTTCAACGACTAGGAGTATATGCTATTCAGCCTGCCCCCCCCCCCCCCCCCCCACCCCCCCGCCCCGCGGGGGGGAAGCTGGGCAAAAACAGGATATTTTACTCCCAGCATTTTTCAGGTTGGGAGGCACGGTGGCCTTATTGTTATTTCTTAGCGATCGTCCATGTAACACGCTTTTTTTTAGTTCACTTGAGCCCATACGTAGATTATAAGGCATCAGATCAACTCCCGCGCTGGTACTTGTTTTCATAAATCCCATTTTAAGTTAATCGTAAACAAGTGTTAATTAAATTGGTGGAATTCATGATTCTACGACAAGAAAGCAGCAGATACAGTCTTGTTGCTCCATGGAGACATAGATTAGAGTAATTTTCGTTCAACTGAGCTAAGATTAGACCTCATTAAAACATTGTATCAAAACTGAGGTGCTATGTCAAATTTACTAAGACACCTTTTTATACCTCAAGTCAGATAAGAGAGTAGAGATCTATGCCCGAGAACCGACAGTAATATTGCCTTTTTTTTACAGCGCTTGAATTCGGACACTTGATTTAAGGAGGCAGCGTGGTCAAGTGGTTAGGGCGCTGGACTTGTAATCGGGAGGTCCCGGGTTCAAATCCTCCTCCCTGCTACTATATGGATTTGTGTTCGGTGGTCCCGAATTCAACTCCACCACGCTTTGTAAATATTTTGGCAAGTGGCGTCACTATGGCAACCGTGAGAGCCTTCTGCGCATTCATCAATGCTTAAAACAGGATCAAGATGTTGTGCCATTTATAAGTGTCGCTAAATTCGACATATGAAAGTGATAATTCATATATGAAAGTGATAATTGATCATCGCAGTGAATTTCCAATTTAGCAATTGGAATTAAGAAGCCTGGAAAAAAAATTAAGGGCTTCAACGGGATTTGAACCCGTGACCTCCGCGATACCGGTGCGATGCTCTACCAACTGAGCTATGGACCCACACATTGGGAGCGAGGTCAATTGTGAGTTCATATTTTCCCGTGAGAGGAAAATAGTCGTTAGTACTTACCATTGCAGCTGTGACCGTCTCCACGGAAACCCGATTTGCACGTGCAACTGTGCGAGCCTTTTGTATTGCTACAAAAGGCGTTGCTGTGGCAATTGTGAAGGCCTTCTGTGCATTCATCGATATCTAAAAAACGCAGTTACGAAATACAACATGGCGTTAGCTTTTCTTACTAAAATAAACATTAGAAAGGATAGTCTTACTACGGTCGGGCGAAATTGCCTCAAAATGCCGGAGCTTATTTCAACGACTAGGAGTATATGCTAATTCCACAATTAGTACAACAGTGTTAAATACTCTGACACTTAAATAAAGTGATTTATTTATTTATTTTTTTTTCATTTAGGTCAATACGTTTTTCATTTAGGTCAATACGATAACCATGTTTAAGTCCACCGCGTCTTCCACGAAGGAGAAGGCAGGAAAAGTAAAGGCTAGACTTAATTTCCTGCCCGTAATAGTTCGCTCTTACTTGCTTTTCAAGTTAAAAGATATCAGGGAGAGACTGGAGTTATATCTCCACAGAATCACCTGCAAACTTCTAAAATCTTTCAGCAATTAAGACAGAAGGCATGATATCCATAACAATGTTTTAATACTACACACCTTTGCAGCTGGTTCTTCCGTCGCCATGAAATCCTGGTTTGCAAGTGCAACCTTTCGTGTTGTTACACGTAGCATTGCTATGGCAACTAGCAAGGCCGTTGTAGCAGTACTCAATATCTAAAGACCATTGTTAGAACAGACAATTTCTTTTTGAACGTAACTAAAGTATTGCGAAGAGTTATCTACAGCACGTTATTCCCGGGAGGGACTCCCATATGGAAAGGGCGGGCATGCTCGTCGGAAATTTTTTAAAAAGAACCCCTAAAGGAACAATCTGGGCGTGACTTAAGCTTTTTATGAGCCCTAAAAGAAAGTACTATTTCAAAACATGCCGGTATTTCTTAACGTGCAACCCTAAACGAGACCATGAGAGCTAAAAAAATACTGGCGTTATCCCCGGAACACCCTAAGGAGTCCCCCCCCCCCCCCCCCGGGTTATACAGGCAACGTTTTCTTGGAACGAAAGTTGTATTGCAAATTGATCAGCGTTGTCGCGCTCACTACAGCCCATGCTCTAAGCAAGGTAGGCAACTTGTGACAAGTTCGCCCGGCATTTTAGTGCAACCTGTTTTTATCCTAGTTAGGCTCATTTTATAGTTAGAAAAACACAGTGCCCTTACTTCCTGTTTTCATTTCGCAGCGAGCTAGAATGGAATCTCCAGATCTCGTTAAGTCCAACCAGTAAGGACCGCTGACCGCTTGTCCTCCTTCACTCGCGTTGATCTCTCTGCACGAATCAGCAGGCAGCTCGGGAATTGAACCAAGAGGCACTGGAATAAAATAACGCAAAATCTCTAGTGCGGTAGTTTGGATATGTGAGTTAATCATGATTGTTGTTTTTTAGTTTTTAGCATTAGTTTCGATGGAAAACCCGTATATTAGACAATTACATTTGACAAAGCATTGTCTCTTGTGCGTGACATACAAAGTTCTAACCGCCTCAACACTAGATACAATATTCTCGGTCGGTATACGTTTAGGTGTCACTGAGTGTTTCAGTCTGTTGTTCTTATTTTGTTACTAAATTAATCAGTTCTTTTTTACCAAATTCTGACAATTGTGGTGAATTAGATTAATTGTGTGAAAAGAAATGATGGTGTTTATGGTGCTGGTTACGACAAGTAAATAACTGGCAATGCTAAGAATCATTTTGATAAACGATTAACTTTTGCAAGTTGTATTACCTCTGTTTAGGGCTTTTGTCATGTAATATCTGTCGCGGTCCTTGACAAAGTACTCTGGTCTGGCCTCCTTAGTCCTGTTATTCAACTCGCATATGTCTTTAAAAAAGACGTAGTTATAACTTTGACATCTGACGTCAGAGTTGCACGCCTCTCTGCAGTCGGCCGAAAGTGGCCGGGCCTGGAACGTCTTAAAGGTATGGCCCTTAAGCATCATTTGATAGATGGAGTAAGTGTCAATTCCGCATTGTTGACTGAAGATATTGCGGAACATCAAAGACACTAATAACAGTACGGCTTTCAGGGAATGCATCTTCTCTACAAAATAAAAATGATTTCAGTGATGAATGTCAGGCAATATTATTTGGTTAGTCGAGGATACGAAACGTTAATGCATCAGTCAATTCCAGCAGTGCCCATCCCCCCCCGCGCTAACCCCCGGGCATTAGCATTTCTTTGGTAAATTCCCCGGGGTGGGGATGAGGGAACCTGGCAAATGCCCCGCTCCCGGGTTGATTGTTTTCAATCTCTCGATAGGAAGAAATATCTAAAATTCAGAAAATATACCTTTAAAAACATCCATGAACATCCACCAGCTTCTCTAGTCCTTCATGGACTAGCTAATTTGCAACGTAGTCCACGTCTTGGCCTATAAACGCCTCCATCACGAATACGCGACTCACTCCACGGTTTTGAAACCACGTGTCAAATGCCCGGGGGTCAACCCGAGGTACGCAAATGCCCCACCCCCGGGACGGGCAACATTAGGAAATGCCCCGGGGTTGCCCGGGGGGGGGGATGGGCACTGCTGGAATTGACTGATGCATAAAGCAAACGTTAAAACAATATATTTCTTTCACAGAGCTTGTCAGAGGCTTGCAGGAAGCTAGTCAGTCGGTTACTCACCATCATAGAGCAGTAGAATATCGAGTTGAAATGGAAACTAACAAGAACTAGAAGATTAACTGCGTGTACCCAGGAAGTTGTCATTGCTGCTTTCTATAACATGCGAACTCTGAAATTCAAACCTCAACCAAGGGTTTACGTTTTTCGCTACCGTCAATAATCTAAGCGGACCTCTCGGGAAACAGAAGCTCACTTCAGCAGGGTCAAAAGGTCACGTCTTTCAGCCGTGATTGGTAGATTTCGATCCATTCTGTTTGTTTCTGTGTTTCAAGGTTCGTTGGCTGTCGCCATAATTGTGATTGGCGGCAGCGAAAAACCCAATTGTCAGTTGGGCTTTGAACTTTAGAGTTTGCATGTTATTGAAAACCGTAAAAAACTGTGAAAAACTAAAGAAATAAATCGACTTTGTTTGCACAGCCATGATTGTGTTAAAACTGTAATCAAACGGTGATTAAAATTGTACTACTACGCGCAGAAAGCAACGGTAACTCTATTTTACATGTAAAATTATCATTACCAACTTCGGACGCTTAACACAAGTACACAATAAAGTTGACAACCATTTGGCAGTATGGATATCACACGTGTATAATTCCTTTAGTAACACAGGTAATTTACACTTTCTTTAAATCTAAAAACTACTTAGTCTTTCCATTTTGTAGTTTAAGTGGGCTTACTGCGAAGCTACCGTTTGTTACGTCAATATACTGCATGCTAGAAATTTTGACTATTTCGTTCTACTTGTAAGCTTCTTGAAATTTAAGAGCATACAAATTTGTTGGGGAAAACTACCGGATGGCATATCAAACTTTGCCTATTGTTATGGTTTGAATTTTCTAACACAATGAAGCTTTTGTTGTCCATCCTTAGGGATTTTCCGGGTTAACTCGGATCCAGTCGGCACATTGCTGATGGTGACATTTTTGTTCCTAACGGGGGCCTAGTTAGGAAAACACAGAGAGACTAACAAGTTTAATTTGCATAAAAAGTAAAGCGAGGTTTGATGTTCAAAACTTCGGTTCGCATTTAAAGTAAGGTGAGGTTTCCTGCTCAAAGTCGGGCTGTTCGTTGTTCACAAGTATAAATAAAACGTTAAACAAGGTTCCATGTTCGAAGCATTGGTTGGAATACGCGCAGGATAAGCGAGGTTTCATGTTCTAAGCGTCGGTTGGAATGTTCACAAAAACGTTAAGCGAGGCCTTATCTGCTTTATGTTCGATTCAAAGCGCGCCCGCGAAGACGCATCAGTTCGAATGTTTACAAATTTGAATAAAAATTTCAGCCATTAAAATTGATGACATTTACGTACGTAATAGGAAAATAATAATGCAGCTGTGTTTGAAAGTGGAATTAAAATGAAAAATCGTCTCGAGCAAGAGAAAATGAAGGCAGAATTAGAAGCTCATTTTCCCCTCTCATGTAGAGTCGTGTTGGATTTTCCCCTTCCTTGGATACTCAGGGGCAGTTAGTGGGGGCGAATCGAAGTAAATCAGGCAAAAATGGTTTTCAAGAATAGTTCAAGAAGGCTTCTTGAAAACCTTCGCCCCTCCGATTTTTGCTGGGGTTTATTTCGTTTCGCCCCGACCAACTGCCCCTGAGGTTGGATTTCCAATGTCGAGTAATTTCACGCTCGCTATAACAGGCGTGAGTGGTGCGTAAAATAAAATAGAGAAAAAAGTATGGACGGCTTGCGTCTGCGGAACAAGTTGAACCATATTTTACTTTTTCCGCAGACTCGATCGAGACGTCTATGCATTTTTGCAGCGGAGCGAGCGCAGTTATACTGCTGCTCGCCCGCTGCCCTCGCTTCGAAGCAATTGACTGGATAGCTGTTCTAATAATGTGTTTTTCAAATTTAAAATTATAACGTCAAAGTTGTTGGAACCGACTAATACCCCATTCACACCAAAGACTAAACACGTTTAAATGTTGTTTAGGTAAGGGTAAACACGGTTTAAAATTGTTTTCTCCATGGAAGTTGCTGACTGATTCATGTTTATCGACTTCAAATTTGGCACAATGAAAGCACAAGTTAGAGCATACTTGAACCCTATGTAAAATTTAGTCTGTCAGTTGTCTGTTGCTGATTTTCATTTTCTTAAACCTGGTTTGGCTAAACATGTTTTGTTGGTGTGGATCAGGTATAAGTCTGCAGAAATCTGCAGGGCTGGGACAACTTTCAGACAAAGAGTTCATTCAAGAAAATTAAAATATCTGAAAGGCACATCCACCAGATTATTTTCCTTCTCGTTTTAAAAATAATCTTTGTGCCCGGATTGAGAAAAAGTATATAGAACTAATGGAATTGAGCGGGAATAAAGATAACAAGGACTGAATTTCTTGAAAGGAAAAATATTGCGTTTTGCACTATTTCGCCTTTTTTCTGCATGGAATGTAATTGTAATGAGTTTATGTACTGTGATGTAATGTTTTGAAATGTACGTCTTGTAAATTGTTGCAGGCCCCCATTTAAACCAGCCTACGCTGAATTGGGTGGCCTGTTGAAATATTGCATATAAATAAATAAATAAATAAATAAATAAATAAATAAATAAATAAATAAATAAATAAATAAAGCATTTAGCCATTTCTGTCAGCAGCTCCTGTTTCATGAGAAAACTCATTTTCTCTTGTTTCTGTTCAACCCTCCATGATAGGAATTTTCAACAGTTGTCGATATAATTTTTTTAAAACTTAAGGTAATTAGAGAATAGAGAGTAACGGAGACAATTTCCAATGACTTGGTACTCGTTTTATCCAAATTAGTTTTAACAAGCGCTAAAATTTTAGCGAGTGCTTTGCTAATAAGATGTCTAGCTTTTCTTCTTTTGCAAAATTATATTTTGACTCCAAAATATGTTAATCACCCTTATTCCACGAGACAAAAGATAGCTGTCAACATCACACCTGCATTTCGTTTGCTGCTACACCTTTTCATGTTTCAAGCTTAGTATTCACAGTTCCCTTTTACATTTCTGTTCCCCTAGATATGGGTGACGAGGGGTCCAGCGACCCATACATCAACCAGCTGACCTACTTCATTCAATTGTTCTATTGCGCTAGCGTTCAACCTAACTTTTGGAAAAAATTTTCCAATCCGTTATGTTATGACATGGCCTGAATAGGATATTATAGGAGAGAAGTAAAGAAGTAATTTCTTCAAGTTTCGGGTCTGTGCGTTGTCCCAAACTTTAGATATTCGTCGAAATGTTTTGCACAAATTTACAGAGCCCAGTATGGATTCGCCATATTGGTGTACCTCCGTGGTACACCAATATGGCGGCCGGAAAATACTGTAAACATCTGGAACTTACTTTGATCATCTAGGCCACTGATTATCGGTATTTGACAAACAAACATTTGCATAAGCATATTTCCTGCTACTTTAAGTTCTCAAATGGCTAAAAATCACAAGATAAATGTATATTTTTTGACAAACACGATCGTAACTGCGTGTCACGCATCTCCATTACTCTGAAATTCAAAGTGCGCTGATTTTCAAACGAAGGACGCTACTGAGCTAAAACGTCGCAAATAGATATAATTTTGGTACCTCTTATTCCTGATGTGGATAAAAACTATGGTGTCTCTTTAGTTTTGGATTTTGGTACCTGATGACGTCACGTGAAAACGATTCAAAGCATCTGTTCGCATTTTCAAAAGTTTGATTAAAAAGTTAAGCGAGGTTTCATGTTAAAAGCGTCCTGCGGTTCGAATGTTTACAAGTTTGAATAAAAAGCTAAGCGAGGTTTCATGTTCAAAGCGTCTGTTCTCATCTTCACAAGTTTGACTTTCATTTTACAAATAACTTTTAAGTTCAGTTTCGAAAGCGCTATCATGGCCAGAGTTTGTTTGCTTTTATGAGGGCGAGGGGAGCCAAAGTTGCGGATATAACAGTTCCCGATATAATGTTTTTTTTCTTTAAATTAAGGTAATTAGACAATCAGGGTTGGACATTAGCGCTCGCCCGCTCGCCCAGGCGAGTGTCAAAACTGTCGAGAGAGTGCAGATCACCGATCACTCGCCCGGTGTGGCGAGTACGATTTTCAGCTCCAGAATATATTATTCAAAATAAGCGTAACTTTTTGCTTTCCACTTTGAAATAATTTACACTGTCCACAGCTAATAGCTTACAATGTTTACCTACGTGGACGATCACAATGTTCCAATGCCTGCGTGTATGTTAAATCAATTTTACGTGCTTGCAAAGTGTAAGAACAAAATGGATTGCCTAATCATCAAAGAGATGCTTTTCATCCGCAAAGCTGCGACCATTCCTTAAATTATAAAGGGGCAGTCCCACCAACATTAAGTGCTATTTCAAAATCCAGTGAAGTTGTTGGTATTAATTGGAAATCCACTAATAGTTGTCTGGCGTTGCTAAAACGCACTGTACCGGTCACGAAAGTTGTTTAAAATTGGTGTGGCTACGCCGGACGGATAGGAAAGCAGTGGGTCTAAAACTTGTCAAAATTGAAAACGTTGGGCCGACGTTTTCAAGTTTGACAGTGTTACTTGGAGGAAAAATCACTAAAAAACCATTGATTATGATTTGTTCACATCTTAGAGAGTGAGCATATTCCTTTTTTCTCGTTTAAAGGTTATTTTGTTTATCAGTGAGCGCACCTTTATAATTCTAGCATAGTTAACGTGTAAACGGACTCTGCCCGTACAGAATTCACCTAGGAATTTTTGCTCAATGCAAATTTAGAAACTCTTTAATTAACCGCGCGGCCATGGGCCGAGCGCGGTTCTTGCTTTACACGGGATTTATTATTAACCGCGCGGCCATGGGCCGACCGCGGTTCTTGTTTTACACGGGATTTATTATTTAACCGCGCGGCCATGGGCCGAGCGCGGTTCTTGTTTTACACGGGATTTATTATTATTTTTTTTTTTGTCGGTGACCAGACGCAAACCTCCACTCGGCCAAATCGTGATCGGGACTGAATCACGCAACCTGTGATGTTTATTCGCCAAAAGCTGTTGAAACATGAATGTACGGAAAATGTTGCGGATATTGTTTTCTTTATTGTGTATAAAGTATATTTTCTTTTGGTTTTATCGAAGCGTTCGATTCAAAGCGAATGTTGAATACACTGAAAAAGGTATTACGTCAGCCATGGAATGCGCTGATGTTGCAGGTTTCACTTTCGTTAGGTGACAAATAACATTGTGTTTCATTTGCATGTTTATGTCGGCAGAAGCGACGGTCATTAATTTAATTTGTTTCCTCTTCTGCGAGTATTTCTTGTGGGTTTAGGCAATCGAAGTGAATTCTTTGGCTATTTCCTTGAAGTGAGTTCAAATATTTGAAAGGAAATGAAATATTTGCTTAAGTAAACAATTGAGCGTGCCCGAACGTGCAGGGGTTACGTCATTAGAAGGAAAAAACCCCCAAGCTAAAGATAGCCGGGGAAAACGTAGACCTCGGATTGTGTGACTAACGTGACTACTTTGCTAGTCCTTTACTCATAAGGCAAACATATTAAATTTAACCGTGACTTTTGAGAAAGCTGTTAATTAGCCAAAAATATAAGCGCGGTTTTAAGTTGCTATAGCAACTTCTTGTTTTTTTTTTGTCGGTGACCAGACACAAACCTCCACTCGGCCAAATCGTGTTTGGAGCTTTGAAATCACGCAACCTATGATGTTTATTCGCCAAAAGCTGTTGAAACATTAATGTACCGAAAATGTTGCGGATATTGTTTTCTTTATTGTGTATAAAGTATATTTTCTTTTGGTTATATCGAAGCGTTGGATTCAAAGCGAATGTTGAATACACTGAAAAAAGGTATTACGTCAGCCATGGAATGTGCTGATGTTGCAGGTTTCACTTTCGTTACGTGACAACTAACATTGTGTTTTATTTGCATGTTTATGTCGGCAGAAGCGACGGCCATTAATTTAATTTGTTTCCTCTTCTGCGAGTATTTCTTGTGGGTTTAGGCAATCGAAGTGAATTCTTTGGCTATTTCATCGAAGTGAGTTCAAAGATTTGAAAGGAAATGAAATATTTGCTTAAGTAAACAATTGAGCGTGTCCGAACGTGCAGGGGTTACGTCATTAGAAGGGAAAACCCCCAAGGTAAGCACTTGCAAACATTACATCATTGGTAGGGAAATTACCGCCGTACACCGCCCTTCTAAATATAGCCGTGAACATTGTAATGCTTGAAATGTAAGAATCGTGTGATTACCTTCCTGCGGGCTCTCACTCACGGCACAAACCAATTACATTTAATCGTGACTTTTACCTAAAGAAAATAACAGTTATTACTAGCATCCAAGTAGTGGAATGCTAGTTTTCTTTTTGTTTAATTCATGCCCGTTCATGTCTTCAGCGAAGTTCCAGATTAAGACCATTACGTCATCATAAATTTCACAACGGCTATGGACGATGGTGCAACATTGGATTGTGTGACTCGCGTGACTACTTTGGTATTCCTTTACTCAAAGTGCAAACAGATTAAATTTCGCCCTGACTTTTGAGGAAGAAAGCTGTGCATCAGCAAAAAAATATAAGCGCGGTTTTAAGTTGCTATAGCAACTTCTTGTTTTTTTTTATGTCGGTGACTAGACGCAAACCTCCACTCGGCCAAATCGTGATCGGGACTGAATCACGCAACCTGTGATGTTTATTCGCCAAAAGCTGTTGAAACACGAATGTACGGAAAATGTTGCGGATATTGTTTTCTTTATTGTGTATAAAGTATCTTTTCTTTTGGTTTTATCGAAGCGTTCGATTCAAAGCGAATGTTGAATACACTAAAAAAGGTATTACGTCAGCCATGGAATGCGCTGATGTTGCTGGTTTCACTTTCGTTTCGTGACAAATAACATTGTGTTTCATTTGCATGTTTATGTCGGCAGAAGCGACGGTCATTAATTTAATTTGTTTCCTCTTCTGCGAGTATTTCTTGTCGGTTTAGGCAATCGAAGTGAATTCTTTGGCTGTTTCCTTGAAGTGAGTTCAAATATTTGAAAGGAAATAAAATATTTGCTTAAGTAAACAATTGAGCGTGTCCGAACGTGCAGGGGTTACGTCATTAGAAGGGAAAAACCCCCAAGCTAACTGAAGCTATCCGGGGACAACGTAACCCTCGGATTGTGTGACTAACGTGACTACTTTGCTAGTCCTTTACTCATAATGCAAACAGATTAAATTTAACCGCGACTTTTGAGAAAGAAAGCTGTTAATTAGCCAAAAATATAAGCGCGGTTTTAAGTTGCTATAGCAACTTCTTGTTTAATTTAATTTTAGTCTTAAGAATGACGCCAAGATGATGCCGAAACGTCAACTGATTCTGATTAAATTATATTTGGACTCCAAAATATGTTAATCACCTTCATCCCGCGAGACAAAGTCACACCTGCATTTCAAGCCTATATATACATACAATTTTTCAACAAAATCGACGTTTTGGTGAATAAAAACATTCAGTAGTTGAGTCCGCCGTGACCGGCATGTCAATCTCGCTCTCGAAGCCCATAATTCCTTTTACATTCCTGTTCCGCTAGCTATTGTTAACGCGGGCTCTCGGGCTTATAAAACATGAGAAAATAAACCCATTCAACTGACCTACTATATTCAATTGTTCTATTGCGCTAGCGTTAACCCAACTTTTGGAAAAAAATTATTCCAATCCGCAATTAATGTTATGGCATGGCCTAAACTTCTTCCATGGGATTAATCCTTCGCAAAAGGAATTTCCCTGCGGTCGCCTCTCAATTCCAAATAACGCTGCCCTAGCCGGATAACCTAAATATAACTCTAACACTTCGTGCTAACCCTAACTTTTCAAATTGGAAAACCGATTTTCAGTAATCCCGAGTCTCTTTGCATAGCCTGCATCTCTTCTATGGCAAAAGTCGATTGCAAAGGAATTACCCTGTGATCGCCTTACAGCTTCAAAAAACGCAAGCCTATAGGGTAAACGCTAACTCTAGGTGCAGCTAACTCTAACCTTTGGAAAAACGAATCCATAACGTCTTTAGTGACTTTCAAAAGCAAACAGTGACAGATATATTTAGACAGTCTGTAACATTTGTATAAACTTAAAGAGTTCTCTGTGCTTTTTCTTTAGCAACAGTGAAGACTTCCGTGACCGCAGACAACCCAGTTGCAGTGCTGACAATGCCAAATTTTTCAAGTGAATATTACGCAAAACCAGAAGTCCATAATATCTTATATTTATATTTAAGACAGAATAAAAGCTGCGATCCTAAATCTTGCCCGAGACTTTTACCTCAAAATATCTCTCAACTTTCCAACTGAACGCGCAGCTATTGCTCTGCGGTATATCACTCCCAAAATAGATAACTTCAGTGGGGCGGAAATTATTTTAGCTATATATGAGCTTTACCTATTTTAGCTATATATAAGCCTTTGCCTTTACGTGTAGGATTTTATTACAGGTATAACTCTATCTAAATTAAAAATTAAACCAAGCGCTTCTCTGATAAAACAAAAAAAAAAAAAATGTTGTGGTTATAACGACAAAGTTGTTTTAACCGACTGAGTCTGTAGACATCTGCAGGCTTAGACTTACATAAATGTGTTTGCAACCGGAATTAAACTGACATTTCCACTCGGAATTAGTAAAATGAAAAATTCTTCACTTTAATTTTTAAAAAATTATCTTACCTTACAGATGCAAACGTGTCTTTTCTTTCTTGTACCGTTCTTTCGGTGTAAAGCGCCCCACTGAACCAAGAATTCTATCATAAAGGAAGTTCAATCTTTCATTGACGCAAATGGTAACTATTGTGACAAATAAAAAGGAATTTCTTGAAAGGAATAATATTGGAATAATATTGATATTCTGTGAGCAGCTCGTGTTTGCAAGAAAAAAGTAATTTTCTCTTGTTTCTGTTCAACCTTCCATTATAAGAATTTTCAACAGTTCTTGATATAATCTTTTTATTTAAGGTAGTAGAGAGTAACGGAAACAATTTTCAATGACTTAGTGAGTGCTTTGCTAATAAGATGTCTAGCGTTTCTTCTTTTGCAAAATTACATTTTGACTCCAAAATATGTTAATCACCCTCATTCCACGAGACAAAAGATAGCTGTCAAAATCACACCTGCATCTCGTTTGCTGCCACACCTTTGAACATTTCAAGCTTAGGAAAAATTAAATAAGTAAATATTTACCGTATATATTTCAAGACAAGGTTATTGTTTTTCGTGGTTTTTACCAAATAAAATACCGCTGTTTTGAATTAATGCAGATTGTATTGTAAGCTGTAACAAGTTTACGATAAAAAAGACAATCAAAATGTGAAAGTAACAATGTATAATAATAACTGAAGGACGAATAAAGATTTTTTAAATACATGCTGCGATTCGCCGCCGATTGGAACATCCGAAATTATTAGTTCGTACATTGTGATCGTTGGGGTGAGAGTAGTGCTGAAAGGAACTGTTGTTGGTGACTGACGTTTGGACAACCTGAGCGGAAGTCATCTTCAGACTCGAGTAAAGTAAATTGTTGTCAGTCGAAAAAACTTCAAGATGCAAGATAGTAGCCTAGGTAGGTAGAAAAGTGCAAGTAAAATAATAATTACTCGTGAAGAAGCACGGATTACTATAGATGTGTGTTACGATTATCCAGCAAAACGAAGAGCACTGCAAGCTCAAATTTAAAAAAAAACTTTAATTGATTCACTTGTCGACTATTTTCCTTGTTTACAAGTAAAATATAAGAATAGTGGGCATCGATGGCACTCTCTTACCACATTCTTGCAAACTTTCAAGGGACTGTTTTAATTTCTCAAGGGAATATTTTAATTTCTCAAGGGAATACTGTGGGTGATAAAAACGTCACACGATAGGAATACGTCAGCACTTCCCGATCCCGAAGTGTTATTTTCACTCGTCGCTCGTCATCTAGCCTGTCTAGCCTTTTGCAAATTAAAGGTGGATATTTTTTAAAGATTTTGAGGGTGGGTGCGCGCTAATAAAAGCCTTCGGGACTGTGAGTCAATGGGTAATCGCTTTCAATATTAGAGAGGTTAAGCATGACGTTTACGGCAAACGGCAAACGGCAAAAATCGAACTTTTGGTGTCTGATTTTAGCCGTTTGTCCAATTTAGGGAAATTGTTTGCATTTACTGTCATTAAAGGATTTTTTTCCTATTTTTCGACTGGCTTTATTTAAGTGCTAAAGAAAAAGTGAGCAAAATCAGAATTATTTTTGCCGTTTGCCGTTTGCCGTAAACGTCATGCTTAACCTCTCTATTATCATCTTTTCCCCTACGCAAACTCCATGCAAAATAGTCGAATCTCGAAGTGATCTTCGATTTATATGGCGTGGTCTGACTGGAGTTAACTTATGCATTAACACCTTCCTTACTGCCCGCTAATCATATGCGTGATCCGTAAAGCAACGCTTCGTCGCAGACGTAAACAAGGAAAATTCTATTCACTCCAAATCAAAATGGCGTTTACTTTGACTAAGCTTATGACCTCACAGTCCAGTCGGCTTTTCAAAGCCATTCAGGAGCAATCAGAAACACGACTGTTGCTCTGATCGTATTTGGAATCAACGCCGTTGTTTAAAGCGAAGCTTTCTTCCAATGCCCGCCAGAAGGGTTTACATTTTACGCAAGCTGTTTCTTTCTCATTCCCGCTCTGCTTCTGTTTAATTCTCGTGACAATATTTCTTTACAGCGGATTCTCGTGCTTCCGATTGGAACGAAATGCATATTGGGATATGTTGGGACAAAAAGTGAGCACCACCTCAACAAGACGTCAAGGATCAAACAAACAAAACAGGGAATTTACTGAGGAAAATTACGGCTGGGTTTCCAGTAAATTCCCTACAAGGACCTAGCACCTAAAGGACATCTGAAGATTGTATTTATGGAAGCTGACATGTGGCTAAATGTAATTTAGGCAAAGTTAACCTTGAAGCAATGCCCTCCAGCAACCTTTGGATGCAGGAAGCTCGCTTGCAACCTTGGCGGTTCGCTGGGGCTTTTTGTGACGCCTATACGCAGTACGCCGCTACCGCTGGCCGCATAAAGCTCGGGGTGGCCCCAGGACCCGTGCAGGGGCGTTTCATGACCTTTACACGCAGTGCGCTGCTCGCTATCATTCGCAAGCTCATTTCGCTAGCACATTCGCTCGCAAGCTTGGCAATTTTCGCTCCTGTTCCAGTGTTTCGCCTTTTCGTTCGCTTTTCTGCTTTTATGCGTTATGGATCGTGATTCGGGCACCACTCGTCTCACCAACAACAGCCTTTCGGCCAGCATCTTCGAGTCTTCGAGTGCTGTTTTGCCGTCTACGACCTCTCCATCCGTTGTGTCATCTGTTGCTGCGAGCGTGGCCTCGTCAGCCCCGCCGCCGACCTCAACTATCACGCTCGATCCGGCCTTCGTAGCGGCGGTGGCTTCTGCAGTTCAGGCTGCACTCACCCCAGTTACGCCACAAGCTTCGGGAATTTCGCCGTCGTCTATCATTGGAGCCGCGTGCTTGCCCGGCTTGGCGAACGTGCCATCTTCGTCTGGGGGCGTTCCCGTCCTTGCTCACGGCCTCGAGCAACGCACTTCGTCTTTCTTGGCTTCTGGAGTCTCTCCGTTCAGCGTCCCATCAAGCCTTCAGCCCGCGGTACCGCAAGGTAGGCCATTGCTTTCTGTTCCTTCCTTTATTTCAACGTTTGCAACACCGCGCTCGGCGATTTCTAGCCCGGCGATCGCCACGGGTGCTTCTCTGTCCGTGCCATCCTCCGTTAGCTCCACGAGTCTTGGCCTGCCTTCGTCCTTCCAACAGCCGTTCGTCTTGCCCCCGGGTTTTACTCCGGTTCCGGCAAAGACTGTTAGCCAAATTCTCGCCGGGAAGTTCATCGATCTGGGGGATTTGCTTTCCGCGAACATTTCGGAGAAGGAACCAGAGTCGCAAGTCTACTTCGGTGGTCAATTGGTCGTCACACCTTCGGCGAAGAAACATCGTCGAAAGATCGATGACATTGTCTCATGGTCCGAAGCGTTCTCCATCTTCACGTTGATTTTAACCTCCTACTTTCCTCACCGCTGGAAAGATCTAACTTGCTACAAGCTGCTAATTTTGCAGACGCATCGCCACTTTAGCGGTCGGGTATGGCGGTCCTACGACATAGCTTTTCGCCAACATGCGGCTGCGACCAAGCTGGTGGACTGGTCATCCATGAACTCAGAGCTTTTCAACTTCCACGCAGCCGGGGCTGCTCTTCGTCCCGGTGCTACTGGTGCGAGTCCCGACGTCCCAGAACCGTCCGGCGCGCCGTCCTCGCAAATAATCTGCCGTTCGTGGAATAGAGGTCGCTGTTCGTCCCAATACAACTACTGCAGATACGCCCATCGTTGCAGCATTTGCGCTGGCCCCCATCGCTCTTCCGAGTGTTCAGTTCGCAAAGAATCTGTGCCCAGGGATGACCGCAAACGCCCCTCGCCACCTCCACCTGCTTCTGCCTCTTCTTCGAAGGCCAGACGTCACTGAGAGGCGAACTTGGCACTTTTACATTAGCGGCCTTAGACTCTTTACAGACAGAAACTTTCGATCCATTTAGTTTTTCAAGTTATTGCTGTTGTTGCTTGTTATTGTTCTATCTTAGGCTTGTACGGGCAGTCGTTGTTTATATATTTTGCTGTTCCGAGTCTCCCGATTTTTTTTTTCCTTATTTTATCACACGTCTCTAGTTTATCGGCCTATGACTCTTGTCCGATCATTTTGTACTTATCGCTTTTCGTTTTTTGCAATAAATACCCCTTCTAGGTAGTCCAGCTTTCCTTGTTTTTGTCTTGACTTGCTAATCCCATTCCGCGTCTGTTGCAGCTCATAGGTCCCCCCCTTACTTATCAGACTTCCCCTTTTTTGCTCTTTTCCTGTAGCCGGCTCGGACCTTCCTCCCGTCTCTGCCGTTAGCCCCTTGCACCACGTGGTGTTCGCACGCGAACTAGCCAGCCATCCGGATCAGCAACAGGCCTCTTATGTCCTCCAGGGGATCAAACATGGTTTCCGGCTAGGCTTTCAGTCATCCTTTCCGCTCAAGTCAGCAAAACAGAACAAACAGTCGGCCCTCCTGCATGCAAACGTCGTAGATGAGTACTTGGCCAACGAGGTCATGTTGGGTAGGGTTGCCGGGCCTTTTCCTGTCCCTCCATTACCTAACTTGCACATCAGCAGCTTCGGGGTTATTCCGAAAAGGGGGCAACCTGGGAAGTGGCGCCTGATCGTTGATCTATCGTCTCCTGGAGGTCTTAGCGTGAATGACGGCATTGATCCCCAGGACTTCTCTCTCCAGTACATTCGTCTGGACGAGGTGATCCGCATGGTGTCGCGCTATGGCCCTGGGGTCTTAATGGCCAAGTTTGATGTCGAGGCCGCCTACCGGAATATAGCCATCCATCCTGAGGACCGATCTCTCCTCGGCTTGAAATGGCGTGGCCAGTATTATGTTGACCTCACACTGCCCTTTGGCCTCCGCTCCGCCCCTTTCATCTTCAATTCAGTAGCCGATATGGTGGAGTGGATCCTCCTAAACCAGCATTCAGTGTCTGATTTGCTGCATTATCTGGATGACTTTATCACTGCTGGACCCCCGCACTCTCCTCAGTGCGCTTACAACCTGAGCACTGCCCTGGCAGTCTGCAAGTCTCTGGGACTACCTCTTCACCCCAATAAGTGTGTTGGTCCAACCACTTCGCTCTCTGTCCTAGGAATTGAGCTCGACTCGGTTCAGCAAATTGCCCGCTTACCAGAGGATAAACTTCAGGCACTCAACCAACTCATTCATACCTGGCTCCAGCGTACCTGGTGCAAGAAACGCGAACTCGAATCTCTGATTGGTCACTTGCACCACGCTGCGAAGGTGGTATGGCCTGGCAGAACCTTTCTTCGTCGACTTATCGATTTGCTTTGCTGCTTTCGTAACAAGGATCATCCCATCCGCATCAATCGAGAGTTTCGCCAAGATTTGCTGTGGTGGCAGCGCTTTCTTTCCTCGTGGCACGGTGTTGGGTTCTGGCTGTACCCCGGCATGTCCGCTGTAGCTGACATTGAAGTCACTTCCGATGCCGCTGGTTCTCTTGGCTTTGGCGCCTACTCCCAGGGTCACTGGTTCTATGGCCCATGGTCTCCCACCCAGGCCCAACAATCTATCGCTTACAAAGAATTGTTTCCTGTGGTGATTGCGGCTCATTTGTGGGGTTCTCATTGGTCAAGGAAACACGTCCTCTTTCGCTCTGATAACCAGTCCGTGGTGGCTATGCTCACATCCAGGACCTCAAAGGTTCCCGCCTTGATGCACCTACTTCGGGATCTCCTGCTGTCTGCTGCGCGTTGGGGGTTTTCCTTCTCTTCTGTTCATGTTCCCGGCATTCAAAACAATGTTGCTGATGCAATTTCTCGCTTTCATTGGCAGGAGTTTCGCCGCCTGGCCCCGGAGGCTCAGCCGAACCCGTGTCCTATCCCACAGTTTCTCCTGGACAGCTTGATACCTCCCTACTAGAGGAACGATGCCGGCACTTCCTGGTCCAAGGTTTGGCCCATTCAACTCGCAAATCGTACGCTTCCGGCCAAAGAAAATTTTACAATTTCTGCCTCCAAGCTGGCAAGCTCCATGCAAATGGATCTCCATGTCCAGTTGATGAATGGATGTTGTGTCTGTTTGTTTCCTTCCTCGCAGATTCTATTCAGCACTCATCTATCAAAGTTTACCTTTCTGCCGTTCGCTCCCTGCAGATCGAGCAAGGTTTTCCCGACCCATTAATTAACTGCTTGCGTCTTCAACGAGTGATGAGAGGGATAAAGCGTTCTCAAGGTTCCCCCGCTGCCCAGCGTCTTCCCGTGACCGATAGTATCCTTTCTCTCGTTCACCAGGCCTTGGACCTCTCATCTTTTGATCACTGCATGTTTTGGGCAGCGTGCACCTTGGGCTATTTTGGTTTTCTGCGTTCAGCTGAATTTACTGTGCCTAACCTAGCCAGCTTCTCGCCAGAGCTTCATTTGTCGGCTGCAGATGTCTCAGTGGACTCCAGGCTCTCCCCCTCAGGCATGCGTATCTGGATTAAAGCATCAAAGACCGACCCGTTCCGACAGGGCTGCTACATTCACATTGGTCTGGGAAAGGCTCCTCTCTGCGCTGTCCACGCCATGCTGTCCTACCTGGCAGTGCGGGGTGATAAGCCTGGCCCTTTATTTCTGCTCAGATCTGGCCAACCTCTGTCTCGCGCCATTTTGACGAATTGGCTAAGAGAAATCTTGTCGTCAGCTGGGGTTCCAGGCAATTTTTCCAGCCACAGCTTCCGCATCGGAGCAGTGACTGTCGCGGCTCGCAACGGTGTCCCAGACCACCTTATTCAGGCTCTCGGGCGTTGGACAAGTAATGCTTACCAGCTGTATATAAGAACTCCGTCGGAAGCCTTGGCTAGTCTTTCCAATCGTCTGGCATAATTCGGCCCTCGCCTTTGTTTGTTCATTCTGCCCTCCGTCACGGCCAGGCCGAGGTTCATCTGGTTGGAGAGAATCACTATGAGAGTACTCAGCTAGCATTGCAGCTTGGTTAGCTCGCAGCCTGCTCATGGTTTGGGTAAGTGCTTGCTTTGATTCTTTCTCGTGCATGCGGGTCTCCTGGTGCTTGGGGTTTTTGGAGTCGGAGGTCCCATTCTCCCTGTTCGCTGGCCCCTCCTTTTTCAAGCACCTTGGGATTGGAGGTTTGGGTGGTGGCCGCTTCAGGGTTACCATGGATACCTCCTTCCCTGCTGTGCATTGCCCGGCTCCACCAACCTTGAGGCACCAACGCCCAAGCTCATCTATTGTTGATGAGTTTAAATGTGGCTAAATGTAATTTAGGCAAAGTTAACCTCGAAGCAATGCCCTCCAGCAACCTTTGGATGCAGGAAGCTCGCTTGCAACCTTGGCGGTTCGCTGGGGCTTTTTGTGACGCCTATACGCAGTACGCCGCTACCGCTGGCCGCATAAAGCTCGGGGTGGCCCCAGGACCCGTGCAGGGGCGTTTCATGACCTTTACACGCAGTGCGCTGCTCGCTATCATTCGCAAGCTCATTTCGCTAGCACATTCGCTCGCAAGCTTGGCAATTTTCGCCCGGCCCACCCTCCCTCGGGTGAGTTGATGAGCCTCATGCTAGGTTGGTAAGTATTCCACTGAGTCCTTCAGTGTGACGGTGCCCAGGTGGGTGGTGGCCGCTTCAGGGTTACCATGGATACCTCCTCCCCTGCTGTGCATTGCCCGGCTCCACCAACCTTGAGGCACCAACGCCCAAGCTCATCTATTGTTGATGAGTTTAACTCAACAAAAGGTAATTATAATATTCGCGATCTTGTTAAAATTCATTGTGATTGTACATTTGACTTAACTGAAGCACCAAACTTTATCTGGCGAGGCTCGTATTACTATTTCAGATGTAAGATTGCTTATAGTAAGAAGAATGAAGTGCGGACTTTGATGTATTAGGCTCCAAATGAATTTTCGAATGGCTCTGTTATGTTTTTGACGAGTTTGCCGATTAATTAAAATATGTGCTCGTGGGAATATTAACTATTTCCCCAGTTCTGTTGGACGTTTTCGCAGCAAGAAAAGTAAATGCTTCTCAAACTATCGATGCTATCACATTGGTAAATTGAAAACTTCAGGCGCAAGCAGCAATCCCAGCGTTCAAGGAAAGAGTTCAACAAGAAGCCGGCAAGCAAAAAGTTGAGCTCACTTTCATCGACACTACTTGGCGAGAATACGGAGACAGCGATGCGTTCTCCCTGGTCAACAACGCGTACGAGGCGATGGCGGAGCGGTATCCACAGTCAACAGGCGACAGAACGCAGCCATATGCAAAAGAAAAGACGGACGAATCAAACGGGTCCAGAGAAGGTGGTGTTTCTCGCGGAAGAGTGAGCGATATCGAAATGCTAACCGAGGCCAAATTATAAGTTTAATTTAATTTTTTTTTTCATAGTTTGTGCCGTGAAACGTTCTTAACAAGTTCTCAATTTCTATAAGTTTTTTAAAGTTGTTTTTATACATGTTTGCATTTCGCGACAAAGAAAATGAAATATAAATGCGATAGGAAATGAAAATGTGACTATGACGAATGACAGTGGACTGCATTTCGGGATCATTTGTTGAACTGCTTTCAAATCGGTTACATTTTACTTTTAAATCAAAAAGACGTATTTAAATCAAAAATACCGTATTTAGAGCTCGATGTAGAAACGATTTGAGAAAAAGCTAGAGAGAGGTAGTTGGCTGTTTCAGCTTCAGCTGGTAAATATATATATTTTTTGTGAATTTCAGCACTGCAAGCCTTAACGATTCTAATAATGTCAGAAAGCTTGTTTATCGGCACGACTTTTCAGCCTCTTTCTTGTGTCATGATGACTTAAAGCGGCCTATTATAGTAGACAACACACGTTGCAGTTGAGGTGTGCAGAATTTTTAACTCAAATGTCATAGAACAGATTGCAACGAGCGTTGCGATTTCGAAACAAACAGAAAGATGAAAATGAGGCAACGCACACAGCTATATAACAGCTTTTATTATTTTCAGTGACACAAAACTACAGCAATGAGCGTCATCTAGACCTAGCAGACGCTTATAATGTACAGACTTAAGTACGCTAGCAAAGAACGTCAGTAAATTTTATATATTTAGTATACTTGAATCGATGTTATGATATACAGAACCCTCCTACTCTGCGCTACCGGCTCTGCTCTAGATCTGCTCTGCTTAGACTTTCTCAAAGTTCGCTTCATGTGTTACCGTGTTTTCTCAATTAAACGCCACCGGCGTATATTTCAAATTGGTCTTGTGGACACGGCGTTTAATCGGGGCACGGTGTTTATTAATGACATGCAATTTTCTGTCATTTTTTTCGGATTGATTCATTATCACCCATCCGCCTAAACCTAGGGCAGTTTGTGAAAGCGGAACGCGTTATCCCTTGGTACTGCCCCGGCAAACTGTCTCTGAGTCTTTGAGGATGATTATTACCAAGAAATTACAGCATTATATACAGCACATGTATGTTCAATCAGGATATGCGCCAAACAGAACGCAAAAAGATATTAAAAAATAGGAGCAAGTATGGGTACTAAAGTTTTACAGTGAAACGAACTCAACCGGGGCCACCCAACGTTTTTTAGCCAATCACAAGATAAGCTTGCTGATGAAGCCCAATTCTTTTGTTCTGATCTTGTCTTGTGATTGGCTAAAAAAATCGTTGGGTGGCCCCGGTTGAGTTCGTTTCACTGTAAGTTCCGCATGAACGTTTATTAAGATTACCAAAGCACCATAGCGTACTTATATGTCGCAGTAATATTATTTAATATGAGAAAAATCAACTTGTTGGTTCAACGCAATTAGAAGCCTGGGCCTCGAACAAACGCCGGGGGCTCGATTAAACGCCTCCGGCATTTATTTTAAAAACAACCGTTTTGGTCCGGCGTTTATACGTTTATGTGTTTAATCGGGGCCCGGCGTTTAATTGAGAAAATACGATATGTGTTTGGCGATTCGCAACTTCGTCGCTCGCTTCTCGCGACTTCGTAGCTCATACGAATCGACAATACTCCAATCTACTCTACACCCCACGCTACTCTACCCTACGTCACCCTGCTAATCCTGAAATGATGTAAAACTCTAAAAATAGTGGGGATCTAGTAAGTTAAGGGCGCTAACATCAGTCAGATACAGGTGGTTTTGAATGCGAAATTTTCACGAGATTTTCGCACAAATCCACCATAATATTTATGCATTGACTGATTTTAGATCATTTGACTGCACAAATCTGACTAACTGAACAACGGAATTATGTTCTCGAATTTACTGGTCTGGCCGGCCAGTTCTGACTAATGATGTGAAGCCCTTTTGACTGCGCAAGTAAAATATACGGAGCAGTATTCTATGGCAAGGAATATATATTAAGGTACTAACAGGCACAAAATCGAGGAAGTTTCAGTACAAACCCAACAACAAACCCATTGAATAAGTAAGGTCTGAGGGAATATTTTCAATACAAAAATTAGCAAGAATAACAAACGTTTCGACATCTTCGGGATGTCTGTCAAGTAAACTGTGTAGGTTAGTTCTTGCATTATTAACAGATCCACAATTATGTCCTCCACCTCCCCCTTCCCCGCCTCTCCCTCTTGTATTGATCAATCTGGAACGACCGAGGGATAAGGTTTCTTTTATCGATCTCGCGACTACCCCAACCAAGGCCACCCAAGCAAATCTTTGCAAATTGACCAATAGCATTTGCGTGTTGAAACGATAAAAATTGTCACAAATGTATTGATTCTGTGGTGTGCAGCTTGCATGGATCGCTTACTTGTCAAAAATGTATTATTAACATGCAAGATTTTCATTCATTTAATTTGCAAAGAATTTGCTTGGGTGGCCTTGGTTAGAGGAGTCACACTGTAAGGTAGACTGGACAATGCTGGTTACATGAAGTAGTGGACATGTAGAATCCTAGCAGTGATTCACACCACCTTACATATCTTAAAAGCTATAACTACAAATTAAGACAGCTCTACATTACAAACCAAGCGTGACTACCGCGTGTGTACAGGAAGAGCGACCCCCTCAGCACCCCCCCCCCCCGGGGGGGGGAGGGGGGCACTTCCTATAGTGAACTATTCTTGGTTTTCACGTGACGTTATGAAAATTCTAAAATCCAGAATCGCAAGAACCCTGAGTTTTTATCCTTCACTGGCTATTAGACATCCTTAATATATATCTTGTTTATAAGATAGACCATTTTAAATTTCGGAATTTGACGCCACAGGACATCAAGATGGCCATCAGAAGGCTGTCACGTATACTTAAAACAAAATGTCTCATCCTGTGATTTTTAACAATCTGAACAGTTGAGGTTTTGCGAGAAGTGTTTATGTTAGAGTGATCTGACTCCCGCATGGGCGCCAACATGGCGTTTCCATACTGTGCTCTGTAAATTTGTGTGGAACATTTTGACGAATAACTCTAGTACGGAATACCGTACAAACCCGAGACTTGGGAAAACAGAATATCTGGTTATTTTCTACCACCTATAATAGTTTCACTGGAATGATTCATCCGATCTAGGTTTTTTAACACTAAATTTTCGGTGGTCTCTGTCCACCTTCATCAGAGTAAAAAATTTAGCGTTAAAAAACCTAGATCGGATGAATCATTCTAGTGAAATTAAGTCTACCGATCGCCACAGACAAATGTACCTATAAAGGCGGTGGCAAACGAGGACACAATGTTGCGGACACAAATGTTTCCCCGTTTGCCCCCGCGCGCAACATTTGTTGCGGACACAAAATTTGTGTCCGAGACACAAAAATGTTTCTAATTTCTTTCAGAAACATTTTGTGTCCGCAACAAATGTTTCCCGGTTTACGCAGCATAGAAACAATCGTGAGCAACAATGTGTCCGCAACATTGTGTCCTCGTTTGCCACTACCTTAATATTCTTGAGTTTTTTCACTGAATAGTTTTGGATTTACTCTTTTGCGACGTGACAGTGAAAACTAGCAATACGGGGAGGCTCCTCCCGAAAGGACTACCTCTTCCAGTCTGGGGGTTTATAAAAAGGCAGAGATTAGAGATTTCACGCGTTGGAGTACAGAGCATGGCTGGAAAAAAACGGAGGAAAAGGCCTTTCAAAGTATCTTGAACAGATCCTCCGAACGGTTGATTCATCTAAGTATTTGAGGGGTAAAAAGTTAAGAAAATCGAGGCATTATCCCCATTGTAGGTATGTAAAAGGGGTAGCATTTTCTATCGAAGGTATACGAAAGGCCTGCCTTTTCTGTCGAAAATGCCGTATAAATGGGTAAGTGTTTGGGTCTTGGAGCGGAACCTCCCCGCATAAAGTATTTTTTAATAGCCACACTCCCCGGGTTCTGGACTACGGTAACCCAACTTATATTACACTATGTATAGGAAGTGTGACAGTTACTAACACTACGTTATAGGGAGCGTGACAGTTTATAACACTATGTATAGGAAGCGTGACAGTTTATTGTGCAGTGTGTTGCACTATTATAGGAAGCGTGATAGTTTATTGCACTATGTATAGGAAGTGTGACAGTTTATAACACTATGTATAGGAAGCGTGACAGTTTATTGCACTATGAAAAAGAAGTGTGACAGCTTGTTGCACTATGAAAAGGAAGCGTGACAGTTTATTGCACTATGTGTAGGAAGCGTGACAGTTTATTGCACTATGAAAAGGAAGCGTGACAGCTTATAACACTATGTACAGGAAGCGTGACAGTTTATTGCACTATGTGAAGGAAGCGTCACAGTTTATTGCACTATGTATAGGAAGCGTGACAGTTTTTTACACTAAGTATAGTAAGCGTGACAGTTTGTTGCAACTATGTATAGGAAGCGTGACACTTTATAGCACTATGTATAGGAAGCGTGACAGTTTTTTACACTATGTATAGGAAGCGTCACAGTTTATTGCACTATGTATAGGAAGCGTGACAGTTTTTTACACTAAGTATAGGAAGCGTGACAGTTTGTTGCACTATGTATAGGAAGCGTGACACTTTATTGCACTATGTATAGGAAGCGTGACAGTTTTTGCACTATGTATAGGAAGCGTGACAGTTTATTGCACTATGTATAGGAAGCGTGACAGTTTGTTGCACTATGTAGAGGAAGCGTGACAGTTTATTGCACTATGTATAGGAAACGTGTCAGTGTATTACCCTATGCATAGGAAGTGTTACAGTTTGTTGCACTATGTATAGGAAGTCTTACAGTTTGTTGCACTATGTATAGGAAGCGTGACAGTTTGTTGCACTATTTATAGGAAGCGGGACAGTTTATTGCACTATGTATAGGAAGCGTTACAGTTTTTTGCACTATGTATAGGAAGCGTGACAGTTTATTGCACTATGTATAGGAAGCGTGACAGTTTGTTGCACTATGTATAGGAAGCGTGACAGTTTGTTGCACTATGTATAGGAAGCGTGACAGTTTGTTGCACTATGTATAGGAAGCGTGACAGTGTATTACCCTATGTATAGGAAGTGTTACAGTTTGTTGCACTATGTATAGGAAGCGTGGCAGTTTGTTGCACTGTGTACAGGAAGCGTGACAGCTTGTTGCCCTTGGCAAGTGAGAGCGGCTTTCATTTGAGTGCCGAAAGTTATTCGCATTTGTATCACTAGGTCACTTACTGTTTGCCTTAAAAATCTCGCCACTATCTCATCCAATCAGAAAGAAAACAATATTAGGAAATTTATGTTAATCTAATCTTTATGTTTAGTTGAACAGTTTTCGCTGCGATTGAAGTTAAGAGAACGTTCAGTTTTTTTTTTGAGCCAGCGGAATAAACGGTTTTACATTTCGAACCCATTCCTCACTGGTGGATTTGATGTAACATGGCGTCGCAATGTTTCGGCGCTTGTGTTTCAGTTCAAGTGTTTAAGGACGTTCGCGCGAAAATTTTCTAGTCGATAGATTTTTCTTAAATTTTTACTGAGGACGGATAATGAGTTACTTGTGTCAGAAATGCAAAAAAAAGTGGGGGTCACCGACTTCGTTTCAGAGATAAAGTCTGTAGAAAACTACCCTGATTTTGAAAAATTGGCGCACGTAATTTCGCATGTGGTTGGAAAGTTTCCTCAGCGCCCGCGCTCGATGCATGACGTGGCGTAGCGGTACGTCAGGAATTACGTGCGCAGTAAGGATGCGCATAAACAATTAGCGCGAACGTCCTTAAGTAAATGGCTTTTGGAATATCTCATCAAGGCCAACTTCTGCAGCAAGTTTCAGCAAAATCGGTTGACCCCGATTTCCAACATCTGGAACACTTTCTCAATGACTCTTAATTTTAAGTTCACCAAGAAGTTTCCAGGACAGGGTCGACTAAAGCAGTACATAACGAGCAACAACGTTTTACCCGTGATTTATTGAATAAAGAGCTGGAACGTTAATTTAATTTTTTGTTTGTCGTGGAATTGATGCTATCACAAAAAGCCACTCGTGACTCGCTCACACATGTTTTCCCGCGCTACGCGCCATTCATGCAGCGTCATGTATTTGCACTGAATTTTGATTGGCTCACTGAATCGTCTGTGCCCTCATGATTGGATACAAGTAACTGATGATTGACCAGAGTGATAATTATGTTCTGATTTTTTGACACTCAATTGAATACCGCTGAATCAAACCAACCCCCCCCCCCCCCCCCCCCACTACCCCCCGGGTCTATCAAGTGATTCAGCCAGTTCCACAGTAGCGTGCGTCACATGCACCCGAAATTCCTTTAAATCGGTACACATAGTAAGAACCGCAGTTTCTCACTTTAATGTTAATGGAGTCAAAGCAGCAATCTTTTTTGCCCCTAAAACAGACCTTCTTGGTGACTTGGCCATCTGCCACAGAAGGATGACCACCTTTCAACCAGCCAGGTTTTTTTGTATGACATCTTTCATACTCAACACACTCTGTTGGCATCCTTGTGCCTGCTTGTCCTTTGAAACGAAACCAACCAGGACCGAGTGAATCGTCGCATTTATAAGGCTGCTTTGTCTTGTAAGTGGTTTTTCTGTTAGCATTGTTCAGAGTTTCATGGACTTTACATTCTGATTTTAATCAAAACAAAACAATTTCAATGTATCCTGATATACAAGTCCTCCGAACTTTTGGTTCTCGACATATTTTTATATCCACAAGTCTCAGTTTGGTAAATTTGCTAAGCAAAAGCATGAAAAAACAAAGGCGTCTATTGGCGTGCTTAATATATCCCCCGGTGAGAGAGACGTCTTTGATTCGAATGGAAAAGAGATCCGTGTCTACCTCGTCCCCAGGCGTCCCTCTTTGACTGGAGCTTGATTCGCGTGGAATATTGTGGGCCTATTGCACTCGGAAAACTGTAAAACTCAGAAAAACGCGTTTCACTGCCTAACTATCACGTCCTGCGCTCCCTAGCAATTTTTCCGTCTTTCTCTGACGAAACGCAACGGTGCCTGGGGACGAGTGTAGTCTTTTCAGCTCAAATGTTTGTAATCTGCGCATGAAATAAGTCAAAACCAAGCAACAACTATTTAGAGGCACTACAAGGATCTCTGTAGAGTGGACCTCCCTCACGCTCTTTGAGAAGCGCCTGCAGGGAAT
This sequence comes from Meandrina meandrites, assembly GCA_963693305.1. NCBI lineage: Eukaryota > Metazoa > Cnidaria > Anthozoa > Scleractinia > Meandrinidae > Meandrina > Meandrina meandrites. The sequence continues at coordinate 29,981,788 of OY855911.1, read as the reverse complement.
CACGATACTTGTTTTCAGAGTCGACAAGTCCAAGACAGTTAAATACGTTAGTTTTGTCTAACCGAAATTTCATTTAACCTTTTTAGCTGTCCGATCAGCCTTGCATTAAGTTTAACGTTTTATTTTACATTGCTGATCTTGATCTACGCCAAGATTCGGCTTCACTTCGCTGCTGTTTGTCCAAGTGGGCATTTCATCATTTCCAGAGGTACAGTTAAATACGACTACCATGATTCCCTACCAGCGAGTCTCTCATGGAGAGAAGCGCGAAGAGTGACTATTATCTACTCACACAATGCAAGATCTAGCTCAAAATAGTCTCGAAAAGACTGTTAATTAAATTAGGTGAAGTGTTAACATCAAGTGCCGAAATCCTTCAAAAACACCCACACATTTCGGCCGGCTTTGCCCTTCATCACTGGATAATGTCCGTTTGAAACACGTCAAGACACTGGGTATTAATCTGATAAAATGCTAACAAGAACTATTTGACAGGAAAGCCTGCCGGAAGGGTTACTTTTAGAATTTCCGACGATCATCTCTGTCGCTTTTATATCCCCCTCCCCACCCCTCCCGGAGAAAGTGGGATGATGAAACCTATGAAATTCAGCTGACACACTGAGCTTTATGGTGTTAACTAACAAGCGATAGAATAAAAAGAAACCATTATATTTTTGTACTTACCTTCCGGGTCGCAACTTTTTCCATTTCCGAGATATCCTGCCTTGCAAGTACATTTAAACGAGCCTGCAGCATTCTGGCAAGTTGCGTCTTTATGACAACCGTGAGAGTCTTCCGCGCATTCATCAATGTCTAAAAAATAAATAAATGCCTCTAGATTCGGTTATATTTCAGCAATTCTTTCAAATTTGCTAGCAAGTGTTTAGTACTTACCATTGCAGCTGTGACCGTCCCCACGGAAACCTGATTTGCACGTGCAACTGTGCGAGCCTTTTGTATTGCTACAAAAGGCGTTACCATGGCAATTGTGTAGGTCTTCTGTGCATTCATCGATATCTAAAAAACGCAGTTACGAAATACAACATGGCGTTAGCTTTTCTTACTAAAATCAACTTTAGAAAGGATAGTCTTACTACGGTCGGGCCAAATTGTCTCAAAATGCCGGAGCTTTTTTCAACAAACAATACTGCAAGGCTGATCGTACTACATAAAAAGTAAACTTTGTGAGACACCAACACGACTAGAACCGATATAGTGGGATTGCAACCGTGGACAGCTGTTTCGTTCTTTTTGGAACTCGTCTGAGCACGGTTAGCAAATCTAAATAACGCCAGCGAAAGAGCCAACGCAAATAGATTGCCCAATGTTCTAGTCGTGTTGGTGTCTCACAAAGTTTACTTTTTATGTAGTACGATCAGCCTTGCAGTATTGTTTGTCATTGATCATTTTCACGCTGATCAGATCCCTTGTTGGATCCTACATTAGCAGCATTTCCGTTTGCGGTCCCTTGCTTTAAAGTTGTGCTTTTACGTATTTTTTGGACCGTAGATCTTTTTAGATCCGATATGCTGCGTTTTTATTCAGCATGGTTGTGTCCATGCGCTTAAATGTTCGAAATGGCCGTGCCATCCACATTTAGGACAATTCGCTTTGTGAGACATCATCGTGACACTTTGGTCTTCTTGTCCCCCGAAACACGTGATGTGGCAGTGCGTGATTCGGGGGACAAGTGAGTTCAAAGTACGGAACTTGATATAGTGTACATTGGGCAATCTATTTGCGTTGGCTCTTTCGCTGGCGTTATTTAGATTTGCTACACCGTGCTGACGAGTTCCAAAAAGAACGAAACAGCTGTCCACGGTTGCAATCCCACTATATCGGTTCTAGTCGTGTTGGTGTCTCACAAAGTTTACTTTTTATGTAGTACGATCAGCCTTGCAGTATTGTTTGTCATTGATCATTTTCACGCTGATCAGATCCCTTGTTGGATCCTACATTAGCAGCATTTTCGTTTCCGGTCCCTTGCTTTAAAGTTGTGCTTTTTTCAACGACTAGGAGTATTGCTATTCAGTCCCCCCCCCCCTCTCTAGATTCGGTTATATTTCAGCAATTCTTTTAAATTTGTTAGCAAGTTTTTAGTACTTACCATTGCAGCTGTGACCGTCCCCACGGAAACCTGATTTGCACGTGCAACTGTGCGAGCCTTTTGTATTGCTACAAAAGGCGTTGCCATGGCAATTGTGAAGGCCTTCTGTGCATTCATCGATATCTAAAAAACGCAGTTACGAAATACAACATGGCGTTAGCTTTTCTTACTAAAATCAACTTTAGAAAGGATAGTCTTACTACGGTCGGGCCAAATTGTCTCAAAATGCCGGAGCTTTTTTCAACGACTAGGAGTATTGCTATTCAGCCCCCCCCCCCCCCCACCCCACCCCACCCCACCCCGCAGGGGGAAGCTGGGCAAAAACAGGATATTTTACTCCCAGTAAAATACACTTGTAAGTGTAAAATACACTTACACTTGATTTAAGGTGGCAGCGTGGCCTAGTGGTTAGGGCGCTGGACTTGTAATCGGGAGGTTCCGGGTTCAAATCCTCCTCCCTGCTACTAGATGGATTTGTGTTCCGTGGTCCCAAATTCAACTCCACCACGCTTTGTAAATAGCCAGCTGGTCAGCCTCCTACCAGTTGGGATTTTTAACAAACTTCTGTTGTATTTGTAATATTTGTTTGCTCATTTAAAGTGTCCACAATACGTACAACAGTGCTAACTATTCTGACACTTAAATAAAGCCATTTATTTTATTTTTTATTTAGGACAATGCGCTAACCATATTCAAGTCCACCGCGCCTCCCACGAAGGACAAGGCAGGAAAAGTAAAGGCCAAAATTAATTTCCTGCCCGGAATAGTTCGCTCTTACTTGCTTTTCAAGTAAAAAAGTATCAGAGAGAGACTCCAGCTATATCTCTGCAGAATCGCCTGCAAACTTCTAAAATCTTTTAGCAATTAAGACAGAAGGCATGATATTCATCAGCTTGTTTTAATACTACATACCTTTGCAGCTGGTTCTTCCATCCCCACGAAATCCTGGATTACAAGTGCAGTTGTACGAACCTTTCGTGTTGTTACACGTAGCGTTGCTATGGCAACTACGAAGGCCGTTGTAGCAGTTGTCAATAACTAAAGACCATTGTTAACACAGAAAATTCATTTTTGAACATAACTAAAATATTGCGAAGAGTTATCTAGAATTAGAAAGCCTCAGATCACCTCTCGCGCTGGCACTTTTTTAAGTTTGTTTTCATGAATCCTATTTTAAGTTTGTTGTTAACTTGTAATCTGGAGGTCCCGGGTTCAAAGCCTCCTCCCTGTCACTAGATGGATTTGTGTTCGGTGGTCCCGAATTCAACCCCTCCACGCTTTGTAAATAGCCAGCTGGTCAGCCTCCTACCAGTTGGGATTTTTAACAAATTTCTGTTCTATTTGTAATATTTGTTTGCTTATTTACAGTGTCCACAATTACTACAACAGTGCTAACTATTCTGACACTTAAAAAAGCCATTTATTTTATTTTTTTATTTAGGACAATGCGCTAACCATATTCAAGTCCACCGCGCCTCCCACGAAGGAGAAGACAGGAAAAGTAAAGGCTTAACTTAATTTCCTGCCCGGAATAGTTCGCTCTTACTTGCTTTTCAAGTAAAAAAGTATCAGGGAGAGACTCCAGCTATATCTCTGCAGAATCGCCTGCAAACTTCTAAAATCTTTTAGCAATTAAGACAGAAGGCATGATATTCATAAGCATGTTTTAATACTACACACCTTTGCAGCTGGTTCTTCCGTCGCCATAAAATCCTGGTTTGCAAGTGCAGTTGTACGAACCTTTCGTGTTGTTACACGTAGCGTTGCTATGGCAACTACGAAGGCCGTTGTAGCAGTTCTCAATATCTAAAGACCATTGTTAACACAGAAAATTCATTTTTGAACATAACTAAAATATTGCGAAGAGTTATCCAGAGCGCGTTATACCCTGGGGAGTCTCCCATATGGAAAGGGCGGGCATGCTCGTCGGAAATTTTTGAAAAGAACCCCTAAATGAGACCAATCTGGGCGTGACTTAAGCTTTTTTGCGCCCTAAAAGATAGCACTGTTTCAAAACGTAGATTTCTATACTTTTTCAAGTGCAACCCTAAACGAGACCATGACGGCTAAAAATACTGGTGTTTCCCCCGGAACACCCAAAGTGAGACCCCCCTAAGCGCGACGACGAGCATTCCCGCACCTTTCATATATAGGAGTCCCCCCCCCCCCCCCCCGGGTTATACAGGCAACGTTTTGTTGCAACGGACGTTGTATTGCAAATTCATCAGCGTTGCCGCGTTCATTATAGTCCGTGCTCTTAGCAAGTTGCGGACACTTGTGACAAGTTCGCGCGGCATTTTACTGCAACCTGTTTTCATCCTAGTTAGGTTCATTTTTTAGTTAGAAAAGCACAGTGCCCTTACTTCCTGTTTTCATATCGCAGCGAACTAGAATGGAATCTCCGGATCTCGTTGAGTCCAACCAGTAAGCACCGCTGACCGCTTGTCCTCCTTCACTCGCCTTGATCTCTCTGCACGAATCAGCAGGCAGCTCGGGAATGAAACCGAGAGGCACTGAGAATGAAATAACGCAAAATCTCAGGTGCAGTAGTTTGAATATCTGAGTTAATCATGATTGTTTTTAGAAGTTTTTAACATTAGTTTCGATGATAAAGCCGTATATTAGACACTCACATTTCACAAAACATTGTCTCTTGTGTGTGATATACAAAGTAGCAGATTCTCCGTAGCAAAATGTTCTCACTTTGTTACTAAAGTAATCAGTATTTTTTTTTACCAAATTCTGACAATTGTGGCGAATTATATTTATTGTGTGAAAATAAATTATGGTGTTTATGGTGCTGCTTACGACAAGTTAATAACTGGCAATGCTAAGAAGCATTTTGATAAACGATTAACTTTTGCGAGTTGTATTACCTCTGTTTAGGGCTTTCGTCATGTAATATCTGTCGCGGTCCTTGACAAAGTCCTCTGGCCTGGCCTCCTTAGTCCTGTTGTTCAACTCACATATGTTTTTGAACATGACGTAGTTATAACTTTGACATCTGACGTCAGAGTTGCACGCCTCTATGCAGTCGGCGGAAAGTGGCCGGGCCTGGAACGTCTTAAAGGTGTGGCCTTTAAGCATCATTTGATAGATGGAGTAAGTGTTAATTCTGCATTGTTGGCTGAAGATGTTGCGGAACATCAAAGACACCAATAACAGTACGGCGCTAACTGCATGCATCTTCTACAAAAAAAATATATATTTCAGTGATGAATGTCTTGCAGGTTTTTCTGCGTTGGACCATTGACATCTGATAGCTAGGATTGCTTGGTTTTCTGCAGCCAGAGATGAATGTAATGCCTTTTAGCCAGTTCATTCAGCTGCCGTTGTGCCCCCCCCCCCCCCCCCCCTCCCGGTTGTGTTGATGCTTTTTCCAGGGGGCTGATGATTTAGTTTTGCTATGGAATCGTTCTTGAGTAGTTGCATACGCCAGGCGTATTTAATACTATAATGATGGTATTTTCAATGTATGTGGAGCTCCGCTTTTAGGCTTGGCTAAATCAATTTATTGGCCAGTTCATTTAGCTACCGCTGTGCCCCCCGTTGTGTTGACTCTTTTTCCAATTTCCATTTTGTTATTAAGCTAAAATTTTTTTGTATGAACGAGTTGTTTAGAATTTGTGCTGAAGGTTGACGTTGTTAACGCTTTCTATACAAGAATTTTGAAACACTTGTTCATTATTTTGGTTTTGTTTGGTGGATTTGCAAATAAATGTGTGTTGCGTGAGTATTTATAGATTAAGATTTAATGGTTAAGGTTCTCGATAGTAAAGGTAGCATTGTGCAATATATTGAAATTTTGTGTGGCTAGAAAGAAAATGCGAAATGCGAAGAGTTTTCAGCTTGAAAATTCAGAGTAAACTGAGGTGTTCGTCTCAACTTTCGCTGTAGACCTGGAGTTTACAGAGGAAAGTAAATTGGGTATTCAGTTAGTTTTATTGTCATCATTGAACGTGTATTAACTATCACCTGCTCAAATTTCTTTCTTTTCTGTATAAGGGTAAAATAATAAAGCTGTTGTTGTTGTCACTCAATATTCTAAACCAAGGTTTATTACTCGAGAGCTGGTTTGAAAAAATATTTCAAAATTCAGTGTGCAGATCATTGTGTTACCTAAAGAGTCTTCGGTTTGCGGTTCACTCGTGTAACACTTCACACAGCACGAAAATGGAGATTTACGAAAAATTTAAGGTCGCTTAAATCTCCTTTAATTTAGTCATCCAACTTTACGCCATCAATTAAAGGTTGTTAAGAGGGCGTCTCCCTAATTTTCGACCGGTCGGTTCCGGATCGAAAAATCAAATCGCCTGATTTTTTGTGAGGTGAAAGGCCTTCATGCCAAAGTAACAAAACCACAATCTTTTTGGTTCTTGGCTTAAGGGTTTTTCCGCTAGAGCTAAAAATAATTTTTACCGAATTTTGCTCGCGCGCGACCGAAAATCAAGACGATTGTTTACCTTTTTTAAGCGATCGGTGCAAAGCAAGGACAAACTGTACCGCCATAATTTTTACATAGCAAGAAAGATCTACTTCTATTTTATGAGCTGTAGGAGTTTCAAGTAATTTGAAGTTAATCTATTGGCATTCTATGATATTACTCACCCCTACGTTAGGAGGCTCGAGAGACAACCCGAAAATTGGTCATTTTGTGGACCTCTTTTCTCAGCTGGCGGATAAAATCAAAACATGGCAGTTACATCAATGTAAAGTCTTAACCTTCTCCTACACGAATATGTAAAAAAATATTGTCTATGACGCCTTTCCTGTAAATGTCGAGGGGATAATTTTTCCTATTTTTGAGAAGTTATCAAAAACAACACCAAATCGCTAATTGTTTAAAATTTGAATACCTTGGACCAATACCGGTCGTACATCAAGAAAACTAAAGAAAAGTAAACTAAAACATTAGGGAATAGAAATAAAAAGCCATATTCAATAGTGTTTTCAATTTTTAGTTCGCCGTTTCATTTTATTGGGAGGAGAGTGATCATCGGCTCATTAAATATTCACCGAACAGTGAAATTCGATCCAAACCAGAACTGTCAAATTTCATATCGCACTGGCCATCTTAATTTCATTGAATCTCGTTTCAAATCACATTTGTACACAAAACAAATATCCTGAAAATGCTATGTTGTTGTTGTGATTAAGTTTAAGCCAAATCTGAGCTTTGAATACGCATTTAGAATACAAACGGAGTTCACTCACGATTTACTCGACCACTGTCAACACTGAATCGAAATTCATTTTCTCTGATTGTTGGACTATAAATTGACTTCGTTTACCTGAGTTCCAAAAGGCTTTTCCCCTTTTTCTTTTGACTTTTTCTGTTGGTGATGCATTTAAATGACCGGTGCAATTTGGAGCTTTGATTTAATGAACGAACTACCAGTCCGGTTCTGGCCCTATCTGTCACGCAACACTCAGCGGTGAAATTGCCCAGGGTTAGGAAGTACTCATAATTTTCTTGCACATGAGGTCCAATTCCCTTAAAATACTTAAAACGGGGTTACACCAGGTGCTCTTACGTTGGGGTCAACTTCTTATATCTTCTATTTCTTCTTTGGACCTCTTAAAATGTCACTTAAATTCACGTTTACCCTTTCGGTGGCGGTGTTCGAGATATTTTTGAAAGGTCCTTTCAAATACCTAAATTTTATCCTTTTGTCTACTTCAACTCATAAAAAAACCTTACCTTTTCATAAAGCTCCAGCCTGAAAAAGGTATCCCTTCTGGGAGAGAACTTCTCATTTTTGTCCGAACGTTTTCGATGATTTAAGCCTAAAATGTTCTTAAACAGGAGCAGACCCAGGATTTTTCTAAGGGGGGGGGGGGGGGGGTGTTTGCAGAATGCCAGTTGTATTAGAAAGCCTCCCCGCACCGCCTGCACCCTCCCCTAGATCCGCCCCTGTGAAAATAGTTTTATTTAAACTGATATGTACATGTTCACGTCACGTTCATGGGTGAATACAATGTTTGTTCTAGGTCTTATTTGATTAAAGATTCACGACTTGATTCTTCATTTAGTATATACACACATATTTGTCACTTACAACGAATAGGAAAGTATAAAATTTGTTCGTAGCTAAATTTCAGATTTGGGTACGTTCTAAGGATGTTTTTAATTTTTGTCCTTTTTCAGCCTCGACGTTCTTATAAAAACGATTCTTATAAAATAGAGCGTACTTTACTATAGTGACTATAGGGAGATCCCCTCCTTCAGTAAATATATCTTATAAGTCTGGGCCTAGTTTTTCAAACAGTGGATAATCCTATCCACTGGATAAGTACTGATGAAACAAATTAAATAAACAAGTAAGTATCCTTGGTCACTCCTGCAAATAGGAATGGAATCGCGTTTCTATATCTCACCGACAGCATTTGTATTTATACAGATATTGGGTTATTTTTTAAAGTTCCTATTTGGTGGGACTTGCTTTATCCCGGGTGATCCTGCCTGATTTAAAGTTGCGGCTAATTGGTAGCATTGGCAGATCCCATGTAGGGGATAGTGAGGGAGGCGATTAGCCTGCGCAGCTGGTGGAATTAGTGGGCACAAGTGAATTTTTCTCGTGCGGGTGAAGCCCGCGTCGCTGAGCGGCCGAGCCGCTAGTGATCTCAACTTGACTCCTCACCAAACGCCTCGCTGCTTGGCGGCCAAGACCAAAGCATGCGGCCGCGAAAAAAAGCACTCGCTCTCGAAATCCCGCCAGCTACGCAGGCTAGGAGGCGATTTAATCTTTCAGTAAGGTAACTTTTAAGTTTTTGGCCACCGGCTTGTACGCAAATAAGTAGATGAAATAACCGGTTTTTTGATGATTGAAGGACCAAGGCAGTGCTATTTTATGGCAGCATTAGCGGTTATTTTTTCAATACCACCACCTTAATTGTACCCAAGTTTGGATCCCGCACTGAGTAGGTCAAAATAAATTCTTACTGAATAATCCAGACGAAAATTGGAGGATGTTGCAGGGACCACATAGTTTTCTGAAGAACGAAGTGGGGATCAGCCGTAAGGGGGGACCAGAAAAAAGTCTGAGAATTTCATGTGGCGGTGGGATCGCCGTAAATAACTTGAACCGTGCCAATTGATCGCCTCCTTTTATGCTATTATTATGTTTTGGCTTCTGCGTGCTCTTATCCAGGCACGATCTCATCACATAAATAATCGTTGTGCAATGGCTTGAAATTGTTTAAGTTCTGTATTTCAAATGTTAAAGTTCCATGTGTCAAATTCTTTAAAGAGGCATTTTAATAAGAGCCAATGGAAACGTTTGTTCAACGCGGCCGAACGGTGCGATATTATTGAAAACAACAACAACAGCAACAATCACGATTGTTGATCTTTCTCCATGCGAAATAGAAACTTCCTCTTCAGGTTCAATTCATTAGAGATGTTGTCAACTTATTTGAGGCTCTCTGCAGTTCTTCGTAGAGTTTGAGCTTTCTGAAAATATTTCAGCTCATCACTTGCGAACAGTTTTTTGGTATGGTGTTCTCTACATCATGATATAGAACCTTTCGATTGCTGTCGGTGAATGATAACAAATCGGCTGCGCAATTCAAGGCGTCCTTGACAGTTTACTGCCGTCCGCACTTGCAATGAACTTGATATTTTGTGGTGGCTTGGAAAGGAGGGGGCGGGGATCATGAAAGCTTCCACCACGAATGAGGGGGGATCATTCAAATGCTATATACTTTATGGGGAGATCAGGTGAATGCTACGGTGTAGCAACAAAAATCCCCCGCACCCCCCTCCCCCCTCCCCGCTCCAGACGATAAATAATGACCGGTCCCTTAAACACAGTTAAAATAATAGTTATGTCAGTCATAGTGTGCACATTACACATAACATCATCCAACGGATAGAGCAAAGGTACGAAAAAGCTTCATTGCCCAGCATTACATTTCTTGCTTTGGCACTGCTAACGATTATTTACTTTTTGGATAACCTTATTATAAGATCGACTGTATAAGCAACATTTTCATCTCTTGCAAATATGGCTGGCTATTCTGAATTAAACCCAAAAAGGTGTTGAATATCTATCTCACAAAACTTGCAACATACTCCACTACAAGCACACTCCACCACCACTCATCTCTTCAGACTTCTCAAACTTTCTATACCCTCTTTATATTTGTCGCTTATAATATGCAATCCTTGTTCCAAAATGCACACTACATCCAAATTTCCGCAGTACTTTCATAGCTCTGACTACACCAAATAATTACAAATCAAACAAGCAAAAATTAGTGTTTTTCTGTCCTGTGCACTTCTACAATATTTTCTAGACAGCTTTGTTCTAGGGATTCGAGGCAACATTTTAAACGATGATGAAAACTGATATTCTCAATGAGCTTCAATTGCAAGAGTGGTCTTGTTTCACCCCTTAGCGTTGCGTGACAGATAGGGCCAGAACCGGACTGGCAGCTCGTTGATTGAATCAAAGCTCCTAATTGCACCGGTCATTTAAATGCATCACCAACAGAAAAAGTCAAAAGAAAAAGGGGAAAAGCCTTTTGGAACTCAGGTAAACGAAGTCAATTTATAGTCCAACAATCAGAGAAAATGAATTTCGATTCAGTGTTGACAGTGGTCGAGTAAATCGTGAGTGAACTCCGTTTGTATTCTAAGTGCGTATTCAAAGCTCAGATTTGGCTTAAACGTAAACACAACAACAACATAGCATTTTCAGGATATTTGTTTTGTGCACAAATGTGATTTGAAACGAGATTCAATGAAATTAAGATGGCCAGTGCGATATGAAATTTGACAGTTCTGGTTTGGATCGAATTTCACTGTTCGGTGAATATTTAATGAGCCGATGATCACTCTCCTCCCAATAAAATGAAACGGCGAACTAAAAATTGAAAACACTATTGAATATGGCTTTTTATTTCTATTCCCTAATGTTTTAGTTTACTTTTCTTTAGTTTTCTTGATGTACGACCGGTATTGGTCCAAGGTATTCAAATTTTAAACAATTAGCGATTTGGTGTTGTTTTTGATAATTTCTCAAAAATAGGAAAAATTATCCCCTCGACATTTACAGGAAAGGCGTCATAGACAATATTTTTTTACATATTCGTGTAGGAGAAGGTTAAGACTTTACATTGATGTAACTGCCATGTTTTGATTTTATCCGCCAGCTGAGAAAAGAGGTCCACAAAATGACCAATTTTCGGGTTGTCTCTCGAGCCTCCTAACGTAGGGGTGAGTAATATCATAGAATGCCAATAGATTAACTTCAAATTACTTGAAACTCCTACAGCTCATAAAATAGAAGTAGATCTTTCTTGCTATGTAAAAATTATGGCGGTACAGTTTGTCCTTGCTTTGCACCGATCGCTTAAAAAAGGTAAACAATCGTCTTGATTTTCGGTCGCGCGCGAGCAAAATTCGGTAAAAATTATTTTTAGCTCTAGCGGAAAAACCCTTAAGCCAAGAACCAAAAAGATTGTGGTTTTGTTACTTTGGCATGAAGGCCTTTCACCTCACAAAAAATCAGGCGATTTGATTTTTCGATCCGGAACCGACCGGTCGAAAATTAGAGAGACTCCCTCTTAAAGGTCGTTAAACCTGACATTTACGCTACCGTGCGTAAACCTGGCGTAAATGTGGCTTAAATGTTTCAATCTCTTTAAGCAAGCTTTAAACATGAGTGTTAAGCTGGTTTAAAGGTCAGCTTTAAAAAATGTAAAGGTAGCGTAAAGCTGATTAAATTCCAAATTTATGCCAGCTTTTCTTCAGCTTTACACCACAATAAAGTTATGTTTTGATGCTGTGTCAGCTAGGAACTGATTTAGGTTTGCAGTATTTCTCGATATAGATCTATATAGAAAGTTTCTTTTTTGCACGTGCAATTCATCAAACATGGCTAATCTAAACTTCATCTTTGCGCTTCAGGAGAGAGAAAATGCAAAGTCAAAAACAACTCTTGTCATTAAGGCTTCGCAAGCGTCTCTACAGGGCTTCTTAACTTACATATGAGTAGTCATATCAGCCCCTCTAGACATCTTTACCTCGCTTTCATGTTGCATACATAATGAGCGAATCTGCCTCGCTTTTGCGCTGAACCCTCTAGACATCTTTACCTCGCTTTCATGTTGCATACATAATGAGCGAATCTGCCTCGCTTTTGCGCTGAACCCTCTAGACAACTTTACCTCGCTTTCATGTTGCATACATAATGAACGGTCTAGCTCGTTTTCATGTTGTATATTTAATGAGCGAATCTGCCTCGCTTTTGCGTTGAATGAGCAAACCTCGCTTTCATGTAAACTGGTCACGCAATGCGTCACGCGATCACAAAAATCACACAACAACAGTTTTGTTTGATAAAAATTTAATGTCAAAAACTCCTAAATGTACAATGCGGGAACGTATGCTGACAATCCTGCTGACCAGCGTCCCTCTACAAAAATATAATTCTGTCAACATTCCAGAAAACGTAATCAGAGGCCTCGGTATATAATTGTTCAGGATCGTAAGTTTCTACCGATTGTCTCATGTTTCGGCGTATTTCATCTTCGGTTTCGCCGAGTTCAACAATGACGAGTGTACCGTTGCTTGCGTTAAAGATTTCACCGTAATATTCCTCGTCGTTCCCTCGGCGCCAAAACGGACGATGGTGCCAAATTGTCCTGAATCGTTCTGCTAAAAAGCGAATATTGTGGAATGTAAACAAATTAAAATGCAAATCTTAGTAATTGTTGCTTCTCGATGCGAATCGATAATCATAGTAAGTACTGAATAACTGTTCAGGATCGTGTTCAACAATGTAGTTTCCTACATTGGCTTCAATTTCATCTGAATCTCCCAACATAACAGTCATTATAGATCTTGTTCTCGCGTCGATTATTTGTCCGAAATAAGTTTGCCCTCTCCGCCATAACGGTCGTTGTCTCCATAAAATCCACACGGTAGGGTTTTCTAGGACTGTTCATGGGAAAAGAAAGTGAAAATTATGTTTGGAAGTGTTCCCATCCGGCGTATACTTGGAAGCGATCGAAATGGTAAACGTAAATGTTCATGTTTTCTAGTACAGTGGAGGGATGTGACCCCAAGGAAACTGTCATTAAATAACCATCTAGCGCGTCTCGAATCTGGCCCATGAACTCATTATCATCTCTCCAAAGTGGGCGTTCCCTCCAAATGTCCCTTAGTCTTGCACGAAAATCGGGGGACAAATCGCCCGGGGGACTTGGCGGCGGAGTGTCTTCCAAAATTATTTCTTCGCTTAAAAGGAAAGATATATCCTCACCTTCAAAGTCGGTATCTTCTTGAACATCGGCTTCTTCGACCGTTGCGACCTCGCCTGTTTCCGTTAATCTCCTCCTACAGTGCGGACATTTTAATGGTTTGTTTTCCTGACGGCAGGTACCGATCCACGAAGTGAAGCAGTCTCTGTCGATTAGTTGATTGCAGCACTGAAGTGGCGAAGTCTCAGTAGCTTCCGAAAGACAAACTATACATCTGTTTTCGGCGATTTCTGCTATGGTTTTGCTTGTTTCTTTTCGATCGCTACGTTGAACAGTTGAGAAATGGCGCTTTTCTTTCGAATTTGAAAGTTTGTTGGAGTTATTTTGGGAAGAGATCTATTTATGAACAGAAAGCCATTGAGGCATTGTAAGAGGGAATATTCAACCACAGCAAAAAGAACTGCTCTTTTGAAACAACAGCTTCACGTGCGTTAAACAAAACAGGGTTAATAAAGTGCGATGTGCGATGCATAAACAAGCGGCAAGACAAAATCGAATACTTTTTGTAATGGGTAAAAAGAACCGCCCCTTTGTAAAACCGTGTAAGAGGAAAGAAATTATTAGTAAAACGAAGTGCAAGACATTTAATTTAGCGTCGCGTTTTGTCTTGTGAACGGAAAGCCAACGCGCCAATGTTGTAAAAGTCAAGTTTTTTGAACCCGGTAAAAAGAACTGCTCTTTTGAAACAACAGCTTCACGTACGTTAAACAAAACAGGGCTAATAAAGTACGATGCGCGATGCATAAGCAAACGGCAAGACAAAATCGAATACTTTTTGTAATTGATAAAAAGAACCGCCCCTTTGTAAAACCGAGTAAGAGGAAAGAAATAATTAGTAAAACTCATTAATTTAGCTTTGCGTGCTCTTTGTCCAAAGCAGCACTAAATGAAATATGATGCTGAAGAAGTTATGAACGTTGATCCTATAGAATTGCAATGTCCTGAGAACGTTGTCAGAAAAGAAGAAGAACTTATGGACCTTGACTATGTAACTCGAGGTTGACTTCGAAGCAAGATGGTTTTCGCACTCCAAAGCGTTCTTGTATGCGTTATGTTTGTTTTAGCTATGGTCCCCAAATGTTTTACGTTTGAATGTATCGGGAAAAGATGTCTTTGTATTGAGGAAATTAGCATCGTTGATTGCTCCCGAGCGGCTTTTGAGTCAACGCCTCAAACAAAGAAAAGAATAGTGAATTATACACATCTCTCTTTACGGCACAATCTATTGTGGGAAGTAAATTTTACTTTGATAGCGGAACAATTTCCAGATGTCAAAACTGTGGATATCAGAGACAATCCCATTCATTGCGAGGGAGTCGAAGGAGGTGAACCTTTTAAAGTCCTAAGCGATTGCGACGCGTTGAGGCCGACAAAGGGCCAAAGGACAACTGCACCGATTTCTTCTACGACCGAGCAATATCTCTTTCACAACCAGACGTAACCTTTGTACATCAACACTACGACTTCAGCCTATACAGAGCCCAACCTTACTTCCAGTGTTTATTTGACCACTTTAATTACCAGTATTATTTTAATCACGTTCATCATCATTTGTCTAAGGATTGTAGTAAAACTGCTTATCAAGAGGCGCAGGAGACAACGAGGTGTAATGAACTCCTTCGAAATGATTTCTTTCAATTTGGAAACTTCCGATGAAGAGGAAGTCATCTTTGACGCTACCGCACTGTAAGGAATATCTTTGAACATTTTAGTTTGTGTTTGTAAATAGCTTTCCCGAGTTGTTCCCTAGTAAATATCTTTCCCTAGTTGTTTGTAAATAGCTTCGTTTTGTTAAAAGTTGTTTGTAAATAGCTTCGTTTTGTTAAAAGTTGTTTGTAAATAGCTTCGTTTTGTTAAAAGTTGTTTGTAAATAAACAAGGTTTAAGTTATCAGTATAGCCCAAATGACCATCTGTCGTTGGAACTGCTGGAACTGCTTTACCACCCCACGTTTAAAGCAAACCTCAGCAAAGTATGAGGGTCGTATAGGGGGGTCTCTGGCACGATTCACGGATGAAAAAAAATAACGAATCACGGATCACGGATATTGACATTTCATTTTCTCGAATCACGAAAATAAGTACTCTTTTATCCCGTTCTCACGCTACAAATAGTGTTTGAAGAAATCAAAATTGATCAAGAAATTACGAAAATAAGAAAGAAACATATTTTTTTATCCTGTTCTTACTCTACAAAGAATGTTTGACGTTGCGATAATTATACGGAAGTCACATTTGAGGTCTCGCGTCTTAAAATCACGCAAAATAAAGTCAATAAAGTGGTGAAATCACGAATATCGGTTATTAATTCAAGCTCTTCACGTGTCACGTAAAACTTTCCGGTCACGGGTCATGAAGAATAAATTTATTAAATTCACGTTTCACAGAAAATAAAATCAGCTAATCACGCATCACGAGAATACCCCTGTACGACCCTCAAGTATATATCTTTTGGAAGCTTAAGAACTGACGATTACGAAGACATATTCATTTGAAGTTGAAAAAATATGGTTATACGAATAGAGCGCTTAACTTCCACGAGTACCGAGGTTCACAAATCGATTTCGTTTCCGGTCGGATTTGTACGGGAGAAAGCGTTCAACATCGCTATGTGTTCTTCACACCTTCCTCTATGTCGGGGAATATTGATTACTTGTCTGGTTTGTTTTTAACATGCAGTTGAATTGCGAGAGTTTAGAAAACAACCATTTCCTTTGTTAAAATAGCCATAACTTTTGAAAGAGGAAAAAAATAATAAAAAAATTCCCCGGCACAGCCAATTATCGGGCGACGTTCGTGTCAAATTTCAGCGAAAAAGGTTTAAAACTCATTGAAAACGAACTTGAAATGTGTGCCACACTCTTCAAAATTTTGGTTTTCAGATACGACGAAAAATATACTTGAGCCGTTCTTCCGGCGTAATCACACAAGACGTGTGAAAATGATTACGCATTGATCGATGAAGTGAAGGCTCGTTGTAAGAGAATTCTTATCAATTACGCGCGCGTGTTCCACGCGAGTTCCCACGCGCACCCTTGGGGAAAAAACAGCGCTAAAATTGGCCTTCTTGGCCCTCCTGGCCTGAATGGCCCGAGAAATTTCGTTTTATAAATCATTTTGTCCAGTTGGAATCAACCTTTCACTCCGTAAACATGAAGAGGAAATGTAAACACTGTCCCATTCCTGGTTGTGCTTCAAAATTTTTAGTTCGATTGGCAAATCATTTGGCACAAGTGCACGAATTATCCGAGATGGAGCGAAAGTATTGGCTGCAATTTGCTAAATTACAAAACACTAACATGATTCGCGTATATGACAAAGAGGCTGAACCTAAAACAATTTTTCTATAAAAAAAAGCGAAAGTATTGGCTGCAATTTCTCGTTTATAGAAAAATTGTTTTAGGTTCAGCCTCTTTGTCATATACGCGAATCATGTTAGTGTTTTGTAATTTAGCAAATTGCAGCCAATACTTTCGCTCCATCTCGGATAATTCGTGCACTTGTGCCAAATGATTTGCCAATCGAACTAAAAATTTTGAAGCACAACTAGGAATGGGACAGTGTTTACATTTCCTCTTCATGTTTACGGAGTGAAAGGTTGATTCCAACTGGACAAAATGATTTATAAAACGAAATTTCTCGGGCCATTCAGGCCAGGAGGGCCAAGAAGGCCAATTTTAGCGCTGTTTTTTCCCCAAGGGTGCGCGTGGGAACTCGCGTGGAACACGCGCGCGTAATTGATAAGAATTCTCTTACAACGAGCCTTCACTTCATCGATCAATGCGTAATCATTTTCACACGTCTTGTGTGATTACGCCGGAAGAACGGCTCAAGTATATTTTTCGTCGTATCTGAAAACCAAAATTTTGAAGAGTGTGGCACACATTTCAAGTTCGTTTTCAATGAGTTTTAAACCTTTTTCGCTGAAATTTGACACGAACGTCGCCCGATAATTGGCTGTGCCGGAGAATTTTTTTATTATTTTTTTCCTCTTTCAAAAGTTATGGCTATTTTAACAAAGGAAATGGTTGTTTTCTAAACTCTCGCAATTCAACTGCATGTTAAAAACAAACCAGACAAGTAATCAATATTCCCCGACATAGAGGAAGGTGTGAAGAACACATAGCGATGTTGAACGCTTTCTCCCGTACAAATCCGACCGGAAACGAAATTGATTTGTGAACCTCGGTACTCGTGGAAGTTAAGCGCTCTATTCGTATAACCATATTTTTTCAACTTCAAATGAATATGTCTTCGTAATCGTCAGTTCTTAAGCTTCCAAAAGATATATACTTGAGGGTCGTACAGGGGTATTCTCGTGACGCGTGATTAGCTGATTTTATTTTCTGTGAAACGTGAATTTAATAAATTTATTCTTCATGACCCGTGACCGGAAAGTTTTACGTGACACGTGAAGAGCTTGAATTAATAACCGATATTCGTGATTTCACCACTTTATTGACTTTATTTTGCGTGATTTTAAGACGCGAGACCTCAAATGTGACTTCCGTATAATTATCGCAACGTCAAACATTCTTTGTAGAGTAAGAACAGGATAAAAAAATATGTTTCTTTCTTATTTTCGTAATTTCTTGATCAATTTTGATTTCTTCAAACACTATTTGTAGCGTGAGAACGGGATAAAAGAGTACTTATTTTCGTGATTCGAGAAAATGAAATGTCAATATCCGTGATCCGTGATTCGTTATTTTTTTTCATCCGTGAATCGTGCCAGAGACCCCCCTATACGACCCTCATACTTTGCTGAGGTTTGCTTTAAACGTGGGGTGGTAAAGCAGTTCCAGCAGTTCCAACGACAGATGGTCATTTGGGCTATACTGATAACTTAAACCTTGTTTATTTACAAACAACTTTTAACAAAACGAAGCTATTTACAAACAACTTTTAACAAAACGAAGCTATTTACAAACAACTTTTAACAAAACGAAGCTATTTACAAACAACTAGGGAAAGATATTTACTAGGGAACAACTCGGGAAAGCTATTTACAAACACAAACTAAAATGTTCAAAGATATTCCTTACAGTGCGGTAGCGTCAAAGATGACTTCCTCTTCATCGGAAGTTTCCAAATTGAAAGAAATCATTTCGAAGGAGTTCATTACACCTCGTTGTCTCCTGCGCCTCTTGATAAGCAGTTTTACTACAATCCTTAGACAAATGATGATGAACGGGATTAAAATAATACTGGTAATTAAAGTGGTCAAATAAACACTGGAAGTAAGGTTGGGCTCTGTATAGGCTGAAGTCGTAGTGTTGATGTACAAAGGTTACGTCTGGTTGTGAAAGAGATATTGCTCGGTCGTAGAAGAAATCGGTGCAGTTGTCCTTTGGCCCTTTGTCGGCCTCAACGCGTCGCAATCGCTTAGGACTTTAAAAGGTTCACCTCCTTCGACTCCCTCGCAATGAATGGGATTGTCTCTGATATCCACAGTTTTGACATCTGGAAATTGTTCCGCTATCAAAGTAAAATTTACTTCCCACAATAGATTGTGCCGTAAAGAGAGATGTGTATAATTCACTATTCTTTTCTTTGTTTGAGGCGTTGACTCAAAAGCCGCTCGGGAGCAATCAACGATGCTAATTTCCTCAATACAAAGACATCTTTTCCCGATACATTCAAACGTAAAACATTTGGGGACCATAGCTAAAACAAACATAACGCATACAAGAACGCTTTGGAGTGCGAAAACCATCTTGCTTCGAAGTCAACCTCGAGTTACATAGTCAAGGTCCATAAGTTCTTCTTCTTTTCTGACAACGTTCTCAGGACATTGCAATTCTATAGGATCAACGTTCATAACTTCTTCAGCATCATATTTCATTTAGTGCTGCTTTGGACAAAGAGCACGCAAAGCTAAATTAATGAGTTTTACTAATTATTTCTTTCCTCTTACTCGGTTTTACAAAGGGGCGGTTCTTTTTATCAATTACAAAAAGTATTCGATTTTGTCTTGCCGTTTGCTTATGCATCGCGCATCGTACTTTATTAGCCCTGTTTTGTTTAACGTACGTGAAGCTGTTGTTTCAAAAGAGCAGTTCTTTTTACCGGGTTCAAAAAACTTGACTTTTACAACATTGGCGCGTTGGCTTTCCGTTCACAAGACAAAACGCGACGTTAAATTAAATGTCTTGCACTTCGTTTTACTAATAATTTCTTTCCTCTTACACGGTTTTACAAAGGGGCGGTTCTTTTTACCCATTACAAAAAGTATTCGATTTTGTCTTGCCGCTTGTTTATGCATCGCACATCGCACTTTATTAACCCTGTTTTGTTTAACGCACGTGAAGCTGTTGTTTCAAAAGAGCAGTTCTTTTTGCTGTGGTTGAATATTCCCTCTTACAATGCCTCAATGGCTTTCTGTTCATAAATAGATCTCTTCCCAAAATAACTCCAACAAACTTTCAAATTCGAAAGAAAAGCGCCATTTCTCAACTGTTCAACGTAGCGATCGAAAAGAAACAAGCAAAACCATAGCAGAAATCGCCGAAAACAGATGTATAGTTTGTCTTTCGGAAGCTACTGAGACTTCGCCACTTCAGTGCTGCAATCAACTAATCGACAGAGACTGCTTCACTTCGTGGATCGGTACCTGCCGTCAGGAAAACAAACCATTAAAATGTCCGCACTGTAGGAGGAGATTAACGGAAACAGGCGAGGTCGCAACGGTCGAAGAAGCCGATGTTCAAGAAGATACCGACTTTGAAGGTGAGGATATATCTTTCCTTTTAAGCGAAGAAATAATTTTGGAAGACACTCCGCCGCCAAGTCCCCCGGGCGATTTGTCCCCCGATTTTCGTGCAAGACTAAGGGACATTTGGAGGGAACGCCCACTTTGGAGAGATGATAATGAGTTCATGGGCCAGATTCGAGACGCGCTAGATGGTTATTTAATGACAGTTTCCTTGGGGTCACATCCCTCCACTGTACTAGAAAACATGAACATTTACGTTTACCATTTCGATCGCTTCCAAGTATACGCCGGATGGGAACACTTCCAAACATAATTTTCACTTTCTTTTCCCATGAACAGTCCTAGAAAACCCTACCGTGTGGATTTTATGGAGACAACGACCGTTATGGCGGAGAGGGCAAACTTATTTCGGACAAATAATCGACGCGAGAACAAGATCTATAATGACTGTTATGTTGGGAGATTCAGATGAAATTGAAGCCAATGTAGGAAACTACATTGTTGAACACGATCCTGAACAGTTATTCAGTACTTACTATGATTATCGATTCGCATCGAGAAGCAACAATTACTAAGATTTGCATTTTAATTTGTTTACATTCCACAATATTCGCTTTTCAGCAGAACGATTCAGGACAATTTGGCACCATCGTCCGTTTTGGCGCCGAGGGAACGACGAGGAATATTACGGTGAAATCTTTAACGCAAGCAACGGTACACTCGTCATTGTCGAACTCGGCGAAACCGAAGATGAAATACGCCGAAACATGAGACAATCGGTAGAAACTTACGATCCTGAACAATTATATACCGAGGCCTCTGATTACGTTTTCTGGAATGTTGACAGAATTATATTTTTGTAGAGGGACGCTGGTCAGCAGGATTGTCAGCATACGTTCCCGCATTGTACATTTAGGAGTTTTTGACATTAAATTTTTATCAAACAAAACTGTTGTTGTGTGATTTTTGTGATCGCGTGACGCATTGCGTGACCAGTTTACATGAAAGCGAGGTTTGCTCATTCAACGCAAAAGCGAGGCAGATTCGCTCATTAAATATACAACATGAAAACGAGCTAGATCCATTCATTATGTATGCAACATGAAAGCGAGGTAAAGTTGTCTAGAGGGTTCAGCGCAAAAGCGAGGCAGATTCGCTCATTATGTATGCAACATGAAAGCGAGGTAAAGATGTCTAGAGGGTTCAGCGCAAAAGCGAGGCAGATTCGCTCATTATGTATGCAACATGAAAGCGAGGTAAAGATGTCTAGAGGGGCTGATATGACTACTCATATGACGATACAAACGAGAATGTTTATTAAATTCATAATAGTATTCCGTTTTTTAAAACCTCACAATGTTTCCTTTAATGTCACCGCTTATATACGTATTACAAAGAATCAACAAAATTTGTTAGTCTTTGAAAAATTTACTCGTGCTGATTTATCCCAAATTGCACTCGAAATCATGCGATTTCCTATACAAATTGCCCTGCACGTCAAGTACTGGACTGAATTAACAACAAGGAGAGGATGAAGAAGAAAAATTAACTATCTTGCAGTTTTGAAGTTTGTGGTGATCTCCATACCAACACTTAATAAAAAGAAACGCTCAGGGCACGATGGTCTAAGTACTATGTCCTGTGAAATTCAACAAGTTTTAGAACAGGTAAATTGACCTAAATTGGTGATTGTACGTGCTAACTTTCATTTTAGGATGTCAATCCATTGACTGTGCCGAGCCCTCACAACCATCTCCCCCACAACGGTTTCAAACGTACTATCAGAAAGTCAGTACAGTGTTATCAGATTGAAATTTTTTGGGGTTGCAATTACCTTTATTTTCTCCAAATTGTCACAGTACGTTCGCTTCTTAAAGTGGATCAGTGTAATAAATGCCAAAAAAAAAACGAATTTCGTTCAAACAAGTGAAGATTCAGCTTCGATTGCAAGCAACGAATCTGCGAGACGAATGTTAACATTTCTTATAGTATGCCAGTAGGTTTTCTTTCATTGAATTGAATACACCTAGTTTATTTAGTTTTGCTAGTTGTTAAATTTTACTGTTACTGGAGAAAGATAAACAGCGGAACTTCTGTTACACGAGTTGAAACGTGCTCAAATATTTTGCAATTTTTTGTTTCTTGTATGTAGTTTTACTCAATCACTCAATCCTCTTCGTGCCCTTGGGC
The DNA here is from genome assembly GCA_963693305.1 of Meandrina meandrites. NCBI lineage: Eukaryota > Metazoa > Cnidaria > Anthozoa > Scleractinia > Meandrinidae > Meandrina > Meandrina meandrites. The sequence continues at coordinate 29,959,510 of OY855911.1, read as the reverse complement.
ACATAAGGCCGTGTAGGTAGTTTTAGAGTGTGTAAATTTGTGATTGCGCAAAAGAAAAACCAACGGGCCAAGGTCTCCCAATTTGATATCAGTCTTTCTCCTTTTATAACAAATTAAAGGATTCATAACCCAGTTTAAGCAATCAGATTCAACTAACCTGGATGAAATAAGCTCTCAATATTTTAAGCGTAGTACTTTCTACAGATGAAGAGCCACCTCGATGCCAGTAGACTTATACATACGTGCCATCAACTAAAGATACTGCTATTTCCTGTTATATTCGTATAAGTCGTGTGATAAGTCAATATTTACCCCAGCAGCAGGTATATCGACCCCTTGTATCGTCAGTGGCCGGAAGATATTGAGATATTGACCTAATTGCGAATGATTACACAGTACTTATAGTGCTGTGCAGTGGAAAAAGCCATCTGACGACAAGGACATGAATTATTCATTTCCTCTTATTTTTTCCCGTAGCGTATTTTATTCGCCACAACATTGGTAATAAGAGGTAATAGGAATTGGAGTAATAAGTTGACTGCATTCAAAAGATATTTTATATATTTATATAAGTCCATGGACTTTTGAGATGTTTTGAGATCTTTCCTAGATGAATTAATCATTTATTCTCTATATTTCATGGTATCATCTTAAATTCCGTTGACACTTCTAGTTACATTTGACTGCCTGAACATTTTAGACCGGCAGCGTAATTGGAAGTACAAGATGATATATAAACTCCGCACTAAAATATGCACATTACTAGCAAACCTCAATGGTAGAAAGACTGCCAAAGGGGAAGAAACGGTAAAGTACTAGTATTGCAAAATTGAACGAGATTTAATATTACAACAAGTCATATTTGTAGCGATAATATGTAGTAAAAATGTGCTAATGTGCCGAGAAAAAAACAAAAGAGACAAAAATAACAACAAATAAAAACACAATAAAAAGAAAATACTAACAGGTAGAAACTATTTATAATTTTGCATTAAAATAAAACTAGCGGACTTAAGATGCGGTAAACAACAGCTATATGTTGGAAGAAATCCATGTGACATGTGGATGATCACTGCCGAGTTTTGGCTTTTGGCTTTAAGAATCTTTTGCAGCTTCGTACATAAAATCATTAGTGCGTATATCTATCTTCGTCAGTAGGTAGTATAATTACGCTTAGTGTTAGCACCGTTGACTCGAATTTAATAATTGTTCAGTATATCAGTGGAACTTTGTCCTTTTCGGGAAAAAATGAGCCCTGAGTCGTGAATATAGCCTGTGAACAGGCTCTCCGGTCGAGGATGGGGCGAAAAGAAAGCTCAACCTCAGGCCCTTCTCGGCTTGCTTCGCTCGCCGATTTCTTTGGGAGCCTGCTCGCAGGCTATCGTAAATATAACTGAGCTGTTTGTCACGACCCATAGTTTTAGAGTGTTTATGGCATCAGTAAACGTTTTCTAGGGTGCTTATGACAGTTGAGAGGTCCAGTGAAAAACATCTGCTCACTCCATGATCTCAAACTCAGCGTGTTATTATTTGGTTGCAAGCAGGGTGATAGAAAAGTAAAAATGAAAATTACAGTCGTGCCAAGGGAAGCATACCCCCGTAGAGTACATTAATGAATTGATTATTCGAAATTTGAATCCGTTAATTAATTTCAGGAATGCATTCATCTTAATTAAAAATAGAAGCGCCGATCAATGTTCGAATCACAGTTTGGTTTCTGATCACATCCACCCGAAAGAGAAGTCGAGGAATTGAATTTGCCTTACCATCTAACCTGAAAAAACATGTTTAAGCTCGAAGGGGTTTCAGACAACGTTTTGTAAGAGTGATCACGAAAGTCAACTGCCGATAAATAAATTTTATGCCTCCAGAAAATGTGGTGAAATTTCACTTTATAAACGGCAGTCATCTTTAAGATTTTCATGGAACTTAAGGTGGCCCGCGGCTATTTTTTGGGATCGGAGGTGGTCTTTTCTAAATCGAGTTTTGGGCATGTAAACCTCAACCGATTTTTCTGATTTTTGGCAATCGAAATAACAAATGTTCAAATTTTATAAAGCTTTGAACTTTAGGGCGAACAAAATAAACGAACACGAGATATTAGCGTTTTTTAAAAAAATAATTTATGAAAAAAACGCGAATATTTTCCAAACGCGACGATAGATTTTTTTCTAATTAATGTTAACAAGTTCAAATTATCCAAGTTTTAATGTGAGCAAGTTTCAACGAAATCGGCTGGGTAGAAATTGCTGCATAGTTGACTGTTGAATTTTTGCTTCAAAATATTATGCTTGTGTATAATTGGGAGCTGTTACAACAACGTTTATGCTCAGATCCAATGGATTATTTGAAAGGTTAATGCCAGCTAAAACGTTGCTGAAAAGTATGGAAAGATCGGAAACTCCAAGAAAAAGTTGTAAACGAATGAAGAGGAAGAGGTTTACGATGCGTAAATTGTGAATTTTAAAATATTCATTTTTTCGAATTAAAAAAAAAATCTACCGATTTTTTTCTTTTATTTTTAAGTATTAGAAAATACAGCATATATGCCAACGGCTTTACCTAGTTTCGTGTGTCTAATCTCGATGAAACGCGTCGAATTTTACTCGCCAAGATGGCTAGTTCGCGTCTTCCATTTTGAAGCGCTTTGGAAACCCTCGCGTAAAAGTAAATTATTCAAACTTGCGGCATTCTCGAGATTATTTAGCACCTGGAATTGAACATACCACGCCACATGCCACATTTATTGCTAAATAAAATGCATGAATACAAAGCTCAGCCGCAATTTTATCCGTGGCATGTTTATTTCCAGGTGCTAAATAATCTTGAGAATGCGGCAAGTTTGAATAGTTTACTGTAACAAGAGCATTTTCTAAGCGCTCCAAAATGGAATACGAGAAGTAGCTATCTTGGCGAGCCAAATTCGACGAGTTTCATCGAGACTAGACACACGGAAGTAGATAAAGCCGTTTGCACATATGCTGTATTTTCTCATACTTGAAAATAAAAGGAAAAAAATCGGTAGATTTTTTTTTAATTCGAAAAAAATGAATATTTTAAAATTCTCAATTTACGCACCGTAAACCTCTTCTGCTTCATTTGTCTACAACTTTTGCTGGGAGTTTCCGATCTTTCCATACTTTTCAGCAACGTTAAAGCTGGCATTAAGCTTTCAAATTATACACAAGCATAATATTTTGAAGCAAAACTTCAACAGTCAACTGTGCAGCAATTTCTACCCAGCCGATTTCGTTGAAACTTGCTCACATTAAAACTTGGATAATTTGAACTTGTTAACATTAATTAGAAAAAAATCTATCGTCGCGTTTGGAAAATATTCGCGTTTTTTTCATAAATTAATTTTTTTGAAAACGCTAATATCTCGTGTTCGTTTATTTTGTTCGCCCTAAAGTTCAAAGCTTTAGAAAATTTGAACATTTGCCAAAAATCATAGAAATCGGTTAACGTTTACATGCCGAAAACTCGATTTAGAAAAGAGCACCTCCGTTCCCAGAAATAGCCGCGGGCCACCTTAAACTTCAATTTCTAGTGTTCTGCGTTAGCGTTTACACCGCATGAAACTCGACGGTTTGCAGATCTTTGAGGAAAATGCACTTTATCGCCAGGGGTTGGGGTCAGGGTCGGAGTTTAAAACGTTTAGTTGGCTATGACTAAAGTTTATCCTAGCCGAGATTTCTCATAACAGCAAAACAGGCAAAATGATTTCAAGCTGTTGTAGTCACAGGCCGTTTTCACACTAGAAGACAGACAAGTCGCCTGACGAATTTTTCGTCTTGTGTGAAAACGAGACGGAAATTAAAAGTCATCTTGTTTTGGTCGTCTTAAATTCATATCAAAACAGACAAACAGAGGATTTTGAACCAAAGGGGTCTGGCACCAGCACTGGCTCCCTCGGGCTTGGTTACCTTGCATATGGAAAAATGGCTGTCATCAGGTAAAAGCTTGTATTGAGCATGTTTAAACCATTTGTACCTCTGTTTCAACTGGTCTATAGAGAAAGCAGAATCACCTAAACCTTAAATGTTCACAATGGCTTTAAAATGGTCAAGAATCTTCCTGAAGACACTCTCGTTTGCATTTTGTTTAGGGCCAACGCTTCAAATTAAAGTAAGGGCCCTAGCTCGATCTCTATTGTCATTGAATACACTTGCAAATAGATTTAACTCGACATCAGACCATGACTTGATTTTTCTTGTCACTTTTTAGTAATGCACTTGCGAACAGTTCGTGGTTGCCGCCATTTTGATTACCCACAAACCAACACTCCTTTTGCTGGTGCCACTTTACTTTGAGGTCAAAATACGACCATTTGTTCGTCTAGTGTGAATTTAAGACGGCTTTTAGACGACTTTTCCGTCTAGACGACCTTGACGACAAAGTCGTCCTGAAAAATCGTCTTCCTACGCGTCTTTAGTGTGAAAACGGCCACTGTCATGTCCTGATTATTTAAAATCTTTCAGAATTTTTCCATTATTTCGCTTTGTTTTGCTTATTCACACAGCTTTAACAAGTTTCTTTCAAACAGCATGTCCTCGTCCCACCTTGAAGAAGAGAAGGCCAAAAACCATGTGATAGTTTGTCAACACAATACAGGAATAATTTAGAACACACGCACCGCCACTGAATGTTTTCTTCGTAAAAACAGCCGCTATTCGTTCGTGTAAGGAAAATACGTCAAATATACCATACGGGCAATCGCTGTTGACGAAACACATGTTATTTGTTTTGTTGATAACTTTGCTTTTTTTTACCGCCGCCAGGGATTTTGAAAAAGTCATAAAATTGTTTGGGAATTTCAATTCTTAGGAAAAGTTTAATATGATTTTCTGGAACTGTAGCTAAAATCATTACTAGCTATTACTAGCTAAACAAAACAACCCTGTTAAAGCTAGAGGAAGAGAGGAAATAAAATTATAATATTATTTGTCAGAGTTGTACTTTGTTTTTCCGGAAGAGACAATTCCTTCGAGCGAGTTTCGTGAGATTTGCCTTTTCGCAGCGGTGAAGATGTAAACATTATTTGAGCTATAATTCACTGAAACCTTCGAAGGTTTTTATTCTTTGGAACAAATTTTTGAGTCTGCATGGAGCAAGAAAGGCAGCAGGAACGCTTAAGGGTTTAGAGCTCCCCAAAAAAATTGGACACTGTATTGTGTAATTTCTGTGAAGATGAGACGCACCTGGTCGATTGCAACCTCTTGCGTGTTGCTAGAATCTTTAGCCAATCTATGGACGCTATATCACCGTCAAAATTTCTTCGAATTTCTTGCCCAATTTCGTCCAAATTTTGCAAATTACTAATTTTAGAAATAACGATACATTGGAAGCCAAGAAAAGAAATATTGAAAACAGCATCTATTCGTTCGTGTACAGAAAAAAGTCAAATATACTATACGAGCAATCGCATTTGACGAAACACGTCATTTGTTTTGTTGATAAGTTTGCTTTATTGCTTACTGCCTCCACGGAAAATGAAACAGTCAATTGATTTCAGAAATGCAAGAGTTATTGACAAAGGAGACTATCGCGTGCGAAAAACTCACGAGTCATGGCACACTGCCATGACAACTGAGGCGGATAACAATGCTAGGTCATACCCGACAATATTCTATTCTTTTAAAATAGTTTTCTTAATTTATCAAATTCTTTTTCTTGCCACCTTATTACGCATTTTTTATTCTGTCATTTTTCACACATTTTTTAGCCTATATATTTATTCATTCGCGCCATTTTTATCATTCGTGTAAGGCTGTAGTTTGGCAGCCGAAAGCTCATTTTATCAAATTTTTAACCAGAGAACGTCTTAATTTTTAATCATCATGAACCCTGGTTACTCTTCTATTTTTAGTCATAAATTTGTTTGGAATTTCAATTCTTACTGAAAAGTTTCATATGACTTTCTGGAACTGTAGCTAAAGTCATACTAGCTGTTGCTAGTTCTTTACTCCTAAACGAAACAGCCCTGTTAAACCTAGAGGAAGATATCAAATTAAAATTATACCACTATTTGTCAGAGTTGTACTTTGGTTTTTCCGGAAGAGACAATTCGATCCTTCGAGTGAGTTTCGTGAGATTTGCCTTTCGCAGCGGTGTAGATGTGAACATAATTTGCGCTAACACTGAACCTGCGAAGGATTTTATTCTTTGGAACAAATTTTTGAGTCTTGATGGAACTAGGAACGCTTAAGGGTTTAGAACTTCCCCGAAAATCGGACTCAAACAAATTCCCGGGTTTGCAATTGTATTGTGTAATTTCTGTGAAGATGAGACGCACCTGGTCGATTGCCGCCTCTTGCTTGTTGCTAGAATCTTAAGCCAATCTTATGGACACTATATCACCGTCAAAATCTCTTCGGATTTCTTGTCCAATTTCGTCCAAATTTTGCAGGGCGTTCTTAAAGCGCACAAACCGATTGCAGCACTTCCGTTTGTGCTACAGGGCCCAGTTGTCCACTGAAAAGGTGTACAAACGCTATCCACCGGATAAATCGCTATCCAATGGACTAGTGTTGACAAACAAACTATGTTATCCGCTGGATAGTGATTGATCCGGTGGATAGTCAGTGTTATCCACCCTTAAAAAAACTGGGGCCAGATGGTCAGCTTTTCACAACTCACGTAAACAGTCAGATATACTTTCGCGTTGCATGATTTATAAATGAAGGTATGCCCAAAACACCTTAAGGTGTTTCGAATAAACCGCAAATGTATTTACAAAAAGGTTTATATAGTACTATGTAAAAAAAAACTGCACGGGAAACTTAATTCTGAATCAAAATACATAATATTTACAATTTTTTAAAAAAACTTTTACATGTAAAAAACTTTTTTGTGCGAATAATTCTCGACCATGCGCAAATATCGGTATATAAAAAATTCATATACTATAATAAAAAAAATTTAGGTCGAAAAACTCTTCGCCGTGTTTAAATAACGGTATAATAATTTTATACACTAATAAAGAATTTAGGGTTAACAACTTTTCGTCGTGCCCAAATAACGATATATAAATATATTTTATTTACCAATAAAAAAATCAGGGCGAACAACTCTTCGCCGTGCCCAAATAACAGTGTAAAAATTTTATATACTAATAAAAAATTTATGGCAAAAACCTCTTCGCTGTGTTCAAATAAAAGGATATAAATATATTTTATTTACTAATAAAAAATTTGGGGCGAACAATTCTTCGCCGTGTCCAAATAACGGGATATAAATATATTTTATATACTAATAAAAAATTTATGGCAAAAAAACTCATCGCCGTGTTCAAATAACAGGATATAAATATATTTTATTTACTAATAAAACATTTAGGGCGAACAACTCTTCGCTGTGCCAAATAACGGTATAATAATTTTATACACTAATAAATAAAGGGCGAACAACTCTTCGCCGTGCCCAAATAACGGTATAATAATTTTATATATTTTTCCGTATATATATAATTAAAAATTTAGGGCGAACAACTCTTCGCCGTGCCAATTAACGGTATGTAAGATATTCTATATACTTACATGTAATAAAAATTTAGGGCGAACAACTCTTCGCCCTGCCAATTAACGGTATATAAGATATTCTATTTACTTACATGTAATAAAAATTTAGGGCGAACAACTCTTCGCTGTGCCAAATAACGGTATACTAATTTTATATACTTTTAAAAAATGTAGAGCGAACAGCTCCTCGCTGTTCCCAAATAAAGGCATAGGCGACATTACACCTGCATATAAATTTGTGCGAACGAGTCTTAGCCGGGTCCAAATAGCCGCATATGATATTATATAACAATATCAAAAAAAAATGTAAAACAGCGATTCCTACATATCTGATAAATAGGTGACAGTGCAAAAAAATGTGTCTAGTCCCTCGTGTACACGCGGAGGTGTTAATATTCCGCTGGGCTAGAGATCCATACGGCTATGGGTTTGCGGAAACGGTAGGCAAAGTTTCAACCCCGAACAGTCTTTATGTTGCAATGGACTGTATTCATAAAAGGATTATATCTTCTGAGGGTATTTCGTCTTTCTGCAACTTCGATGTTGTGGGAAGAGTCATTGAAAGAAATGGTGCAGATGCCATCTGTTATGTCCGCGATGATCCCCATATATCACTTAATGGTCCCTTCCTCAACCTCTTCAATTTCTACGTTTACTCCATTCTTCAACAGGAATGGTTGCTTTTCTCCTGAAAAAAAGAAGATATACATGTTTTTCTTAAAATTCTCATATAGACACTAAGATGCTAAGAAACTAATTCAAAAGCTAAGAGTGAACACCTATGAACACGTATGAAAATACATACCATATGCAAAAGTCAATCCGATTGGTTAATTAACGTTTTATTTTAAACGAAATATATACGTACTTTTTGACTTCCAGCCACGAGGAATTTTGTCAGTGGGTCCTGATTGTTGTTCGCCCTAAATGTTGAATTTAATAGTATATAAAAGTGTTATACCGTTATTTGGGCACGGCGAGAACTTGCTGGCTGACTTTTGTTATTAATATTATTACTGTTATTAATATTATTATTATCTTATTATTATTATTATTATTATTATTATCATTATTATTATTATTGTTATCATTATTAATAATTTTTTGTCATATCTTTAGAAGATTGTTGTAGTAGATCTTACCATTAAATTGTAATAAAAATGAAATGAATAAATTTATTCATACCGGGTGGATCCTGGGGGTGGGGTACCAGGAAAATGAAAATAAAATCAATAAAATAGGCAATAAGGACAATATTTTTATAACACTGAGTAAGGTGTAAGAATTGTTGCTATTTTTAGCTGAAATAGAGTAAAGTAAATTATTTGCTAACATTCTCCCCGAACTCATAAAACCGAGGGGATAATATAACATAATAACCAAAATATTTGTCAACTGCCACCCCTTTTTAAAAAATCCTGGATCCACTCATACGATTAAAAGAGAATTGTATCGGTGTTACCTGTAAATTGCTCTCGTTTTGGCTACATTTCCAAAGATAGGGTAACTAGCTTTCTTCCGGGTCATGCTAACTGAGTGGCGGCGAACAAGAGGTTGTGCTACTCGAGATTATCTCGCAGTTTCGTTATGTTTTTCCTTGAACAATTCTTTACAAAATCATATCTTTTGAATTAACTGCCCTTAAGGGGGGTGACTCTTAACTACCATTTTGTTTCTAAGGCAGGTTTCTAACTGCAATAATTTGGATATCAGACCTCATACGGATAAGCTTTTTGCACGAGTTTGTTCTATTGAAGATTCCTCCAAGAGTTTCAAGTGACGGGCTTATTTAACGTGCCACGTGACCAGAACAGAAAAATCCCTAAACCTCAAACGGCGGATAGTTTTTAAAATTTAAATGAGCGTCGATAGATAAAGAACGTCCACATGCGTAATGTGACGTATCGTTTTAATGATTCGCAAAAGAAATCGGAACTTTACCTTGCGTCCGTGAAGTTTAATTGATTTTAAATTTTAATGCGCAGTTTGGGACTGGCACTAGTTTCGCACGCGCAATGATATATTTTTCAAAGCAGATGTACCCTGAAATAAAATTCACCATTTAGCGGTACAAAATCTTCAAAATCGCTAGCTTTAAAATAGAGTCTTCAGCAATTCCTTAGCAACTGCTCTGGATCTGTAGTTAAGAGTCTTTCCCCGTAACAAGCGTTACAGATGTTTGGGTGCCGATCATGATCAGTGACGTTAAAATGGCATACCTCGCGCTGCCGGTAATTTTCCTCTAATTTCACCTTTAAATTCTTTGGACTCATTTACTACTGTATTACTTTCTATGATCAGAGGAACATCGAAATCCCCTTTATGATAAAAACAACGAGAATTTTTACGAGAATTTTTTTTACGCCGACTGAATGAAATGATGAAAAATAGTCAGACACCTATTAAGTTATAATAACTGATAAAAATGTTGTCACGCTATAACTACTACTTAGGCAGAGATGCCAGAAGTAGATTGCCCCTGACGCTCTCTGCGCTTGACCAGCGGTCGGGAAACGCAACGGCTCTGGACGATTCAAAAACCAGAACCAGGAATTTCTGGTTCTGGTTTGATTCTGTCCGTGCGCCGAAGATTGTGGTTGAAAATGAACAAGTTTCAACAGCCAATAAGATTTGGCCGTCTTTTTGGCGGACTTTCAGTCTAGCCCAGAGGTCTCGATTCCTGGCGCAGACCAGTAGGATCGCGGCCTCCGGGGGACGAGATTGTAAGCGATGATGACATCATCGCTTAAAAATAACATCCCTCTTTATTGTTCCCCAGTTACTGTATGGTCGCGAGGTTATTCAACTTCCTGTATCACGCACGAGTTGTTTCATACTGCCTCGATCCCAACGAAGAGAGTTCTTCTGTGCTGTACGGTGTACGGTGCTTCAGTGCTGTACCCATAAGTATACCCAGAGAGTCAGGCGCTCTACTTACCTCCAAATACCCTCCACTCCACTGAGTAGGTAGACAGGTGAGTTTGTTTTTGTTTATACGCGCTGGCTTACATTTGGGAAAACACGCGCTAGTGGCGAAGACGCGAGAACTGGTCGTGAGCTTCGCTCGACGACTCGCTCGTAGCCAGCTGAGCTACGCACCCCTAAGCATAGTTAAAGCATGATAAACCATAAGCAGACTCATATGACCGAATATTCATAACATTAATCACTTGGAGCGTGATACAGTCTATTTTAATCTTGTCACGCGGCAAATCTTTCTCGGAAAACGGGACAATCCCCACACTACTGACGCAATTCAACTTCCGGCCATCTTTGGACTTTAACCAACTTCAGTGAGGTCAGTTATGAGCAAGTGTTTTGCGCATTCAAACATGAAAGTGATTCGTGTTAAGTCTTTAAGTCGACGATTGGCGCATAGGCAGCTAGGCTACGTACCCCCCCCCCCCCCCCCCCCGACCAATCCGCTCTGCTTTTCCGCTTGCTTGCTCATGCCAGAATACTCAACTATGCTACATTGATTCAACCAGTTCAAAAAAGTGTAAGAACAATAACAAATGACATTTCAGATCGACCATAAGCAGACTCATATGACCGGATATTCATAACATTCATCACGTGGAGCGTGATACGGTCTATTTTACATGTAATCTTGTCACGCGACAAATCTCTTTCTCGGAAAAAGGGACAATCCCAAAAACTTCCGCTCATCTTTGTTGCAAGGTCAGTTCAGTGTGTGCAAACGTTTTGCGCACTCAAACATGAAAGTGATTCGTGTTTTAAGTCTCAATGATGTTTGTAACCAATGTATAATACTTTCCCGTGGGTCACTGTGGTAAACAGAAAATGTAACGGGATTTTCAGGTAGGTCTTTATTTTGTTTTATTGTATTACAAACGAACACATCCTGCATGCCCGGGACTGCATGGGCCGATGAAAATTCGGCTCATGAGTCATTTGGCGTCGCTGCTCGTGAAAACAATAAACCAATTCAACATTATGAACAGTGTTTTTGAAAGAAACTGACTCATTCTTGGCAGCCTGTAATCCGGTGATAGATTCTGTGAAGCACGATGATATGATAAACCTTTTCCGTAGGTCACTGTGGTAAAAATATGGACAATGTACTGGTAACGGGAGCTTGAGGTAGGTTTTTGTTTTGTTTTGTTCTGATTACGTTGATGAGTAATTCGGAGTTCATAGTTTGGAAGGAAATTGGCCTACTGTAACTCCAGTGATCGAAGTAAATAAAACATTAAAAGGGATCAAATGGAAAGATGTTGAACCGGTGACTTAACATTTATGATTTATCGTTCACGTAGACATAGCTTTGCCTGAACGTCAAAACAGTCGAAGGAAAATAAGATTCTGTAAAAGAATCGGTAATTCCACGTTAGTGAAGTAAAATACCCATTTCTCTCGCCTGCATGGCATTTCACTCTTCTTTATTAGGACCTTTTTAAACTCGGGAAATAGTTTCCGAGTTTCTCGGCAGCAGGACCAAATTAACTCGTTCTATCGGGCCTGACTAGTGCATGGCGCTTGCGCAATATTATCATCAGTAATGGGAACTTCCATTTTTTATCCGCATCCCCGCTAAGGATGGCAGGAATCCGAACCCTCAATTTTTTGTCGGTGCCCTTTGAAAAATGAAATCCGAAGGTTTGACTGTTTGTCGGCACCTTTGAAAAAAAATTCTGAAGGGTCCAAATTTTGTCAGCTTCTTGGAAGAGAAAATCCGAACCCCCCTTTGCAAAAACCCGCCATCCTTAGCGGGGGGGGGGGGGGGGGGGGGTGCGGATAAAAAATGGAATGTCCCAATCGAGTAAGCTGTATAAAATCTAAGGGCGAAAGCCATCTTTCGTTTCATTATTTATTTCCTTCTCAACAAACAATTACACACGCCTGCTTCACAGTGAAATGATATGTTTTGTTATAAAGCGACATTGATATCTAACAATCGAGTGAAGATCGGCCACAGGAAGCCGTGCAGTAAGCCGTTTCTCCTTCGCCATCTTATCGCATAATTTTTGTATAAAACTTGTAGCATATAAGCTTTAATAGTTTTACTGTAATTCGAGTTCGACCGCCAGCAAGAAAGACAATGTCTATAAACAATTTGAATTCTCGAATGATTACAACCTTTACAAAAGTCATGATTTTTACATTTATTGATTTAAGACCGAGTGACAATTTATAAACGCTTCATTTCGCAGTTTCTTAAATGCTCAGTACGGTATTTTATAATAATTCATGTTTATTTCGCAATGTTATAAACACTTGCGAAAAAAATAATAAAAAGAAAGAAAAACGAAATGGGTAAAAAAAGGAATTGTGGTCCCGGACTAGGACTCGAACTCACGGCCTTTACAAGGCGCAGTTGCTTATCCGTTACGCCACGTCGTGACAATGACAATGCAGATAATACTTTAAAAAACGTTACCAAAAAAGAGTGGAAAGTTAAAAGTTGTAAGTATCCGATGGCATAGAAAGGTAATTTGATCAATAGGGAGTTGACCGTACGGGTCCATAAGTTTTCGGTTTTACAAGTAGGTTCTGGTTGCACAATTCATTTTCCGAGTTTCAGTGGCTCATGATTAAGGTGGGGGTAAACGTGAAGTTGAGTGAAATTTTAAGAGGTGTAAAGAAGGGATGGAGGAAACAAAATAATTTTTGGAACACCACAGACAGTTGACCCCAACGCAAGAGCACCCCAGGTTGTCAGGGGACTGTTTTGGTGTCCATCTACTAATTTTTAACTTCAAATTCTAATTTTCAAATGACATTAAATCTTTAATATTTCTTATTTCTCCAAATTTTACTGATCCTTTGAGAAAAACTATCTCATCCCAAACATCCCCAAAAATCACCCAAAAATTTACAAAACACCGCTAAACATAGCTTTGCGAGATGAGCTGAGGGTTTTGGGAATGCTTGAAACGAGAGCGAGATATTCCCATTAAACCCAAGTTAAGCAGTGGAAAAACAGGGCTTCAGCTGTACCCCCGCCTTATTATGAACATTGAGGCTGAGATTTACCAACATTTTAAGAACATGCTAAGAGCATACCTTAGGCTGGGAGTCGGAGAACGTCTTTATTTTGCCCATTTGTTTTAATTTCTTGTTAAATGAGCAGTATAAATAGATGCAAACTGTAGTCTAACAGTATAATTAACTCAATGCTTAAAAGAAATACCTTAACATTAACAATGTTGTTTTCTTATTGCATTATAATGCTATGTAGAACATCTCAGTTTGTAGCCCAACTTAAAAGAACGTCTTAAGAACGTTTTCAGTCCCAAATCGTAATAAAATAAGAACGCTCAGCCTCAGCCCCAAAATTAGACGTTCTCATATAAAAAAGAGTGTATTTAGAAATTGAAACTGACCTGTTCAACAAAACAGAATCTGCGTTTCAGTTATAAAGTGAACACGGGGCAAATGACCGGGAATACTATGACGGACTGAACATAAAAGGAAATTGATATATCGTGTTTATACATCGTGATATCGTGTGAAGGTTAAATACTGTGAAAAGAACTAAAATAACTTAGCAAATCCGCGAAAACTTTTAAACCAAAAATTTTAACTGAACTGAATGATTTTGCTCCATGTTATTTGAAAAACGTTAGTATCACTGAGGAATAAATGAAAACAGATTAAATGACACGTGAAACTTGACGAAACAGAGAAGTCACGCAGCTCCAATTTTTATATTAAATATCGTAAAAATAATAAAATATCTGTCCTATGTAGTTTCAATTATGGCGGAGGATCAAGCTACGTTATCTTCTGAAGGAAAATTAGATTTTGATGATGACACTTTAAGAGGTGAGTAAGACCTGTAACAACTCAATAGCTCACTTTGAAAAAGAGTGATGGCCTCGGTCAACAGTGACAGTATGGGTGTGAGCCCTTATAGGGTTATGGGTTATTATTTATTTATTTATTTTTTTTTTTTGGGGGGGGGGGGGAGGGGTGGCACAGTAAATAAATATGAGTGGGATGCTAATTTTTTTTCGGGTTAGTGTTAGTTTTTGGGGTAGAGAAGCCCCATTGGCAGATTGGGGCTAGTATTAAATTCTTGAGGGAAGCGTGCCTAATTGGCATTATACAATGTGAAAACAAACATGGCGGTCCATTCTTCCACGAGAAAAGCCTGTAGATTCTACTTGCAAATATACTGTCTGGTCCGTTATCTTCCTTCAAGTTACAATAAATTAGGCCTGAAATCACCACCGTGGGGCGTTTGCCGGCTTGTTTTGACAAAATGTCAATACCCGAGCGTTGTCCCTGGAGGGGGAGAGGGGTGGGGCACTGCTGGAATTGACAAATACATTACAGACGAAATGCAAAACTACAAACAAACAAAGAACACGAGGGATTTCGGGAGAACCTGAAAGTATATGTATGAAACACGTCTGCAGCTCCGGGGCCCTCCCAATTTAGAATTTTATAAATGTAGTACAAACGTGTAATTTATATCAAATTAAACATAGTTATTGCGAAGTTAATAAATTATTTAGTAATTTAATAAAGTTGCGACTTTTATTATCCAATGAGCACTCGAGATCGAGACCAACCAACGAGTGATCACGACGCAATAAGCGTCGTAGCAACTTCGAGAACCAAATTCAGGGCTCGGTCCGACCTCGGAGACCACGACTGCATGGCATATCAAATATCGATTATGAAAAGCGTTGGAAGCAGAGGACCATGCAACAAAGACTAAAAGTGCTTGGTTGGTCTGTTGACGGATCTCTTGTTTAAGAAATGCTTATACCAGGCGTCATGTTAAGTGCAGATAAAACCAAATTGATTGCAATTTTGATTTATCTGCAAATAACGGTTGTTACTATTTCCCCGTTTCTTTGTTAGCAATAGCACAAGTGTACCTTGGAGATGGGAACAACGAATGCAAGAAAAAAGAAGCTAACAATGCCATACACTTCTACACGGAAGGAATTCAAGTGAAATGCAAGGATGACCAACTAAATGCCAAACTGTACAGCAACAGGGCAACAGCTCATTACCATTTAGGTAAAATGTTGTTTTTTATTCCTTTTTTAATTTACTTGTTTTATTAGCTCTGTTTAAATCAAGTGTTAATTGATCCAACTTTGGGCGAGAATCTAATCCAAAATTCGTTTGACATATATTTCATTTTGGTTCCTAATTCACTGAATATTTCTTCCTTACATTCCTAAAACATTTTCCAAACAGCCTTTTTGTCTCGAAATCAAGTGTTCATAAATTTGTTGTTGCTAAAAGTGCATAGCGGCCAGATGTTACTTTTGTAGAATTCAGTTTACATTCGGTTGCAGATTTAAAAGACTTCCGAGAGAACTCTCATGTTAAATTCGTACGATTCATTTCATTTGCGAGAACAACTAGCTCATACAGACCCATGGTAATCGTGATTTCGCTTCTAAGTCAAAAGTGTGTGGATTGGGTTTAACTGATAGCTGAGAATCTCTAAAATTGTAACTGTCAACTGAGAAATGACTCGTTTTCTAGCTGAAAGCTGAGTGCTGAGATCTGCAAAATTTACTAATAGCTGAGAAATACCCAAGAAATAAAGATAGCTGACGAAAGAAAGTAATGTATGCTTCGAAAGCTAAACAACTATCACGATTGGTGCTTGCACGAAAAGGGGCGAGGGATGCGGAGGCCACGAATTTATAACTCGCTCGATCTGAGTGGGTGCTGGTGTCTAACCCGTCATCGTTAACGGCTACCAACCTCTGCAGCTTGTAAAAAATAAGATAACGCCTCGCTCCAACATAAAACCCATTCAAAAATTGACCCAAGTCAATAATGCACCATATACCTAAGATGTGGGCTGAAATTTTACCTGATAGGTGAGAAATCGCCAAATGTTAAACTGAGAAACAAGATTCCAGACCCTCAGTCAAATTGACACATTCACTAGTTCTATGTCTTGTTGTATCTTAAAGGGAGCTACGTCGCAATGCAAGTCATTTAACTGATGTACTCAAATTACCTTCTAAGTGAAAGAAAACTCAAAATAATGGTTTACCAAGGTGGAAAGAAACTCCAAAGGAGTAATGTTCAAAATCAAAACGACTTTTTTAATTTAACAAACATGTTGCCACGGTTCATCCGTCATCGTCAGTGCAATGGTTGTGATTACAAGTGCTGAATTATGTAGCATCAGAGTTACAATGTATACGTTACATTATGTTACATAACATACGATACATTTGATTTAAAATTCTAATGGAACTACAGAGTGCGCATGCACCTGACCAAAACGTCAAGGCGCCTACAAAGAAAGCGCCAAATAAATGACCTGTTGATTCACGTCGGGCTTTTCCCATTTGATGTACATTGATTCGTTAAGCGTAACTTAGTACCTTGTAGCCGCAGACTCAGACTTTGAAACAATCTGCCGAGCAGGAGGCACGACAAGACTCAAGGATAGTTACAAATGAGGAAGACAAAGATGGATCACCGACTGACCAGCATGAAAAAAAGGCCACTTTTTTAATATGGGACGTCCGTGGCGTTGTCCTTTGAAACATTTACCAACCGACTTTCAATTTGTTTGCTTTTTGCCAGGAAATTACCAGGAAGCATTGAATGATGCAACAGCTGCTGTTGAGTTGGAGCCAACGTTTGTCGAGGCCATAGAAAGAGGTAAGCTTTGTGTAGACCATTTTTGTTGACTTATAGATTAACATAATTGCTTAGTACAACTATTAATCAAACATGTGCAATGTGTGTCACAAGCAACAGGCAGACTTCTTGCACAGTTTCCCTTAGTCGTTTACCCTGCTTATTCTTAACATAATATAGTCGATTTTCATGTATCTGTACGCTTGACCAAAGTCGTGTCACCTTCGCTATTGGGGCCTTCTTTGAAGGTGGATACTGATTAAAGGCTATCTAAGGACAGCAGCAAACAAAATTATCAAACACAGCATGAAAACATAACTATACTGTGGTGTAAGGCTGAAGTAAAGCTGGTGTAAATTTGGAATTTAATCAGCTTTACGCTACCTTTACATTTTTTAAAGCTGACCCTTAAACCAGCTTTACACTCACTTTTAAAGCTTGCTTAAAGAGATTGAAACATTTAAGCCACATTTACGCCAGGTTACGAACGGTAGCGTAAATGTCAGGTTTAACGACCTTTAGCAGCATTTAATTGATAGCGTAAAGTTGGATAATAACTAACATGAAGATGTTATGAAGATGTTATTAAATATTCATTCATACTAATGATCTGCTATTTGCACAAAATGGAACCTCCTAATTGATGTTAATGAATATTCATCCTCATTTGTTCCGCTCTTGAAGGGCAAAAAGTGTTAAATTAAACTTCTTTTATTAGTAAATGTTGGTATTAATGCTATTATATCCTTGTAATGAACTTGCCAAAAATCGTAATGATTGTTTTTCTCTACCTTTATCGCACTTGCACGTTAATGAACGTTATAGTAACACTAATAATAGAGAGGTTAAGCATGGCGTTATCGGCAGACGGCAAACGGCAAAGATAGCTTCTGATTTTGAGTTCTTTTCTTTTGTTCGTAAATAAAGCACTCAAAAATGGAGTAACGTCTCCTACTCATTCATTTCAAATACAAATAATTTTACTGTACTGTACACACAACTTAAGAGAGACGGAGAAAGTTCCCTTTTTGCCGTCTGCCGTTTGCCGTAAACGTCATGCTTAACCTCTCTATTAACATGTATTTTGTGTTCTTAAATGAAAAAAAATGTGTAACTGTTGTTACAGCACTTGTTCCAACCGTCACCTAGTTTGTTCTGAATTGCAAGGTGTTTGGACGGTTTTATTTTGGAATGTATAAAGTAATCTGTTGTCATTCTTGTCCCCAGAGCCGGCTGTCACTTTTAGCCAGCGGGGCCTTAGCATATCCCATGCAGTCAAATCATGTGTCCGCAAAACCACCTGTTTCTGGTACTAATGCCCCGTCGGCTAAGGGGAACAGGCGCGCTGGGGACGAAGATGTTTGATAGAGCGTCACGTGACCAGCGGCCATATTGGTTTACCTAAACAAAAGACGATTCAAAATAGATTTTAATTCCCGGTGGGATGGCTTGGTACACCAATATGGCCGCCGTTTCTTTGTTTTGGAACGCCAATATGGCTGCCGTGACGTCATGTGAATAAGCTCCATTATTTGAAACTTTAGGCCAAACATTATTGTTTCGTTTCTTAGGGGCGAGTGCCTGTGTGCAGCTACAACGATACAAAGAAGCCATGGCGTGGTGTGAGAAGGGATTGGCAGTATCCTTGATTGCTTTTACAACGGTCCTAAAGTTTAGGATTTTAGATCTTGTAAAAAGTAGTTTATTGTAACTTTGGAATTTGTTATAACTTAAACAACAGAAAAAGTTGCAAAGATCTCTTCGTAAAAGCAAGGACTTTTTTCACCAGAATTGTGCTTATGCGACTTTAAGCGGTTTAAGGTCCCAGAGTAGGCCTTTAGGCAAAAATTATAAACCATGGATTTGTGTTCAACATTTTTTAAAGGAAACATATTTTTTGAACCTCCAAACATGATGAATTTGTTGACTTTCTTCGTATAGTTGCATCAAACGCCCAGTAAACATTGTAAGTAACTGGTGGTTCTAAAGTGGACGTATGCTCAAATACCGACCTTGTAAAATATTTCTGTAATTGTAACAAATGTTTGGGGCAAAAATGGCAACTTTCGTCTTGGTTTTCTTGCGTTTCCTTCGGTTAAATTCCGTGAAAGTTGTTTTGTGGGTTTACGTGGCGGTCGTATAGAAAACGTTAGGGCAAAACTTTGCAAATCAAGAAGCTGTCTTTACAACTTCTACTTCTTTCTTGTTTTAAATTCTTATTCAGATATGATAGTATGGAAGGTGATTTTTATGGAGTTTTGCAGTTTCTAGATCCAGGTTTTATTGAAAAGTAGAATTGCCGGAAGCGATCACTGGGTCATCACTGATTGTCTTAACAGACCACAGTTTTGGGGGGTTTACCGGGGCAATACACCCACGCGGGATGTTGGGAAAACACAAGAAAAGCTTGTAAAGGGTAAATCACAAGCCGTCAAGCGAGTGACTTACAAGCTTTTCGAGTGTTCTTCCAGCATCCCAAGGGGGTTTATTGCCCGGTAAACCCCAAGAAAGTTTAGTCTATTGCTTTTATGAAATAGCCATGGAAACCGTTTTTCAAAGAAAGAGGAATCTATTTTAAATCTCGTGATCAAGTGGCTTATTTTGAACACAATCATCGAATAATGAGGTAAACCAATCACAGCGGCTGAAAGAATAAAACACAGGTTTGCAGCTCCACACACAAAATTCCCGGATCAACGCAACGAAAGTTTTAAAGCTATAAAAGTCATAAGCAGACAGAAAGGCAAAAGGTAAACCGAACAAAAAGTATTCAACGACTGATACGATATAAATGCACTTTGACAAGGAAATCCAACAAATTGGGGCTGAAGTCATCCATCGCGAAAGTAAAGGACTGCATGAAACGTTTGCAACTTTACAAACTTCACAGACTGCCGAAGTTATGAAGTTACGAAATTCAGTGTCCGTTTCCATCCAGGAACTGTTTTTTGCAGATCTTAAACGAGAGAACTACAACGGTCAAACCATTGTCAGGCTAAGTTATTTTTCCGAACGATTGGAGTGCCTCGCTACAAACAAATTTAATAAGTGTCTTTTGCTTTTAGAGCGAGTTAATTTGCAGTACGCAGTTGAATTGTCATTGTTTTCTCGTACATTTTACGGCAAGAAGGCTGTATTACAGTCACATGCACTAGCAGTACTTCAACGACAGCATTATTTTAACAAAAAGGAAAGCGGTTCTTTTATACGAAAAACTGTAGTATTGCTTTCTTTTACCGAACGTTTCCACATCGACTATGTAAGCTTAAGTTTTCTTTATTTGCTCGCGAGTTTCTTTGTGCGGTATGGACAGTGTTTTTCTCTGTTCCAGTAATGCGATGAAAGAGAAAATTAAGCGCTTCTTTTTTTTACTCATTTTTCCCTCACTGCAAAGACAGGAGAAAAGGTTCACTCTTAACTGTAGCGGTGTACTTCTATTTCTGTGGTCTTCATAAGCATTTTAATATAGTTGTTCTCTTTAAATCGCTCTCACCAGTTTCTTGTCTTGACGGCGGTTTCTTCCTTTTTCAACCGCCAGAGAAGGTCGAATTTCATGTAACCCATATTTTCTTATGTCTTCTTGTGCATTTTTATGTCATAATTTGTGATGCCAAGAGTGAACAAACAGTCTAGTGAAGCCGGTGCAATATCGCGAAAAGCCTTGCTTTCAAGTCCAAATTCAGCACTAAATCGCTCGCTTCGATTCTAAAAGTGATTTAAATTAAATTCATATGTTATGTGACTTGACCTCAAGAAGATCCACAAGACTAGCAAGACTTTACAAGATTTATCGGCTAGGTGTGTTTCTGAACAAAATACATCACAAGAAGCTAAGCCCCAGGAAAATAAGAGTACGCCTGACACTCACAATGTTGAGTGCCAAGTAAGTATTGTTACAACAACTCATTTTTCTCGCTTTTACAAACAAATTATGTCAAAATATTTTTGTCGCTTTACTTTATCGTAGAAAAGCAACGAGGAACTGCTATATGGTAATATTGGCCATGCTTATCTAAGCTCCGGACATTTTCAACCAGCCATCGACTGCTATGAACGTGTTCTAAACATTGCCAAAGAAGTTGGAGACATTTTGGGAGAAGGTACAGCATGTGGTAAACTTGGCAGTGCTTATTGCCGCATGGGGAATTTTAGGACAGCCATCGACTACTATAAACGTGTTCTAAAAATTTCCAAAGAAGTGGGAGACAAAGCAGTCGAGGGAGGGGCCTACAGTAATCTCGGCAACTGTTATGACAGCTTAGGAGATTTTAAAAGAGCCATCGAATTCCACGAACTTAAACTTAAAATTGCCAAAGAACTTGGAGACAAAGTGGGGGAAGGAACAACATATGGCGATCTTGGCAACGCTCATCTCTGTCTGGGAAATTTTAAATCAGCCGTCGACTGCCATGAACGTCGTCTGAAAATTGCTAAACAAATTGGAGACAAAGCAGGAGAAGGAAGGGCGTATGGTAGTCTTGGCAGTGCCTATTGCAGTTTAGGAGATTTCGACACAGCCGTAGACCACTATAAATGTCAGCTAAAAATTACCAAAGAACTGGGAAACAAAGCAGAAGAAGGAAAGGTATATTGTTATCTTGGAAACGCCTATTACAGCTTGGGAGATTTCAAGACAGCCATCGACTGCTTTGAGCGTGATCTAAGATTTGCCAGAGAAGTTGGAGACAAAGCCGGAGAAGGAAGGGCGTTTTGCAATCTTGGCAATGCATATCACAGCTTGGGAGATTTCAAAACTGCAGTTGACTACCATGAACATGATCTAAACATTGCTAAAGAAGTGGGAGACAAAGCAGCAGAGGGAAGCGCGCTTGGTAATTTAGGCAACGCGTATGATAGCTTGGGGAATTTCAAGACAGCCATCGACTACCATGAACGTCAGCTTGAAATTGCCAAAGAAGTGGGAGACAAGGCTGGAGAAGGACGGGCGTATAGTAATCTTGGCAACGCATATGACAGCTTGGGAGATTTCAGGACGGCCATCAAATGCCATGAACGTCAACTGAAAATTGCCAAAGAAGTTGGAGACAAAGCAGGAGAAGGAAGGGCGTATGGTGGTTTTGGAAACGCCTATCGCTATCTGGGAGATTTCAAAACAGCCCTCGACTACCATAAATGTCTCCTAACAATTGTCAAAGAACTAGGTGACAAAGCTGGAGAAGGAAAGGCGTATGGTAGCCTTGGTAACGATTATTACAGCTTAGGAGATTTTAAGACAGCCATCGACTACCATGGACGCGATCTAAAATTTGCTAAAGAAGTGGGAGACAAAGCTGGAGAAGGAAGAGCTCATGGTAATCTTGGCAACGCATATGACAGCTTGGGAGATTTCAGGACGGCTATCGAATGCCATGAACGTCAACTGAAAATTGCCAAAGAAGTGGGAGACAAAGTAGGAGAAGGAAGCGCGCTTGGTAATCTAGGAAACGCATACCACAGCTTGGGGGATTTCAAGACAGCCATCGACTACCATGAACGTCAACTGAAAATTGCCAAAGAAGTGGGAGACAAAGCTGGAGAAGGAAGAGCTCATGGCAATCTTGGCAACGCATATAATAGCTTGGGAGATTTCAGGACGGCCATCGAATGCCATGAACGTCAACTGAAAATCGCCAAAGAAGTTGGAGACAAAGCAGGGGAAGGGTGGGCGTATGGTAGTTTTGGAAACTCCTATCGCAATTTGGGAGATGTCAAAACAGCCATCGACTACCATAAATGTCTTCTCACAATTGCCAAAGAACTGGGAGACAAAGCCGGAGAAGGAAAGGCGTATGGTAGCCTTGGTAACGATTATTACAGCTTAGGAGATTTCAAGACAGCCATTGACTACCATGAACGTGATCTAAAATTTGCCAAAGAAGTGGGAGACAAAGGCGGAATAGGAAGGGCATTTTGCAACCTTGGCAATGCATATCACAGCTTGGGAGATTACAAAACAGCACTTGAATACCATGAACGTCATCTGAAAATTGCCAAAGAAGTGGGAGACAAAGCAGGAGAAGGAAGGGCGTTTGGTAATCTAGGCAACGCGTATCACAGCTTGGGAGACTTCAAAACAGCCATTGACTGCTTTGAGCTTGATCTAAAAGTTGTCAAAGAAGTGGGGGACAAAGCTGGAGAAGGAGGGATGTATGGTAACATTGGAAACGTATATCGCAGCTTGGGAGATCTCCAATCGGCCATCAACTACCATAAACGTTCTCTCAAAATTACCACAGAAGTTGGAGACAAAGTCGCCGAAGGAGGGGCATACTGTAATCTTGGCAACGCCTATCACGACTTGGGGGATTTCAAGACAGCCATCGACTACTACAATCGTAGTCTTAAAATCGTCAACGACGTGGGAGACAAACCTGGGATGGCCAGATCACTTTACCGTCTTGGAAGGAGCTATGAATCACAAGGGTCACCACTAAAAGCGATTGATTGTTTTCGTTCCAGTGTGGGAATGTTCAATGATATTCGGCATCATCTACCGTTTAAAGATGAGTGGAAAATTAGCTACCGGGATATGTGTGAAGATGCATATACTTGTTTATGGAGTCTTTTATCAAAACAAGGCAAGATAAAAGAGGCTCTATTTGCTGCCGAGCAAGGACGTGCACAAGCTCTAAATGATCTTATGGAATTGCAGTATGGGTTTCATGCAGCTTCCTTTTCCTCGCATACACCCAACAAAATTCCCTTTCACTCGTTTAGTTTCCTCTCGTCGAGTACCGTTTTTATGGCAATCAATAAACGAGAAATTGTTTTCTGGGTTGTTCAGAACGGAAACGATGTGGAAATGAGAAGAAAGGAATTCAGTGATAACAGTTTCCATGATTTGAACAATTTCCTTGAGGATTTAACTGTAACTGCTTCTAAGGAAATTAGTGTAAGAGCTGTCGCAAAATGTGAGGATCGCTCATTAGACGAGTGGGGAGATGAGAAGGTGGCAAATGAGAGGTCTCCTCAGAAACGGCCCAATCCTGTCCCTCTAAATGCGACTGCTTTAAGAACATTTTATGACGTCATTATTAGCCCAATTGCTGATATGGTTCAAGGTAACGACCTTGTACTGGTTCCAGAAGGTCCATTGTGTTTGGCTCCATTTGCTGTTTTCGTGCAACCTGATTTAAGGTTCCTTTGCGAGTCCTTCAGAATACGCTTGATTCCGTCCCTGACCAGTTTGAAGTTGATTGCAGAATGTCCGGATGGTTACCACAGTGAGACGGGCGTGCTTCTTGTGGGAGACCCGTGGGTACAAGGGGTTGTCTATCAAGGGAAAATACTTGAGCAGCTGCCATGCGCCAGAGAAGAGGTGGAGATGATTGGCAGAATATTAAACACTACACCCCTCATTGGAAGAGAGGCAACAAAGGAGGAAGTTTTACAGCGAATCTCCTCAGTTGCGTTAGTACACATTGCGGCACATGGTCGTATGGAAAGAGGAGAAATTTCCTTGGCGCCTAAGACTACAGGAGCATCTCAGACTCCTGTTGAAGAAGACTTCCTTTTAACAATGAGCGATGTAATGAGTGTTCAAATTCGAGCAAAGCTGGTCGTGTTAAGTTGCTGTCACAGTGCACGTGGGGAAATTAAGGCTGAGGGAGTGGTGGGCATTGCACGAGCATTTTTGGGTGCTGGTGCTCGTTCAGTTCTGATGTCACTGTGGGGGATTGACGATGAGGCCACTCTGGAGTTCATGAAAATTTTCTATTCGCATCTGGTAAAAGAGAGAAGTGCCAGTGAATCCCTGAACCTAGCCATGAAGTGTATGAGAGAATCTGTTAAGTTTAGGGAAATGAGGTACTGGGCACCATTTGTACTTATTGGCGATGACGTCACCCTCAGCTTTGATAGCGGCAATTAAATGTCTTCCAATGCAAGTAAGCGTTTGGTAAAGTAAGATATGATGTAACGAGATAGAAAAATTATATTTTACCATATTCTGTCGGAGTTTGTGAGTTGGAGTGCGAGGCCAGGGCGGGGGGGGGGGGTCGAGGGAGGGCAGAAAAAGCCACCACATAGCGCCGCCGCCAAACCTACTGATCGAGTAGAAGAAAGTCAACTTCTTTAATATTTGAGAACAGTAACAATATCGCTTTAGGTTGTGACTGGAATGGCTACTCCACTGTTTGATCGGCATATACTTGGTTTGTGTATCTAAAGAGTTACATTTTACTAGGTTTACTGACAGTTTTGCCTTTTTGCCTTGTAGTTGCGGAACTTGACCATAGCGTCCACATTGCTGGATCGTGATCCTGATTCCTTTATGCTAAATTGATGAAACGTTGTCTTTGGTACCTATAGAAAAAGACGCTGTTCATGTTCAAAAGACACTGTGGATGTATATACACTAAGGTGTAAATAAATGTTTAGGTTTCCATAGCTGCGAGGAATGGCAATGATATGACGCTTTCCCGTAAATAGAGTCCTCATTATTTCCATGTAGGTTGTTCAGTACTGTTATCGATATGGACGATATATACCGCATGATACCGTCTCTTTCGAAATAATAGTTAACATACTACAAGATGTCAGATTTGTCGTGCATATAAATACATTTTTACCAGACAGTTGACAGTATACATGCTCATCTTTTACAGCATCAGAAACGTAGAAATGTGTAGCCGTTGACGTTCTGAACAGTTGTACTAAAATGTTACGTCAAAGCTAGGCGTCTTTTAATATTAGGGTTTCATGCACCTGGGCATAATATTATAGTGGTTTTTCCAGTAGCTTTTCCAGTACACCAAACCATAGCAATTATGTAGTAGTTATACAAGGCAAAAACGGAACGAATGTAACGACTCAAATGAAAAAAGGAGAAAACTTCTAATTAGTAATTCCAAAACGTTGAAAGCCAGGTGGATATATGCGTTTAACCTGCCTGACGTTTGTGTTTTTTTTTTTTATCTAATTGCAGTGATAAAAAAGTTTTTTTGATTGAGGAACCAAGCACTGAATGTTTAAGGGAATAATAGTGCTAATTATATTAAATAAGACGCTGTTTACATTACAAATCGGGAAGTAATACATGTGATAATTAATTTTTTCAAAGACAAAAGTGCGAATATTGATTCTTTACAGAAAATAAAAGCGTTTTTGTCAGATAACAGTGGTGAATGTTTTTGGGATTGCGAAATTTATGACTGTTTATCTTCTACATCGAGAAGATATTAAGTTTGGCATCAAAGTTGGTGTCGTTTAGTAGCATGTAGTCTCAATAAACACTGGACACTGGATTTACTGCAGGACTTTAGTCCGCCCCTCTAGCCCTCTTTCAATCTCGTTCCCAGAGTTTGCATCCCCTTGACCAGCGGTCGCGGAACGCAACGACTCTCCAAAACCGGAACATGAGTATCTGGTTTCGGTATCTGGTTTCCTTGCGTTGGAGTTTTAAACAGCCATTCGGATATTCGGCCGCCTCTTTGGCGGGCTTTTAGTTTAGCCCAGAGGTCTCGATCCCTGCGCAGACCAGAAGGATTGCGGCCTCTATGGACGGGATTGCCCCTCTTTCTTCCCGTGAATAGGTGTGTCTTTCATACGTCATATAACATGCAAAAGACGATGAAATCGATTTTCAAATCCACCTTATGGAATTATCGCAAATTTGCTATATTGGACTATCAGGGAAATTGACAGTACGTAATCTATAAAGTAGAGAACTGATGATAAAATGATGCTGTGATCCCTGTTAAACTCGACACAAAAAAGAGATGTAAAATGCATACTGTTGCATAAAGAAACGAAAGCCTGGGGAATAAAAATTCGCTGCATGCATCTAACCGCATCTGGGACAACTCTTCTCCTGTTATGCATCAGAATGAAAATTAACCAATAAAATTTTAGTTTAAATCAGATTATTTCTAAATCTTTCTTCACCGGTGTCATTGTTGAGCGAAGCTATGTTTTCATTCTTAGAGCGGTGGAAAACGAACATTCACTAGATGCACTCCTTGCCGGATTTTGTACCAGTAAAGGATTGCAAACCGTGATACCAATTGTTTCTACTTTCGTCGTTGAAAAAACTGATAAAATTTTTTCACCAGATTCTGGAAAGGCGTTCACAAATGAAATGTTTTCAGTAATTTTTGTTCCTTTATTTCATTTCCGTCTCTTTCTTTCTTTCTTTCTTTCTTTCTTTCTTTCTTTCTTTCTTTCTTTCTTTCTTTCTTTCTTTCTTTCTTTCTTTCTTTCTTTCTTATTATTCATATCATTTTTCTCTGTTAAAATACCTCTCCCCAGTCCCCCTGCGCGGTCGCTGACTTTCGCTTGGTAGCCGAGCTTTTCCCGTGGCAATTCCGCGACAACTGCACTTTCTCTAATTTCTTTGCACCTTGACGCATTTTGTTTTTACAAAGTCAGTGAAATTCTAAAGGAATGAAGAAGGTAAGTTTTGCGCGTGTTTTGGGCGGCATAGTTAAAGGGTGCGTGAACGAGATCCAACTCGCAACTTACTGCATTATTTATGAAAGCTACCCATCGCGTGACCTCTTGATTTCAAATATAACTTACCAGGCAAGATTTCTTAAAATCCCATAGTTAATTATGCATACAATTTTGTAACTCTCGTTCTAGAAATCTAGAATGCGTCCGTGTGTGATGACTGTATGGAATACTTTGTATACAAGCATAGTTATTTTAAGTGTGGGGTTATACAAGTCTTGCAGGAAAGTCGTGCCGAAATATACAGATGTGCTCTAAATTTTCAGGGTTAACGGAGGTCTTTAGTTTTGTTATATTTTTTTGGTACCTACTAAAAGTCTGTTTGAGCGATTTAAGGGCATGTCAAGTCAAGCACCCTCCTCCATACTATCCCTGATAAAAAAGAACAGTCTTGCGTAGATCAAGGTTTATTTGGGTCGTCACGCAACACCTCTCCTTGAATACGCTGTCCTTTTCCGGGTTTGGGCCTTTAAAGGGTATCGTTTTCTTTATCCTTAAATAGGGTCAGGGTTTTAGAACCTTTGCGGTAAACACCTATCTGAAACTTACGACAGTGCCACCCCCCCCCCCACCCCACCCCACCCCTCGGGTCTATCCCCCCCGCTTCTTTTCTTTGTGATAAAAGAAATGACTGATTGACAGGATTTTGCTGCATGCCCTATGGATAACAGCACTCAGTCAGAATGTGGTTTTGAATACCTTAAAAGTGTTTTAAAAAGAGATTATTCAACTAATTGAATAATTTGCCTACTCACTTTGTGGCAGCATACGTCCAAAGATAAAAGCTTTATTGTGTTCTTGTCTGATATGATCTTAATTACTGCTTCACTAGATTGAAGGAGTAATTGCTGCAACACTAACTCCATTTGATAAGAGTGGGTAAGTTTTTGTACTGTGACATTTGCCAACAGCTGAGCTTTAATATGCATGTAGCCTTCCAATCTTTTCGCTCATCTTCTTTAATAACAGGATAATGCTAATCCACCTAAAAAATCACTTCTAACATGTATTCTTAGATGGATACGATTACTGGTTTTGATTATCAGGCTTTTAGCGAGCAATTGAAGAGGGTGTGTCCAAACTTTTCTGTGGCACATAAGGCCCATCCTCCTAGGGTAAACTGGGGAGGGAGGGAGGGAGGGAGGGTGGGAAGGTCATAGTACCCACCAAAATTTGCAAACTGTAAGCCAGTCGACATCTAAGGTGTATTTTCTGCAGTTTTGAGTGTCAATGTATTGAAATATTTCTAAATTTACTAAAAATAAGTTTCAAGCCTGCAATTCAAAAAGAAAGGGATAGCCATCTGGCTAAGAGCCTGATATTCTTGTTCTGCACTCCATTACATTAGTGGATTATATGATGACTTTTCAGTTTACAGGGGCAGATCTAGGGGGAGGTGTGCAGGGGCTGCACACAACTCTTGCAAGCTATCTTTAAGGGATCTCAAGAGTTATATAAGGGTGATATATATGACTATGTATCTCTCTTCTAAGCGGGTACATCAGATCAACCATCTGTCTTATAGTCCACTAGCACCCATGAGCTTGCATCACACACAGCCTTGTATTAAGACACAGCTGTGAGCCCCGGGAGTACTCTGTATATTTTTGGGTGGGGGTGTGCTGCTGGGACTCTGAAATCCTATACCAGACCACGTTCAGCTGATTTTGGAACCCTGTACTTAGACAAGACACCAAAAATCCCTATGTGAGTATTCCAGACCTGCTCAATCCTTTATTTACATTTAGGAAAGCCTCTTTCTCTTCCGAGTTTCTATTGCTATTCTGGAATTAATTCTTCATACCACTGATCAGTTTCAAGACCAGTGATACCCTACTCTAGACCAAAACTCTCTGATTTCTATACCCTATCCCAGACTAAACTGCTTGAAAACCATACCCTTAAATATCTTTCAACAGGGAACTAAATTTAAATGTGGTAGATGAATATGCTAGACACCTGCTGGAAAATGAAAATATCAAAGGATTATTTGGTAAGTTATAGCTTTAAGAAAGTATAAACATTGATGCAAAGTTATACCATGTTTGTGATAAGTGCATTAACGTAAGGTTGCTGTTAACATGCAAACAATCCATGGCAAACCATTGACAATGTAAGGTTAGCATACATGGCAATATGAACAAACTGACTAATGTACACATCTAGAGTTACCTTGAGAAGTTTTGAAAATCATGTTGGACTTTTAGTATTATTATATTTATCAGTTTTTATACTTCAACTGTTGATATATTATATATTTCATGTCCACAGTAACTGGAACAACTGGGGAGAGCACACTCCTGACAGTGGATGAGAGAAAGAAACTCGCAGAAAAGTGGATTCAAGCAGGAAAAGACAGGTTAAATCAATTTCCTGAAAGTGATGGAAATCTTATTTTCTCCTTACAGAGTCAGAGTCATGAAAGTGACTCTGATGTTACTGTTTGCCGATTGTGCAAAATAACACAAAGGATTTTTTTGCTCAATCAGGAGCCAGCATTCACAAAGCTGCTGGTTTGGAAATGGTCTCAGAGACTTGCTTCCCAGGCACTCTTACCACTTTTCTGGAAAACTTTCGACGCTACAATTTCTCCCCGGTCTACATTGTTTTGCCCCGACTAACTGCCCCTGGGTCTCTGAGGATGGGAGGGCCTCCTTCCATCTGCACCAGCCCCCTCCTCAAAATAATGACCCGAGTCTCTAAAATATTGAATAATTTGGTTAGGGGGAATTCATATACTGCGTTTTAGTTTGTATGGAAAAAAAGGCAACATTTCCTACTTTGGTGACTTTGTTTTTAATTCATATCATTCTCATCCCCAGAAGCCGCAATCCTTCTGGTCTGCGCCAGGAATCGAGACCTCTGGCCGCTCCCAATTTCTGAGCACACGCAGAGTACTCACTCTGTGTTTTTCAGCCAATCAGATTTGTCATATTTGACAATGAGTCCGTGAATCGCAGACTTCCGGTTTTGGAGGTGGCCAGAGGTCTTGATTCCTGGCACAGACCAGAAGGCAGGATCGCGGCCTCTGGGGACGAGAATGACTTCATATATACAGAGAGGCAAACGGTCAAACTAGAACTCCGAGTCTGTAACCCACTTTGAAACAAAATGCCACACAATGTCAAATGAAACACACGTAAAACCTGAAAGAGAAGCAGTTCGTTTTTAATGAATTTCTTTTTCATTTTACTTCATCTGATATGGATGACAAAACTACACATGTGCAACTGGTTGTTCAAAATTTACACAGTGCTGGTGTGAGTTTTCATAACAGATCCATAATCTTGACCCTGTACATTTAGTCAACCCGGTATCATGTACTAAATGTCCCGCAATCACAGTATAAACCTTGATCTCTTTCAGATTTGATCATGTCATAGTACAAGTCGGGACCTCCAACTTGAAGGATTCACAAGAGCTGGTAATTTTTAAACGATCAGTATATCACAGAATGTAACAAAAAACCCCACCCACCCTCTCTGAAAGTACCCCCTGCCACTGCTAACCAAATATCAGACCCAAAATCCTTTTAGTAATAACTGATTGATTTCAATCTATTTCAACCTGTTGTAAATTATATCTTTAAGGCACGACATGCTGAACACATAGGAGCAACAGCAATTGGCTTGATGGCAACAACTTTCTTTACTGCCAAATCTGTAGGTGTGTATTTGTTTCCTATTTACAAAACAGCACACCGTATTTACTCGATTGAACGCCGCGGTGCTCTTTGAACTTTTAGCGTTTCAGCCGGATGCGGCGCTTATTCGGGAGCGGCGCTTATAAGAGGGCGGCGCTCTTTACAATAAAAATAATACATCAGGGTTTTCGTTTGAGGCCAGAGGCCGGACGTATCGTCCGGTCGTTTCCCATTCCACGTCCGATACTTTTCATTCAATATTTTACTCTTTAAAGAGTACTTAATTGACTGAACTCCAGCCCTACCTGGGAAACTGAGAAATGCTGGAAAGTATTTTTGCGCATGGGCATACCAAAAATTTGAGACGATAAAGATGTCTTTTATTCCAGTTAAAGGATTGCCACGCGCTTTTACCTTTCGACCTCACTTATTTTACCTTATTTTTCTGTTCGTTCGTTCGTTCGTTCGTTCGTTCGTTCGTTCGTTCGTTCGTTCGTTCCGCTAGTGTACTAGTTCGCAGGTAACATAACATGGGAGTGACTATTCAGCACTCAGTTGATGTTGTGAGACTTCTCATTTTTTCATACATGAAGTATAGATCACACTTAACATTTTTTTTTCAAGTTAAAAAAGTGTCAACAATAGGATTTGAACCCGGGCCGTCGGATTACCGCGCGGGAACTCTATCCACTAGGCTACCGACGACCAGCTGCAAGAAACAGTAAAATTTTGGCTATATATCCTAACCTCAATATAAAGCTAACCGCAAGCAAACGAAGCTAACGTAGGCTAACCGGAGTGCTTTTTAGGCTAAACGGAGTGCTAGTAGGCTAACCGGAGTGCATAGTAGGCTAACCGAAGTGTATAGTAGGCTAACCGCAGTGCTAAATTGGCTAACCGGAGTGCTGTTTTGTATTCACTACATGAACTGAGTGTTACGTGGTATAAAATCTCATGAGGTGTCTCCCTATTGTCTCACAACATCAACTGAGTGCAGAATAGTCACTCCCAACATAACATATCCTTTCTTTTTTCCACAGATGACCTTGTGGAATATGTCCGCCTCGTTGCGGAGTGTGCACCAAAAACTCCTATATTTTACTATCATATCCCAGCTTGGACACATATTCCATGTAGGTATAAAAGCTATGACGAAGTCTAGAAATCTAGTGCGAACTCATAACAGACAAAAAAATAATCAAACAAGCGAATAGTCTTTTGTCGTGTATCATATTATCGTATTATTTTTTTATACAAATTTCGGGGATATTACTTAAAATCGACTAGATTCCCCTACCGTAAAATATAACCCCACACCCATTTATGTTTCTTGGATTCCTTGGAGGATCTGGAAAGAGGAAAGAGGGAGAGTTACTAAAAGAAAGAGGGAGAGTTACTTGTTTCAAGTGAGGAAAAAACAGTAAATGTACCAAGATTTTGACAATGATTGTAGTCTTCTCGATAGTACACAGAGGTATGCTCATTGAACTGATAACTACGTCGTATATTTATACCAAATGTGTCCGTTTATTGAACTCCAACGGTAACTGTAGCACAATGAAACTATATCAACATTGTAATAGTGTAGAGTTGAAAATATGGAGTGTTTTTTCTCGAAGGCTTTTATCCAGTGAGAGCTGAACGGCGATCCGGAATTAAGCAGTTATTAAGTTTTTTAACTCCGTTTTTCTGTTGTCGCAGTTTTAATGGAAGACTTTTTGAAAGCTGCAATACCCAAGATTCCAACTCTAGCGGGATTAAAATTCACGAGTATTGACATGTTCGACTTGGGAAGATGCCTTGTTCTCGGCGACGAAAAAATTCAGATCCTCTTTGGAGGGGACGAGGTTAGTTGTGAAAATAAGTCAGTACCTCGCAGAAGAACTTGTTTACTTGTTGTTATAAAGAACCCACTAGACATGTGGTGCTTACCATTTGTCAGAAGGAACCAAAAGAGATGGCCCTTACCATTTGGGACTCGGTTTCCTGTTATTGTTTTCCGTTGATGGGAGACTGGAACTGAGAAACCGTGCAAATGGTAAGAAAATTCCCCACGTTCCGTTTCGAAGAGAGGAGAGAGTATCTCTGGAGAAGTCCACAATTTCCAAACGGATTTTCCGGAAAAGTACTGTTCCATTTGACTTTCAACCGAAATTTCCGGAATTTGTGGCTAAATGTTAAGCACCCGGGGCAGGCGAGAGAGATCCTGGGAACAGGTTGGCGATAATCTAGAATCGTTCGGTTTTTCTTTTTCCGATTGCAGTCAGAGCTATCCTAAAACGGAATATGTAAGACAGGGTTTTAGTGTTAGTGGTTCACGTTCTGGCGTAACGCAAAATACCAAGGTGTATAACCCACGCGCAGAGCTATTCGATATTCTCTTTACCGTAGTCTGTAGTTTGTTAAATTGCCTCATGATCAGAGTACGGAAAAAAAAAGTCAAAACGCAAGTAAGCGTGCTCTGCTATATTGCGTCTCCAGAGGGAAATTCTCCCAAGAAGTATCATGTCACATGCATGTGTGAACGCATTAAGGAGAATTTTGCCTTTGACCATTGAGATGCGTTTCTGTTTTCTGTAGATTCTCCTAAGTGCCTTGGCTATGGGAGCTTGTGCTACAGTTGGAGGGTGAGGCCACTTTTGTTTCCTCTTCTAATTTTCATTATTTTTATTTCGCTTTACAAGCTGAAAAATATCTTCCTCAATCCTGACCATCCATGTTCATATTTTTGGTTCGTGTTTTCTACGGGCCTTGATAAATTATTGTTCCGCGGTTTCCCTCAATTTGAAGATGTCTTTGTGCGTCGCAACACCAAGAGAAAGTTCAATCCTTTAAGTTTTCACTGGTATTTTCTTTGTTCTCGTTTTAGAACGTATAACTTTGCAGGGAAGTTGTACAGTCGAATTGTAGATGCTTTCAACAAAGGAGATATAGAAACAGCGAGAAAAGAACAGGTAAATGTTGTCGAACTTACTCAAATATTATGATACTCCTACGCCTCCCGATTAAGAACCAACTTTCCTGTATAAGATTAAAAACAACTTTTCCGAACGAGTCATTTCAAATGTTACCTGAACTGTCGCCAATGCCAAACTCCGAATAACAAATTTCTTCGATAACAACAAATTTCCGCTTAGAACGAGTATAATTATTAGTTTGTCCATTGCTTGGTTAATCGAAAACCAAATGAGTCCGGGCAGTGGAGAAAGCGATATAAATTGGGCGTGCAGTGTTTAGCTCATTGATTGCAATAGGCCATATTCGTATTCTCGGTATCGGACTGGAACTAGCTTGCAATGGAGGCTTATGCGGGTTAATCTTTTCACATGCCCATCACACGAAGCTCTTTTTGATGATATTCCCCCGCTTTAGCATCCATTGCAAGCTAGATCCAGTCCAATACCAAGAATACGAATATGGCCTATTGGCTTAGAAGCTAAAAAAAATCAACAAAAAAGTCAAAAGTTTTACGTGCGCGTGTAGTTGCACAGTTGAATTGTTGCACAGTCATTGGCTCCGGCTATGATTGGTTGGAAAACCAACAAAATATGGTAGAAAGTTGTACCTGCGGTGACTGGATTAAGTCCGCTGCACACTAGTCGAGTTTTCGTCGTATAACAGGAAATTCTTTATCGGGGTGATATCGGATCAAAATTTGTTCGGCCATCAGCTTGCCGCACACTAGCAGATTCGCGACCCTACTAAGCCCAGAGAAACACTGGTCAAACAGGACCGACGAGCCATTTTGAGGTCTAAGACTGCTAGATATTGCCCGACAAGGCCCGATCTTGTCGTAGTCTTCTCTGAATTTACCGAACACTAGCCGACAAGTGAAGATAGTTTTGTCGGCCAACAGAAACCTAAATGAGTTTCTGCGGCCGACGAAAATTCGGCTGGTGTGCGGCGGGCTTTAGTCACAGTGTGGTTTCGGCAATGAAATGTATGTATCATTGTATCTTACAATTTTTACGGCTTCCCTCTTCAGTAACATATCAAGGATTCTGAACTTGCTTTTCCCTTGTTTTCACATGTAGTACCGATCTCAAGCCATGGTGAAACTCTACATTAAATACGGTAAGTGTTGGAGTGGTTTGACAATAATCGTGCTAAGTTTGTAAACTAACATCTTTATTTCTAGAGAAGGAAGGCTTCCTATGCCGTTGCCTTTTGTTTCAAAACTTGGAGGAGAGGTCAAATGGTGAAATTGTCTCTTGGCAAAGGGACTGTCAGTTGCAAACCACGTACAGTTCAATGCTGATTACATGACGTGCTTTTATTTTGTGCCTGTAGGGGGGCATCCGGGCGTCGGGAAAACCATCATGAGATTTCTTGGCTTGGACCTAGGTCCCACTCGTTCACCTCTCGCTCAGTTAAGCGAGACCCAGGAATCAGAATTGAGGGAAGAATTGGACAAAATTGGATTCTTTACTTGGCGTTAATGGAAGATAGAACCATTAGTTTTATTATTGGGCATAAAGTATTTTTAGGTAGTGATTATGGATTTCAAGTAGTTTAAGGCGGGGGTAAACCTGAAGCCCGTTTTTACACCCCTTAACTTCGGTTTAATGTGAATACCTCGTTCCCGTTTTAAGCAATACAAAAACCCTTTGCTCATTTCGCAAAGCTATGTGTAGCGGTGTTATGTAAATTTTTGGGTGACTTGGAGGGATGTTTGGGTAGAGATAGTTTTTCTCTAAGGATTAGTAAAATTTGGAGAAATGAGAAGTATTAGAAATTTAAAAATTAGTAGATGGACACCCAAACAGTCCCCTGACAACCTGGGGTGCTCTTGCGTGGGGGTCAACTGTCTGTTGGTGTTCCAAAAATAATTTTCTTTCTTCTATCCCTTCTTTAAACCTCTTAAAATTTTCACTCAAACTCACGTTTACCCCCGCCTTTACTAAATTAAATTAATATATTCCACTTTTAGTAAAGAATAGCTGGGGCGGGGTATTTAAGAGAAAATTTTATATTTCAAGGCTTTACCGCAGAGGGAATATTTCAAATTTAATTATAGATCTTAATTATAAACTTGCAAATTCTTAGCGTTTTTGAACTTTTTTCTCGCTTGTCCCATAAAACATTAAACAATTGCATTAGTTTGACAACAATTTTATTAAAACATGCAGATTTCTTCAACACCCTCGGGTCTAATTATACCTCCTTCGTCTAGTATAGTATTCAGCTTTTACAGTGAAGTATGTTCAACAAAAGCACATCGCTGAAGGACGAACATCCAGCATGTCTTTGTACAAGTTACCTTCCGCACGCTTTAGTTATGTTTTAAATACTTTTTATTGATTTCAAGAATCTCCGCGCGCTTTAGAGGCACGTGACGCACGCTGCTTCTTCCCCAGGCGCCTATGCATTCAGTTGATAAAAAGCGGGAAAACATGAAGCGCGGGAAAGCGAAACTCTTATCTTCGCTGCACCAGTCCTTTGACTTGATGCACTCCGCGAACGAAAAGGAGCAATGCCTGGGGACGAGTCAGTTGCGCACGCATAGTGATATGGTAACAACTAAGTGTTTTCTTAGCGAAGAAATGAAACGTAAACGTCAATTGTTTGGTATCATAAAATATTTTCTTGGATAATTTCTCTACATTTTAACTATCGAATTTTTGTCAAAAAACTATCTTATCTGTGTGAAAAGTACAGCAAATCAAAAAGAAAGAAATATTAAAAGAATATATGAACTTTTTGTTTTAAATGTTTTTGTTTAATTACTAACCACCGCTACTTCCCTCGGTGCGGGAGATTTCTTTCCCCTACGCGCGCGTCAGGAAGATCGAGCCTCATCTTCCCTAAACCTTCCATGGCATTTCATGGCTCACCAAACGTGACTAACTGACTAAAATGAATTTATTTTTGGAAGGCTTAATAAATGTCTCTTTGTTATTCATTTCTTTACCTAAATCGATCAATTTATATTTCTAGAGAGAAATACTTTCACTATAATCACGAAATTGCCGCAAACCATGCAAAGCACGGGCGATTTGTCAGATTGATCTCGTATTTGATTGGCTGAGAAGACAGCATCCCTCTGATTGGTTAGTTCACTTTGAGAAACGACTACAACGCTAAGCAAACTCAAAACCATATGCAACACTAATTACTTTCAAAAGTTATGGAAAATACGCTCTATTTAAGAAATCCGTCACGATTGTACGGCGAGTGAAGCATCACATTGTAAAGTGTCGCGTGTAGTCGTATTCTATCGTCGGTATAACAGCTTGAACAAATTTGAGAAAGATGAGTAAATACCTGGGAAGAAAAAAAACGTCAAGGAAAATACAATGCTGTACAGTACACTATTTACGGTAAAGAAAGGATAACTTATTCCTGGAGAGCATCCCGTTTAAAAATGACGGACAGTGATTGAAAGTTTGTCCAAAGGGACCCCTAAATTGTAATCTTGATTATTATTATGTTCTCAAACAACTAGTTCCTGAATTTCTACCCTTAAATGCACTGGTATTAATCTAAGCAGCACCAAACCACGAATTTTAACCCCTTAAAAGGCACAGTGTGCGTAACCCACCCCGCCAGAGACTAAAATATTTTACCGAGCAGGTCACGTCCAGTTCGTCTTAAGGGCGTTTTTTACGGTACGATTTTGCCTACAATTATCGCATGCGACACACCATGACTACAACACGAAGTCATGTCGTAGTCCTGTCGTAAGCTTGTTGCATGCGAGAAAGTTGTAACGTGTAAATAGGCCTTTACATCTTTCCCAGTAACATATCTCATCATTTTATCACGTGTCTTGATGACGCGCAATCACGTGTACTTGTGTTAATGACGCGTGACCACGTGTTTTCATAATGTGGATCACGTGCTTTGCTTTCATAGCACGTGATCACGATAACGCTCAAAGGATACATATGAACACCAAGCTCCCCTCCGCCGTCAGCTACTGTTTGTATAATCTTTTTCATTACGTCAGCGTGCCTGCCAAGTAGAACATAACCACGTTTAGTTGAAAATCATTCGTGTTTTTTTGTTAATCCAAGAATCTGATTGGTTCTCCCACTGTTTTCTATTCGCTAATAGAACACAATCGCACGCGCGTTGCTCTTTGAAGAGAGATTTTTTGTTGATTTTTGGCTTAAAGTACATGAAATTGTAGGCTTTTGGTCTGTAATCTTAAGAGTTTCTACTACGCCCTCGTTTTCTATGAGCGATAGTCAACTTGGCTGCCCCGCGTTGACTATTCGCTTACAGAAAACTGGGGCTCGTAGTCTAATAACCACGTGAGTAAAAACAAAGAATAACTTCTCTTCAAGGGCAACAGCACAACAATCTTGGTCTTTCAATGAATAGTCAACGACAAATGAACCAGTCACATTTGTAGACTTATAACAGGACGCCACGAGTTTTATCGACTATGATTAAAATCAAACTCTCTCAAGGGCCACGACGCAAAGTGTTCATTAAACGGTAAGGATACTGACTTACCTACAAGGATGGACAGATGCCATAGTCATGGGCAAATGAGGATGTGCTTCCACTGTTACTGTCTTCTTAGCATGATCCTTAAACACAAACAGCACTTGTCAATTGTAAACAAAATCACAGCTTGCTAGCTAGACTTTCTAAAAGTCGTTCGCATCTCGTTTCCGGTTTGGCAGTAGACCCCGACTTTTTGGCAGGTCTATCTGCTAGCAGGTGTAGCCAGGTTTGGGGAAGAGAGAAAAGCATGAAGAGAGTAAGTGTTGGTGGCTAGAGAATGATTTGGAAACCCACAATGTAACGCCTGTTTCAAGCCACTCTTCATTCTTGTGCCGCATTCAAAAGCAAAGCCAACAGCAAAAGAATATGAAACGGGCTAATTAATTTGTGCCCGGGTACAAAAGCAGCAAAAAACAAAGTTTGACCAACAACATATAGGGAACTACAGTGTGTATGAAGCTAAAACCGTTTCAAAGTGGAATCAGTGCAAGTGGGCCGGCGGTCGATGGTTTTTTCACCTGGGCCCAGTTGTTCAAAGGTTGGATAACACTATCCACCGGATAAATCACTATTCAGTGGATAGCATAGTTAGTTTTGTTAACACTTATCAACTGGATAGTGATTTCTCCGGTGGATAGCGTTATGCACCCTCTGAACAACTGGGGCCTGTTGTTTTATGGAACCGAAAAATGCTGACGTGAAACAAGTGAAAAACAGGCTGCTCTCATGGGCTAAGCGATAACCCAGAAACAGAATTAATTTCTAAAGGCGAACAATAACAAAAGCAACAGTTAAGACATAAACTATACTAATTTTTTACCTGACTCATGTCTTCATACATCTCTTCCACACTCAGTGGTTCTCGGTTCTGCAAAACATTATTTCCCAACAAAGCTATTAGTAAAACTTTTTTTTTCACAGTAAATAATACTAAATTGCTAAATTGAGGATTGTCAAATCCCAGGTCTTTTGAATTTAAGTCAGAGCAACAAAATAATATAAATTGTCAAGACAAAGTGTCTTTTTCCAGCAGTGAATATGTATAGTGCTGCATGGGTGTGGGTGGTTAGTGCCATGGCACTTTAGTCAAAGCAGGACGATGTTAACGGATTCATGCTGTCCGCAAAAGGTGGCAAAAATTATACCCAGTACCCCCAACAAAGACTCAAGGTTCATGGATGTAGTTATGTCCATTTAAACCTCAGTTAGTCATGCATTGGTGCTGACTAAAACAAAAACAGTCTTTTTCAAGTTAGAATTATTTATACATGTACTCTCACCCAGATATGGGGTTTTAGCCAGAAACTGAAAAGTGCAAGTCTAGAAAGCATGCTCCTCTGAGAGGCAAATTAGAGGGTATGATTTTGCCTACGATTATTGCATGTGGCATGCTTACATCATGCCCATGACTACAACATGAATCGCGTCGTGCAAATCAACCTACCACATCCTTACGACAGACACCCACGCATGTAAATGGTCCTAAGTCATGTCATAGGCCTGTCGTAAGCTTGTCGCACGCAAGAAAGTTGTACCGTGAAAATTGGCCCTAACACTAACATTTTGAAAGCTTACTAGGTGAATTTTCAATCAAAAGAGGCAATCCATATGACTCTCAAACTCTCTGGCTGAAACCCTGCCCAGGCAATCACATGACTGACAAAACTATAGTTTAACATTGAAAATCTTGTCGGTTTAGGTTAAACCTTTATCAATTGCTTGACAGCTGGTAAATATGCCTACCTCATTGTAACCAAACAGCCATAACCTTGGTGTCTGATAGTATTTGTCATACGTGATGTACATGTCGTAAGTTCTTGTCTGTAGAATTCCACCAGAAGCGCTCACGTCTGCCGCACCCTCTCCAGACTCAGTTTTAGATGATGGTTTGATTGACAAGGTAGCCTTCAAAATAAAAATTGACATTCATTTGCCACACAGCCCAAGCGGCCCCACTTGTACAAAACAAAAATCTATGTGGTCACGATAAGTGGTGGCACACTTAGCTTTGAGATGCCACAAGCCCATGCCAGATGCAGATCCGGAAAAATGGTGACCGTTTTCTGATCACACAAGCACCAAAGGCACATGTAAGCCTGTAGGGATGTGTGAGGATATGCTACTTCAGGGATTTTTTTATTAGATATTGACTCCCTAAATACCATTTCTGGGTATTTTCAGTCACCGAGACAAGATGTCAAAGATGTCAAGATGTCATAAAACGGTGGAAACCAGTCTGGATTGGCACCTGTATGCTACCTTCTTACAGAACATGCTAGTCACCAGAAGCAGGCTCAGACAATGCGTTTGCTATCCAACAATCGTAACTCAGAACTTGTAATTTTATCCACTTCACAAACACTTCAGGAAAAGAATAAAATTCAAAATACCTCATCACTTTCTAGCATTCCACTTTCTTCAAAAGCTATAATAAAAACAGGAAAGAATCAAGTTACGTAATCGGTATGGTGGTCAGCATGGTTAATTCTCTTGTCTTCCAGCTGTTAATTCTCTTGTCTATAAGAGTACTGCAACTCCCCCAGGAGAGGGTGGTTGCCAGTGCGTCCTGCGAAGAGGAGCACTGTGAGGTCAAGAACATAATAAATATACACGCTATAATAATTATACACAACCAGTTCAACCAGACCTGAGTCACACTATCCATCCCGACCACTCAGCTCAGCTCATGCTTGGCTCCCTCCACTCACCAATTTTGTTTTGGCTTGAGCTACGCTCTGCCTACCCTATAAGTCCATGAGGAATACTACACCTGCTAACCACAGGGCTGTTATGTATAATTCCCTTTATCTCAGTCTTATAATTATTATGGTAATTATACAGTAAATGAAACAAAGGGTTAATACCTTCCATATCCACCGCCTCCTCATCATCATCTTCCTCGTCGTCATCATTTGCTGCTGATGTTATGTCCTTTGTGGTCTGTGTGAATATTAAAATTAAAACGAAATGAGGGCACATTTCTATTCCCTTTCAACAACATTTACCTTGACTTATCTTGGCAAATATTTTAAACGAGCCAAAAGTCCAAAATACATGTTTACATCAGTGGAAACTTTAAAAATAATTGTCTAGGTTTGTTAAAAATAACTATTCAAGACATATAACTAATAAGCCATAAATGGGGTGATATCATGAGCTGTATCCAGGAGGTTTTGATCTTGGGCAGACATTTTCGAATTCCACCCCCTTTTTGGAAAAAAAAAACACAAACCAATTACCTATTACAATGAATTTTGCTCTTGCTTTTAACAATTCAGTTATAGCATTACAGGTGCTATTTGTGTACTGTTAGCACCATTGTCATCAGACATGCAGCAAAATCTTTCTTACAGTGCTCCCTTAAGAAAGTCAGCAACACAAACAAGCAGTTACTTTAGGTACCTTGTCAGATTCAAGTGTCATCTCTGCAAATGATTCCTGAGCACCAGTGACAGCCTGCTCGCCACTTGGGTCGACATGGTGATGGGTGTCTACCCACCCACCATCTTCATCGGGTTCAACAATGGCCTCATTTTCTTCCTGATGTTCCATTTCCTTGCACCGCTTGTAGCATGGAACTGCGAGTAAAGTAAAGTTACAAATTGTAAATATTATTTCATGCAATTTGCTTCTTGTCAGAAGTACTGATAATTTTATATACAGTATGTCCTGTTTGGCACCTTTATTTATTACTGCTCTCAAACCTGACATTTACATAAAGATCTATCAAGAATCTTACTAACTCTTTGCGGCAAAGTGTATTGCAACACTTAACTAGTCTTATAATTGGAATTACAGTGCAGAACAGTCCTCTGATATATCAAGCCCCTTTACAAGCAAGTTCCTGACAAAACAGGTCAGAAAGATTTTTAAATGTTTGAAAACAGATTTATATTACAAGTCAGAATCTTCAAGAAGTGGAAGTTTTTTTAAAAGGTGTTTTCCTATATATATGTGTAGTTCGTATGTTAAGATACAGAAGCCGCTTGGACATACCATTTTTTGTATACAGGAACTGCTTGTCCTTTGGAAGGTAGCCCTTTATTTTGGTTTCATCAGGCCCCGAGTCCCTGAAAATAAAACAGAGTTAAAAGAGCATTAATACAGACTACTGTAAAGGGCCTGTGGGGCATCTGGGGTGAACTATTAGCTATGGTTTGTGGTTACCAACAGGAGGAAGAGCATCCCAGGCTTATATACCTACATGTACTGACAGCAATAAAATTGATGATGATGATGATGATGATGATGATGATGATAATAATTTTAGTAATGCAGCAATGATTTTGTCAAGACTGTTCTCAAACATGCTCTACACCATAACTTTCTCTACCCTCTCCCTGTAATCCCTTCTCACTTTTACTGTTGATTTGCATAATGGCATTAAATGCACGCTCGCATGCACAGCATAAGGTGAACAAGGCGACAGAATTAATTTTTGAATTGCTTCTTCAGGATGACTGAGAACAAATCCAGTTAGTGGCAGGGTGGAGGGCTTGAGCCTGGGACCTCTGGATTATAAGACCAGTGCCCTAAACCAGTTGGCCATTCTGCCTCTGCCTCCTGCCTCTTTTAAAGGACAAAAAAGAGCTTGAACCATTCACAAAAAAACGGTTTGGTCTGTTCCAGGGTTTCAATTCAACTTTGTGACGAACATAGACCCCATGCAAAAACGGCTGCCAATTTCAAATTTTTTTCTGTGCATATAAATTAGCCTCACTAACCTCGTTCTAGATTAAAAATTCTTTTGAGCTATCAACTCAAAAACAAGGATAGTTAGGCTAACTTAAATTACGTACAAAAGAATTTTAAATTGGCAGCCATTTTTGCATAGGGTCTATCCTTGTCCCTATTTATATGGGTGTCTGCTCCCCCCCCCCCCCCCCACCCCCAGCCCTGGGAAATAGTGAAACCTTCTTTCAGATTTTTGTTTTTGTAAGAGTGAAAGCAAGAATGAAAATCCAAACTGTCTCTAGAGATATGCTGTACCTAAATTCAACAGCAGATTGCCTAAACCTAAAATGACAATAACAACAAACCATTTCCATGTTGGGCAGTGATGGACTAGATGATCTCCTGCTGCGACAAACTGCAAACAAACACACACACAAAACTAAAATTTTAACTTAGGTTTGATAATTAAAAAGTAAATTAATCCCTCTAGTAAATTAAAACAGCTTAAGTTTCAAGATTAAGGTACATACAGTGTATTAAATAAATCAACTTCGTGAGGTTTGCACATTAAAGTCTGATCTTGCAACTGATAAACCTGCAGCCCTCGAGTTTTTCCAATTGAATTGCAATTTAGAAGTGTTGGTTCTTGTGGAGGAAGAAATTCTGGAGAACCCAGAGAAAAACCGTCAAAGCAGGGACAAGAACCAACAGCAATGGATCCGTATAATTTCAGATTTTTAACATGTTTGAAAGCAAAGAGGATCTGCAAACAAGATCTTCACGGTAGAATGCTTAGTTATTTTCAACTGATGCTCGGACACGCTGTCCAACCATACTATAAAATTAATCAGACAATTTCAAAATTTGGTCAGACAATGTACGATGACCGACTGGTATTTCCAACACTTGATAGGCAATGTCCAATCCAATCTTTTTTTTTTACTTGCAAACTTTTAGTTACT
Source organism: Meandrina meandrites (assembly GCA_963693305.1). NCBI lineage: Eukaryota > Metazoa > Cnidaria > Anthozoa > Scleractinia > Meandrinidae > Meandrina > Meandrina meandrites. The sequence continues at coordinate 29,915,210 of OY855911.1, read as the reverse complement.
AAATGCTACAATAACAATACTTAACAAAACAAAATTTAAAAGACTGTATACTCAACATGATAACAAGAAATTATAATAGGGTCAATCCAATCTTAAGAAGATCTGAGAAGCTTGATTGCTCATTGGTACTGACAGTTAGAACCGTGAAGTGGCTTTGTCGGTAAAGATTTATAACCTTGTGGGGAGAAACACACTGTATGAAGATAATGGTTAATTAACTTATAACTGTTCACTTTGATCGAATAATTTATCACGTGTTGCACAAAAACAATTCACAGAATTTTGAAACCTGAAACCTTCATCTTGGATGTGGCTTATTCGTGACACTGGCAATATCTTTTGAAAATTATCCAAGTAAATGAAATATCTGCGATACATAGATCGTGACATGACATCATCGATATGTTGTTTCGTTTTGGTTTCGTATAAGCACCACTACAAGCACTCGAAAGTGAAAAAAATATGCAGTTTGATTAACAACATACGTGACATGTGGGAAAAATCCTCAGCTGCAAGTTTAGTTCAAACTGAAGACACTGTAAAATAAAATATTGATATACATACCTCCTCTGGTGTAATAACGCCAGTTTCCTGAAACTTAGATTCCTATGTGAAAAGCAGAGAACATAAATCCCTTGATGGGGCAAATCTTCGATGGAACCGGAGCGTCTTATTCAAGTTTAGCAACCCGAGCGCATAGTTAGTGGAGGAGAGCGTACCTTCAAAACCGGAGTCAAGTATTCCGCCACTCCAAGAGCTGTTCCTTTCATCTTATTAATAACGTCTTGCATTGCCATGATGAAGATCTGGCAGATAATATATTTCTGATCGTTGAAATTAACGGAGAACTACTTCAATGTTCTCTTACTTACCAAAGACTGGATCGTAACAGGCGAAGACAAAACTGTGCATATGTTTATAGGTAAGTCCGCTGGGCAGTTTGGTGCCTTTGAGCTCGTCACGCAACATCACAGAAGTCACGCAATGATGGTTCACAACTCAAAAAGCCGGCTACTGTAAAGACACAGGCTTCTGGAGTCGATTTCCAGCTACTTGAAATTCAAAATGGTCTATCTTAAGAAGGCGGCTGCTACCGAGCTAAAAACTTTCAACAAGAATAATTTTATTATTTAAGGATGTCTAATGAGAAAAACTCAGAGGTTTCGTGATTCTGGATTTTAGAATTTTGATGACGTCACGTGAAAACCAAGAATTGCGGCACCATAGGGTAAGGTTTTTGTGCCATTTTGGTCAGAAACAGTATGGATTTTGCCCGGGGGAGGTACTCTGTCTATTTTTGGGTGGGGGATGTGCTTCTGGGACTCTGAAACCCTTACCTCAAACCAGACCACGTTCAGCTGATATTGCAACCCTACACTAGACTAGACACTTTAAGAGCGAGATTCTGAAATTTTCGAGAATCGGCCGACAGAAGCGAAATTTCAATTTTTTTTTTATTTGCCCCAAATAACCCCTTTAGTGAACTATTTTCGAAAATGACATTAAACGGTTCGGTTTCTCTTTTCTTTTTTCAAAATTAAGAAAAGTTAAAAATTCGCCCGACACGTCCACCGTGGCGGCCATGTTGGATGAAATTTAAGGTATTTTCAACACGCTCGGGTATACATACCAAAAAGCTACTTAGTATACCCTTTTCACAGCTATTAAGGTATCTCTTAAAGTTTGTTTTGAGATACATTTTGTTTGAAAATATCACGTTAAAGGAAAGTTACGATCTTCGACAACCGACCCATTTCCAGCGCTAAAACGACAGGGTGAATATTAGCTAATTTCGAGTCTGCCAAAAGCGGTCTGGTATATCGTTTTCGAGTAAAAAAACAACACCAAATTGAAGCTAAACCTTTCTTCTATGTTGGTGAAAAATATTATTGGTGGCCCGTAAAAATTGAACTGCTGAGAGAATTAACCGTAAAGGCTATTTTGACATGTGACGGCGCATTAGGCGCCATTAACAAAACAGTGAGCTCAGTAGTGGTTTGTCTGTAACTCAACGTTAGAAAAAAAAGAAGCACTAAAATATAATCATGTCGGACATTAAACAGCTATTAAAAATCATTTTAAGTATTCCTAAATTTTAATTAAAGCACAGAAAACTACTTCGGGACTAAACCAAACCGCCGGTGTGTTTACAGAACTGAAAGGAGAAAAGTAAACATTTGCGTCCCTTCAATGATATTTATCATTGTTGTATTACTTATTGTACCAAATTACGGTTGTGTGATGTTAAAATTACTTTTAAACGCTAAAATCTGTAAATGTTAAGTATTATTTTTCTTAAAGAGGGGATGTATTTATTTAAACATTGCTGAGCCTACTTGAAATGAATGAAACGAATTTTAAACTTCCAGTATCGTGTCGGCTAATGTTAACATTTGTCTCGCCGTTTCTTTGCTGTTGTAAAATAACTTGAATCAATCGTCACGAAAATTGCTTGGATAACCTCGGTCTTAACATAACTAGTAACGAAATAGTGGCTTGTTTGTGATCATAAATTATAAGTAGTACTGTTTTTATGTACATACTTACATAAATTTCTGCAATGTGTGGAACATCGTCTTCATTTCCTCGACTTTAATTTAAGTACTTAATTTTCGGGCATATGATTGTAAAAAGCTTACCATAACTCTTCTACAGTGCTTAACTTGAAGAAGACCCGCTTCGTCTCTTACGAGTTAGAGTGAAAACTAGACTATTAGACCTAAGGTTTATGTGTTGCGTGACAATTAAAAACGCCAACCTACATGCGTAGTTAGATTTAGGAACACCTCGCTTGAAAAACATCTTTCACTTGAATCTTGCACAGAACATTTGAGAGACAGACTTTATCAGTCATTGCTAAGAGAACGTATTCCAAATACTTACCCTACGTCTAATAAAGATCGTGTTGTTTTATCATCTATTTTTTCGGAACGTTGAGCCCTTAGAGCCACAAAGAAAAGCTACAGGTTTAATAAAAAGGAGAAGAAATATTTGGAGGCCAACTTCAACGTTGGTCAAGTTACTGGAAGAAAAGTGAATACCGGTATTGTCGCTAAAGACATGCGACCCGCTAGAGACGAGGGCAGAGAGAAACTTTTTTCAAGTTCCGATTCCTTACGGCCCAAGAAGTCCTTTTCCCGCCTTACTGCAAAAAGGCGACAACAATTGTATGTCCAGCAGTAGAAGAGGAAAACTTCTCTACGGCAAGAGAATCTGTCCTGTCGTCCCTAGATCTGTAATTAACATCGGACAACATGACCAATTCAACATTTGTGCATTGGTTCCGGATAACAAACACAATAAGCTTAAAATTGCTATGCTTCAAGAAATTTGTTGAGCTTTCAATTTGGATATACCAGTTCCTTGAAGAAAGCTCCTTACACTGCTTTACTGGTTGATGCCGTATTAAAGCAAGTGTCCCTGTAGGGACACGGATTGAATCGACATCTTTACCAATAGGCAGTTTTGTCGTGTTATGGAATACTGCCTCACCTGACATGATTCAGTGGAATGCACGTAATGAGGTCCGCAGTATAAAATTTTAAAACCCTATTTTAATTTAGGCTCCATTCACATTTCCCCGCCTATCCTAGGGTGATTGACGTTAGGGAGATTACCTATTGCGTGACTGTCGTGACTGGGGCTGAGTAATTACATTCCTTGTGTTTGCAAACGAACGGTTGCACCAGGTGCTGTTTATAGAAAAGCGAAACATTATATAAAGCAGAATCGTTTCACATGTTTACTAAGAAATAATTATTATATTTCGGGACTAATCCAAAAATAGTTACCATGAATAAAGAGAGTCTGAGCGCAAAACAGCCCTCATGGTTAATTCTCTCAGCAGAACAATGTTTACGGGCCACCAATAATATTTTGCACCAACATAGAAAAAAGGTTTAGCTTCAATTTTGTGTTGTTGTTTTTTTCCCGCCTATCCTCCGCTGAAGGAAGGTGATAGGGTGATTGGCATAAGGGAGATTACCGTGACTCTCGTGACTGGAGTCACGTGATTACATTCCTTGTGTTTGCGAACGAACGGTTGGCAACATTGTTGAAGAAAAATCGCACCATGTACTGTTTATACAAATATTATATAGTGTGGAATCGTTTCACCTGTTCACTAAGTAAGCGTTGGTTCAGAAAAAAACGTTTGCCACGGTCCAGGTGATCGTTTTCAGCGGCTGCAGTTTGGTTGGTTAGGAACTTAACATTGCAGAAATTTATGTAAGTATGTACATTAAAGCAGTACAACTTATAATTTATGATCACAAACAAGCCACAGTTTCGTTTCTAGTAATGTTAAGACCGACGTTATCCAAGCAATTTTCGTGACGATTAATTCAGTTATTTTAAAACAGCAAAGAAACGGCGAGACAAATGTAAACATTAGCCGACACGATACTGGAAGTTTAAAATTCGTTTTATTCACTTCCAGTAGGCTCAGCAATGTTTAAATAAATACATCCCCTCTTTAAGAAAAATAATACGTAATATTTACAGATTTTAGCGTTTAAAAGTAATTTTAACATCACACAACCGTAATTTGGCTCAATAAATAATACAACAATGATAAATATCATTGAAGGGACGCAAATGTTTACTTTTCTCCTTTCAGTTCTGTAAACACACCGGCGGTTTAATTTGGTTTAGTCCCGGTGTAGTTCTCTGTGCTTTAATTAAAATTTAGGAATACTTAAAATGATTTTTAATAGCTGTTAATGTCCGACATGATTATTTTCTAGTGCTTCTTTTTTCTAAAGTTGAGTTACAGACAAACCACTACTGAGCTCACTGTTTTGTTAATGGCGCCTAATGCACCGTCACATGTCAAAATAGCCTTTACGGTTAATTCTCTCAGCAGCTCAATTTTTACGGGCCACCAATAATATTTTTCACCAACATAGAAGAAAGGTTTAGCTTTAATTTGGTGTTGTTTTTTTACTCGAAAACGATATACCAGACCGCTTTTGGCAGACTCGAAACTAGCTAATATTCACCCTGTCGTTTTAGCGCTGGAAATGGGTCGGTTGTCGAAGATCGTAACTTTCCTTTAACGTGATATTTTCAAACAAAATGTATCTCAAAACAAACTTTAAGAGATACCTTAATAGCGGTGAAAAGGGTATACTAAGTAGCTTTTTGGTATGTATACACGAGCGTGTTGAAAATACCTTAAATTTCATCCAACATGGCCGCCACGGTGGACGTGTCGGGCGAATTTTAACTTTTCTTAATTTTGAAAAAAGAAAAGGGAAACCGAACCGTTTAATGTCATTTTCGAAAATAGTTCACTAAAGGGGTTATTTGGGGCAAATAAAAAAAAATTGAAATTTCGTTTCTGTCGGCCGATTCTCGAAAATTTTAGAATCTCGCTCTTAAGTCCCTACCCTATCCAAGACTTGCTCTTTGTAGAATTGTATCACTATTAGTGTTCTTAATGGAATACCATCTTGTACGTTTTTATTTACGTTCAGGAAAGCATTTTTCTTTTCCGAGTTTTTATTCCTAGTCTATTTTGGACTTAATTCTTCATATCACTGATGACTGATCAGTTTCTCGGCCAGCGATACCCTATTCTAGACCAAAACTCTCTGATTTAATTCTATACCCTATCCCAGACTAAAATGCTTGAAAACCAAACCCTTCACAGCGGCACATACCTATATAGCGCACATATGGGAGTGTCCCCACCCCCCCGGGAGGATTTTGACCATTGTGGTCAAAGATAGGCTCTGCTTTGCGCACTCTGGTCAGAGTGTTAAAAGAAATTATTTTCGTCATTGTTTATAATTTATAAAATTAAAAAATATTGAATTGAGGTAAAAAGGAATTTGAAGCTTTCTTCGAATGTTAAGGCATACTGGATCAGTTCCTGGGTATGGTCTGGTCTCTGAAATAGGGTAAGGGAAACGGCATTTTTTGGTTTGAGATTGGTAAACCTGCGATAAGGCATTCCTTTTTCTCCTGCCGCTAAGAAAAGAACGCCTAATCGTAGAAATTGGGTAAGAGTTTCACGAATCGCACACACCCCTAACCAGATTTTTGGCAAGTGCCCACTCGAGTTCAGCACCACACGAAATGCGCATTCAGATCTGTGTAAGAATCCGATATAAAAGAAAGATAGAAAAATTTCATTTCTTTAATTTTTTCACAATTTTTAAAATGATTCAAGACATGTACTTGCATAAAGCTGGCGCACTATCCAGTTAACAACAAAATTCCTAGAACAAAAATCACGAAATAAACAGAATAAACTATTTGAACGCAATGGCCTCGCGAAAATGGCGGCATATCTCCCTGACCAAAACCGTAGACTTGCTCCAAGTCGCTCGTTTTCTTTTCCTTTGTCAGTAGAGTTATTTGACATGATCGCTTACAAAAGAAAAAAGTGATATAAAATTGCGCGTTGATGTCAGGTGCGGGCGAAGCACACTAAGTCCACGAAAGGCTCGCAACAAGCGAGTTAGTGCAAAATTAAAGTCTAAGGGCGCAAAGTATCAAAGGTAGGCTCGTGTACGCATGTGTCATGTGGCCATTCGGCTTTAAAATGATTTATAATAATAGGTAGAAAAACAAATATAGTGAAACCTCTATTGTACTTAAAATTAAAGTCTTGATGCAATGACGTTTTACTCTCCACTTCTTATTGATTCACGAATTAATTGGCTCCTGCAGATTCATAGCAATCTTGACCCGTTGATTATCAGGCCGGCAGTTACTGATGTTTCTATTTCATTCAGTAAGACAGTTTGACAAAGAATTTATGGCTTGTTAAGCTCCGTCTTCGTCCTTCGCTTCTCCGCTGACATTATTTTCTTTCTCCGCTGGCTCATCCTTGCCCGGTGAACTCTTCTCCTCGTCTTGGCCGCTGTCTTCATCGTTTTTGTTCGCGGGCTCATTCACACCTGCTGCCCTTTTATCCTCGTCTTTGTCACCAGTCTCATCTTCTTTGTTGGCGGGCTCATCCTTACCTTCTGAACTCTTGTCCCCATCTTTCCCGGCGTCTTCGTCCTTCTTGTCCGCTGGATCGGCATCTTTTTCACCGATCATTGCTTCTAAGATATCTGTTAGAAGACGCTCCACGTACAGGCAGAACTCCTTGACAATACCTGGAATTTCTTGTGCTTTCTTGCGATTGTCGTTGAATTTTTTTATCTTCCCTGGTAAAGAGAATACATCGGACTTCTTCTTGAGCAAGCTGTGGAAGTCACTCTGCGGGTTGATTTGCGTTATTCGATCGACGCACTTCCCAATCCCATGCTGCACTTGCGGTTCAAGTTCCACAGCTTCATTTCCGGCCGACTTGATATTCTTGAGTGCTTGTACTGCATCACGGTACGGCTTGGGAGGTTTAACGCCTTCGATAGATTTTACCTTGATCTCGCCATCCACCTCGTCGATGTAGATTGTTATGTTTCCCTCCTTGGCGTCTTTCTTCAACTCTTTAATGTAATCTTTGAGCTCCTTCTTTACTTCGATGTTGCAGATCGACTTCACGATGTTCTCGAAGGATTCCCTCGCGGCTTGAATGCGCTCGCGCGTTTCCACGAACGGATTGATCGCGGTCGCGAGGGAGGTGAACAGGTTGTCGATATCATCAAGCCCAACTGACTCGAACTTGAGCTTCTTGTGAAGTTCGTCTTTTTCTTTCTCTTTTTTCGATTTATCTTTCTCAGTAGTTCCACCTTCTTTCTTTCCCTCTTTCTTCGGTTTACTTTTTCCAGTCGCGCCTTCCTCTGTTTTCTCTTCATCTTTTGAGGGGCCATCATCTTCAGCCAGCTCCTCTTCCATTTTCTTCCGATCTTCTTCATCGGCAAAGGCGTGATAAATATCAAGGATGATCTCCTTCGTTTTGCGGCAAAAGTCCTGCACCATTTGGGGAGCACTCTTCACCTGCTGTAAATTATTACTGAACGCTTTCTTTAACTTCGGGATCTTGCCGAAATCCCACATGCTGTTGAATTCACGCTTCAGAATTCCTTGCACATCCAATGCGTCAGCTCTCTCAACCGCGTCCTCGCTACCTCTTGCAATAGTCAGCGGCATGATCTTCAAATCTTTTGCCAACTTGAGCATGGCATTAACAGCAGTGACCGCATCAAAAATCCCTTTAACTGTCTTCTTGCCCTCTTGGTAAATGGCCAATGCACCTTCTTTAACCTTGACTGTAATCCCCTCCGTTTTCAGTCTTGTCTTCAATGCAGTCACGTATTCACCGAACTTGGCGTGCGGACTGATCTGTTCAAGCGACATTACGGCTTTCTTGAATGAATCTTCAGCTTGGCTCATCTCTTGGCGGTTTTGGACAAATGGGTCAAAAGTGGTTTTGAAATCACTGAAGATGCAATCTAATTCTGGAATGTCAAACTTTTTTAATTCAAGGAGTCTACTTTTCTTTTCCTTAGCTTCCGCTTCTTCCTCGCCCGACTTTGTTCCATTCATATCAGACTTAGCTTCTTTCTTGTCCGGCTTGGCTTCGTTCTTTTTCTGCGATGTTGTAACAGGTTTAGCTGCAGCCTGTTTTCCCCGACGGGACGGTTTGATCTCCACATCGGGTACATCATTAGGTGTAGCCTCCGTATTGGTTACCGCCTGTTGTCTCTCAATGTTCGGTTCCTCAACACTCCGCTCGTATCCATTCGGAGACAGCTTCCTTCTCAGCGGGCTTTGTAACGGTTTCTGCCGAGGCTCCTGATTCTGAGTAATAAACACAGTAACAACTAATCAATGAACAATCGCCATATATAACCTTGGCATCGTGTAGCTCCGGGTACAACCTGAGTTTTTTGTCAAACTATGTAGCGTATTGACATGACGTCACAGCAGCCATATTGGTGTTCCAAAACAAGGAAACGGCGGCCACATAGGTGTACCGAGCCCGAAACTCCCGCTTCCCGTACGTTTTACACCCGGTTCCCGCCACCGTGTACCATTTCAATTGAACAATATTACGAAATGTTGCAAAACGCTTCTCAATTTCTTCCGGTTTATTTCCGCCACCTTGGGAATCCCGCTTCCCCCCCCCCCCCCCACCGTCTCCCGCCCTCCCGCCCTCCTGTCCCTAACCCCCCCCCCCCCCCCCCATTTTGTTCATCTTGACAAAGATGTTTAACCAGAAATTTGGAGATTTTTACAAAATGAGTTTACCCGTTACTTTTAGAAACTCTCCAGACTGTTTGAGGTTCCCACAAGTAGCCTACAGGTTGAAGGGGAAACACTGTGCCCTGTTTATACCTTTCCGGAAAGAAGAGGCTCTTGTTCATTGGGCTCCTCGTGCTCATCTTTCGTTTCAGTCTAAAGAAAAGAAATAATAAGAATTCAAGTTTATAGGAGGCAGCGTGGCCTAGTGGTTAGGGTGCTGGAATTGTAATCCGGAGGTCCCGGGTTCAAATCCTTCTCCCTGCCACTAGATGGATTTGTCTTCGGTGCTCCCGAATTTAACTCCACCACTCTTTGTAAATAGCCAGCTGGTCAGCTTCCTACCAGTTGGGATTTTTCACAAATTTCTGTTCTATTTGTAATATTTGTTTGCTTATTTACAGTGTCCACAATTAGTAACAACAGTGCTAAATACCCTGACACTTAAATAAAGTGATTTATTTTATTTATTTATTTTACAATGTCATTCATTCCTTTCCGAGAAATGTCCAATTTTAACAGGCATGCAGTTTATTACGCGCGAGAAGAACTTCTTGTTGACACAGGCTAGGGTGTTGACAGTTCGCCAAAGTCAATGGCTGTGTTACTTATCACGTAGGTTTCCGAATACTGATTTCTGCGAGAAAAACTTTTGAAAAAATTTTTGACGCATTTTGTTTTAAACGAAACCTTGAAGTCAATCCTTGATTCCACAGAATTTTTTATTTTTTCGGAAACGTCAGCCTGTTAGTTTTGTCGTTGCAAGTAATGTTTGGTGACATGCAACCGCATGGCATAACATTACTATGACGCAAGAAACGTTACTGTGGTCACGCACATCGTATGCCCGCAGACACGTTTAAATTGCCACATTTTCTCAGAAATGTGCCTGGCGGTGCCGCTTCCCCATATGTGTGCCTACGTATACAGGCTTCATTCCATTCCCCTAAGTTATCTTCCACGTTAAAATTGTTTCAAAAATAAAATTTAACCAAGCAAGGTTGATGTTACCAGACTGGTTAAAGCAGAGTACCTTTCTGATCTTTTTGTCATGCACTCTTCGGCTGTTCCAATTTCAAGCCGATTATCATGCATCCAGCCTTCTTTCGGCTCGATAATTATTGCAGAATTTTTTTGTGGCAAGTATTTGCTATTCCTGGGCTAGAAAACAAAACTTTCAATATTTCTTTACGATTCAAGGCCAATACATCAAGCTTTCTTTACGATTTCAAGCCGTCACCTGCATGTTTTGCGACCTCGTGCACGACGATCAACTATTCATCATCACGGCGATCAGTGCGATTGCAACTAGCATGATCAGGCAAGTGAGGTGAGCAGATATACGTCTCAACCGGCAATTCCAGAAAGCGAAAGAACTCGTATTAGCTTACTGGGCTTTTCCAATGGACAAATAAAACATAGCTTTACAGCCAGACAAGGTTAATATATACGAAAGCTTCTTACTTCCGCTTTGAGCTAAATCTCAAATCAATTCTTCTGTACGGCTTATAAATAATACTTAGAAACGAACGCTATTGCTATTTAAGTATTATTCATATAATATTACGTACCTTGGAACAACAACAACAGAGAGATTTCATGACTTGATCTACTTTTATATCCAAATGATCAATAGCAGTTAACTCCAATCGTGTTATGTACACTGTATGTACGGTCTGCGCAGATGCGTTATCATGTGACACATTTCTAAGAATTGGGATGAAAAAGTGAACGTTTTCCTTATTGTTTATGAAAGAGGAAAATTATGCAAGCTTACTTAGAAAACGAAAAATTAATTAAAATGCTCACTGAATCACAAGATTCATAGTGATTAACGAGTCACTATTCCACTATCGTTTTTTCGACTATTTTGCTTGGTACAAGAAAAATGGTAAGAATTGGGGGCATTGGATTGGCACTCTCTGACCCACATTTTTGTATACTCTCAAGAGACTGTTTTAATTTGTCAAGGGAATACTTTTCGCTGTGGGCGAGGAAAACGTCATTGGATAGGAATGCGTCAGCACTTCTCGATCGCGAAGTGTTATTTTCACGCGTCGCTCGTCATTTAGCCTGTCTAGCCTTTTGCAAACTACAGGTAGGTATTTTTCAAAGATCTGTGCTATTCATCGATTGAATCGCTTAGTTTAAAGCTGCTGCGAATCTTCATTGTCAGAGGATATTGGCATATGCTGACAAAGATAAGCACGTCAAACATGCGAAAGTGACTCGGTGCTTTGATTTACCACATGCTCATTATTAGCTCCTTCCCAGTCCCCTGATTTTGCACTCCATCTCCCTGCTTCCAAGATTGTATCCGGTGACAATGAGTCCAGAAAATTATTATCACACAATATAATGGTACAGGCGGCTTTAGTGGTACATGTACAACTTTATTTAGTTCCATTTATTTCATGACCTATCATCTACAACAATTTCTGAGTTTCCCAAATAAGGATTCTACATTTTTTGGTCATTGTCATGTCTTCTGATTTACCAATATCTCATTCAGGAAAGATCTTAAAACATTTTATTTCAACACACATTCATATAACGTATGCAACTGCAAAACTTGCTAAGTTTATGACTTCTTCAGTTGGTTGCCATATCAGAGTTGAATCTGGGATGACTTCATGTAACCGCAAGTGAAAAATATACCTTGATACTCTACACTGTTTATATTTATTTATATTTTTAAATATTTATATTTCATTTATTTATTATTTCTAACAACTAAAGGACTTGATAAAAACTTTAAGAGAAAGATGAGCAATTAAAAACTACATAAGATTTTGATGAACATTAGCCCTACACATTTACATTTGAAAAATCTTCAAATGTAAATGTGTGTGACATGGGTCATAAAAATGGTATGTAATTCCACCACTCATCTTTCTATTAAAGCATTTATTTCTTTGAAATCGTATCATTATTTCTGGCTTGATTTATTTTTTAACATAACTATATATAGTTGTCAAGGTTTACTTTTCATTTATGGTTACATGACATCATCCCAGATTCAAATCTATCATGGTAGCCAACTGAAGAGGTCATTGACAAAACTGGTTATGTAGCCGCACATTTTATGTAAATGTGTCTTGAAAGTAAATGCAAAAGAGATTTTTCCAAATCAAGATACAATTTAAACTTTCTCCCTACTAATTCCCATACATTTCGTTTCATGTTTGTTTTGAGAAGCTGGTGCTACATCAAGACTTGACTGATGGACACTGGACTAACAATGTAAGGAGAAACCAGTTGTTGATCACTTGATCTTCTCAGACATGTTTGTCATTAGAGACAGGAATCTCAGCTGGGCTACAGACACAGTATATCCAACAGACTACATGCATGTTTTTTTTAATGTTCAGTCTGATCTCCACTGCTTTCCAATTTGTACCAGTTTGAATGTTGTATTTACTGTATACAATTTTGTGGTGTTGATGAGCTAAGAAACAAGTCAATAAAGGCTTGGCCTTCTTCGTTGGAATTGTGTTAGACTTTGATCCAGTGGAATAGTGCCTGCAAAGAAGAAAGAAAAACATTACCTACAGATTTGCAAGCAAGAGATAGCTAGAATCTAGAGTCTCACAAACTATAACCACTACACGATTGTCGAACAGTACACTGATTTTTGTTACAATATTCGATTAAAATTACATTGCTCAGTACAAATTATTGTTGTACCTGAATGTGTGTGCCAATAATTCATGTAATCCAGATGATCACCACAACACACATCCGAAGGATGCTACAAAAAATTAACAAAACAGTTAAATTTGTTAGTTGGCAGGGGCAACTGGTAAATTTGGGATTTTGTGTGATGTCAAGACTATAATAGTTTTCTACATGCCCTAATATATGGAGACCTGTGAGTTGTGGTGGCCTAATGGTTAGTTTGCTGGACTCTGGATAATGTGGTCTGGGAACGTTGAGCCCTGGCCGGTGTCACTAAGTTGTTAATTCATGGGGAACACTTTACTATCACAGTGCCTCTCTCAACTCAGGTGAAAAATGGGTACTGGAAAATTTACTGCTGATCTAGGGAGGAGTAAAAATACTTCTGTTCAATTCATCCTACTGGAATAGGGATAAGCTCTGGCCTGATGGGCCACTAAGCTTGTATGCAGACTTTAACTTACTCACTAATGTGGAGACACTCAGAAGCCTAATCATTTTTAATTTTGCATAGGTGATGAAAGGCAAAAATTAATAACAAAAAGCCTGCAGATTGGAATAAATACCATTTTTCCTTGGTCCTCTATCTTCGCCCCATAACATCATCTTGGCTATGTAGCAAGGAACCTCTTGACACAACAGCAGGTCATTCATCCTTGTCTGCACAGACTGGAACCCAACTAAGAAAAGAAAGGTTAAGATAATTTAATTTGAATGATACATTACATTTATCATTTTCATCAAACATGCACTCGGCAAGGGTGGGTGCTCCCTTTATATATATATGGTGCACATAAATTACATTGTTCAGTACAAATTAACCTCATACCTGAAGGTGCGCAAATAATCAGGTAATCCACATCACCCCAGCACACTTCTCATAGAAACTGTTCGATAATTGCTACAAAAGAAATTAACGTTCGAATTATCAGTTACTTGGCAGTGGCAAATGGCAAATTTGAGACTTTGCATGAAGGCAAGACTGATGTCTTTAGTTTTCTCCAATTCTAATTGTGGAGACACTCAGAACTATGTAGCCTAACCATTTTTTTTTATTTTTAATACATACATGTACATTTCAGGAAAGACAAAATTTAATAACAAGAAGGCTACAGATTGGAATAAATACCATTTTTCTTAGGTCCTCTATATCTTCACACCATAGCATCATCTCTGCTACTTAACAAGGAACCTATTGACACAACAGCAAGTCATTTGAAAGATTAAATAATGCTCAGTAAATTTGACTGATTCATTACATTTATCATCTCATCTCAACATTTCGGTGTTCATACCTGGAGGTGTGTCAATAATCAGATCATCCCAGCACACATCTGATCAATATAAACTGCTTGATCACTGCTACAAAAGAAATTTAAATTCAAATTATCAGTTACTAGGCAGCAGTGGAAAATGACAGATTTGAGACTTTGTGCAAAGGCAAGACTAATAT